>CAXARU010000174.1:3101239-3802479 GCA_963971365.1 Lasioglossum villosulum
AGTGTGAAATGAAGACTGTGAACTGTGATCTGAGAACTGAGAACTGTGAGCTGTGAATAGTGAACTGTGGACTGTGAACTGTGAACTGTGAATTGTGAACAGTGAACTGTGGACTGTGAACTGTGAAGTGTGTACTGTCAACTGTCAACTGTCAACTGTGAACTGTGATCTGTGAACAGTGAACTGTGAACTGTGAACTGTGAATTGTGATCAGTGAAATGTGGACTGTGAACTGTGAACTGTGAAGTGTGAACTGTGAACTGTCAACTGTCAACTGTGAACTGAGAACTGTAAACTGAGAACTGCAAACTGTGAACAGTTAACTGTGAACTGTGAACTGTGAACTGTGAACTGTGATCTGTGAACTGTGAACTGCGAACTGTGAAGTGTGAAATGAAGACTGTGAACTGTGATCTGTGAACTGTGAACTGTGATCTGTGAACAGTGAACTGTGGACTGTGAACTGTGAACTGTGACCTGTGAACTGTGAACTGTGACCTGTGAACTGTGAACTGTGAACTGTGAACTGTGAACTGTGAACTTCGAACTGTGAAGTATGAAATGAAGACAGTGAACTGTGAAATGTGAACTGTGACCTGCGAACTGGAAACTGTGAACTGTGAACTGTGAACTGTGAACTGTGATCTGTGAACTGTGAAGTGTGAACTGTGAACTGTGAACTGTGAACTGTGAAGTATGAAATGAAGACTGTGAACTGTGAAATGTGAACTGTGACCTGCGAACTGGGAACTGTGAACTGTGAACTGTGAACTGTGAACTGTGATCTGTGAACTGTGAAGTGTGAACTGTGAACTGTGAAGTATGAACTGTGAACTGTGAACTGTGAACTGTGAACTGTGAACTGTGAACTGTGAACTATGATCTGTGAACAGTGAACTGCGGACTGTGAACTGTGAACTGTGACCTGTGAACTGTGAACTGTGAACTGTGAACTGTGAACTTCGAACTGTGAAGTACGAAATGAAGACAGTGAACTGTGAAATGTGAACTGTGAACTGTGAACTGTGAACTGTGAACTGTGAACTGTGATCTGTGAACTGTGAACTGCGAACTGTGAAGTGTGAAATGAAGACTGTGAACTGTGATCTGTGGACTGTGAACTGTGAACTGTGAATATTGAACTGTGGACTGTGAACTGTCAACTGTGAACTGCGAACTGTGAAGTGTGAAATGAATATTGTGAACTGTGACCTGTGAACTGTGACCTGTGAACTGTGAACTGTGAACTGTGAACTGTGATCTGTGAACAGTGAAGTGTGGACTGTGAACTGTGAACTGTGACCTGTGACCTGTGAACTGTGAACTGTGACCTGTGAACTGTGAACTGTGAACTGTGAACTGTGAACTGTGAACAGTGAACTGCGGACTGTGATCTGTGGACTGTAACCTGTGAACTGTGAACTGTGAACTGTGATCTGTGAACTGTGAACTGCGAACTGTGAAGTGTGAAATGAAGACTGTGAACTGTGATCTGTGAACTGAGAACAGTGAACTGTGATCTGTGGACTGTGAACTGTGCACTGTGAAGTCTGAAGTGTGAAATGAAGGCTGTGAACTGTGAACTGTGAACTGTGAACTGTGATCTGTGAACAGTGAACTGTGGTCTGTGATCTGTGAACTGTGAACTGTGAACTGTGAAATGAAGACTGTGAACTGTGATCTGTGAACTGAGAACTGTGAACTGTGAACTGTGAAAACTGAATTGTGAAATGAAGTCTGTGAACTGTGATCTGTGAACTGAGAACTGTGAACTGTGAACAGTGGAATGTAAACTGTGACCTGTGAACTGTGAACTGTGAACTGCGAACTGTGAAGTATGAAATGAAGACTGTGTACTGTGAACTGTGATCTGTGAACAGTGAACTGTGGTCTGTGATCTGTGAACTGTGAACTGTGAACTGTGAACTGTGAAGAGTGGGCTGTGAACTGTGACCTGTGAACTGTGAACTGCGAACTGTGAAGTATGAAATGAAGACAGTGAACTGTGAAATGTGAACTGTGAAATGAAGACTGTGAACTGTGATCTGTGAACTGAGAACTGTGAACTGTGAACTGTGAACTGTGGTCTGTGATCTGTGAACTGTGATCTGTGAACTGTGAAATGAAGACTGTGAACTGTGATCTGTGAACTGTGATCTGTGAACTGTGAACTGCGAACTGTGAAGTGTGAAATGAAGACTGTGAACTGTGATCTGTGAACTGTGAACTGTGATCTGTGAACAGTGAACTGTGGACTGTGAACTGTGAACTGTGACCTGTGAACTGTGAACTGTGACCTGTGAACTGTGAACTGTGAACTGTGAACTGTGAACTTCGAACTGTGAAGTATGAAATGAAGACAGTGAACTGTGAAATGTGAACTGTGACCTGCGAACTGGAAACTGTGAACTGTGAACTGTGAACTGTGAACTGTGATCTGTGAACTGTGAAGTGTGAACTGTGAAGAGTGGGCTGTGAACTGTGACCTGTGAACTGTGAACTGCGAACTGTGAAGTATGAAATGAAGACAGTGAACTGTGAAATGTGAACTGTGAAATGAAGACTGTGAACTGTGATCTGTGAACTGAGAACTGTGAACTGTGAACTGTGAACTGTGAACTGTGGTCTGTGATCTGTGAACTGTGATCTGTGAACTGTGAAATGAAGACTGTGAACTGTGATCTGTGAACTGTGATCTGTGAACTGTGAACTGCGAACTGTGAAGTGTGAAATGAAGACTGTGAACTGTGACCTGTGAACTGTGAACTGTGAACTGTGAACTGTGAACTGTGAACTTCGAACTGTGAAGTATGAAATGAAGACAGTGAACTGTGAAATGTGAACTGTGACCTGCGAACTGGAAACTGTGAACTGTGAACTGTGAACTGTGAACTGTGAACTGTGATCTGTGAACTGTGAAGTGTGAACTGTGAACTGTGAACTGTGAACTGTGAACTGTGAACTGTGAACTGTGAACTGTGAACTGTGAACTGTGAACTATGATCTGTGAACAGTGAACTGCGGACTGTGAACTGTGAACTGTGACCTGTGAACTGTGAACTGTGAACTGTGAACTTCGAACTGTGAAGTACGAAATGAAGACAGTGAACTGTGAAATGTGAACTGTGAACTGTGAACTGTGAACTGTGAACTGTGATCTGTGAACTGTGAACTGCGAACTGTGAAGTGTGAAATGAAGACTGTGAACTGTGATCTGTGGACTGTGAACTGTGAACTGTGAATATTGAACTGTGGACTGTGAACTGTCAACTGTGAACTGCGAACTGTGAAGTGTGAAATGAATACTGTGAACTGTGACCTGTGAACTGTGACCTGTGAACTGTGAACTGTGAACTGTGAACTGTGAACTGTGATCTGTGAACAGTGAAGTGTGGACTGTGAACTGTGAACTGTGACCTGTGACCTGTGAACTGTGAACTGTGACCTGTGAACTGTGAACTGTGAACTGTGAACTGTGAACTTCGAACTGTGAAGTATGAAATGAAGACAGTGAACTGTGAAATGTGAACTGTGACCTGCGAACTGGGAACTGTGAACTGTGAACTGTGAACTGTGAACTGTGAACTGTGAACTATGATCTGTGAACAGTGAACTGCGGACTGTGATCTGTGGACTGTAACCTGTGAACTGTGAACTGTGAACTGTGAACTGTGATCTGTGAACTGTGAACTGCGAACTGTGAAGTGTGAAATGAAGACTGTGAACTGTGATCTGTGAACTGAGAACAGTGAACTGTGATCTGTGGACTGTGAACTGTGCACTGTGAAGTCTGAAGTGTGAAATGAAGACTGTGAACTGTGAACTGTGAACTGTGAACTGTGAACTGTGAACTGTGAACTGTGAACTGTGATCTGTGAACAGTGAACTGTGGTCTGTGATCTGTGAACTGTGAACTGTGAACTGTGAAATGAAGACTGTGAACTGTGATCTGTGAACTGAGAACTGTGAACTGTGAACTGTGAAAACCGAATTGTGAAATGAAGTCTGTGAACTGTGATCTGTGAACTGAGAACTGTGAACTGTGAACAGTGGACTGTAAACTGTGACCTGTGAACTGTGAACTGTGAACTGCGAACTGTGAAGTATGAAATGAAGACTGTGTACTGTGAACTGTGATCTGTGAACAGTGAACTGTGGTCTGTGATCTGTGAACTGTGAACTGTGAACTGTGAACTGTGAAGAGTGGGCTGTGAACTGTGACCTGTGAACTGTGAACTGCGAACTGTGAAGTATGAAATGAAGACAGTGAACTGTAAAATGTGAACTGTGAAATGAAGACTGTGAACTGTGATCTGTGAACTGAGAACTGTGAACTGTGAACTGTGAACTGTGGTCTGTGATCTGTGAACTGTGATCTGTGAACTGTGAAATGAAGACTGTGATCTGTGATCTGTGAACTGTGAACTGTGAACTGTGAACTGTGAACTGTGAAATGAAGACTGTGAAATGAAGACTGTGAACTGTGAACTGTGAACTGTGAACTGTGAAAACTGAATTGTGAAATGAAGTCTGTGAATTGTGATCTGTGAACTGAGAACTGTGAACTGTAAAGAGTGGGCTGTGAACTGTGACCTCTGAACTGTGAACTGCGAACTGTGAAGTATGAAATGAAGACAGTGAACTGTGAAATGTGAACTGTGACCTGCGAACTGGGAACTGTGAACTGTGAACTGTGAACTGTGATCTGTGAAGTGTGAAGTGTGAAGTGTGAACTGTGAACTGTGAACTGTGATCTGCGAACTGCGAACTGTGAAGTGTGAAATGAAGACTGTGAACTGTGATCTGTGAACTGAGAACTGTGAGCTGTGAATAGTGAACTGTGGACTGTGAACTGTGAACTGTGAACTGTGAACTGTGATCTTTGAACTCTGAACTGCGAACTGTGAAGTGTGAAATGAAGACTGTGAACTGTGATCTGTGAACTGAGAACTGTGAACTGTGATCTGTGGACTGTGAACTGTGCACTGTGATGACTGAAGTGTGAAATGTGAACTGTGAACTGTGAACTGTGATCTGTGAACAGTGAACTGTGGTCTGTGATCTGTGAACTGTGAACTGTGAACTGTGAAATGAAGACTGTGAACTGTGATCTGTGAACTGAGAACTGTGAACTGTGAACTGTGAAAACTGAATTGTGAAATGAAGTCTGTGAACTGTGATCTGTGAACTGAGAACTGTGAACTGTGAGCAGTGGACTGTGAACTGTGACCTGTGAACTGTGAACTGTGAACTGCCAACTGTGAAGAATGAAATGAAGACTGTGTACTGTGAACTGTGATCTGTGAACAGTGAACTGTGGTCTGTGATCTGTGAACTGAGAACTGTGAACTGTGAACTGTGGACTGTGAACTGTGAACTGTGAACTGTGAACTGTGAACTGTGAACTGTGAACTGTGGTCTGTGATCTGTGAACTGTGATCTGTGAACTGTGAAATGAAGACTGTGAACTGTGATCTGTGAACTGTGAACTGTGAACTGTGCCCTGTGAAGACTGAAGTGTGAAATGAAGACTGTGAACTGTGATCTGTGAACTGTGAACTGTGAACTGTGAACTGTGAAAACTGAATTGTGAAATGAAGTCTGTGAATTGTGATCTGTGAACTGTGAAGTGTGATCTGTGAACTGTGAACTGCGAACTGTGAATTGTGAAATGAAGACTGTGAACTGTGAACTGTGCCCTGTGAAGACTGAAGTGTGAAATGAAGACTGTGAACTTTGAACTGTGAACTGTGAACTGAGAACTGTGAACTGTGAACTGTGAAAACTGAATTGTGAAATAAAGTCTGTGAACTGTGAACTGTGATCTGTGAACTGAGAACTGTGAACTGTGAACAGTGGGCTGTGAACTGTGACCTGTGAACTGTGAACTGCGAACTGTGAACTGTGAACTGTGACGTGTGAACTGTGAACTGTGAACTGTCAACTGTGATCTGTGAACAGTGAACTGTGGTCTGTGATCTGTGAACTGTGAACTGCGAACTGTGAATTGTGAAATGAAGACTGTGAACTGTGAACTGTGCCCTGTGAAGACTGAAGTGTGAAATGAAGACTGTGAACTTTGAACTGTGAACTGTGAACTGAGAACTGTGAACTGTGAACTGTGAAAACTGAATTGTGAAATAAAGTCTGTGAACTGTGAACTGTGATCTGTGAACTGAGAACTGTGAACTGTGAACAGTGGGCTGTGAACTGTGACCTGTGAACTGTGAACTGCGAACTGTGAACTGTGACGTGTGAACTGTGAACTGTGAACTGTCAACTGTGATCTGTGAACAGTGAACTGTGGTCTGTGATCTGTGAACTGTGAACTGTGAACTGTGAACTGTGAAGAGTGGGCTGTGAACTGTGACCTGTGAACTGTGAACTGCGAACTGTGAAGTATGAAATGAAGACAGTGAACTGTGAAATGTGAACTTTGACCTGCGAACTGGGAACTGTGAACTGTGAACTGTGAACTGTGATCTGTGAACTGTGAAGTGTGAACTGTGAACTGTGAACTGTGAACTGCGAACTGTGAAGTGTGAAATGAAGACTGTGAACTGTGATCTGTGAACTGAGAACTGTGATCTTTGAACTGTGAACTGCGAACTGTGAAGTGTGAAATGAAGACTGTGAACTGTGATCTGAGAACTGAGAACTGTGAGCTGTGAATAGTGAACTGTGGACTGTGAACTGTGAACTGTGAATTGTGAACAGTGAACTGTGGACTGTGAACTGTGAAGTGTGTACTGTGAACTGTCAACTGTCAACTGTGAACTGTAATATGTGAACTGTGATCTGTGAACTGTGAACTGCGAACTGTGAAGTGTGAAATGAAGACTGTGAACTGTGATCTGTGAACTGAGAACTGTGAACTGTGATCTGTGGACTGTAACCTGTGCACTGTGAAGACTGCAGTGTGAAATGAAGACTGTGAACTGTGAACTGTCAACTGTGAACTGAGAACTGTAAACTGTGAACTGTGAACTGTGAACTGTGAACTGTGAACTGTGGACTGTGAACTGTGAACTGTGAAGTTTGTACTGTGATCTGTGAACTGTGAACTGCGGACTGTGAACTGCGAACTGTGAAGTGTGAAATGAAGACTGTGAACTGTGATCTGTGAACTGAGAACTGTTAACTGTGAATAGTGAACTGTGGACTGTGAACTGTCAACTGTGAACTGCGAACTGTGAAATGTGAAATGAATACTGTGAACGGGGAACTGTGAACTGTGAACTGTGAACTGTGAACTGTGAACTGTGAAATGAAGACTGTGAACTGTGATCTGTGAACTGAGAACTGTGAACTGTGAACAGTGGACTGTAAACTGTGACCTGTGAACTGTGAACTGTGAACTGCGAACTGTGAAGTATGAAATGAAGACTGTGTACTGTGAACTGTGATCTGTGAACAGTGAACTGTGGTCTGTGATCTGTGAACTGTGAACTGTGAACTGTGAACTGTGAAGAGTGGGCTGTGAACTGTGACCTGTGAACTGTGAACTGCGAACTGTGAAGTATGAAATGAAGACAGTGAACTGTAAAATGTGAACTGTGAAATGAAGACTGTGAACTGTGATCTGTAAACTGAGAACTGTGAACTGTGAACTGTGAACTGTGGTCTGTGATCTGTGAACTGTGATCTGTGAACTGTGAAATGAAGACTGTGAACTGTGATCTGTGAACTGTGAACTGTGAACTGTGAACTGTGAACTGTGAAATGAAGACTGTGAAATGAAGACTGTGAACTGTGAACTGTGAACTGTGAACTGTGAAAACTGAATTGTGAAATGAAGTCTGTGAATTGTGATCTGTGAACTGAGAACTGTGAACTGTAAAGAGTGGGCTGTGAACTGTGACCTCTGAACTGTGAACTGCGAACTGTGAAGTATGAAATGAAGACAGTGAACTGTGAAATGTGAACTGTGACCTGCGAACTGGGAACTGTGAACTGTGAACTGTGAACTGTGATCTGTGAAGTGTGAAGTGTGAACTGTGAACTGTGAACTGTGATCTGCGAACTGCGAACTGTGAAGTGTGAAATGAAGACTGTGAACTGTGATCTGTGAACTGAGAACTGTGAGCTGTGAATAGTGAACTGTGGACTGTGAACTGTGAACTGTGAACTGTGAACTGTGATCTTTGAACTCTGAACTGCGAACTGTGAAGTGTGAAATGAAGACTGTGAACTGTGATCTGTGAACTGAGAACTGTGAACTGTGATCTGTGGACTGTGAACTGTGCACTGTGATGACTGAAGTGTGAAATGTGAACTGTGAACTGTGAACTGTGATCTGTGAACAGTGAACTGTGGTCTGTGATCTGTGAACTGTGAACTGTGAACTGTGAAATGAAGACTGTGAACTGTGATCTGTGAACTGAGAACTGTGAACTGTGAACTGTGAAAACTGAATTGTGAAATGAAGTCTGTGAACTGTGATCTGTGAACTGAGAACTGTGAACTGTGAGCAGTGGACTGTGAACTGTGACCTGTGAACTGTGAACTGTGAACTGCCAACTGTGAAGAATGAAATGAAGACTGTGTACTGTGAACTGTGATCTGTGAACAGTGAACTGTGGTCTGTGATCTGTGAACTGAGAACTGTGAACTGTGAACTGTGGACTGTGAACTGTGAACTGTGAACTGTGAACTGTGAACTGTGAACTGTGGTCTGTGATCTGTGAACTGTGATCTGTGAACTGTGAAATGAAGACTGTGAACTGTGAAATGAAGACTGTGAACTGTGATCTGTGAACTGTGAACTGTGAACTGTGCCCTGTGAAGACTGAAGTGTGAAATGAAGACTGTGAACTGTGATCTGTGAACTGTGAACTGTGAACTGTGAACTGTGAAAACTGAATTGTGAAATGAAGTCTGTGAATTGTGATCTGTGAACTGTGAAGTGTGATCTGTGAACTGTGAACTGCGAACTGTGAATTGTGAAATGAAGACTGTGAACTGTGAACTGTGCCCTGTGAAGACTGAAGTGTGAAATGAAGACTGTGAACTTTGAACTGTGAACTGTGAACTGAGAACTGTGAACTGTGAACTGTGAAAACTGAATTGTGAAATAAAGTCTGTGAACTGTGAACTGTGATCTGTGAACTGAGAACTGTGAACTGTGAACAGTGGGCTGTGAACTGTGACCTGTGAACTGTGAACTGCGAACTGTGAACTGTGAACTGTGACGTGTGAACTGTGAACTGTGAACTGTCAACTGTGATCTGTGAACAGTGAACTGTGGTCTGTGATCTGTGAACTGTGAACTGCGAACTGTGAATTGTGAAATGAAGACTGTGAACTGTGAACTGTGCCCTGTGAAGACTGAAGTGTGAAATGAAGACTGTGAACTTTGAACTGTGAACTGTGAACTGAGAACTGTGAACTGTGAACTGTGAAAACTGAATTGTGAAATAAAGTCTGTGAACTGTGAACTGTGATCTGTGAACTGAGAACTGTGAACTGTGAACAGTGGGCTGTGAACTGTGACCTGTGAACTGTGAACTGCGAACTGTGAACTGTGACGTGTGAACTGTGAACTGTGAACTGTCAACTGTGATCTGTGAACAGTGAACTGTGGTCTGTGATCTGTGAACTGTGAACTGTGAACTGTGAACTGTGAAGAGTGGGCTGTGAACTGTGACCTGTGAACTGTGAACTGCGAACTGTGAAGTATGAAATGAAGACAGTGAACTGTGAAATGTGAACTTTGACCTGCGAACTGGGAACTGTGAACTGTGAACTGTGAACTGTGATCTGTGAACTGTGAAGTGTGAACTGTGAACTGTGAACTGTGATCTGTGAACTGTGAACTGCGAACTGTGAAGTGTGAAATGAAGACTGTGAACTGTGATCTGTGAACTGAGAACTGTGAGCTGTGAATAGTGAACTGTGGACTGTGAACTGTGAACTGTGAACTGTGAACTGTGATCTTTGAACTGTGAACTGCGAACTGTGAAGTGTGAAATGAAGACTGTGAACTGTGATCTGAGAACTGAGAACTGTGAGCTGTGAATAGTGAACTGTGGACTGTGAACTGTGAACTGTGAATTGTGAACAGTGAACTGTGGACTGTGAACTGTGAAGTGTGTACTGTGAACTGTCAACTGTCAACTGTGAACTGTAATATGTGAACTGTGATCTGTGAACTGTGAACTGCGAACTGTGAAGTGTGAAATGAAGACTGTGAACTGTGATCTGTGAACTGAGAACTGTGAACTGTGATCTGTGGACTGTAACCTGTGCACTGTGAAGACTGCAGTGTGAAATGAAGACTGTGAACTGTGAACTGTCAACTGTGAACTGAGAACTGTAAACTGTGAACTGTGAACTGTGAACTGTGAACTGTGAACTGTGGACTGTGAACTGTGAACTGTGAAGTTTGTACTGTGATCTGTGAACTGTGAACTGCGGACTGTGAACTGCGAACTGTGAAGTGTGAAATGAAGACTGTGAACTGTGATCTGTGAACTGAGAACTGTTAACTGTGAATAGTGAACTGTGGACTGTGAACTGTCAACTGTGAACTGCGAACTGTGAAATGTGAAATGAATACTGTGAACGGGGAACTGTGAACTGTGAACTGTGAACTGTGAACTGTGAAATGAAGACTGTGAACTGTGATCTGTGAACTGAGAACTGTGAACTGTGAACTGTGGACTGTGAACTGTGAACTGTGAACTGTGAACTGAGAACTGTAAACTGTGAACTGTGAACTGTGAACTGTGGACTGTCAACTGTGAACTGCGAACTGTGAAATGTGAAATGAATACTGTGAACGGGGAACTGTGAACTGTGAAATGAAAACTGGGAACTGTGATCTGTGAACTGAGAACTGTGAACTGTGAACTGTGGACTGTGGACTGTGAACTGTGAACTGTGGACTGTGAACTGTGAACTGTGATTTGTGAACAGTGAACTGTGGACTGTGAACTGTGAAGTGTGTACTGTGAACTGTCAACTGTCAACTGTGAACTGTAATCTGTGAACTGTGATCTGTGAACTGTGAACTGCGAACTGTGAAGTGTGAAATGAGGACTGTGAACTGTGAACTGGTAACTGAGAACTGTGAACTGTGAACTGTGAACTTCGAACTGTGAAGTATGAAAAGAAGACAGTGAACTGTGAAATGTGAACTGTGACCTGCGAACTGGAAACTGTGAACTGTGAACTGTGAACTGTGAACTGTGAACTGTGAACTATGAACTGTGAATTGTGATCAGTGAAATGTGGACTGTGATCTGTGAACTGTGAAGTGTGAACTGTGAACTGTGAACTGTGAAGTATGTAATGAAGACAGTGAACGGTGAAATGTGAACTGTGACCTGCGAACTGGGAACTGTGAACTGTGAACTGTGAACTGTGAACTGTGATCTGTGATCTGTGAACTGTGAAGTGTGAACTGTGAACTGTGAACTGTGAACTGTGAACTGTGAACTGTGAACTGTGAACTATGATCTGTGAACAGTGAACTGCGGACTGTGAACTGTGAACTGTGACCTGTGAACTGTGAACTGTGAACTGTGAACTGTGAACTGTGAACTGTGAACTTCGAACTGTGAAGTACGAAATGAAGACAGTGAACTGTGAAATGTGAACTGTGAACTGTGAACTGTGAACTGTGATCTGTGAACTGTGAACTGCGAACTGTGAAGTGTGAAATGAAGACTGTGAACTGTGATCTGTGGACTGTGAACTGTGAACTGTGAATATTGAACTGTGGACTGTGAACTGTCAACTGTGAACTGCGAACTGTGAAGTGAGAAATGAATACTGTGAACTGTGACCTGTGAACTGTGACCTGTGAACTGTGAACTGTGAACTGTGAACTGTGAACTGTGATCTGTGAACAGTGAAGTGTGGACTGTGAACTGTGAACTGTGACCTGTGACCTGTGAACTGTGAACTGTGACCTGTGAACTGTGAACTGTGAACTGTGAACTGTGAACTTCGAACTGTGAAGTATGAAATGAAGACAGTGAACTGTGAAATGTGAACTGTGACCTGCGAACTGGGAACTGTGAACTGTGAACTGTGAACTGTGAACTGTGAACTATGATCTGTGAACAGTGAACTGCGGACTGTGATCTGTGGACTGTAACCTGTGAACTGTGATCTGTGAACTGTGAACTGTGATCTGTGAAATGTGAACTGCGAACTGTGAAGTGTGAAATGAAGACTGTGAACTGTGATCTGTGAACTGAGAACAGTGAACTGTGATCTGTGGACTGTGAACTGTGCACTGTGAAGTCTGAAGTGTGAAATGAAGACTGTGAACTGTGAACTGTGAACTGTGAACTGTGAACTGTGAACTGTGATCTGTGAACAGTGAACTGTGGTCTGTGATCTGTGAACTGTGAACTGTGAACTGTGAAATGAAGACTGTGAACTGTGATCTGTGAACTGAGAACTGTGAAATGTGAACTGTGAAAACTGAATTGTGAAATGAAGTCTGTGAACTGTGATCTGTGAACTGAGAACTGTGAACTGTGAACAGTGGACTGTAAACTGTGACCTGTGAACTGTGAACTGTGAACTGCGAACTGTGAAGTATGAAATGAAGACTGTGTACTGTGAACTGTGATCTGTGAACAGTGAACTGTGGTCTGTGATCTGTGAACTGTGAACTGTGAACTGTGAACTGTGAAGAGTGGGCTGTGAACTGTGACCTGTGAACTGTGAACTGCGAACTGTGAAGTATGAAATGAAGACAGTGAACTGTGAAATGTGAACTGTGACCTGCGAACTGGGAACTGTGAACTGTGAACTGTGAACTGTGATCTGTGAACTGTGAAGTGTGAACTGTGAACTGTGAACTGTGAACTGCGAACTGTGAAGTGTGAAATGAAGACTGTGAACTGTGATCTGAGAACTGAGAACTGTGAGCTGTGAATAGTGAACTGTGGACTGTGAACTGTGAACTGTGAATTGTGAACAGTGAACTGTGGACTGTGAACTGTGAAGTGTGTACTGTGAACTGTCAACTGTCAACTGTGAACTGTAATCTGTGAACTGTGATCTGTGAACTGTGAACTGCGAACTGTGAAGTGTGAAATGAAGACTGTGAACTGTGATCTGTGAACTGAGAACAGTGAACTGTGATCTGTGGACTGTGAACTGTGCACTGTGAAGTCTGAAGTGTGAAATGAAGACTGTGAACTGTGAACTGTGAACTGTGAACTGTGAATTGTGAACTGTGATCTGTGAACAGTGAACTGTGGTCTGTGATCTGTGAACTGTGAACTGTGAACTGTGAAATGAAGACTGTGAACTGTGATCTGTGAACTGAGAACTGTGAACTGTGAACTGTGAAAACTGAATTGTGAAATGAAGTCTGTGAACTGTGATCTGTGAACTGAGAACTGTGAACTGTGAACAGTGGACTGTAAACTGTGACCTGTGAACTGTGAACTGTGAACTGCGAACTGTGAAGTATGAAATGAAGACTGTGTACTGTGAACTGTGATCTGTGAACAGTGAACTGTGGTCTGTGATCTGTGAACTGTGAACTGTGAACTGTGAACTGTGAAGCGTGGGCTGTGAACTGTGACCTGTGAACTGTGAACTGCGAACTGTGAAGTATGAAATGAAGACAGTGAACTGTGAAATGTGAACTGTGACCTGCGAACTGGGAACTGTGAACTGTGAACTGTGAACTGTGATCTGTGAACTGTGAAGTGTGAACTGTGAACTGTGAACTGTGAACTGCGTACTGTGAGGTGTGAAATGAAGACTGTGAACTGTGATCTGAGAACTGAGAACTGTGAGCTGTGAATAGTGAACTGTGGACTGTGAACTGTGAACTGTGAATTGTGAACAGTGAACTGTGGACTGTGAACTGTGAAGTGTGTACTGTGAACTGTCAACTGTCAACTGTGAACTGTAATCTGTGAACTGTGATCTGTGAACTGTGAACTGCGAACTGTGAAGTGTGAAATGAAGACTGTGAACTGTGATCTGTGAACTGAGAACTGTGAACTGTGATCTGTGGACTGTAACCTGTGCACTGTGAAGACTGCAGTGTGAAATGAAGACTGTGAACTGTGAACTGTCAACTGTGAACTGTGAACTGTGAACTGTGAACTGTGGACTGTGAACTGTGAACTGTGAAGTTTGTACTGTGATCTGTGAACTGTGAACTGCGGACTGTGAACTGCGAACTGTGAAGTGTGAAATGAAGACTGTGAACTGTGATCTGTGAACTGAGAACTGTGAACTGTGAATAGTGATCTGTGGACTGTGAACTGTCAACTGTGAACTGCGAACTGTGAAATGTGAAATGAATACTGTGAACGGGGAACTGTGAACTGTGAACTGTGAACTGTGGACTGTCAACTGTGAACTGCGAACTGCGAAATGTGAAATGAATACTGTGAACGGGGAACTGTGAACTGTGAACTGTGAAATGAAAACTGTGAACTGTGATCTGTGAACTGAGAACTGTGAACTGTGAACTGTGGACTGTGAACTGTGAACTGTGAACTGTGAACTGAGAACTGTAAACTGTGAACTGTGAACTGTGAACTGTGAACTGTGAACTGTGATCTGTGAACTGTGATCTGTGAACTGTTAACTGCGAACTGTGAACTGCGAACTGTGAAGTGTGAAATGAAGACTGTGAACTGTGATCTGTGAACTGAGAACTGTGAACTGTGAACTGAGAACTGTGAACTGTGAACTGTGAAAACTGAATTGTGAAATGAAGTCTGTGAACTGAGAACTGAGAACTGTGAACAGTGGACTGTGAACTGTGACCTGTGAACTGTGAACTGTGAACTGTGAACTGTGAACTGCGAACTGTGAAGTGTGAAATGAAGACTGTGTACTGTGAACTGTGATCTGTGAACAGTTAACTGTGGTCTGTGATCTGTGAACTGTGAACTGTGAACTGTGAAATGAAGACTGTGAAATGTGATCTGTGAACTGAGAACTGTGAACTGTGAACTGTGAACTGTGGTCTGTGATCTGTGAACTGTGATCTGTGAACTGTGAAATGAAGACTGTGAACTGTGATCTGTGAACTGTGAACTGTGAACTGTGAACTGTGAACTGTGAACTGTGAACTGTGAACTGTGAAATGAAGACTGTGAACTGTGATCTGTGAACTGTGAACTGTGAACTGTGAACTGTGAACTGCGAACTGTGAAGTGTGAAATGAAGACTGTGAACTGTGATCTGTGAACTGAGAACAGTGAACTGTGATCTGTGGACTGTGAACTGTGCACTGTGAAGTCTGAAGTGTGAAATGAAGACTGTGAACTGTGAACTGTGAACTGTGAACTGTGAACTGTGATCTGTGAACAGTGAACTGTGGTCTGTGATCTGTGAACTGTGAACTGTGAACTGTGAAATGAAGACTGTGAACTGTGATCTGTGAACTGAGAACTGTGAACTGTGAACTGTGAAAACTGAATTGTGAAATGAAGTCTGTGAACTGTGATCTGTGAACTGAGAACTGTGAACTGTGAACAGTGGACTGTAAACTGTGACCTGTGAACTGTGAACTGTGAACTGCGAACTGTGAAGTATGAAATGAAGACTGTGTACTGTGAACTGTGATCTGTGAACAGTGAACTGTGGTCTGTGATCTGTGAACTGTGAACTGTGAACTGTGAACTGTGAAGAGTGGGCTGTGAACTGTGACCTGTGAACTGTGAACTGCGAACTGTGAAGTATGAAATGAAGACAGTGAACTGTGAAATGTGAACTGTGACCTGCGAACTGGGAACTGTGAACTGTGAACTGTGAACTGTGAACTGTGAACTGTGAACTGTGAACTGTGAACTGTGAACTGTGATCTGTGAACAGTGAACTGTGGTCTGTGATCTGTGAACTGTGAACTGTGAACTGTGAAATGAAGACTGTGAACTGTGATCTGTGAACTGAGAACTGTGAACTGTGAACTGTGAACTGTGAAATGAAGACTGTGAACTGTGATCTGTGAACTGAGAACTGTGAACTGTGAACTGTGAAAACTGAATTGTGAAATGAAGTCTGGGAACTATGATCTGTGAACTGAGAACTGTGAACTGTGAACAGTGGACTGTAAACTGTGACCTGTGAAATGTGAACTGTGAACTGCGAACTGTGAAGTATGAAATGAAGACTGTGTACTGTGAACTGTGATGTGTGAACAGTGAACTGTGGTCTGTGATCTGTGAACTGTGAACTGTGAACTGTGAACTGTGAAGAGTGGGCTGTGAACTGTGACCTGTGAACTGTGAACTGCGAACTGTGAAGTATGAAATGAAGACAGTGAACTGTGAAATGTGAACTGTGACCTGCGAACTGGGAACTGTGAACTGTGAACTGTGAACTGTGAACTGTGATCTGTGAACTGTGAAGTGTGAACTGTGAACTGAGAACTGTGAGCTGTGAATAGTGAACTGTGGACTGTGAACTGTGAACTGTGAACTGTGAACTGTGAACTGTGATCTTTGAACTGTGAACTGCGAACTGTGAAGTGTGAAATGAAGACTGTGAACTGTGATCTGAGAACTGAGAACTGTGAACTGTGAATAGTGAACTGTGGACTGTGAACTGTCAACTGTGAACTGCGAACTGTGAACTGCGAACTGTGAAGTGTGAAATGAAGACTGTGAACTGTGATCTGTGAACTGAGAACTGTGAACTGTGAATAGTGAACTGTGGACTGTAAACTGTGAACTGTGAACTGCGAACTGTGAAATGTGAAATGAATACTGTGAACGGGGAACTGTGAACTGTGAACTGTGAACTGTGAAATGAAGACTGTGAACTGTGATCTGTGAACTGAGAACTGTGAACTGTGAACTGTGGACTGTGAACTGTGAACTGTGAACTGTGAACTGAGAACTGTGAACTGTGAACTGTGAACTGTGAACTGTGGACTGTCAACTGTGAACTGCGAACTGTGAAATGTGAAATGAATACTGTGAACGGGGAACTGTGAACTGTGAACTGTGATCTGTGAACTGAGAACTGTGAGCTGTGAATAGTGAACTGTGGACTGTGAACTGTGAACTGTGAACTGTGAACTGTGATCTTTGAACTGTGAACTGCGAACTGTGAAGTGTGAAATGAAGACTGTGAACTGTGATCTGAGAACTGAGAACTGTGAGCTGTGAATAGTGAACTGTGGACTGTGAACTGTGAACTGTGAATTGTGAACAGTGAACTGTGGACTGTGAACTGTGAAGTGTGTACTGTGAACTGTCAACTGTCAACTGTGAACTGTAATATGTGAACTGTGATCTGTGAACTGTGAACTGCGAACTGTGAAGTGTGAAATGAAGACTGTGAACTGTGATCTGTGAACTGAGAACTGTGAACTGTGATCTGTGGACTGTAACCTGTGCACTGTGAAGACTGCAGTGTGAAATGAAGACTGTGAACTGTGAACTGTCAACTGTGAACTGAGAACTGTAAACTGTGAACTGTGAACTGTGAACTGTGAACTGTGAACTGTGGACTGTGAACTGTGAACTGTGAAGTTTGTACTGTGATCTGTGAACTGTGAACTGCGGACTGTGAACTGCGAACTGTGAAGTGTGAAATGAAGACTGTGAACTGTGATCTGTGAACTGAGAACTGTTAACTGTGAATAGTGAACTGTGGACTGTGAACTGTCAACTGTGAACTGCGAACTGTGAAATGTGAAATGAATACTGTGAACGGGGAACTGTGAACTGTGAACTGTGAACTGTGAACTGTGAAATGAAGACTGTGAACTGTGATCTGTGAACTGAGAACTGTGAACTGTGAACTGTGGACTGTGAACTGTGAACTGTGAACTGTGAACTGAGAACTGTAAACTGTGAACTGTGAACTGTGAACTGTGGACTGTCAACTGTGAACTGCGAACTGTGAAATGTGAAATGAATACTGTGAACGGGGAACTGTGAACTGTGAAATGAAAACTGGGAACTGTGATCTGTGAACTGAGAACTGTGAACTGTGAACTGTGGACTGTGGACTGTGAACTGTGAACTGTGGACTGTGAACTGTGAACTGTGATTTGTGAACAGTGAACTGTGGACTGTGAACTGTGAAGTGTGTACTGTGAACTGTCAACTGTCAACTGTGAACTGTAATCTGTGAACTGTGATCTGTGAACTGTGAACTGCGAACTGTGAAGTGTGAAATGAGGACTGTGAACTGTGAACTGGTAACTGAGAACTGTGAACTGTGAACTGTGAACTTCGATCTGTGAAGTATGAAAAGAAGACAGTGAACTGTGAAATGTGAACTGTGACCTGCGAACTGGAAACTGTGAACTGTGAACTGTGAACTGTGAACTGTGAACTGTGAACTATGAACTGTGAATTGTGATCAGTGAAATGTGGACTGTGATCTGTGAACTGTGAAGTGTGAACTGTGAACTGTGAACTGTGAAGTATGTAATGAAGACAGTGAACGGTGAAATGTGAACTGTGACCTGCGAACTGGGAACTGTGAACTGTGAACTGTGAACTGTGATCTGTGATCTGTGAACTGTGAAGTGTGAACTGTGAACTGTGAACTGTGAACTGTGAACTGTGAACTGTGAACTGTGAACTATGATCTGTGAACAGTGAACTGCGGACTGTGAACTGTGAACTGTGACCTGTGAACTGTGAACTGTGAACTGTGAACTGTGAACTGTGAACTGTGAACTGTGAACTGTGAACTTCGAACTGTGAAGTACGAAATGAAGACAGTGAACTGTGAAATGTGAACTGTGAACTGTGAACTGTGAACTGTGATCTGTGAACTGTGAACTGCGAACTGTGAAGTGTGAAATGAAGACTGTGAACTGTGATCTGTGGACTGTGAACTGTGAACTGTGAATATTGAACTGTGGACTGTGAACTGTCAACTGTGAACTGCGAACTGTGAAGTGTGAAATGAATACTGTGAACTGTGACCTGTGAACTGTGACCTGTGAACTGTGACCTGTGAACTGTGAACTGTGAACTGTGAACTGTGAACTGTGATCTGTGAACAGTGAAGTGTGGACTGTGAACTGTGAACTGTGACCTGTGACCTGTGAACTGTGAACTGTGACCTGTGAACTGTGAACTGTGAACTGTGAACTGTGAACTTCGAACTGTGAAGTATGAAATGAAGACAGTGAACTGTGAAATGTGAACTGTGACCTGCGAACTGGGAACTGTGAACTGTGAACTGTGAACTGTGAACTGTGAACTATGATCTGTGAACAGTGAACTGCGGACTGTGATCTGTGGACTGTAACCTGTGAACTGTGATCTGTGAACTGTGAACTGTGATCTGTGAAATGTGAACTGCGAACTGTGAAGTGTGAAATGAAGACTGTGAACTGTGATCTGTGAACTGAGAACAGTGAACTGTGATCTGTGGACTGTGAACTGTGCACTGTGAAGTCTGAAGTGTGAAATGAAGACTGTGAACTGTGAACTGTGAACTGTGAACTGTGAACTGTGAACTGTGATCTGTGAACAGTGAACTGTGGTCTGTGATCTGTGAACTGTGAACTGTGAACTGTGAAATGAAGACTGTGAACTGTGATCTGTGAACTGAGAACTGTGAACTGTGAACTGTGAAAACTGAATTGTGAAATGAAGTCTGTGAACTGTGATCTGTGAACTGAGAACTGTGAACTGTGAACAGTGGACTGTAAACTGTGACCTGTGAACTGTGAACTGTGAACTGCGAACTGTGAAGTATGAAATGAAGACTGTGTACTGTGAACTGTGATCTGTGAACAGTGAACTGTGGTCTGTGATCTGTGAACTGTGAACTGTGAACTGTGAACTGTGAAGAGTGGGCTGTGAACTGTGACCTGTGAACTGTGAACTGCGAACTGTGAAGTATGAAATGAAGACAGTGAACTGTGAAATGTGAACTGTGACCTGCGAACTGGGAACTGTGAACTGTGAACTGTGAACTGTGATCTGTGAACTGTGAAGTGTGAACTGTGAACTGTGAACTGTGAACTGCGAACTGTGAAGTGTGAAATGAAGACTGTGAACTGTGATCTGAGAACTGAGAACTGTGAGCTGTGAATAGTGAACTGTGGACTGTGAACTGTGAACTGTGAATTGTGAACAGTGAACTGTGGACTGTGAACTGTGAAGTGTGTACTGTGAACTGTCAACTGTCAACTGTGAACTGTAATCTGTGAACTGTGATCTGTGAACTGTGAACTGCGAACTGTGAAGTGTGAAATGAAGACTGTGAACTGTGATCTGTGAACTGAGAACAGTGAACTGTGATCTGTGGACTGTGAACTGTGCACTGTGAAGTCTGAAGTGTGAAATGAAGACTGTGAACTGTGAACTGTGAACTGTGAACTGTGAATTGTGAACTGTGATCTGTGAACAGTGAACTGTGGTCTGTGATCTGTGAACTGTGAACTGTGAACTGTGAAATGAAGACTGTGAACTGTGATCTGTGAACTGAGAACTGTGAACTGTGAACTGTGAAAACTGAATTGTGAAATGAAGTCTGTGAACTGTGATCTGTGAACTGAGAACTGTGAACTGTGAACAGTGGACTGTAAACTGTGACCTGTGAACTGTGAACTGTGAACTGCGAACTGTGAAGTATGAAATGAAGACTGTGTACTGTGAACTGTGATCTGTGAACAGTGAACTGTGGTCTGTGATCTGTGAACTGTGAACTGTGAACTGTGAACTGTGAAGCGTGGGCTGTGAACTGTGACCTGTGAACTGTGAACTGCGAACTGTGAAGTATGAAATGAAGACAGTGAACTGTGAAATGTGAACTGTGACCTGCGAACTGGGAACTGTGAACTGTGAACTGTGAACTGTGATCTGTGAACTGTGAAGTGTGAACTGTGAACTGTGAACTGTGAACTGTGAGGTGTGAAATGAAGACTGTGAACTGTGATCTGAGAACTGAGAACTGTGAGCTGTGAATAGTGAACTGTGGACTGTGAACTGTGAACTGTGAATTGTGAACAGTGAACTGTGGACTGTGAACTGTGAAGTGTGTACTGTGAACTGTCAACTGTCAACTGTGAACTGTAATCTGTGAACTGTGATCTGTGAACTGTGAACTGCGAACTGTGAAGTGTGAAATGAAGACTGTGAACTGTGATCTGTGAACTGAGAACTGTGAACTGTGATCTGTGGACTGTAACCTGTGCACTGTGAAGACTGCAGTGTGAAATGAAGACTGTGAACTGTGAACTGTCAACTGTGAACTGTGAACTGTGAACTGTGAACTGTGGACTGTGAACTGTGAACTGTGAAGTTTGTACTGTGATCTGTGAACTGTGAACTGCGGACTGTGAACTGCGAACTGTGAAGTGTGAAATGAAGACTGTGAACTGTGATCTGTGAACTGAGAACTGTGAACTGTGAATAGTGATCTGTGGACTGTGAACTGTCAACTGTGAACTGCGAACTGTGAAATGTGAAATGAATACTGTGAACGGGGAACTGTGAACTGTGAACTGTGAACTGTGGACTGTCAACTGTGAACTGCGAACTGCGAAATGTGAAATGAATACTGTGAACGGGGAACTGTGAACTGTGAACTGTGAAATGAAAACTGTGAACTGTGATCTGTGAACTGAGAACTGTGAACTGTGAACTGTGGACTGTGAACTGTGAACTGTGAACTGTGAACTGAGAACTGTGGACTGTCAACTGTGAACTGCGAACTGTGAAATGTGAAATGAATACTGTGAACGGGGAACTGTGAACTGTGAAATGAAAACTGGGAACTGTGATCTGTGAACTGAGAACTGTGAACTGTGAACTGTGGACTGTGGACTGTGAACTGTGAACTGTGAACTGTGAACTGTGATTTGTGAACAGTGAACTGTGGACTGTGAACTGTGAAGTGTGTACTGTGAACTGTCAACTGTCAACTGTGAACTGTAATCTGTGAACTGTGATCTGTGAACTGTGAACTGCGAACTGTGAAGTGTGAAATGAGGACTGTGAACTGTGAACTGGTAACTGAGAACTGTGAACTGTGAACTGTGAACTTCGAACTGTGAAGTATGAAAAGAAGACAGTGAACTGTGAAATGTGAACTGTGACCTGCGAACTGGAAACTGTGAACTGTGAACTGTGAACTGTGAACTGTGAACTGTGAACTATGAACTGTGAATTGTGATCAGTGAAATGTGGACTGTGATCTGTGAACTGTGAAGTGTGAACTGTGAACTGTGAACTGTGAAGTATGTAATGAAGACAGTGAACGGTGAAATGTGAACTGTGACCTGCGAACTGGGAACTGTGAACTGTGAACTGTGAACTGTGATCTGTGATCTGTGAACTGTGAAGTGTGAACTGTGAACTGTGAACTGTGAACTGTGAACTGTGAACTGTGAACTGTGAACTATGATCTGTGAACAGTGAACTGCGGACTGTGAACTGTGAACTGTGACCTGTGAACTGTGAACTGTGAACTGTGAACTGTGAACTGTGAACTGTGAACTTCGAACTGTGAAGTACGAAATGAAGACAGTGACCTGTGAAATGTGAACTGTGAACTGTGAACTGTGAACTGTGAACTGTGATCTGTGAACTGTGAACTGCGAACTGTGAAGTGTGAAATGAAGACTGTGAACTGTGATCTGTGGACTGTGAACTGTGAACTGTGAATATTGAACTGTGGACTGTGAACTGTCAACTGTGAACTGCGAACTGTGAAGTGTGAAATGAATACTGTGAACTGTGACCTGTGAACTGTGACCTGTGAACTGTGAACTGTGAACTGTGAACTGTGAACTGTGATCTGTGAACAGTGAAGTGTGGACTGTGAACTGTGAACTGTGACCTGTGACCTGTGAACTGTGAACTGTGACCTGTGAACTGTGAACTGTGAACTGTGAACTGTGAACTTCGAACTGTGAAGTATGAAATGAAGACAGTGAACTGTGAAATGTGAACTGTGACCTGCGAACTGGGAACTGTGAACTGTGAACTGTGAACTGTGAACTGTGAACTATGATCTGTGAACAGTGAACTGCGGACTGTAACCTGTGAACTGTGATCTGTGAACTGTGAACTGTGATCTGTGAAATGTGAACTGCGAACTGTGAAGTGTGAAATGAAGACTGTGAACTGTGATCTGTGAACTGAGAACAGTGAACTGTGATCTGTGGACTGTGAACTGTGCACTGTGAAGTCTGAAGTGTGAAATGAAGACTGTGAACTGTGAACTGTGAACTGTGAACTGTGAACTGTGAACTGTGATCTGTGAACAGTGAACTGTGGTCTGTGATCTGTGAACTGTGAACTGTGAACTGTGAAATGAAGACTGTGAACTGTGATCTGTGAACTGAGAACTGTGAACTGTGAACTGTGAAAACTGAATTGTGAAATGAAGTCTGTGAACTGTGATCTGTGAACTGAGAACTGTGAACTGTGAACAGTGGACTGTAAACTGTGACCTGTGAACTGTGAACTGTGAACTGCGAACTGTGAAGTATGAAATGAAGACTGTGTACTGTGAACTGTGATCTGTGAACAGTGAACTGTGGTCTGTGATCTGTGAACTGTGAACTGTGAACTGTGAACTGTGAAGAGTGGGCTGTGAACTGTGACCTGTGAACTGTGAACTGCGAACTGTGAAGTATGAAATGAAGACAGTGAACTGTGAAATGTGAACTGTGACCTGCGAACTGGGAACTGTGAACTGTGAACTGTGAACTGTGATCTGTGAACTGTGAAGTGTGAACTGTGAACTGTGAACTGTGAACTGCGAACTGTGAAGTGTGAAATGAAGACTGTGAACTGTGATCTGAGAACTGAGAACTGTGAGCTGTGAATAGTGAACTGTGGACTGTGAACTGTGAACTGTGAATTGTGAACAGTGAACTGTGGACTGTGAACTGTGAAGTGTGTACTGTGAACTGTCAACTGTCAACTGTGAACTGTAATCTGTGAACTGTGATTTGTGAACTGTGAACTGCGAACTGTGAAGTGTGAAATGAAGACTGTGAACTGTGATCTGTGAACTGAGAACAGTGAACTGTGATCTGTGGACTGTGAACTGTGCACTGTGAAGTCTGAAGTGTGAAATGAAGACTGTGAACTGTGAACTGTGAACTGTGAACTGTGAATTGTGAACTGTGATCTGTGAACAGTGAACTGTGGTCTGTGATCTGTGAACTGTGAACTGTGAACTGTGAAATGAAGACTGTGAACTGTGATCTGTGAACTGAGAACTGTGAACTGTGAACTGTGAAAACTGAATTGTGAAATGAAGTCTGTGAACTGTGATCTGTGAACTGAGAACTGTGAACTGTGAACAGTGGACTGTAAACTGTGACCTGTGAACTGTGAACTGTGAACTGCGAACTGTGAAGTATGAAATGAAGACTGTGTACTGTGAACTGTGATCTGTGAACAGTGAACTGTGGTCTGTGATCTGTGAACTGTGAACTGTGAACTGTGAACTGTGAAGCGTGGGCTGTGAACTGTGACCTGTGAACTGTGAACTGCGAACTGTGAAGTATGAAATGAAGACAGTGAACTGTGAAATGTGAACTGTGACCTGCGAACTGGGAACTGTGAACTGTGAACTGTGAACTGTGATCTGTGAACTGTGAAGTGTGAACTGTGAACTGTGAACTGTGAACTGCGTACTGTGAGGTGTGAAATGAAGACTGTGAACTGTGATCTGAGAACTGAGAACTGTGAGCTGTGAATAGTGAACTGTGGACTGTGAACTGTGAACTGTGAATTGTGAACAGTGAACTGTGGACTGTGAACTGTGAAGTGTGTACTGTGAACTGTCAACTGTCAACTGTGAACTGTAATCTGTGAACTGTGATCTGTGAACTGTGAACTGCGAACTGTGAAGTGTGAAATGAAGACTGTGAACTGTGATCTGTGAACTGAGAACTGTGAACTGTGATCTGTGGACTGTAACCTGTGCACTGTGAAGACTGCAGTGTGAAATGAAGACTGTGAACTGTGAACTGTCAACTGTGAACTGTGAACTGTGAACTGTGAACTGTGGACTGTGAACTGTGAACTGTGAAGTTTGTACTGTGATCTGTGAACTGTGAACTGCGGACTGTGAACTGCGAACTGTGAAGTGTGAAATGAAGACTGTGAACTGTGATCTGTGAACTGAGAACTGTGAACTGTGAATAGTGATCTGTGGACTGTGAACTGTCAACTGTGAACTGCGAACTGTGAAATGTGAAATGAATACTGTGAACGGGGAACTGTGAACTGTGAACTGTGAACTGTGGACTGTCAACTGTGAACTGCGAACTGCGAAATGTGAAATGAATACTGTGAACGGGGAACTGTGAACTGTGAACTGTGAAATGAAAACTGTGAACTGTGATCTGTGAACTGAGAACTGTGAACTGTGAACTGTGGACTGTGAACTGTGAACTGTGAACTGTGAACTGAGAACTGTAAACTGTGAATTGTGAACTGTGAACTGTGAACTGTGAACTGTGATCTGTGAACTGTGATCTGTGAACTGTTAACTGCGAACTGTGAACTGCGAACTGTGAACGGGGAACTGTGAACTGTGAAATGAAAACTGGGAACTGTGATCTGTGAACTGAGAACTGTGAACTGTGAACTGTGGACTGTGGACTGTGAACTGTGAACTGTGAACTGTGGACTGTGAACTGTGAACTGTGATTTGTGAACAGTGAACTGTGGACTGTGAACTGTGAAGTGTGTACTGTGAACTGTCAACTGTCAACTGTGAACTGTAATCTGTGAACTGTGATCTGTGAACTGTGAACTGCGAACTGTGAAGTGTGAAATGAGGACTGTGAACTGTGAACTGGTAACTGAGAACTGTGAACTGTGAACTGTGAACTTCGAACTGTGAAGTATGAAAAGAAGACAGTGAACTGTGAAATGTGAACTGTGACCTGCGAACTGGAAACTGTGAACTGTGAACTGTGAACTGTGAACTGTGAACTGTGAACTATGAACTGTGAATTGTGATCAGTGAAATGTGGACTGTGATCTGTGAACTGTGAAGTGTGAACTGTGAACTGTGAACTGTGAAGTATGTAATGAAGACAGTGAACGGTGAAATGTGAACTGTGACCTGCGAACTGGGAACTGTGAACTGTGAACTGTGAACTGTGATCTGTGATCTGTGAACTGTGAAGTGTGAACTGTGAACTGTGAACTGTGAACTGTGAACTGTGAACTGTGAACTGTGAACTATGATCTGTGAACAGTGAACTGCGGACTGTGAACTGTGAACTGTGACCTGTGAACTGTGAACTGTGAACTGTGAACTGTGAACTGTGAACTGTGAACTTCGAACTGTGAAGTACGAAATGAAGACAGTGAACTGTGAAATGTGAACTGTGAACTGTGAACTGTGAACTGTGATCTGTGAACTGTGAACTGCGAACTGTGAAGTGTGAAATGAAGACTGTGAACTGTGATCTGTGGACTGTGAACTGTGAACTGTGAATATTGAACTGTGGACTGTGAACTGTCAACTGTGAACTGCGAACTGTGAAGTGTGAAATGAATACTGTGAACTGTGACCTGTGAACTGTGACCTGTGAACTGTGAACTGTGAACTGTGAACTGTGAACTGTGATCTGTGAACAGTGAAGTGTGGACTGTGAACTGTGAACTGTGACCTGTGACCTGTGAACTGTGAACTGTGACCTGTGAACTGTGAACTGTGAACTGTGAACTGTGAACTTCGAACTGTGAAGTATGAAATGAAGACAGTGAACTGTGAAATGTGAACTGTGACCTGCGAACTGGGAACTGTGAACTGTGAACTGTGAACTGTGAACTGTGAACTATGATCTGTGAACAGTGAACTGCGGACTGTGATCTGTGGACTGTAACCTGTGAACTGTGATCTGTGAACTGTGAACTGTGATCTGTGAAATGTGAACTGCGAACTGTGAAGTGTGAAATGAAGACTGTGAACTGTGATCTGTGAACTGAGAACAGTGAACTGTGATCTGTGGACTGTGAACTGTGCACTGTGAAGTCTGAAGTGTGAAATGAAGACTGTGAACTGTGAACTGTGAACTGTGAACTGTGAACTGTGAACTGTGAACTGTGATCTGTGAACAGTGAACTGTGGTCTGTGATCTGTGAACTGTGAACTGTGAACTGTGAAATGAAGACTGTGAACTGTGATCTGTGAACTGAGAACTGTGAACTGTGAACTGTGAAAACTGAATTGTGAAATGAAGTCTGTGAACTGTGATCTGTGAACTGAGAACTGTGAACTGTGAACAGTGGACTGTAAACTGTGACCTGTGAACTGTGAACTGTGAACTGCGAACTGTGAAGTATGAAATGAAGACTGTGTACTGTGAACTGTGATCTGTGAACAGTGAACTGTGGTCTGTGATCTGTGAACTGTGAACTGTGAACTGTGAACTGTGAAGAGTGGGCTGTGAACTGTGACCTGTGAACTGTGAACTGCGAACTGTGAAGTATGAAATGAAGACAGTGAACTGTGAAATGTGAACTGTGACCTGCGAACTGGGAACTGTGAACTGTGAACTGTGAACTGTGATCTGTGAACTGTGAAGTGTGAACTGTGAACTGTGAACTGTGAACTGCGAACTGTGAAGTGTGAAATGAAGACTGTGAACTGTGATCTGAGAACTGAGAACTGTGAGCTGTGAATAGTGAACTGTGGACTGTGAACTGTGAACTGTGAATTGTGAACAGTGAACTGTGGACTGTGAACTGTGAAGTGTGTACTGTGAACTGTCAACTGTCAACTGTGAACTGTAATCTGTGAACTGTGATTTGTGAACTGTGAACTGCGAACTGTGAAGTGTGAAATGAAGACTGTGAACTGTGATCTGTGAACTGAGAACAGTGAACTGTGATCTGTGGACTGTGAACTGTGCACTGTGAAGTCTGAAGTGTGAAATGAAGACTGTGAACTGTGAACTGTGAACTGTGAACTGTGAATTGTGAACTGTGATCTGTGAACAGTGAACTGTGGTCTGTGATCTGTGAACTGTGAACTGTGAACTGTGAAATGAAGACTGTGAACTGTGATCTGTGAACTGAGAACTGTGAACTGTGAACTGTGAAAACTGAATTGTGAAATGAAGTCTGTGAACTGTGATCTGTGAACTGAGAACTGTGAACTGTGAACAGTGGACTGTAAACTGTGACCTGTGAACTGTGAACTGTGAACTGCGAACTGTGAAGTATGAAATGAAGACTGTGTACTGTGAACTGTGATCTGTGAACAGTGAACTGTGGTCTGTGATCTGTGAACTGTGAACTGTGAACTGTGAACTGTGAAGCGTGGGCTGTGAACTGTGACCTGTGAACTGTGAACTGCGAACTGTGAAGTATGAAATGAAGACAGTGAACTGTGAAATGTGAACTGTGACCTGCGAACTGGGAACTGTGAACTGTGAACTGTGAACTGTGATCTGTGAACTGTGAAGTGTGAACTGTGAACTGTGAACTGTGAACTGCGTACTGTGAGGTGTGAAATGAAGACTGTGAACTGTGATCTGAGAACTGAGAACTGTGAGCTGTGAATAGTGAACTGTGGACTGTGAACTGTGAACTGTGAATTGTGAACAGTGAACTGTGGACTGTGAACTGTGAAGTGTGTACTGTGAACTGTCAACTGTCAACTGTGAACTGTAATCTGTGAACTGTGATCTGTGAACTGTGAACTGCGAACTGTGAAGTGTGAAATGAAGACTGTGAACTGTGATCTGTGAACTGAGAACTGTGAACTGTGATCTGTGGACTGTAACCTGTGCACTGTGAAGACTGCAGTGTGAAATGAAGACTGTGAACTGTGAACTGTCAACTGTGAACTGTGAACTGTGAACTGTGAACTGTGGACTGTGAACTGTGAACTGTGAAGTTTGTACTGTGATCTGTGAACTGTGAACTGCGGACTGTGAACTGCGAACTGTGAAGTGTGAAATGAAGACTGTGAACTGTGATCTGTGAACTGAGAACTGTGAACTGTGAATAGTGATCTGTGGACTGTGAACTGTCAACTGTGAACTGCGAACTGTGAAATGTGAAATGAATACTGTGAACGGGGAACTGTGAACTGTGAACTGTGAACTGTGGACTGTCAACTGTGAACTGCGAACTGCGAAATGTGAAATGAATACTGTGAACGGGGAACTGTGAACTGTGAACTGTGAAATGAAAACTGTGAACTGTGATCTGTGAACTGAGAACTGTGAACTGTGAACTGTGGACTGTGAACTGTGAACTGTGAACTGTGAACTGAGAACTGTAAACTGTGAACTGTGAACTGTGAACTGTGAACTGTGAACTGTGATCTGTGAACTGTGATCTGTGAACTGTTAACTGCGAACTGTGAACTGCGAACTGTGAAGTGTGAAATGAAGACTGTGAACTGTGATCTGTGAACTGAGAACTGTGAACTGTGAACTGAGAACTGTGAACTGTGAACTGTGAAAACTGAATTGTGAAATGAAGTCTGTGAACTGAGAACTGAGAACTGTGAACAGTGGACTGTGAACTGTGACCTGTGAACTGTGAACTGTGAACTGTGAACTGTGAACTGCGAACTGTGAAGTGTGAAATGAAGACTGTGTACTGTGAACTGTGATCTGTGAACAGTTAACTGTGGTCTGTGATCTGTGAACTGTGAACTGTGAACTGTGAAATGAAGACTGTGAAATGTGATCTGTGAACTGAGAACTGTGAACTGTGAACTGTGAACTGTGGTCTGTGATCTGTGAACTGTGATCTGTGAACTGTGAAATGAAGACTGTGAACTGTGATCTGTGAACTGTGAACTGTGAACTGTGAACTGTGAACTGTGAACTGTGAACTGTGAACTGTGAACTGTGAAATGAAGACTGTGAACTGTGATCTGTGAACTGTGAACTGTGAACTGTGAACTGTGAACTGCGAACTGTGAAGTGTGAAATGAAGACTGTGAACTGTGATCTGTGAACTGAGAACAGTGAACTGTGATCTGTGGACTGTGAACTGTGCACTGTGAAGTCTGAAGTGTGAAATGAAGACTGTGAACTGTGAACTGTGAACTGTGAACTGTGAACTGTGATCTGTGAACAGTGAACTGTGGTCTGTGATCTGTGAACTGTGAACTGTGAACTGTGAAATGAAGACTGTGAACTGTGATCTGTGAACTGAGAACTGTGAACTGTGAACTGTGAAAACTGAATTGTGAAATGAAGTCTGTGAACTGTGATCTGTGAACTGAGAACTGTGAACTGTGAACAGTGGACTGTAAACTGTGACCTGTGAACTGTGAACTGTGAACTGCGAACTGTGAAGTATGAAATGAAGACTGTGTACTGTGAACTGTGATCTGTGAACAGTGAACTGTGGTCTGTGATCTGTGAACTGTGAACTGTGAACTGTGAACTGTGAAGAGTGGGCTGTGAACTGTGACCTGTGAACTGTGAACTGCGAACTGTGAAGTATGAAATGAAGACAGTGAACTGTGAAATGTGAACTGTGACCTGCGAACTGGGAACTGTGAACTGTGAACTGTGAACTGTGAACTGTGAACTGTGAACTGTGAACTGTGATCTGTGAACAGTGAACTGTGGTCTGTGATCTGTGAACTGTGAACTGTGAACTGTGAAATGAAGACTGTGAACTGTGATCTGTGAACTGAGAACTGTGAACTGTGAACTGTGAACTGTGAAATGAAGACTGTGAACTGTGATCTGTGAACTGAGAACTGTGAACTGTGAACTGTGAAAACTGAATTGTGAAATGAAGTCTGGGAACTATGATCTGTGAACTGAGAACTGTGAACTGTGAACAGTGGACTGTAAACTGTGACCTGTGAAATGTGAACTGTGAACTGCGAACTGTGAAGTATGAAATGAAGACTGTGTACTGTGAACTGTGATGTGTGAACAGTGAACTGTGGTCTGTGATCTGTGAACTGTGAACTGTGAACTGTGAACTGTGAAGAGTGGGCTGTGAACTGTGACCTGTGAACTGTGAACTGCGAACTGTGAAGTATGAAATGAAGACAGTGAACTGTGAAATGTGAACTGTGACCTGCGAACTGGGAACTGTGAACTGTGAACTGTGAACTGTGAACTGTGATCTGTGAACTGTGAAGTGTGAACTGTGAACTGTGAACTGTGATCTGTGAACTGTGAACTGCGAACTGTGAAGTGTGAAATGAAGACTGTGAAATGTGATCTGTGAACTGAGAACTGTGAGCTGTGAATAGTGAACTGTGGACTGTGAACTGTGAACTGTGAACTGTGAACTGTGAACTGTGATCTTTGAACTGTGAACTGCGAACTGTGAAGTGTGAAATGAAGACTGTGAACTGTGATCTGAGAACTGAGAACTGTGAACTGTGAATAGTGAACTGTGGACTGTGAACTGTCAACTGTGAACTGCGAACTGTGAACTGCGAACTGTGAAGTGTGAAATGAAGACTGTGAACTGTGATCTGTGAACTGAGAACTGTGAACTGTGAATAGTGAACTGTGGACTGTAAACTGTGAACTGTGAACTGCGAACTGTGAAATGTGAAATGAATACTGTGAACGGGGAACTGTGAACTGTGAACTGTGAACTGTGAAATGAAGACTGTGAACTGTGATCTGTGAACTGAGAACTGTGAACTGTGAACTGTGGACTGTGAACTGTGAACTGTGAACTGTGAACTGAGAACTGTGAACTGTGAACTGTGAACTGTGAACTGTGGACTGTCAACTGTGAACTGCGAACTGTGAAATGTGAAATGAATACTGTGAACGGGGAACTGTGAACTGTGAACTGTGATCTGTGAACTGAGAACTGTGAACTGTGAACTGTGGACTGTGAACTGTGAACTGTGAACTGTGAACTATGAACTGTGAACTGTGAACTGTGAACTGTGAACTGTGAACTGTGAACTGTGAACTGTGAACTGAGAACTGTGAACTGTGAACTGTGAACTGTGAACTGTGAACTGTGAACTGTGAACTGTGAACTGTGAACTGTGAACTGTGAACTGTGAACTGTGAACTGTGAACTGTGAACTGTGAACTGTGAACTGTGAACTGTGAACTGTGAACTGTGAACTGTGAACTGTGAACTGTGAACTGTGAACTGTGAACTGTGATCTGTGAACTGTGAACTGTGAACTGTGAACTGTGAACTGTGAACTGTGAACTGTGATCTGTGAACTGTGAACTGTGAACTGTGATCTGTGAACTGAGAACTGTGAACTGTGGACTGTGGACTGTGAACTGTGAACTGTGAACTGTGAACTGAGAACTGTAAACTGTGAACTGTGAACTGTGAACTGTGAACTGTGAACTGTGAACTGTGAACTGTGAACTGTGAACTGTGAACTGTGAACTGTGAACTGTGAACTGTGAACTGTGAACTGTGAACTGTGAACTGAGAACTGTAAACTGTGAACTGTGAACTGTGAACTGTGGACTGTCAACTGTGAACTGCGAACTGTGAAATGTGAAATGAATACTGTGAACGGGGAACTGTGAACTGTGAACTGTGATCTGTGAACTGAGAACTGTGAACTGTGAACTGTGGACTGTGAACTGTGAACTGTGAACTGTGAACTGAGAACTGTAAACTGTGAACTGTGAACTGTGAACTGTGAACTGTGAACTGTGAAGTGTGAACTGTGAAATGTGAACTGTGAACTGTGAACTGTGAACTGTGAACTGTGAACTGTGAACTGTGAACTGTGAACTGTGAACTGTGAACTGTGAACTGTGAACTGTGAACTGTGATCTGTGAACTGTGAACTGTGAACTGTGAACTGTGAACTGTGAACTGTGAACTGTGAACTGTGAACTATGATCAGTGAACAGTGAACTGCGGACTGTGAACTGTGAACTGTGAACTGTGAAAACTGAATTGTGAAATAAAGTCTGTGAACATTGATCTGTGAACTGTGAACTGTGAAGTGTGATCTGTGAACTGTGAACTGCGAACTGTGAATTGTGAAATGAAGACTGTGAACTGTGAACTGTGCCCTGTGAAGACTGAAGTGTGAAATGAAGACTGTGAACTGTGATCTGTGAACTGTGACTGTGAACTGAGAACTGTGAACTGTGAACTGTGAACTGTGATCTGTGTACTGTGAACTGTGAACTGTGATCTGTGAACTGTGAACTGCTAACTGTGAAGTGTGAAATGAAGACTGTGAACTGTGATCTGTGAACTGTGATCTGTGAACTGTGAACTGTGAACTGTGATCTGTGAACTGTGAACTGCTAACTGTGAAGTGTGAAATGAAGTCTGTGAACTGTGATCTGTGAACTGAGAACTGTGAGCTGTGAATAGTGAACTGTGGACTGTGAACTGTGAACTGTGATTTGTGAACAGTGAACTGTGGACTGTGAACTGTGAAGTGTGTACTGTGAACTGTCAACTGTCAACTGTCAACTGTGAACTGTAATCTGTGAACTGTGATCTGTGAACTGTGAACTGCGAACTGTGAAGTGTGAAATGAGGACTGTGAACTGTGATCTGGTAACTGAGAACTGTGAACTGTGAATAGTGAACTGAGGACTGTGAACTGTGAATAGTGAACTGTGGACTGTGAACTGTGAACTGTGAACTGTGATCTGTGAACTGTGAACTGTGAACTGTGATCTGTGAACTGTGAACTGCTAACTGTGAAGTGTGAAATGAAGACTGTGAACTGTGATCTGTGAACTGTGATCTGTGAACTGTGAACTGTGAACTGTGAATAGTGAACTGAGGACTGTGAACTGTGAATAGTGAACTGTGGACTGTGAACTGTCAACTGTGAACTGCGAACTGTGAAATGTGAAATGAATACTGTGAACGGGGAACTGTGAACTGTGAACTGTGAACTGCTAACTGTGAAGTGTGAAATGAAGTCTGTGAACTGTGATCTGTGAACTGAGAACTGTGAGCTGTGAATAGTGAACTGTGGACTGTGAACTGTGACCTGTGATTTGTGAACAGTGAACTGTGGACTGTGAACTGTGAAGTGTGTACTGTGAACTGTCAACTGTCAACTGTGAACTGTAATCTGTGAATTGTGATCTGTGAACTGTGAACTGCGAACTGTGAAGTGTGAAATGAGGACTGTGAACTGTGATCTGGTAACTGAGAACTGTGAACTGTGAATAGTGAACTGAGGACTGTGAACTGTGAATAGTGAACTGTGGACTGTGAACTGTCAACTGTGAACTGCGAACTGTGAAATGTGAAATGAATACTGTGAACGGGGAACTGTGAACTGTGAACTGTGAACTGTGAAATGAAGACTGTGAACTGTGAAATGAAGACTGTGAACTGTGATCTGTGAACTGAGAACTGTGAACTGAGGACTGTGAACTGTGAATAGTGAACTGTGGACTGTGAACTGCGAACTGTGAAATGTGAAATGAATACTGTGAACGGGGAACTGTGAACTGTGAACTGTGAAGTGTGTACTGTGAACTGTCAACTGTCAACTGTCAACTGTGAACTGTAATCTGTGAACTGTGATCTGTGAACTGTGAACTGCGAACTGTGAAGTGTGAAATGAGGACTGTGAACTGTGATCTGGTAACTGAGAACTGTGAACTGTGAATAGTGAACTGAGGACTGTGAACTGTGAATAGTGAACTGTGGACTGTGAACTGTGAACTGTGAACTGTGATCTGTGAACTGTGAACTGTGAACTGTGATCTGTGAACTGTGAACTGCTAACTGTGAAGTGTGAAATGAAGACTGTGAACTGTGATCTGTGAACTGTGATCTGTGAACTGTGAACTGTGAACTGTGAATAGTGAACTGAGGACTGTGAACTGTGAATAGTGAACTGTGGACTGTGAACTGTCAACTGTGAACTGCGAACTGTGAAATGTGAAATGAATACTGTGAACGGGGAACTGTGAACTGTGAACTGTGAACTGCTAACTGTGAAGTGTGAAATGAAGTCTGTGAACTGTGATCTGTGAACTGAGAACTGTGAGCTGTGAATAGTGAACTGTGGACTGTGAACTGTGAACTGTGATTTGTGAACAGTGAACTGTGGACTGTGAACTGTGAAGTGTGTACTGTGAACTGTCAACTGTCAACTGTGAACTGTAATCTGTGAACTGTGATCTGTGAACTGTGAACTGCGAACTGTGAAGTGTGAAATGAGGACTGTGAACTGTGATCTGGTAACTGAGAACTGTGAACTGTGAATAGTGAACTGAGGACTGTGAACTGTGAATAGTGAACTGTGGACTGTGAACTGTCAACTGTGAACTGCGAACTGTGAAATGTGAAATGAATACTGTGAACGGGGAACTGTGAACTGTGAACTGTGAACTGTGAAATGAAGACTGTGAACTGTGAAATGAAGACTGTGAACTGTGATCTGTGAACTGAGAACTGTGAACTGAGGACTGTGAACTGTGAATAGTGAACTGTGGACTGTGAACTGCGAACTGTGAAATGTGAAATGAATACTGTGAACGGGGAACTGTGAACTGTGAACTGTGAACTGTGAAATGAAGACTGTGAACTGTGAAATGAAGACTGTGAACTGTGAAATGAAGACTGTGAACTGTGATCTGTGAACTGAGAACTGTGAACTGTGAACTGTGGACTGTGAACTGTGAACTGTGAACTGTGAACTGAGAACTGTAAACTGTGAACTGTGAACTGTGAAATGAAGACTGTGAACTTTGATCTGTGAACTGAGAACTGTGAACTGTGAACTGTGGACTGTGAACTGTGAACTGTGAACTGTGATCTGTGAACGGTGATCTGTGAACTGTGAACTGCGAACTGTGAATTGTGAAATGAAGACTGTGAACTGTGAACTGTAATCTGTGAACTGTGATCTGTGAACTGTGAACTGCGAACTGTGAAGTGTGAAATGAGGACTGTGAACTGTGAACTGGTAACTGAGAACTGTGAACTGTGAATAGTGAACTGTGGACTGTGAACTGTGAATAGTGAACTGTGGACTGTGAACTGTCAACTGTGAACTGCGAACTGTGAAATGTGAAATGAATACTGTGAACGGGGAACTGTGAACTGTGAACTGAGAACTGTAAACTGTGAACTGTGAACTGTGAAATGAAGACTGTGAACTGTGATCTCTGAACTGAGATCTGTGAGCTGTGAATAGTGAACTGTGGACTGTGAACTGTGAACTGTGATTTGTGAACAGTGAACTGTGGACTGTGAACTGTGAAGTGTGTACTGTGAACTGTCAACTGTCAACTGTGAACTGTGATCTGTGAACAGTGAACTGTGAACTGTGAACTGTGAATTGTGATCAGTGAAATGTGGACTGTGAACTGTGAACTGTGAAGTGTGAACTGTGAACTGTCAACTGTCAACTGCGAACTGTGAAATGTGAAATGAATACTGTGAACGGGGAACTGTGAACTGTGAACTGTGAACTGTGAACTGTGAAATGAAGACTGTGAACTGTGATCTGTGAACTGAGAACTGTGAACTGTGAACTGTGAACTGTGAAATGTGGACTGTGAACTGTGAACTGTGGACTGTGAACTGTGGACTGTGAACTGTGAACTGTGAACTGTGATTTGTGAACAGTGAACTGTGGACTGTGAACTGTGAAGTGTGTACTGTGAACTGTCAACTGTCAACTGTGAACTGTAATCTGTGAACTGTGATCTGTGAACTGTGAACTGCGAACTGTGAAGTGTGAAATGAGGACTGTGAACTGTGAACTGGTAACTGAGAACTGTGAACTGTGAATAGTGAACTGTGGACTGTGAACTGTGAATAGTGAACTGTGGACTGTGAACTGTCAACTGTGAACTGCGAACTGTGAAATGTGAAATGAATACTGTGAACGGGGAACTGTGAACTGTGAACTGAGAACTGTAAACTGTGAACTGTGAACTGTGAAATGAAGACTGTGAACTGTGATCTGTGAACTGAGAACTGTGAACTGTGAACTGTGAACAGTGGACTGTAAACTGTGACCTGTGAACTGTGAACTGTGAACTGCGAACTGTGAAGTATGAAATGAAGACTGTGTACTGTGAACTGTGATCTGTGAACAGTGTACTGTGGTCTGTGATCTGTGGACTGTGAACTGTGCACTGTGAAGTCTGAAGTGTGAAATGAAGACTGTGAACTGTGAACTGTGAACTGTGAACTGTGAACTGTGAACTGTGAACTGTGAACTGTGAACTGTGAACTGTGATCTGTGAACAGTGAACTGTGGTCTGTGATCTGTGAACTGTGAACTGTGAACTGTGTAATGAAGACTGTGAACTGTGATCTGTGAACTGAGAACTGTGAACTGTGAACTGTGAAAACTGAATTGTGAAATGAAGTCTGTGAACTGTGATCTGTGAACTGAGAACTGTGAACTGTGAACAGTGGACTGTAAACTGTGACCTGTGAACTGTGAACTCTGAACTGCGAACTGTGAAGTATGAAATGAAGACTGTGTACTGTGAACTGTGATCTGTGAACAGTGAACTGTGGTCTGTGATCTGTGAACTGTGAACTGTGAACTGTGAACTGTGAAGAGTGGGCTGTGAACTGTGACCTGTGAACTGTGAACTGCGAACTGTGAAGTGTGAAATGAAGTCTGTGAACTGTGATCTGTGAACTGAGAACTGTGAACTGTGAACAGTGGACTGTAAACTGTGACCTGTGAACTGTGAACTGTGAACTGTGAAATGAAGACTGTGAACTGTGATCTGTGAACTGAGAACTGTGAACTGTGAACTGCGAAAACTGAATTGTGAAATGAAGTCTGTGAACTGTGATCTGTGAACTGAGAACTGTGAACTGTGAACAGTGGACTGTAAACTGTGACCTGTGAACTGTGAACTGTGAACTGCGAACTGTGAAGTATGAAATGAAGACTGTGTACTGTGAACTGTGATCTGTGAACAGTGAACTGTGGTCTGTGATCTGTGAACTGTGAACTGTGAACTGTGAACTGTGAAGAGTGGGCTGTGAACTGTGACCTGTGAACTGTGAACTGTGAACTGTGAACTGTGATCTGTGAACTGTGAAGTGTGAAATGAAGTCTGTGATCTGTGAACAGTGAACTGTGGTCTGTGATCTGTGGACTGTGAACTGTGCACTGTGAAGTCTGAAGTGTGAAATGAAGACTGTGAACTGTGAACTGTGAACTGTGAACTGTGAACTGTGATCTGTGAACAGTGAACTGTGGTCTGTGATCTGTGAACTGTGAACTGTGAACTGTGAAATGAAGACTGTGAACTGTGATCTGTGAACTGAGAACTGTGAACTGTGAACTTTGAAAACTTAATTGTGAAATGAAGTCTGTGAACTGTGATCTGTGAACTGAGAACTGTGAACTGTGAACAGTGGACTGTAAACTGTGACCTGTGAACTGTGAACTGTGAACTGCGAACTGTGAAGTATGAAATGAAGACTGTGTACTGTGAACTGTGATCTGTGAACAGTGAACTGTGGTCTGTGATCTGTGCAATGTGAACTGTGAACTGTGAACTGTGAAGAGTGGGCTGTGAACTGTGACCTGTGAACTGTGAAATGAAGACTGTGAACTGTGATCTGTGAACTGAGAACTGTGAACTGTGAACTGTGAAAACTGAATTGTGAAATGAAGTCTGTGAACTGTGATCTGTGAACTGAGAACTGTGAACTGTGAACAGTGGACTGTAAACTGTGACCTGTGAACTGTGAACTGTGAACTGCGAACTGTGAAGTATGAAATGAAGACTGTGTACTGTGAACTGTGATCTGTGAACAGTGAACTGTGGTCTGTGATCTGTGAACTGTGAACTGTGAACTGTGAACTGTGAAGAGTGGGCTGTGAACTGTGACCTGTGAACTGTGAACTGTGAACTGTGAACTGTGATCTGTGAACTGTGAAGTGTGAAATGAAGTCTGTGATCTGTGAACAGTGAACTGTGGTCTGTGATCTGTGGACTGTGAACTGTGCACTGTGAAGTCTGAAGTGTGAAATGAAGACTGTGAACTGTGAACTGTGAACTGTGAACTGTGAACTGTGAACTGTGAACTGTGATCTGTGAACAGTGAACTGTGGTATGTGATCTGTGAACTGTGAACTGTGAACTGTGAAATGAAGACTGTGAACTGTGATCTGTGAACTGAGAACTGTGAACTGTGAACTTTGAAAACTTAATTGTGAAATGAAGTCTGTGAACTGTGATCTGTGAACTGAGAACTGTGAACTGTGAACAGTGGACTGTAAACTGTGACCTGTGAACTGTGAACTGTGAACTGCGAACTGTGAAGTATGAAATGAAGACTGTGTACTGTGAACTGTGATCTGTGAACAGTGAACTGTGGTCTGTGATCTGTGCAATGTGAACTGTGAACTGTGAACTGTGAAGAGTGGGCTGTGAACTGTGACCTGTGAACTGTGAACTGCGAACTGTGAAGTATGAAATGAAGACAGTGAACTGTGAAATGTGAACTGTGACCTGCGAACTGGGAACTGTGAACTGTGAACTGTGAACTGTGATCTGTGAACTGTGAAGTGTGAACTGTGAACTGTGAACTGTGATCTGTGAACTGTGAACTGCGAACTGTGAAGTGTGAAATGAAGACTGTGAACTGTGATCTGAGAACTGAGAACTGTGAGCTGTGAATAGTGAACTGTGGACTGTGAACTGTGAACTGTGAATTGTGAACAGTGAACTGTGGACTGTGAACTGTGAAGTGTGTACTGTGAACTGTCAACTGTCAACTGTGAACTGTGATCTGTGAACAGTGAACTGTGAACTGTGAACTGTGAATTGTGATCAGTGAAATGTGGACTGTGAACTGTGAACTGTGAAGTGTGAACTGTGAACTGTCAACTGTCAACTGTGAACTGAGAACTGTAAACTGAGAACTGCAAACTGTGAACAGTTAACTGTGAACTGTGAACTGTGAACTGTGAACTGTGATCTGTGAACTGTGAACTGCGAACTGTGAAGTGTGAAATGAAGACTGTGAACTGTGATCTGTGAACTGTGAACTGTGATCTGTGAACAGTGAACTGTGGACTGTGAACTGTGAACTGTGACCTGTGAACTGTGAACTGTGACCTGTGAACTGTGAACTGTGAACTGTGAACTGTGAACTTCGAACTGTGAAGTATGAAATGAAGACAGTGAACTGTGAAATGTGAACTGTGACCTGCGAACTGGAAACTGTGAACTGTGAACTGTGAACTGTGAACTGTGATCTGTGAACTGTGAAGTGTGAACTGTGAACTGTGAACTGTGAAGTATGAAATGAAGACTGTGAACTGTGAAATGTGAACTGTGACCTGCGAACTGGGAACTGTGAACTGTGAACTGTGAACTGTGAACTGTGATCTGTGAACTGTGAAGTGTGAACTGTGAACTGTGAAGTATGAACTGTGAACTGTGAACTGTGAACTGTGAACTGTGAACTGTGAACTGTGAACTGTGAACTATGATCTGTGAACAGTGAACTGCGGACTGTGAACTGTGAACTGTGACCTGTGAACTGTGAACTGTGAACTGTGAACTGTGAACTTCGAACTGTGAAGTACGAAATGAAGACAGTGAACTGTGAAATGTGAACTGTGAACTGTGAACTGTGAACTGTGAACTGTGAACTGTGATCTGTGAACTGTGAACTGCGAACTGTGAAGTGTGAAATGAAGACTGTGAACTGTGATCTGTGGACTGTGAACTGTGAACTGTGAATATTGAACTGTGGACTGTGAACTGTCAACTGTGAACTGCGAACTGTGAAGTGTGAAATGAATACTGTGAACTGTGACCTGTGAACTGTGACCTGTGAACTGTGAACTGTGAACTGTGAACTGTGATCTGTGAACAGTGAAGTGTGGACTGTGAACTGTGAACTGTGACCTGTGACCTGTGAACTGTGAACTGTGACCTGTGAACTGTGAACTGTGAACTGTGAACTGTGAACTGTGAACTGTGAACTGCGGACTGTGATCTGTGGACTGTAACCTGTGAACTGTGAACTGTGAACTGTGATCTGTGAACTGTGAACTGCGAACTGTGAAGTGTGAAATGAAGACTGTGAACTGTGATCTGTGAACTGAGAACAGTGAACTGTGATCTGTGGACTGTGAACTGTGCACTGTGAAGTCTGAAGTGTGAAATGAAGGCTGTGAACTGTGAACTGTGAACTGTGAACTGTGATCTGTGAACAGTGAACTGTGGTCTGTGATCTGTGAACTGTGAACTGTGAACTGTGAAATGAAGACTGTGAACTGTGATCTGTGAACTGAGAACTGTGAACTGTGAACTGTGAAAACTGAATTGTGAAATGAAGTCTGTGAACTGTGATCTGTGAACTGAGAACTGTGAACTGTGAACAGTGGAATGTAAACTGTGACCTGTGAACTGTGAACTGTGAACTGCGAACTGTGAAGTATGAAATGAAGACTGTGTACTGTGAACTGTGATCTGTGAACAGTGAACTGTGGTCTGTGATCTGTGAACTGTGAACTGTGAACTGTGAACTGTGAAGAGTGGGCTGTGAACTGTGACCTGTGAACTGTGAACTGCGAACTGTGAAGTATGAAATGAAGACAGTGAACTGTGAAATGTGAACTGTGAAATGAAGACTGTGAACTGTGATCTGTGAACTGACAACTGTGAACTGTGAACTGTGAACTGTGGTCTGTGATCTGTGAACTGTGATCTGTGAACTGTGAAATGAAGACTGTGAACTGTGATCTGTGAACTGTGATCTGTGAACTGTGAACTGCGAACTGTGAAGTGTGAAATGAAGACTGTGAACTGTGAACTGTGAACTGTGAACTTCGAACTGTGAAGTACGAAATGAAGACAGTGAACTGTGAAATGTGAACTGTGAACTGTGAACTGTGAACTGTGAACTGTGATCTGTGAACTGTGAACTGCGAACTGTGAAGTGTGAAATGAAGACTGTGAACTGTGATCTGTGGACTGTGAACTGTGAACTGTGAATATTGAACTGTGGACTGTGAACTGTCAACTGTGAACTGCGAACTGTGAAGTGTGAAATGAATACTGTGAACTGTGACCTGTGAACTGTGACCTGTGAACTGTGAACTGTGAACTGTGAACTGTGAACTGTGATCTGTGAACAGTGAAGTGTGGACTGTGAACTGTGAACTGTGACCTGTGACCTGTGAACTGTGAACTGTGACCTGTGAACTGTGAACTGTGAACTGTGAACTGTGAACTTCGAACTGTGAAGTATGAAATGAAGACAGTGAACTGTGAAATGTGAACTGTGACCTGCGAACTGGGAACTGTGAACTGTGAACTGTGAACTGTGAACTGTGAACTGTGAACTATGATCTGTGAACAGTGAACTGCGGACTGTGATCTGTGGACTGTAACCTGTGAACTGTGAACTGTGAACTGTGAACTGTGATCTGTGAACTGTGAACTGCGAACTGTGAAGTGTGAAATGAAGACTGTGAACTGTGATCTGTGAACTGAGAACAGTGAACTGTGATCTGTGGACTGTGAACTGTGCACTGTGAAGTCTGAAGTGTGAAATGAAGACTGTGAACTGTGAACTGTGAACTGTGAACTGTGAACTGTGAACTGTGAACTGTGATCTGTGAACAGTGAACTGTGGTCTGTGATCTGTGAACTGTGAACTGTGAACTGTGAAATGAAGACTGTGAACTGTGATCTGTGAACTGAGAACTGTGAACTGTGAACTGTGAAAACCGAATTGTGAAATGAAGTCTGTGAACTGTGATCTGTGAACTGAGAACTGTGAACTGTGAACAGTGGACTGTAAACTGTGACCTGTGAACTGTGAACTGTGAACTGCGAACTGTGAAGTATGAAATGAAGACTGTGTACTGTGAACTGTGATCTGTGAACAGTGAACTGTGGTCTGTGATCTGTGAACTGTGAACTGTGAACTGTGAACTGTGAAGAGTGGGCTGTGAACTGTGACCTGTGAACTGTGAACTGCGAACTGTGAAGTATGAAATGAAGACAGTGAACTGTAAAATGTGAACTGTGAAATGAAGACTGTGAACTGTGATCTGTGAACTGAGAACTGTGAACTGTGAACTGTGAACTGTGGTCTGTGATCTGTGAACTGTGATCTGTGAACTGTGAAATGAAGACTGTGAACTGTGATCTGTGAACTGTGAACTGTGAACTGTGAACTGTGAACTGTGAAATGAAGACTGTGAAATGAAGACTGTGAACTGTGAACTGTGAACTGTGAACTGTGAAAACTGAATTGTGAAATGAAGTCTGTGAATTGTGATCTGTGAACTGAGAACTGTGAACTGTAAAGAGTGGGCTGTGAACTGTGACCTCTGAACTGTGAACTGCGAACTGTGAAGTATGAAATGAAGACAGTGAACTGTGAAATGTGAACTGTGACCTGCGAACTGGGAACTGTGAACTGTGAACTGTGAACTGTGAACTGTGATCTGTGAAGTGTGAAGTGTGAAGTGTGAACTGTGAACTGTGAACTGTGATCTGCGAACTGCGAACTGTGAAGTGTGAAATGAAGACTGTGAACTGTGATCTGTGAACTGAGAACTGTGAGCTGTGAATAGTGAACTGTGGACTGTGAACTGTGAACTGTGAACTGTGAACTGTGATCTTTGAACTCTGAACTGCGAACTGTGAAGTGTGAAATGAAGACTGTGAACTGTGATCTGTGAACTGAGAACTGTGAACTGTGATCTGTGGACTGTGAACTGTGCACTGTGATGACTGAAGTGTGAAATGTGAACTGTGAACTGTGAACTGTGATCTGTGAACAGTGAACTGTGGTCTGTGATCTGTGAACTGTGAACTGTGAACTGTGAAATGAAGACTGTGAACTGTGATCTGTGAACTGAGAACTGTGAACTGTGAACTGTGAAAACTGAATTGTGAAATGAAGTCTGTGAACTGTGATCTGTGAACTGAGAACTGTGAACTGTGAGCAGTGGACTGTGAACTGTGACCTGTGAACTGTGAACTGTGAACTGCCAACTGTGAAGAATGAAATGAAGACTGTGTACTGTGAACTGTGATCTGTGAACAGTGAACTGTGGTCTGTGATCTGTGAACTGAGAACTGTGAACTGTGAACTGTGGACTGTGAACTGTGAACTGTGAACTGTGAACTGTGAACTGTGAACTGTGGTCTGTGATCTGTGAACTGTGATCTGTGAACTGTGAAATGAAGACTGTGAACTGTGATCTGTGAACTGTGAACTGTGAACTGTGCCCTGTGAAGACTGAAGTGTGAAATGAAGACTGTGAACTGTGATCTGTGAACTGTGAACTGTGAACTGTGAACTGTGAAAACTGAATTGTGAAATGAAGTCTGTGAATTGTGATCTGTGAACTGTGAAGTGTGATCTGTGAACTGTGAACTGCGAACTGTGAATTGTGAAATGAAGACTGTGAACTGTGAACTGTGCCCTGTGAAGACTGAAGTGTGAAATGAAGACTGTGAACTTTGAACTGTGAACTGTGAACTGAGAACTGTGAACTGTGAACTGTGAAAACTGAATTGTGAAATAAAGTCTGTGAACTGTGAACTGTGATCTGTGAACTGAGAACTGTGAACTGTGAACAGTGGGCTGTGAACTGTGACCTGTGAACTGTGAACTGCGAACTGTGAACTGTGAACTGTGACGTGTGAACTGTGAACTGTGAACTGTCAACTGTGATCTGTGAACAGTGAACTGTGGTCTGTGATCTGTGAACTGTGAACTGCGAACTGTGAATTGTGAAATGAAGACTGTGAACTGTGAACTGTGCCCTGTGAAGACTGAAGTGTGAAATGAAGACTGTGAACTTTGAACTGTGAACTGTGAACTGAGAACTGTGAACTGTGAACTGTGAAAACTGAATTGTGAAATAAAGTCTGTGAACTGTGAACTGTGATCTGTGAACTGAGAACTGTGAACTGTGAACAGTGGGCTGTGAACTGTGACCTGTGAACTGTGAACTGCGAACTGTGAACTGTGACGTGTGAACTGTGAACTGTGAACTGTCAACTGTGATCTGTGAACAGTGAACTGTGGTCTGTGATCTGTGAACTGTGAACTGTGAACTGTGAACTGTGAAGAGTGGGCTGTGAACTGTGACCTGTGAACTGTGAACTGCGAACTGTGAAGTATGAAATGAAGACAGTGAACTGTGAAATGTGAACTTTGACCTGCGAACTGGGAACTGTGAACTGTGAACTGTGAACTGTGATCTGTGAACTGTGAAGTGTGAACTGTGAACTGTGAACTGTGAACTGCGAACTGTGAAGTGTGAAATGAAGACTGTGAACTGTGATCTGTGAACTGAGAACTGTGATCTTTGAACTGTGAACTGCGAACTGTGAAGTGTGAAATGAAGACTGTGAACTGTGATCTGAGAACTGAGAACTGTGAGCTGTGAATAGTGAACTGTGGACTGTGAACTGTGAACTGTGAATTGTGAACAGTGAACTGTGGACTGTGAACTGTGAAGTGTGTACTGTGAACTGTCAACTGTGAACTGTGGACTGTGAACTGTGAACTGTGAAGTTTGTACTGTGATCTGTGAACTGTGAACTGTGAACTGTGAACTGTGGACTGTGAACTGTGAACTGTGAAGTTTGTACTGTGATCTGTGAACTGTGAACTGCGGACTGTGAACTGCGAACTGTGAAGTGTGAAATGAAGACTGTGAACTGTGATCTGTGAACTGAGAACTGTTAACTGTGAATAGTGAACTGTGGACTGTGAACTGTCAACTGTGAACTGCGAACTGTGAAATGTGAAATGAATACTGTGAACGGGGAACTGTGAACTGTGAACTGTGAACTGTGAACTGTGAACTGTGAAATGAAGACTGTGAACTGTGATCTGTGAACTGAGAACTGTGAACTGTGAACAGTGGACTGTAAACTGTGACCTGTGAACTGTGAACTGTGAACTGCGAACTGTGAAGTATGAAATGAAGACTGTGTACTGTGAACTGTGATCTGTGAACAGTGAACTGTGGTCTGTGATCTGTGAACTGTGAACTGTGAACTGTGAACTGTGAAGAGTGGGCTGTGAACTGTGACCTGTGAACTGTGAACTGCGAACTGTGAAGTATGAAATGAAGACAGTGAACTGTAAAATGTGAACTGTGAAATGAAGACTGTGAACTGTGATCTGTGAACTGAGAACTGTGAACTGTGAACTGTGAACTGTGGTCTGTGATCTGTGAACTGTGATCTGTGAACTGTGAAATGAAGACTGTGAACTGTGATCTGTGAACTGTGAACTGTGAACTGTGAACTGTGAACTGTGAAATGAAGACTGTGAAATGAAGACTGTGAACTGTGAACTGTGAACTGTGAACTGTGAAAACTGAATTGTGAAATGAAGTCTGTGAATTGTGATCTGTGAACTGAGAACTGTGAACTGTAAAGAGTGGGCTGTGAACTGTGACCTCTGAACTGTGAACTGCGAACTGTGAAGTATGAAATGAAGACAGTGAACTGAGAAATGTGAACTGTGACCTGCGAACTGGGAACTGTGAACTGTGAACTGTGAACTGTGATCTGTGAAGTGTGAAGTGTGAACTGTGAACTGTGAACTGTGATCTGCGAACTGCGAACTGTGAAGTGTGAAATGAAGACTGTGAACTGTGATCTGTGAACTGAGAACTGTGAGCTGTGAATAGTGAACTGTGGACTGTGAACTGTGAACTGTGAACTGTGAACTGTGATCTTTGAACTCTGAACTGCGAACTGTGAAGTGTGAAATGAAGACTGTGAACTGTGATCTGTGAACTGAGAACTGTGAACTGTGATCTGTGGACTGTGAACTGTGCACTGTGATGACTGAAGTGTGAAATGTGAACTGTGAACTGTGAACTGTGATCTGTGAACAGTGAACTGTGGTCTGTGATCTGTGAACTGTGAACTGTGAACTGTGAAATGAAGACTGTGAACTGTGATCTGTGAACTGAGAACTGTGAACTGTGAACTGTGAAAACTGAATTGTGAAATGAAGTCTGTGAACTGTGATCTGTGAACTGAGAACTGTGAACTGTGAGCAGTGGACTGTGAACTGTGACCTGTGAACTGTGAACTGTGAACTGCCAACTGTGAAGAATGAAATGAAGACTGTGTACTGTGAACTGTGATCTGTGAACAGTGAACTGTGGTCTGTGATCTGTGAACTGAGAACTGTGAACTGTGAACTGTGGAGTGTGAACTGTGAACTGTGAACTGTGAACTGTGAACTGTGAACTGTGAACTGTGGTCTGTGATCTGTGAACTGTGATCTGTGAACTGTGAAATGAAGACTGTGAACTGTGATCTGTGAACTGTGAACTGTGAACTGTGCCCTGTGAAGACTGAAGTGTGAAATGAAGACTGTGAACTGTGATCTGTGAACTGTGAACTGTGAACTGTGAACTGTGAAAACTGAATTGTGAAATGAAGTCTGTGAATTGTGATCTGTGAACTGTGAAGTGTGATCTGTGAACTGTGAACTGCGAACTGTGAATTGTGAAATGAAGACTGTGAACTGTGAACTGTGCCCTGTGAAGACTGAAGTGTGAAATGAAGACTGTGAACTTTGAACTGTGAACTGTGAACTGAGAACTGTGAACTGTGAACTGTGAAAACTGAATTGTGAAATAAAGTCTGTGAACTGTGAACTGTGATCTGTGAACTGAGAACTGTGAACTGTGAACAGTGGGCTGTGAACTGTGACCTGTGAACTGTGAACTGCGAACTGTGAACTGTGAACTGTGACGTGTGAACTGTGAACTGTGAACTGTCAACTGTGATCTGTGAACAGTGAACTGTGGTCTGTGATCTGTGAACTGTGAACTGCGAACTGTGAATTGTGAAATGAAGACTGTGAACTGTGAACTGTGCCCTGTGAAGACTGAAGTGTGAAATGAAGACTGTGAACTTTGAACTGTGAACTGTGAACTGAGAACTGTGAACTGTGAACTGTGAAAACTGAATTGTGAAATAAAGTCTGTGAACTGTGAACTGTGATCTGTGAACTGAGAACTGTGAACTGTGAACAGTGGGCTGTGAACTGTGACCTGTGAACTGTGAACTGCGAACTGTGAACTGTGACGTGTGAACTGTGAACTGTGAACTGTCAACTGTGATCTGTGAACAGTGAACTGTGGTCTGTGATCTGTGAACTGTGAACTGTGAACTGTGAACTGTGAAGAGTGGGCTGTGAACTGTGACCTGTGAACTGTGAACTGCGAACTGTGAAGTATGAAATGAAGACAGTGAACTGTGAAATGTGAACTTTGACCTGCGAACTGGGAACTGTGAACTGTGAACTGTGAACTGTGATCTGTGAACTGTGAAGTGTGAACTGTGAACTGTGAACTGTGATCTGTGAACTGTGAACTGCGAACTGTGAAGTGTGAAATGAAGACTGTGAACTGTGATCTGTGAACTGAGAACTGTGAGCTGTGAATAGTGAACTGTGGACTGTGAACTGTGAACTGTGAACTGTGAACTGTGATCTTTGAACTGTGAACTGCGAACTGTGAAGTGTGAAATGAAGACTGTGAACTGTGATCTGAGAACTGAGAACTGTGAGCTGTGAATAGTGAACTGTGGACTGTGAACTGTGAACTGTGAATTGTGAACAGTGAACTGTGGACTGTGAACTGTGAAGTGTGTACTGTGAACTGTCAACTGTCAACTGTGAACTGTAATATGTGAACTGTGATCTGTGAACTGTGAACTGCGAACTGTGAAGTGTGAAATGAAGACTGTGAACTGTGATCTGTGAACTGAGAACTGTGAACTGTGATCTGTGGACTGTAACCTGTGCACTGTGAAGACTGCAGTGTGAAATGAAGACTGTGAACTGTGAACTGTCAACTGTGAACTGAGAACTGTAAACTGTGAACTGTGAACTGTGAACTGTGAACTGTGAACTGTGAACTGTGGACTGTGAACTGTGAACTGTGAAGTTTGTACTGTGATCTGTGAACTGTGAACTGCGGACTGTGAACTGCGAACTGTGAAGTGTGAAATGAAGACTGTGAACTGTGATCTGTGAACTGAGAACTGTTAACTGTGAATAGTGAACTGTGGACTGTGAACTGTCAACTGTGAACTGCGAACTGTGAAATGTGAAATGAATACTGTGAACGGGGAACTGTGAACTGTGAACTGTGAACTGTGAACTGTGAAATGAAGACTGTGAACTGTGATCTGTGAACTGAGAACTGTGAACTGTGAACTGTGGACTGTGAACTGTGAACTGTGAACTGTGAACTGTGAACTGAGAACTGTAAACTGTGAACTGTGAACTGTGAACTGTGGACTGTCAACTGTGAACTGCGAACTGTGAAATGTGAAATGAATACTGTGAACGGGGAACTGTGAACTGTGAAATGAAAACTGGGAACTGTGATCTGTGAACTGAGAACTGTGAACTGTGAACTGTGGACTGTGGACTGTGAACTGTGAACTGTGGACTGTGAACTGTGAACTGTGATTTGTGAACAGTGAACTGTGGACTGTGAACTGTGAAGTGTGTACTGTGAACTGTCAACTGTCAACTGTGAACTGTAATCTGTGAACTGTGATCTGTGAACTGTGAACTGCGAACTGTGAAGTGTGAAATGAGGACTGTGAACTGTGAACTGGTAACTGAGAACTGTGAACTGTGAACTGTGAACTTCGAACTGTGAAGTATGAAATGAAGACAGTGAACTGTGAAATGTGAACTGTGACCTGCGAACTGGAAACTGTGAACTGTGAACTGTGAACTGTGAACTGTGAACTGTGAACTATGAACTGTGAATTGTGATCAGTGAAATGTGGACTGTGATCTGTGAACTGTGAAGTGTGAACTGTGAACTGTGAACTGTGAAGTATGAAATGAAGACAGTGAACGGTGAAATGTGAACTGTGACCTGCGAACTGGGAACTGTGAACTGTGAACTGTGAACTGTGATCTGTGATCTGTGAACTGTGAAGTGTGAACTGTGAACTGTGAACTGTGAACTGTGAACTGTGAACTGTGAACTGTGAACTATGATCTGTGAACAGTGAACTGCGGACTGTGAACTGTGAACTGTGAACTGTGACCTGTGAACTGTGAACTGTGAACTGTGAACTGTGAACTGTGAACTGTGAACTTCGAACTGTGAAGTACGAAATGAAGACAGTGAACTGTGAAATGTGAACTGTGAACTGTGAACTGTGAACTGTGATCTGTGAACTGTGAACTGCGAACTGTGAAGTGTGAAATGAAGACTGTGAACTGTGATCTGTGGACTGTGAACTGTGAACTGTGAATATTGAACTGTGGACTGTGAACTGTCAACTGTGAACTGCGAACTGTGAAGTGTGAAATGAATACTGTGAACTGTGACCTGTGAACTGTGACCTGTGAACTGTGAACTGTGAACTGTGAACTGTGAACTGTGAACTGTGAACTGTGATCTGTGAACAGTGAAGTGTGGACTGTGAACTGTGAACTGTGACCTGTGACCTGTGAACTGTGAACTGTGACCTGTGAACTGTGAACTGTGAACTGTGAACTGTGAACTTCGAACTGTGAAGTATGAAATGAAGACAGTGAACTGTGAAATGTGAACTGTGACCTGCGAACTGGGAACTGTGAACTGTGAACTGTGAACTGTGAACTGTGAACTATGATCTGTGAACAGTGAACTGCGGACTGTGATCTGTGGACTGTAACCTGTGAACTGTGATCTGTGAACTGTGAACTGTGATCTGTGAAATGTGAACTGCGAACTGTGAAGTGTGAAATGAAGACTGTGAACTGTGATCTGTGAACTGAGAACAGTGAACTGTGATCTGTGGACTGTGAACTGTGCACTGTGAAGTCTGAAGTGTGAAATGAAGACTGTGAACTGTGAACTGTGAACTGTGAACTGTGAACTGTGAACTGTGATCTGTGAACAGTGAACTGTGGTCTGTGATCTGTGAACTGTGAACTGTGAACTGTGGAATGAAGACTGTGAACTGTGATCTGTGAACTGAGAACTGTGAACTGTGAACTGTGAAAACTGAATTGTGAAATGAAGTCTGTGAACTGTGATCTGTGAACTGAGAACTGTGAACTGTGAACAGTGGACTGTAAACTGTGACCTGTGAACTGTGAACTGTGAACTGCGAACTGTGAAGTATGAAATGAAGACTGTGTACTGTGAACTGTGATCTGTGAACAGTGAACTGTGGTCTGTGATCTGTGAACTGTGAACTGTGAACTGTGAACTGTGAAGAGTGGGCTGTGAACTGTGACCTGTGAACTGTGAACTGCGAACTGTGAAGTATGAAATGAAGACAGTGAACTGTGAAATGTGAACTGTGACCTGCGAACTGGGAACTGTGAACTGTGAACTGTGAACTGTGATCTGTGAACTGTGAAGTGTGAACTGTGAACTGTGAACTGTGAACTGCGAACTGTGAAGTGTGAAATGAAGACTGTGAACTGTGATCTGAGAACTGAGAACTGTGAGCTGTGAATAGTGAACTGTGGACTGTGAACTGTGAACTGTGAATTGTGAACAGTGAACTGTGGACTGTGAACTGTGAAGTGTGTACTGTGACTGTCAACTGTCAACTGTGAACTGTAATCTGTGAACTGTGATCTGTGAACTGTGAACTGCGAACTGTGAAGTGTGAAATGAAGACTGTGAACTGTGATCTGTGAACTGAGAACAGTGAACTGTGATCTGTGGACTGTGAACTGTGCACTGTGAAGTCTGAAGTGTGAAATGAAGACTGTGAACTGTGAACTGTGAACTGTGAACTGTGAACTGTGAACTGTGATCTGTGAACAGTGAACTGTGGTCTGTGGTCTGTGAACTGTGAACTGTGAACTGTGAAATGAAGACTGTGAACTGTGATCTGTGAACTGAGAACTGTGAACTGTGAACTGTGAAAACTGAATTGTGAAATGAAGTCTGTGAACTGTGATCTGTGAACTGAGAACTGTGAACTGTGAACAGTGGACTGTAAACTGTGACCTGTGAACTGTGAACTGTGAACTGCGAACTGTGAAGTATGAAATGAAGACTGTGTACTGTGAACTGTGATCTGTGAACAGTGAACTGTGGTCTGTGATCTGTGAACTGTGAACTGTGAACTGTGAACTGTGAAGCGTGGGCTGTGAACTGTGACCTGTGAACTGTGAACTGCGAACTGTGAAGTATGAAATGAAGACAGTGAACTGTGAAATGTGAACTGTGACCTGCGAACTGGGAACTGTGAACTGTGAACTGTGAACTGTGATCTGTGAACTGTGAAGTGTGAACTGTGAACTGTGAACTGTGAACTGCGTACTGTGAGGTGTGAAATGAAGACTGTGAACTGTGATCTGAGAACTGAGAACTGTGAGCTGTGAATAGTGAACTGTGGACTGTGAACTGTGAACTGTGAATTGTGAACAGTGAACTGTGGACTGTGAACTGTGAAGTGTGTACTGTGAACTGTCAACTGTCAACTGTGAACTGTAATCTGTGAACTGTGGTCTGTGAACTGTGAACTGCGAACTGTGAAGTGTGAAATGAAGACTGTGAACTGTGATCTGTGAACTGAGAACTGTGAACTGTGATCTGTGGACTGTAACCTGTGCACTGTGAAGACTGCAGTGTGAAATGAAGACTGTGAACTGTGAACTGTCAACTGTGAACTGTGAACTGTGAACTGTGAACTGTGGACTGTGAACTGTGAACTGTGAAGTTTGTACTGTGATCTGTGAACTGTGAACTGCGGACTGTGAACTGCGAACTGTGAAGTGTGAAATGAAGACTGTGAACTGTGATCTGTGAACTGAGAACTGTGAACTGTGAATAGTGATCTGTGGACTGTGAACTGTCAACTGTGAACTGCGAACTGTGAAATGTGAAATGAATACTGTGAACGGGGAACTGTGAACTGTGAACTGTGAACTGTGGACTGTCAACTGTGAACTGCGAACTGCGAAATGTGAAATGAATACTGTGAACGGGGAACTGTGAACTGTGAACTGTGAAATGAAAACTGTGAACTGTGATCTGTGAACTGAGAACTGTGAACTGTGAACTGTGGACTGTGAACTGTGAACTGTGAACTGTGAACTGAGAACTGTAAACTGTGAACTGTGAACTGTGAACTGTGAACTGTGAACTGTGATCTGTGAACTGTGATCTGTGAACTGTTAACTGCGAACTGTGAACTGCGAACTGTGAAGTGTGAAATGAAGACTGTGAACTGTGATCTGTGAACTGAGAACTGTGAACTGTGAACTGAGAACTGTGAACTGTGAACTGTGAAAACTGAATTGTGAAATGAAGTCTGTGAACTGAGAACTGAGAACTGTGAACAGTGGACTGTGAACTGTGACCTGTGAACTGTGAACTGTGAACTGTGAACTGTGAACTGCGAACTGTGAAGTGTGAAATGAAGACTGTGTACTGTGAACTGTGATCTGTGAACAGTTAACTGTGGTCTGTGATCTGTGAACTGTGAACTGTGAACTGTGAAATGAAGACTGTGAAATGTGATCTGTGAACTGAGAACTGTGAACTGTGAACTGTGAACTGTGGTCTGTGATCTGTGAACTGTGATCTGTGAACTGTGAAATGAAGACTGTGAACTGTGATCTGTGAACTGTGAACTGTGAACTGTGAACTGTGAACTGTGAACTGTGAACTGTGAACTGTGAACTGTGAAATGAAGACTGTGAACTGTGATCTGTGAACTGTGAACTGTGAACTGTGAACTGTGAACTGCGAACTGTGAAGTGTGAAATGAAGACTGTGAACTGTGATCTGTGAACTGAGAACAGTGAACTGTGATCTGTGGACTGTGAACTGTGCACTGTGAAGTCTGAAGTGTGAAATGAAGACTGTGAACTGTGAACTGTGAACTGTGAACTGTGAACTGTGATCTGTGAACAGTGAACTGTGGTCTGTGATCTGTGAACTGTGAACTGTGAACTGTGAAATGAAGACTGTGAACTGTGATCTGTGAACTGAGAACTGTGAACTGTGAACTGTGAAAACTGAATTGTGAAATGAAGTCTGTGAACTGTGATCTGTGAACTGAGAACTGTGAACTGTGAACAGTGGACTGTAAACTGTGACCTGTGAACTGTGAACTGTGAACTGCGAACTGTGAAGTATGAAATGAAGACTGTGTACTGTGAACTGTGATCTGTGAACAGTGAACTGTGGTCTGTGATCTGTGAACTGTGAACTGTGAACTGTGAACTGTGAAGAGTGGGCTGTGAACTGTGACCTGTGAACTGTGAACTGCGAACTGTGAAGTATGAAATGAAGACAGTGAACTGTGAAATGTGAACTGTGACCTGCGAACTGGGAACTGTGAACTGTGAACTGTGAACTGTGAACTGTGAACTGTGAACTGTGAACTGTGAACTGTGAACTGTGAACTGTGATCTGTGAACAGTGAACTGTGGTCTGTGATCTGTGAACTGTGAACTGTGAACTGTGAAATGAAGACTGTGAACTGTGATCTGTGAACTGAGAACTGTGAACTGTGAACTGTGAAAACTGAATTGTGAAATGAAGTCTGTGAACTGTGATCTGTGAACTGAGAACTGTGAACTGTGAACAGTGGACTGTAAACTGTGACCTGTGAACTGTGAACTGTGAACTGCGAACTGTGAAGTATGAAATGAAGACTGTGTACTGTGAACTGTGATCTGTGAACAGTGAACTGTGGTCTGTGATCTGTGAACTGTGAACTGTGAACTGTGAACTGTGAAGAGTGGGCTGTGAACTGTGACCTGTGAACTGTGAACTGCGAACTGTGAAGTATGAAATGAAGACAGTGAACTGTGAAATGTGAACTGTGACCTGCGAACTGGGAACTGTGAACTGTGAACTGTGAACTGTGATCTGTGAACTGTGAAGTGTGAACTGTGAACTGTGAACTGTGAACTGCGAACTGTGAAGTGTGAAATGAAGACTGTGAACTGTGATCTGAGAACTGAGAACTGTGAGCTGTGAATAGTGAACTGTGGACTGTGAACTGTGAACTGTGAATTGTGAACAGTGAACTGTGGACTGTGAACTGTGAAGTGTGTACTGTGAACTGTCAACTGTCAACTGTGAACTGTAATCTGTGAACTGTGATCTGTGAACTGTGAACTGCGAACTGTGAAGTGTGAAATGAAGACTGTGAACTGTGATCTGTGAACTGAGAACTGTGAACTGTGATCTGTGGACTGTAACCTGTGCACTGTGAAGACTGCAGTGTGAAATGAAGACTGTGAACTGTGAACTGTCAACTGTGAACTGTGAACTGTGAACTGTGAACTGTGGACTGTGAACTGTGAACTGTGAAGTTTGTACTGTGATCTGTGAACTGTGAACTGCGGACTGTGAACTGCGAACTGTGAAGTGTGAAATGGAGACTGTGAACTGTGATCTGTGAACTGAGAACTGTGAACTGTGAATAGTGATCTGTGGACTGTGAACTGTCAACTGTGAACTGCGAACTGTGAAATGTGAAATGAATACTGTGAACGGGGAACTGTGAACTGTGAACTGTGAACTGTGGACTGTCAACTGTGAACTGCGAACTGCGAAATGTGAAATGAATACTGTGAACGGGGAACTGTGAACTGTGAACTGTGAAATGAAAACTGTGAACTGTGATCTGTGAACTGAGAACTGTGAACTGTGAACTGTGGACTGTGAACTGTGAACTGTGAACTGTGAACTGAGAACTGTAAACTGTGAACTGTGAACTGTGAACTGTGAACTGTGAACTGTGATCTGTGAACTGTGATCTGTGAACTGTTAACTGCGAACTGTGAACTGCGAACTGTGAAGTGTGAAATGAAGACTGTGAACTGTGATCTGTGAACTGAGAACTGTGAACTGTGAACTGAGAACTGTGAACTGTGAACTGTGAAAACTGAATTGTGAAATGAAGTCTGTGAACTGAGAACTGAGAACTGTGAACAGTGGACTGTGAACTGTGACCTGTGAACTGTGAACTGTGAACTGTGAACTGTGAACTGCGAACTGTGAAGTGTGAAATGAAGACTGTGTACTGTGAACTGTGATCTGTGAACAGTGAACTGTGGTCTGTGATCTGTGAACTGTGAACTGTGAACTGTGAAATGAAGACTGTGAAATGTGATCTGTGAACTGAGAACTGTGAACTGTGAACTGTGAACTGTGGTCTGTGATCTGTGAACTGTGATCTGTGAACTGTGAAATGAAGACTGTGAACTGTGATCTGTGAACTGTGAACTGTGAACTGTGAACTGTGAACTGTGAACTGTGAACTGTGAACTGTGAAATGAAGACTGTGAACTGTGATCTGTGAACTGTGAACTGTGAACTGTGAACTGCGAACTGTGAAGTGTGAAATGAAGACTGTGAACTGTGATCTGTGAACTGAGAACAGTGAACTGTGATCTGTGGACTGTGAACTGTGCACTGTGAAGTCTGAAGTGTGAAATGAAGACTGTGAACTGTGAACTGTGAACTGTGAACTGTGAACTGTGAACTGTGATCTGTGAACAGTGAACTGTGGTCTGTGATCTGTGAACTGTGAACTGTGAACTGTGAAATGAAGACTGTGAACTGTGATCTGTGAACTGAGAACTGTGAACTGTGAACTGTGAAAACTGAATTGTGAAATGAAGTCTGTGAACTGTGATCTGTGAACTGAGAACTGTGAACTGTGAACAGTGGACTGTAAACTGTGACCTGTGAACTGTGAACTGTGAACTGCGAACTGTGAAGTATGAAATGAAGACTGTGTACTGTGAACTGTGATCTGTGAACAGTGAACTGTGGTCTGTGATCTGTGAACTGTGAACTGTGAACTGTGAACTGTGAAGAGTGGGCTGTGAACTGTGACCTGTGAACTGTGAACTGTGTGACGGTTGGTGAATAGATTCCGTTGACTTTCTCATGGGAATCTCTTCAAGATCGTCTCTGGCAGGAAACGTCCTAGATAACCTTTCATATCTTAGTTGATCCCTTTTAACGAAGACCTAGCTCTGGCTCGATTTAATTGGAATTGACAAAAAACTAGAGTCTGGCCCTAAGCGGCGATTAGATTATAAACAGACTACCCCATTCATTTTTGGGGTATATAAACCCGTACATTTTTACTCTCTGGGGTAGTACTTCTGTAGTCACGAATCGTGTCGCGTCGTGCTGAATCTCGAAAGTCAATTTCAAGTAAGATCGGGCTAAAGTTCCCCTTCGGATCAATCGTTAACCGTATAGATTCCGCTAGTCCGGTATTCAATCTATTAGGCATTTCTATAAAGTTACTTTGAGACCCCCGCATTTTGCCAGTGCGTCAACATCGAGCTCTATAGGTAATATTCTTAAACTCTTACACTATCAAACACACATACTCGCGATACATTTACAAATGTAACATAATTTCAAGTGAATATATTTGTGTTATTCCTATTTTTGTGTAAACTCTTTAAACCCTCAATTATTGTTACACCAATCCTAATCTAGTAATTGAACGTTCCCACACGATACAATCTTACCGCTCGGATTGTATCAATTAGATTATACTTGTTACGAGGCTTACTAACAACCCCATCCCTATCAAATTCATAGACGACATTCCAATCGTCGACATAGGGATTTCCAACCTAGTGGGTATCCACTTTCATATTGGCACTATCCACGAAACCTATACAACCAAAGCATCATTAGCGGTTCCTTGACAATCGTATCAAGTGCATTCGCTCACTCTATAACTTCCCTGCAGAGTTCCATCCATTACATATTGAGTCCACCCACAAAATCTCACTCATCACTAGCGGTTCCCTGACAATCGTATCAGGTGCATTCGCATATTGACTCCGATTATTTAGCGGTTCCCTGACAATCGTATCAGGTGCATTCGCTCTTAACTAACAATTTGAGACCATATTCCCAGGGTAATAACCCTTCGCCGGCCACTCGTGCTACTCGCGGCCCTGGCTCGTAACAGAACTGGTGACAGCGGTGGGATATGTTCAATTATTTTAGGATTACTTTAATTTTGGGTTTACTATATTAAATTACTCGTAGCTGAGTACTGATGATATACTAGTTTTCCTAGTTAAAAGACTTCAATATACTAGTTTCCTCTAGTTACATTTTTAAATATAATATACTAGTTTTCTCTAGTTACATTTTTAAATAAAAATGCAGAATTCAGCTGCAAATACATCTTCTGTTGACATGATGAACTTGACGGTTTCACTTGCAACTTCTATGTCGCTGTTGACGCAAAAGACATGCTTACAGAATATTACTTCGACAATTCCTACCTTTAACGGGGAAGACCCCCCTTTGATTCGTTTCGCGCAAACTTTAGAGGACGGGTTAACTTTGATTCCGGAGGGTACGGAGGCCGAGTATCTGGCAATTGTTCTTACGAAACTCGTTGGACCGGCACGTAGAAGTACATTAGAACACAAGTTTACAACCGTAAAATCATTGGTTCAACATTTGAAAAAACGGTTCGCTCCCGGTAAGAGCTTGTCATATTATCAAGTGGAAATCGCGAAGTTGCATATTCGCGAAGGAGAAAGCCTACGACAATATATCGATAGGACAAGCCATTTGGTTTACTGTACGCGCGGAGCCATGAGGGAAAAATACGAGGTCCATGCCGAAGAATTCATTAAATTGATGGAAAACGATGTCAAGGAAAATTTCATCGACGGTTTGCCGGATCGAGTTTCCTTCAAGGTGTCGGCTCTCTCTAAAGATATCAAGAATCTGGAAGAAGCTTACGACATCGTGCTACAGATAGACAAAAAATTAAGGAATCGGCGACAGTCGCCACGAAATGAATCACCATCAAGGTGGTCCCGCCGAGACTCTTACGACCAGGACTCTCAATATCACGATCGACAAGTGTCGTATCCTCTATCTCCGAGTAGATATGACCGAAACAGAGATCGACACGCGAGGCCATCTGGTTATTCGGAGGAAAAAGGAGGACGAGCTTCTGCCTGGACCTTGCGTCACAGGAGCCCTTCAAACTCCCCCTCCAACCGTACCGACACTTCAAGTGTAAGGGATGAAGAAAAACGGTACACCATACTAAAAAATGCCGACAAGGAACGCTTTTCAAAATCGTATTGTTGGCATTGTGGAACATCAGGACATGATGGAAAGTTTTGTAAGAATCGTCCACGCAATCCGCGATTCATGCGAGATTCTCGAGATTCGTCCGTGGAATCAAACAAATCTTTAAACTTCGATCGCGCTCACCGTATCGGCGACACGATGAGCGAAAACAAGGAAGTTCGCCCAAGAACAGTCCGCTTCGAGGAAAAACCCTCATCAAGGAAGCTTCAGCACCACGAGTCAAAATCAAAATCCCAGAACTGGAATCAGGCACGGGAGAATTTCTAATTGACGGTGGAGCATCCGTAAATTTAGTAGTCCTTGACGTTTTAGGAGAAGGAGCAGAAATTGTTTCACGCGAAGAAATTGAAATAACTGGTCTTACTACAACTCCAATTCGCACTCTAGGAACTACGATACTTCATATACACGAAGCTCCTGCGTTTTTCTACGTGGTAAAACGCCTCGCTATAGAAGCAGATGGACTTATAGGAAGCCCATTTTTAAAACAGGAGGAAGCAGAAATTTCCTATTACCACGGAACAGTAGTATTGAAAAGTAAGCCTACCCGGCCTATTCGATTTTCGAATTACCAGCAGGAATCAGAGATGCCGACTAAACATCGAATCGATGCCCGATCAACTAAACAGATTGCCATAAGAATAGCTAACCCACGGATAAGAGAAGGCTATTTACCCCGCATAAAGACACACGAGCAACTCTTCATAGGAGAAGCCGCTGTCACGAATGATAAAGGAAGGTGTCATGTTCTGGCGACGAACACCAGCGAAGAGGCCTTAGATGTGGAAATTGAGCCGCAAATTCTAGAGCCCTATGACATTTTTAGTACCTCGGACGAAGATACTTATTCGGAGGTACGGCACCGCTCCAATTTCAAAAATAGGGAAGATAGGACACAAGAAATCTCAGAAACTCTAAACCTAAACCATTTGAACAAAGAAGAGCTGCATAGCGTCACTGCATTGATAAAGGAGTTTCCCGACCGTTTTTTCCTCCCTGGAGATAAATTAGGAAAGGCTTCCGATTTCAAACATTCCTTACACACAACCGATGAGATTCCGATTAACACGAGGCAATATCGCTATCCTCCCGTTCATCAAGACGAAATAAAAAAGCAGATTAATGGCTTATTATCCGAAGGTATTATAACGCCGTCCAAATCTCCGTACAATTCGCCTTTGTGGATTGTACCCAAAAAACCAGATGCGCAAGGAAACAAACGTTGGCGCATGGTGATAGATTTTCGCGCACTTAATGAGAAAACCATTTCCGATAAATACCCATTGCCTCAAATCACAGAAATATTAGATCGTCTCGGGGGTGCCAAATATTTCTCCGTTTTTGATCTCGCGAATGGGTTTCACCAAATAGAAATGGATCCGAAAGATAGGCAAAAGACAGCTTTCACTACACCTAACGGGCATTATGAATTTTCACGAATGCCGTTTGGTTTAAAAAACGCACCACCTACTTTTCAACGCCTCATGGATCAGGTTTTAACTGGACTTCAGGGAACGGACGTGTTCGTTTACCTGGATGATATTGTGGTTTATGCTTCCTCATTACATGAACACAACGTTAAAGTAAAAAAATTATTAAATCGTCTTCGAGAGCATGGCTTGACTCTTCAGACCAATAAATGCGAATTCTTACGGAAAGAAGTCGCATACCTCGGACATATTATTTCAAGACAAGGAGTAAAACCCGATCCCCGAAAATTAAAAGCTGTCAAGGATTTCCCAACACCCACCTCACAGAAGAATATCCAACAATTTTTGGGCTTCGTAGGATATTACAGAAGGTTCATATCAGATTTCACTACAAAGGCAAAATCTTTAATTGACCTTTTAGGAAAAGGTAAAAAGTTCAAATGGGCTGAAGAGCAAGAGAACAGTTTTAAACAGTTACGCGAGGAACTCTGCCGAGAACCTATTTTACAGTATCCAGATTTCAGCAAACCATTCGTCATTACAACGGACGCCTCTGAATATGCTGTCGGAGCCGTGCTTAGCCAAGGCGAAATCGGTAACGATTTGCCAATTGCTTACGCATCGCGCAGTCTCAATAAGGCAGAAAGAAATTATTCTGCCACTGAAAAGGAATGTTTAGCAATGGTATATGCCGTCATATATTTCCGCCCGTACGTGTACGGAACAAAATTCACACTAGTTACAGATCATCGACCATTGGTTTGGCTACATTCTGTAAAAGATCCGACATCGAGACTCATGAAATGGAAACTTCGCCTTTTGGAATATGACTACCAAGTCGTCCATAAATCTGGAAAGACGAATAAGAACGCAGACGCCCTATCGCGTAATCCTACCTCCATCTGTTTGCCACTTATTCCGAAGGAACTTGTGGACCCCGACTTCAAAATCCAGATACCAAAAACAGATGCCGATGCTGCTTCAATTGGACACCGCATCAGGCAATTACACAGAGACCGAGAAAAACGGCCGAAATACCAGGACTCAAGCAGTTCAGACGAAATAGGAGAGCCCGCCCTGGGTAAGGTGCAGCATTCACCGATTGTATGCAGAAACAGATCTCTCCCAAGCCTATCTCGAGAGGTCACCATGTCAGATGAGAACCAGGACACCACCCATCGTTTTTTACCCGCTGCAAACTCCACAGAAATTTTTTCTACGGATAAGAATACGAGCTTGTCTGGTAACTTGATTTCGTTCGAAGAGACGACGGAAAACACTGTCATAGAGAATCCGAACAATGAACAGGACGACCTGCTCGATACATTACAAGGACCTTTTCCCGAGACAAGTGAAATTTTACAACCCACCGTAATTCGAACTCTAAACGATACCGAACACGTGGCGAGAGCACGAGAACCTTTTGACCGCACAGCCGACCCTTACCCATTCTTCGACGCCACCACTGATGGCTCGTCTACCGAAACTGACCTGGAGGCGCCGCCGGAACCGAAACAAAGGATTAGCATTTCTTCAAACACCCTCACTGCAAAGGAGGATCATTATGTACATTTTGTATCGGTTGATTGCAACTTAATAACCCCCGTGGGAAAACTTTTATCGGACACCGGATTAATAAACAAACAGGAACTTTTAGCCGCACGACCAGTGAAGGAACAGGTCATAATTTCAAGCAATGGGTTATTTAAAACATTTAGCGTAGTAATATCTAACAACTTCCATGATAAACCAAAAAGAGTAGACATAGTTAATGGTCTGAAAACCCTTCAGTCAGCGTTAGAACAAAACAAGATTAAATCCTTTCGAGTATCCGCCACCGGAGATCATCATAAATTATCACCCAATGAATTTCTCAAAATATTAAAAGAAGTCTTCACAGACTCATCTTATCAAATTACAATATGTAATTGTATCATCACTACGCCTTCCGTAGAAAACAGACAAGAAATCATCCATGAAGCACATGATAGCTTAATAGGAGGACATAAGGGGGTTACAAAAACTTATAATCGCATCCGTTCAAAATTCTATTGGCCACACATGCGCAACGAAATCCAAGAATACATCCGAAAATGCAAAAGTTGTCAAGAACAGAAATTAGTGAGAATAAAAACTCGCCAGCCTATGCTCATCACCGATACTCCTTTAGATGCATTCGACAAAATTTCCTTGGATACCGTTGGACCATTACCAATCACACCTGGGGGCAATCGACACATCCTCACCATGCAGGACAATCTAACTAAGTATTGTATTGCAGTAGCTATACCTAATATTCGAGCTACCACCATTGCAGACGCCTTTGCACGGCATTTTATCGCAATTTACGGAACGCCACGCGCAATACTCACGGATAAGGGAACCAGCTTTATTGGAACTCTTATGAAAAACTTGGCGGAAATCTTTAAAATTAAACAAGTTACCACTTCCGGATACAGACCACAAACAAATGGATCATTGGAACGAAGTCATATTGTCCTCACAGAGTATTTGAAACACTACATGGAGAATTACGAAGACTGGGATTTATTAATTCCTTTTGCGATGTTCTCTTATAATACATCAGTTCATGAAGCTACCAACTTTACACCGTATGAATTGGTTTTTGGCAAACAGGCTCGAGAACCAACATCATTTCCAACTGATACCGATTTGAAAACATATGGAGATTACCTAACGGAATTAGTAACGAATATCATCAAAATTCGCGACATAGCAGCAGATAATTTGAATAAAGCAAAAATTCGTTCAAAAGGGTATTACGATCGCCGAGCAAAACCTGTCACGTTTAACGTGGGTGACTACGTTTACGTACTTTTACAACCTCGTACTAATAAATTTGACCCCCACTATGTAGGACCGTATAAAATAATAGACGCGACAGACTTGAATAACGTAGTATTACAGACACACAATAAAACAATCACAAAACATCAGGATAAATTAAAACATGCTTATTTTACACCAACAGCTGAAGATGAGCACGATCCTACTTTATCTGCTTCTGTTGCCGTTGATCACGAGCCAAGCTCAGAAGGAGAATGATTCAACAATAGAACAAGTACAGGAAGAAACTGGATTATTTTTCGAAAAACTACCGGACCTTCGAACCTACCAAACCCAATGGCGCCTGGTAACTTCACTCGATGTTGATAAATACCTACAACATGCACCACCGGTTCAACAGCTGATTTCCATGCTCAACCAGCTGTGCAAAAACCATGAAGCAACAAAATGTCTCAATGAAGGCCTTGGACCACGACTGCTCAAAAAGGAGGAAAACACGCGTTATTATCGTAACCTCATAAGATCCACCATAGGTGATCACCCGTACTTAAAGGGAAAATCATCTCGACGTAATGCACCGTTTGGATTCATGGGGACGATCAGCAATATTTTATTCGGAACTTTAGCTGAAGAAGATGCAGATTACTACAATCGAGAATTGAATAAAATATACAAGAATCAACAGGAAATTACGGAAGTAATAGCAAGACAAACCCATATCATTAAGGGTGAATTTTCAACTGTACATACAAGATTGCTAAATTTAACCAAGGGAATGTCTGAACTCGTAAAGGCAGTCTCCGAACATTCTCAACAATTATACGAAACGCAGTCAGAAATAGACAAGCTACGATTCGAGGGTGCTATAAGAGAAGCATTATTCGAAATGGAAAAGGCTTTAGACGATTACAGTACTAATTTGCTATTGTTAATAGATGCCATACTCTTGGCAAAACAGGGGATTCTGCACCCGGCAATTTTCTCACCCCAACAATTATTAAATTCAGCCTTGAAAATTAGGCAAGCTTCCTCCCATGAATTCCCTTTCTCACCTGAAGAGTTGCTAACGGAGCAGCTTGAAAGGATTACAAAGTTGAACATAATTTTTATTAAAGGCAGGATAGTTTTTGAGCTCACTGTACCATTGTTAGACCATCAGGTATTTAATCTCTATAAAATCCATCCCTGTCCATCGTTGCAAATACTTGGGCCAAAAACAGTGGCATCATATATTCAACCACGATTCACATACATCGCAGTATCATCTGACGAACAACAATATTTCCTGCCTAACGAAGATTATCTAAAGACTTGCCGCCATCACCATAATCAAATTTTGGGACCTGCTACACTGGCATTGTATCAAACAAATCAACACGCTACCTGTGAAACCAGCTTATTGTTGAACCCCACAACAATAAACTGGAGTACCTGCAATATAAAGGTGACCGGGAACCCGGGACCATATTGGCAACCACTAGACGCACCCGCTGCGTGGTTGTATTTTATGCCTGAGGAACGGAAGGCACAAATTTATTGTAAGGGAAGAAAAACGACAGTGAAAACCTTCCATAAAACAGGAATCTTCAAATTAGAAGCAGGCTGTCAGACTACAATCAATTCCATGCAGTTAAAGGCACTGGATACCATAAAAACTTCGGAAAATATAATATATTATCCTGCTGCATCATACAATCTATCACTCCTATTACCAGAGATATCAGAACATCACATCAGGGTAATAGAATTGAATGAATCGAACAAAGAAGATCTCAGCAACCATTGGGATGAGCTTCCCGCGGCTATATCTCTCGGTGAAATAGAGAAACAGGTGAAGGGTATTACGACCCATCGAGATCTGATCAAACATCAACAGATTTCAACCTTTTCCTCTTTGACAGTAATAATAGCATTTTTCATCTTAATTGGCATATTCATTTTTAAATTCAAAGTTCATCAAAACCGATACAAGATACGCCGTGATGAAATAGAGCAGACAGAGACGAAAACAGTGGAACCATTGGAAACAAGCGAACAACCCCCACATGTGAGGCCCTCTGCCTCAATTTTTTAAGGGCGGCGCTACCCCCACTCTTCAGTTGGACCACACATCTGGAGGGATAGGGAGGACGTTAGGTCCTATAAAAGCGGAGCGCTGGGCCTTCAAAAATCACAGTCGCAGCATCCATACAGCTCTAACACCACTGCAAATGGAATTGTCTGACGAAAAGCGAAGCGTAACAGTTCAGACCGAGCAAGACGGGTGCGCTGGAGAGGGTCGGATAATCATTCCTCGACAATATCAAAGAGCAAAATCAGGAAGAGTTGTAAAGGCAAAGGCGACGCAAACGAAGAAAATCAGGATACGACCAAACCGTCTGTCGCTCTTCGTAGTAACAGAAGACAACATACGCGACTGGACACCGGGAGAGCGTCGGGACAAAAATGATCCTGGAGATAAAGCCTTGCGGGGTGAACGTGCCATTCCGGTGCATCGTTCTTGAGGTTGAGGACCCAACAACCGCCTGGATCACCGCAGAGGATCCCTCCGAGGAGGTAAAAACCTTCTTTCGAGCCTTCGCCCACCACATGAGGATGCGAAACCACCTGTGTGTGCCTCTATTAACCGCCATAAAACCTGGGCTCCTCACGGCGGTTCAACACAATTCCTCCTGGTTCCGAGGCGAATTGAAGGACGTACGGGCAGGGAAGGCCATCATCTCCTTGAGGGACATCGGGACAACCGTTGAACGAGAAATCAGCGAGGTGTATATCTTGCCACCACGCTTCCGATCGCGGCCCTGGCAGGCTGTTCGGATCAAACTAGAGGGCATCCGCCCTCTCAACAACCGTCCCATCGCGTAGGTAACCGCCATGGCAAAACGCGTGATGGGAAAGAGGAGAGGTGTCGTGACCAGAGCGGCGACCGGAGAGGACGGACACATCCAGGGGCATCTCCTCCTAGACAGGATGCCGGGTCAGCCGCCGCATGACGTCGCCCAGGGATGGATCCAACTCGGCTACGCAGTCCCGAAATAAAGACACACCTAACACATAAGTATACATACAGCACACTACACCCGTACAATTCTTTTTTTTTCTTTTTCTCTTTTTGAGTCGTTTGTTTTCTCCCATTTGTCCGTTTTATTTTTTTATATTTCCCCTCAAATCTGTGGTATCTGGAACGTTTCCTTCCTGATGAGAAAGCATCACGCGAACCGCGATGTTTCCTCTTGGTGGGGAGATGTGACGGTTGGTGAATAGATTCCGTTGACTTTCTCATGGGAATCTCTTCAAGATCGTCTCTGGCAGGAAACGTCCTAGATAACCTTTCATATCTTAGTTGATCCCTTTTAACGAAGACCTAGCTCTGGCTCCATTTAATTGGAATTGACAAAAAACTAGAGTCTGGCCCTAAGCGGCGATTAGATTATAAACAGACTACCCCATTCATTTTTGGGGTATATAAACCCGTACATTTTTACTCTCTGGGGTAGTACTTCTGTAGTCACGAATCGTGTCGCGTCGTGCTGAATCTCGAAAGTCAATTTCAAGTAAGATCGGGCTAAAGTTCCCCTTCGGATCAATCGTTAACCGTATAGATTCCGCTAGTCCGGTATTCAATCTATTAGGCATTTCTATAAAGTTACTTTGAGACCCCCGCATTTTGCCAGTGCGTCAACATCGAGCTCTATAGGTAATATTCTTAAACTCTTACACTATCAAACACACATACTCGCGATACATTTACAAATGTAACATAATTTCAAGTGAATATATTTGTGTTATTCCTATTTTTGTGTAAACTCTTTAAACCCTCAATTATTGTTACACCAATCCTAATCTAGTAATTGAACGTTCCCACACGATACAATCTTACCGCTCGGATTGTATCAATTAGATTATACTTGTTACGAGGCTTACTAACAACCCCATCCCTATCAAATTCATAGACGACATTCCAATCGTCGACATAGGGATTTCCAACCTAGTGGGTATCCACTTTCATATTGGCACTATCCACGAAACCTATACAACCAAAGCATCATTAGCGGTTCCTTGACAATCGTATCAAGTGCATTCGCTCACTCTATAACTTCCCTGCAGAGTTCCATCCATTACATATTGAGTCCACCCACAAAATCTCACTCATCACTAGCGGTTCCCTGACAATCGTATCAGGTGCATTCGCATATTGACTCCGATTATTTAGCGGTTCCCTGACAATCGTATCAGGTGCATTCGCTCTTAACTAACAATTTGAGACCATATTCCCAGGGTAATAACCCTTCGCCGGCCACTCGTGCTACTCGCGGCCCTGGCTCGTAACAACTGCGAACTGTGAACTGCGAACTGTGAAGTATGAAATGAAGACAGTGAACTGTGAAATGTGAACTGTGACCTGCGAACTGGGAACTGTGAACTGTGAACTGTGAACTGTGATCTGTGAACTGTGAAGTGTGAACTGTGAACTGTGAACTGTGAACTGTGAACTGCGAACTGTGAAGTGTGAAATGAAGACTGTGAACTGTGATCTGAGAACTGAGAACTGTGAGCTGTGAATAGTGAACTGTGGACTGTGAACTGTGAACTGTGAATTGTGAACAGTGAACTGTGGACTGTGAACTGTGAAGTGTGTACTGTGAACTGTCAACTGTCAACTGTGAACTGTAATCTGTGAACTGTGATCTGTGAACTGTGAACTGCGAACTGTGAAGTGTGAAATGAAGACTGTGAACTGTGAAATGTGAAATGAATACTGTGAACGGGGAACTGTGAACTGTGAACTGTGAACTGTGGACTGTCAACTGTGAACTGCGAACTGCGAAATGTGAAATGAATACTGTGAACGGGGAACTGTGAACTGTGAACTGTGAAATGAAAACTGTGAACTGTGATCTGTGAACTGAGAACTGTGAACTGTGAACTGTGGACTGTGAACTGTGAACTGTGAACTGTGAACTGAGAACTGTAAACTGTGAACTGTGAACTGTGAAGAGTGGGCTGTGAACTGTGACCTGTGAACTGTGAACTGCGAACTGTGAAGTATGAAATGAAGACAGTGAACTGTGAAATGTGAACTGTGACCTGCGAACTGGGAACTGTGAACTGTGAACTGTGAACTGTGATCTGTGAACTGTGAAGTGTGAACTGTGAACTGTGAACTGTGAACTGTGAACTGCGAACTGTGAAGTGTGAAATGAAGACTGTGAACTGTGATCTGAGAACTGAGAACTGTGAGCTGTGAATAGTGAACTGTGGACTGTGAACTGTGAACTGTGAATTGTGAACAGTGAACTGTGGACTGTGAACTGTGAAGTGTGTACTGTGAACTGTCAACTGTCAACTGTGAACTGTAATCTGTGAACTGTGATCTGTGAACTGTGAACTGCGAACTGTGAAGTGTGAAATGAAGACTGTGAACTGTGAAATGTGAAATGAATACTGTGAACGGGGAACTGTGAACTGTGAACTGTGAACTGTGGACTGTGGACTGTCAACTGTGAACTGCGAACTGCGAAATGTGAAATGAATACTGTGAACGGGGAACTGTGAACTGTGAACTGTGAAATGAAAACTGTGAACTGTGATCTGTGAACTGAGAACTGTGAACTGTGAACTGTGGACTGTGAACTGTGAACTGTGAACTGAGAACTGTAAACTGTGAACTGTGAACTGTGAAGAGTGGGCTGTGAACTGTGACCTGTGAACTGTGAACTGCGAACTGTGAAGTATGAAATGAAGACAGTGAACTGTGAAATGTGAACTGTGACCTGCGAACTGGGAACTGTGAACTGTGAACTGTGAACTGTGATCTGTGAACTGTGAAGTGTGAACTGTGAACTGTGAACTGTGAACTGTGAACTGCGAACTGTGAAGTGTGAAATGAAGACTGTGAACTGTGATCTGAGAACTGAGAACTGTGAGCTGTGAATAGTGAACTGTGGACTGTGAACTGTGAACTGTGAATTGTGAACAGTGAACTGTGGACTGTGAACTGTGAAGTGTGTACTGTGAACTGTCAACTGTCAACTGTGAACTGTAATCTGTGAACTGTGATCTGTGAACTGTGAACTGCGAACTGTGAAGTGTGAAATGAAGACTGTGAACTGTGAAATGTGAAATGAATACTGTGAACGGGGAACTGTGAACTGTGAACTGTGAACTGTGGACTGTCAACTGTGAACTGCGAACTGCGAAATGTGAAATGAATACTGTGAACGGGGAACTGTGAACTGTGAACTGTGAAATGAAAACTGTGAACTGTGATCTGTGAACTGAGAACTGTGAACTGTGAACTGTGGACTGTGAACTGTGAACTGTGAACTGTGAACTGAGAACTGTAAACTGTGAACTGTGAACTGTGAACTGTGAACTGTGAACTGTGATCTGTGAACTGTGATCTGTGAACTGTTAACTGCGAACTGTGAACTGCGAACTGTGAAGTGTGAAATGAAGACTGTGAACTGTGATCTGTGAACTGAGAACTGTGAACTGTGAACTGTGAACTGTGAACTGTGAACTGTGAACTGTGAACTGTGAAATGAAGACTGTGAACTGTGATCTGTGAACTGTGAAGTGTGAACTGTGAACTGTGAACTGTGAACTGTGAACTGCGAACTGTGAAGTGTGAAATGAAGACTGTCAACTGTGAACTGTGAACTGTGAACTGTGAACTGTGGACTGTGAACTGTGAACTGTGAAGTTTGTACTGTGATCTGTGAACTGTGAACTGCGGACTGTGAACTGCGAACTGTGAAGTGTGAAATGAAGACTGTGAACTGTGATCTGTGAACTGAGAACTGTGAACTGTGAATAGTGATCTGTGGACTGTGAACTGTCAACTGTGAACTGCGAACTGTGAAATGTGAAATGAATACTGTGAACGGGGAACTGTGAACTGTGAACTGTGAACTGTGGACTGTCAACTGTGAACTGCGAACTGCGAAATGTGAAATGAATACTGTGAACGGGGAACTGTGAACTGTGAACTGTGAAATGAAAACTGTGAACTGTGATCTGTGAACTGAGAACTGTGAACTGTGAACTGTGGACTGTGAACTGTGAACTGTGAACTGTGAACTGAGAACTGTAAACTGTGAACTGTGAACTGTGAACTGTGAACTGTGAACTGTGATCTGTGAACTGTGATCTGTGAACTGTTAACTGCGAACTGTGAACTGCGAACTGTGAAGTGTGAAATGAAGACTGTGAACTGTGATCTGTGAACTGAGAACTGTGAACTGTGAACTGTGAACTGTGAACTGTGAACTGTGAACTGTGAAATGAAGACTGTGAACTGTGATCTGTGAACTGAGAACTGTGAACTGTGAACTGAGAACTGTGAACTGTGAACTGTGAAAACTGAATTGTGAAATGAAGTCTGTGAACTGTGATCTGTGAACTGAGAACTGAGAACTGTGAACAGTGGACTGTGAACTGTGACCTGTGAACTGTGAACTGTGAACTGCGAACTGTGAAGTGTGAAATGAAGACTGTGTACTGTGAACTGTGATCTGTGAACAGTGAACTGTGGTCTGTGATCTGTGAACTGTGAACTGCGAACTGTGAAATGAAGACTGTGAAATGTGATCTGTGAACTGAGAACTGTGAACTGTGAACTGTGAACTGTGGTCTGTGATCTGTGAACTGTGATCTGTGAACTGTGAAATGAAGACTGTGAACTGTGATCTGTGATCTGTGAACTGTGAACTGTGAACTGTGAACTGTGAACTGTGAACTGTGAAATGAAGACTGTGAACTGTGATCTGTGAACTGTGATCTGCGAACTGGGAACTGTGAACTGTGAACTGTGAACTGTGAACTGTGAAGTGTGAACTGTGAACTGTGATCTGTGAACTGTGAACTGCGAACTGTGAAGTGTGAAATGAAGACTGTGAACTGTGATCTGTGAACTGAGAACTGTGAGCTGTGAATAGTGAACTGTGGACTGTGAACTGTGAACTGTGATCTTTGAACTGTGAACTGCTAACTGTGAAGTGTGAAATGAAGACTGTGAACTGTGATCTGCGAACTGAGAACTGTGAACTGTGATCTGTGGACTGTGAACTGTGCACTGTGATGACTGAAGTGTGAAATGAAGACTGTGAAATGTGAACTGTGAACTGTGAACTGTGATCTGTGAACAGTGAACTGTGGTCTGTGATCTGTGAACTGTGAACTGTGAACTGTGAAATGAAGACTGTGAACTGTGATCTGTGAACTGAGAACTGTGAACTGTTAACTGTGAAAACTGAATTGTGAAATGAAGACTGTGAACTGTGATCTGTGAACTGAGAACTGTGAACTGTGAAATGAAGACTGTGAACTGTGATCTGTGAACTGTGACCTCTGAACTGTGAACTGCGAACTGTGAAGTATGAAATGAAGACAGTGAACTGTGAAATGTGAACTGTGACCTGCGAACTGGGAACTGTGAACTGTGAACTGTGAACTGTGATCTGTGAACTGTGAAGTGTGAACTGTGAACTGTGAACTGTGATCTGTGAACTGTGAACTGCGAACTGTGAAGTGTGAAATGAAGACTGTGAACTGTGATCTGTGAACTGAGAACTGTGAGCTGTGAATAGTGAACTGTGGACTGTGAACTGTGAACTGTGAACTGTGAACTGTGATCTTTGAACTGTGAACTGCTAACTGTGATGACTGAAGTGTGAAATGAAGACTGTGAAATGTGAGCTGTGAACTGTGAACTGTGAACTGTGATCTGTGAACTGTGAAATGAAGTCTGTGAACTGTGATCTGTGAACTGAGAACTGAGAACTGTGAACTGTGAACTGTGGTCTGTGATCTGTGAACTGTGATCTGTGAACTGTGAAATCAAGACTGTGAATTGTGATCTGTGAACTGAGAACTGTGAACTGTGAAGAGTGGGCTGTGAACTGTGACCTGTGAACTGTGAACTGCGAACTGTGAAGTATGAAATGAAGACAGTGAACTGTGAAATGTGAACTGTGACCTGCGAACTGGGAACTGTGAACTGAGAACTGTGAGCTGTGAATAGTGAACTGTGGACTGTGAACTGTGAACTGTGAACTGTGATCTTTGAACTGTGAACTGCGAACTGTGAAGTGTGAAATGAAGACTGTGAACTGTGATCTGTGAACTGAGAACTGTGAACTGTGATCTGTGGACTGTGAACTGTGCACTGTGATGACTGAAGTGTGAAATGAAGACTGTGAAATGTGAACTGTGAACTGTGATCTGTGAACAGTGAACTGTGGTCTGTGATCTGTGAACTGTGAATTGTGAACTGTGAAATGAAGTCTGTGAACTGTGATCTGTGAACTGAGAACTGAGAACTGTGAACAGTGGACTGTGAACTGTGACCTGTGAACTGTGAACTGTGAACTGCGAACTGTGAAGTATGAAATGAAGACTGTGTACTGTGAACTGTGATCTGTGAACAGTGAACTGTGGTCTGTGATCTGTGAACTGTGAACTGTGAACTGTGAAATGAAGACTGTGAAATGTGATCTGTGAACTGAGAACTGTGAACTGTGAACTGTGAACTGTGAACTGTGGTCTGTGATCTGTGAACTGTGATCTGTGAACTGTGAAATGAAGACTGTGAACTGTGATCTGTGAACTGTGAACTGTGAACTGTGAACTGTGAACTGTGAAATGAAGACTGTGAACTGTGATCTGTGAACTGTGAACTGTGAACTGTGAACTGTGGTCTGTGATCTGTGAACTGTGATCTGTGAACTGTGAAATGAAGACTGTGAACTGTGACCTGTGAACTGTGAACTGTGAACTGCGAACTGTGAAGTATGAAATGAAGACTGTGTACTGTGAACTGTGATCTGTGAACAGTGAACTGTGGTCTGTGATCTGTGAACTGTGAACTGTGAAATGAAGACTGTGAAATGTGATCTGTGAACTGAGAACTGTGAACTGTGAACTGTGAACTGTGGTCTGTGATCTGTGAACTGTGATCTGTGAACTGTGAAATGTAGACTGTGAACTGTGATCTGTGAACTGTGAACTGTGAACTGTGAACTGTGAAATGAAGACTGTGAACTGTGATCTGTGAACTGTGAACTGTGAACTGTGAACTGTGAACTGTGGTCTGTGATCTGTGAACTGTGATCTGTGAACTGTGAAATGTAGACTGTGAACTGTGATCTGTGAACTGTGAACTGTGAACTGTGAACTGTGAACTGTGAACTGTGAACTGTGAAATGAAGACAGTGAACTGTGATCTGTGAACTGTGAACTGTGAACTGTGAACTGTGAACTGAGAAAACTGAATTGTGAAATGAAGTCTGTGAATTGTGATCTGTGAACTGAGAACTGTGAACTGTGAAGAGTGGGCTGTGAACTGTGACCTCTGAACTGTGAACTGCGAACTGTGAAGTATGAAATGAAGACAGTGAACTGTGAAATGTGAACTGTGACCTGTGAACTGTGATCTGTGAACTGTGAAGTGTGAACTGTGAACTGTGAACTGTGATCTGTGAACTGTGAACTGCGAACTGTGAAGTGTGAAATGAAGACTGTGAACTGTGATCTGTGAACTGAGAACTGTGAGCTGTGAATAGTGAACTGTGGACTGTGAACTGTGAACTGTGAACTGTGAACTGTGATCTTTGAACTGTGAACTGCTAACTGTGAAGTGTGAAATGAAGACTGTGAACTGTGATCTGTGAACTGAGAACTGTGAACTGTGATCTGTGGACTGTGAACTGTGCACTGTGATGACTGAAGTGTGAAATGAAGACTATGAAATGTGAACTGTTCACTGTGAATTGTGATCTGTGAACAGTGAACTGTGGTCTGTGATCTGTGAACTCTGAACTGTGAAGTGTGAAATGAAGACTGTGAACTGTGATCTGTGAACTGAGAACTGTGAACTGTTAACTGTGAAAACTGAATTGTGAAATGAAGTCTGTGAACTGTGATCTGTGAACTGAGAACTGTGAACTGTGAGCAGTGGACTGTGAACTGTGACCTGTGAACTGTGAACGGTGAACTGCGAACTGTGAAGTATGAAATGAAGACTGTGTACTGTGAACTGTGATCTGTGAACAGTGAACTGTGGTCTGTGATCTGTGAACTGTGAACTGTGAACTGTGAAATGAAGACTGTGAACTGTGATCTGTGAACTGAGAACTGTGAACTGTGAACTGTGGTCTGTGATCTGTGAACTGTGATCTGTGAACTGTGAAATGAAGACTGTGAACTGTGATCTGTGAACTGTGAACTGTGAACTGTGATCTGTGGACTGTGAACTGTGCACTGTGATGACTGAAGTGTGAAATGAAGTCTGTGAACTGTGATCTGTGAACTGTGAACTGTGGACTGTGAACTGTGAACTATGAACTGTGATCTTTGAACTGTGAACTGCGAACTGTGAAGTGTGAAATGAAGACTGTGAACTGTGATCTGTGAACTGAGAACTGTGAACTGTGATCTGTGGACTGTGAACTGTGCACTGTGATGACTGAAGTGTGAAATGAAGACTGTGAAATGTGAACTGTGAACTGTGAACTGTGATCTGTGAACAGTGAACTGTGGTCTGTGATCTGTGAACTGTGAATTGTGAACTGTGAAATGAAGACTGTGAACTGTGATCTGTGAACTGAGAACTGTGAACTGTGAACTGTGAACTGTGAAAACTGAATTGTGAAATGAAGTCTGTGAACTGTGATCTGTGAACTGAGAACTGTGACCAGTGGACTGTGAACTGTGACCTGTGAACTGTGAACTGTGAACTGCGAACTGTGAAGTATGAAATGAAGACTGTGAACTGTGAACTGTGAACTGTGATCTGTGAACTGTGATCTGTGAAATGAAGACTGTGAACTGTGATCTGTGAACTGAGAACTGTGAACTGTGAACTGTGAACTGTGAAAACTGAATTGTGAAATGAAGTCTGTGAACTGTGATCTGTGAACTGAGAACTGAGAACTGTGAACAGTGGACTGTGAACTGTGACCTGTGAACTGTGAACTGTGAACTGCGAACTGTGAAGTATGAAATGAAGACTGTGTACTGTGAACTGTGATCTGTGAACAGTGAACTGTGGTCTGTGATCTGTGAACTAGAACTGTGAACTGTGAAATGAAGACTGTGAAATGTGATCTGTGAACTGAGAACTGTGAACTGTGAACTGTGAACTGTGGTCTGTGATCTGTGAACCAGGATCTGTGAACTGTGAAATGAAGACTGTGAACTGTGATCTGTGAACTGTGAACTGTGAACTGTGAACTGTGAACTGTGAACTGTGAAATGAAGACTGTGAACTGTGATCTGTGAACAGTGAACTGTGAACTGTGAACTGTGAAAACTGAATTGTGAAATGAAGTCTGTGAATTGTGATCTGTGAACTGAGAACTGTGAACTGTGAAGAGTGGGCTGTGAACTGTGACCTCTGAACTGTGAACTGCGAACTGTGAAGTATGAAATGAAGACAGTGAACTGTGAAATGTGAACTGTGACCTGCGAACTGGGAAATGTGAACTGTGAACTGTGAACTGTGATCTGTGAACTGTGAAGTGTGAACTGTGAACTGTGAACTGTGATCTGTGAACTGTGAACTGCGAACTGTGAAGTGTGAAATGAAGACTGTGAACTGTGAACTGTGAACTGTGGACTGTGAACTGTGAACTGTGAACTGTGAACTGAGAACTGTAAACTGTGAACTGTGAACTGTGATCTTTGAACTGTGAACTGCTAACTGTGAAGTGTGAAATGAAGACTGTGAACTGTGATCTGCGAACTGAGAACTGTGAACTGTGATCTGTGGACTGTGAAATGTGATCTGTGAACTGAGAACTGTGAACTGTGAACTGTGAACTGTGGTCTGTGATCTGTGAACCAGGATCTGTGAACTGTGAAATGAAGACTGTGAACTGTGATCTGTGAACTGTGAACTGTGAACTGTGAACTGTGAACTGTGAACTGTGAAATGAAGACTGTGAACTGTGATCTGTGAACAGTGAACTGTGAACTGTGAACTGTGAAAACTGAATTGTGAAATGAAGTCTGTGAATTGTGATCTGTGAACTGAGAACTGTGAACTGTGAAGAGTGGGCTGTGAACTGTGACCTCTGAACTGTGAACTGCGAACTGTGAAGTATGAAATGAAGACAGTGAACTGTGAAATGTGAACTGTGACCTGCGAACTGGGAAATGTGAACTGTGAACTGTGAACTGTGATCTGTGAACTGTGAAGTGTGAACTGTGAACTGTGAACTGTGATCTGTGAACTGTGAACTGCGAACTGTGAAGTGTGAAATGAAGACTGTGAACTGTGAACTGTGAACTGTGGACTGTGAACTGTGAACTGTGAACTGTGAACTGAGAACTGTAAACTGTGAACTGTGAACTGTGATCTTTGAACTGTGAACTGCTAACTGTGAAGTGTGAAATGAAGACTGTGAACTGTGATCTGCGAACTGAGAACTGTGAACTGTGATCTGTGGACTGTGAACTGTGCACTGTGATGACTGAAGTGTGAAATGAAGACTGTGAAATGTGAACTGTGAACTGTGAACTGTGATCTGTGAACAGTGAACTGTGGTCTGTGATCTGTGAACTGTGAACTGTGAACTGTGAAATGAAGACTGTGAACTGTGATCTGTGAACTGAGAACTGTGAACTGTTAACTGTGAAAACTGAATTGTGAAATGAAGTCTGTGAATTGTGATCTGTGAACTGAGAACTGTGAACTGTGAAGAGTGGGCTGTGAACTGTGACCTCTGAACTGTGAACTGCGAACTGTGAAGTATGAAATGAAGACAGTGAACTGTGAAATGTGAACTGTGACCTGCGAACTGGGAACTGTGAACTGTGAACTGTGAACTGTGAACTGTGATCTGTGAACTGTGAAGTGTGAACTGTGAACTGTGAACTGTGATCTGTGAACTGTGAACTGCGAACTGTGAAGTGTGAAATGAAGACTGTGAACTGTGATCTGTGAACTGAGAACTGTGAGCTGTGAATAGTGAACTGTGAACTGTGATCTGTGAACTGTGAAGTGTGAACTGTGAACTGTGAACTGTGATCTGTGAACTGTGAACTGCGAACTGTGAAGTGTGAAATGAAGACTGTGAACTGTGATCTGTGAACTGAGAACTGTGAGCTGTGAATAGTGAACTGTGGACTGTGAACTGTGAACTGTGAACTGTGAACTGTGATCTTTGAACTGTGAACTGCTAACTGTGAAGTGTGAAATGAAGACTGTGAACTGTGATCTGTGAACTGAGAACTGTGAACTGTGATCTGTGGACTGTGAACTGTGCACTGTGATGACTGAAGTGTGAAATGAAGACTGTGAAATGTGAACTGTTCACTGTGAACTGTGATCTGTGAACTGAGAACTGTGAACTGTTAACTGTGAAAACTGAATTGTGAAATGAAGTCTGTGAACTGTGATCTGTGAACTGAGAACTGTGAACTGTGAGCAGTGGACTGTGAACTGTGACCTGTGAACTGTGAACGGTGAACTGCGAACTGTGAAGTGTGAACTGTGAACTGTGAACTGTGAACTGAGAACTGTAAACTGAGAACTGTAAACTGTGAACAGTGAACTGTCAACTGTGAACTGTGAACTGTGATCTGTGAACTGTGAACTGTGAAGTGTGAACTGCGAAGTGTGAACTGTGAACTGTGAACAGTCAACTGTGAGCTGAGAACTGTGAATTGTGAAATGAAGACTGTGAACTGTGAACTGTGAACTGTGAACAGTGAACAGTGAACAGTGAACAGTGAACTGTGAACTGTGAACTGTGAACTGTGAACTGTGAACTGTGATCTGTGAACTGTGAACTGTGAACTGTGAACTGTGAACTGTGAAGTGTGAACTGTGAACTGTGAACTGTGAACTGTGAACTGTGAACTGTGAACTGAGAACTGTAAACTGTGAACAGTGAACTGTGAACAGTGAACAGTGAACTGTGAACTGTGAACTGTGAACTGTGAACTGTGATCTGTGAACTGTGAACTGTGAACTGTGAACTGTGATCTGTGAACTGTGAACTGTGAACTGTGAACTGCGAAGTGTGAACTGTGAACTGTGAACAGTCAACTGTGAACTGTGAACTGTGAATTGTGAAATGAAGACTGTGAACTGTGAACAGTGAACAGTGAACAGTGAACTGTGAACTGTGAACTGTGAACTGTGAACTGTGAACTGTGAACTGTGAACTGTGAACTGTGAAATGAAGACTGTGAACTGTGATCTGTGAACAGTGAACTGTGAACTGTGAACTGTGAAAACTGAATTGTGAAATGAAGTCTGTGAATTGTGATCTGTGAACTGAGAACTGTGAACTGTGAAGAGTGGGCTGTGAACTGTGACCTCTGAACTGTGAACTGCGAACTGTGAAGTATGAAATGAAGACAGTGAACTGTGAAATGTGAACTGTGACCTGCGAACTGGGAAATGTGAACTGTGAACTGTGAACTGTGATCTGTGAACTGTGAAGTGTGAACTGTGAACTGTGAACTGTGATCTGTGAACTGTGAACTGCGAACTGTGAAGTGTGAAATGAAGACTGTGAACTGTGAACTGTGAACTGTGGACTGTGAACTGTGAACTGTGAACTGTGAACTGAGAACTGTAAACTGTGAACTGTGAACTGTGATCTTTGAACTGTGAACTGCTAACTGTGAAGTGTGAAATGAAGACTGTGAACTGTGATCTGCGAACTGAGAACTGTGAACTGTGATCTGTGGACTGTGAAATGTGATCTGTGAACTGAGAACTGTGAACTGTGAACTGTGAACTGTGGTCTGTGATCTGTGAACCAGGATCTGTGAACTGTGAAATGAAGACTGTGAACTGTGATCTGTGAACTGTGAACTGTGAACTGTGAACTGTGAACTGTGAACTGTGAAATGAAGACTGTGAACTGTGATCTGTGAACAGTGAACTGTGAACTGTGAACTGTGAAAACTGAATTGTGAAATGAAGTCTGTGAATTGTGATCTGTGAACTGAGAACTGTGAACTGTGAAGAGTGGGCTGTGAACTGTGACCTCTGAACTGTGAACTGCGAACTGTGAAGTATGAAATGAAGACAGTGAACTGTGAAATGTGAACTGTGACCTGCGAACTGGGAAATGTGAACTGTGAACTGTGAACTGTGATCTGTGAACTGTGAAGTGTGAACTGTGAACTGTGAACTGTGATCTGTGAACTGTGAACTGCGAACTGTGAAGTGTGAAATGAAGACTGTGAACTGTGAACTGTGAACTGTGGACTGTGAACTGTGAACTGTGAACTGTGAACTGAGAACTGTAAACTGTGAACTGTGAACTGTGATCTTTGAACTGTGAACTGCTAACTGTGAAGTGTGAAATGAAGACTGTGAACTGTGATCTGCGAACTGAGAACTGTGAACTGTGATCTGTGGACTGTGAACTGTGCACTGTGATGACTGAAGTGTGAAATGAAGACTGTGAAATGTGAACTGTGAACTGTGAACTGTGATCTGTGAACAGTGAACTGTGGTCTGTGATCTGTGAACTGTGAACTGTGAACTGTGAAATGAAGACTGTGAACTGTGATCTGTGAACTGAGAACTGTGAACTGTTAACTGTGAAAACTGAATTGTGAAATGAAGTCTGTGAATTGTGATCTGTGAACTGAGAACTGTGAACTGTGAAGAGTGGGCTGTGAACTGTGACCTCTGAACTGTGAACTGCGAACTGTGAAGTATGAAATGAAGACAGTGAACTGTGAAATGTGAACTGTGACCTGCGAACTGGGAACTGTGAACTGTGAACTGTGAACTGTGAACTGTGATCTGTGAACTGTGAAGTGTGAACTGTGAACTGTGAACTGTGATCTGTGAACTGTGAACTGCGAACTGTGAAGTGTGAAATGAAGACTGTGAACTGTGATCTGTGAACTGAGAACTGTGAGCTGTGAATAGTGAACTGTGAACTGTGATCTGTGAACTGTGAAGTGTGAACTGTGAACTGTGAACTGTGATCTGTGAACTGTGAACTGCGAACTGTGAAGTGTGAAATGAAGACTGTGAACTGTGATCTGTGAACTGAGAACTGTGAGCTGTGAATAGTGAACTGTGGACTGTGAACTGTGAACTGTGAACTGTGAACTGTGATCTTTGAACTGTGAACTGCTAACTGTGAAGTGTGAAATGAAGACTGTGAACTGTGATCTGTGAACTGAGAACTGTGAACTGTGATCTGTGGACTGTGAACTGTGCACTGTGATGACTGAAGTGTGAAATGAAGACTGTGAAATGTGAACTGTTCACTGTGAACTGTGATCTGTGAACTGAGAACTGTGAACTGTTAACTGTGAAAACTGAATTGTGAAATGAAGTCTGTGAACTGTGATCTGTGAACTGAGAACTGTGAACTGTGAGCAGTGGACTGTGAACTGTGACCTGTGAACTGTGAACGGTGAACTGCGAACTGTGAAGTGTGAACTGTGAACTGTGAACTGTGAACTGAGAACTGTAAACTGAGAACTGTAAACTGTGAACAGTGAACTGTCAACTGTGAACTGTGAACTGTGATCTGTGAACTGTGAACTGTGAACTGTGAACTGCGAAGTGTGAACTGTGAACTGTGAACAGTCAACTGTGAGCTGAGAACTGTGAATTGTGAAATGAAGACTGTGAACTGTGAACTGTGAACTGTGAACAGTGAACAGTGAACAGTGAACTGTGAACTGTGAACTGTGAACTGTGAACTGTGAACTGTGAACTGTGATCTGTGAACTGTGAACTGTGAACTGTGAACTGTGAACTGTGAAGTGTGAACTGTGAACTGTGAACTGTGAACTGTGAACTGTGAACTGTGAACTGAGAACTGTAAACTGTGAACAGTGAACTGTGAACAGTGAACAGTGAACTGTGAACTGTGAACTGTGAACTGTGAACTGTGATCTGTGAACTGTGAACTGTGAACTGTGAACTGTGATCTGTGAACTGTGAACTGTGAACTGTGAACTGCGAAGTGTGAACTGTGAACTGTGAACAGTCAACTGTGAACTGTGAACTGTGAATTGTGAAATGAAGACTGTGAACTGTGAACAGTGAACAGTGAACAGTGAACTGTGAACTGTGAACTGTGAACTGTGATCTGTGAAGTGTGAAGTGTGAACTGTGAACTGTGAACTGTGAACTGCGAAGTGTGAACTGTGAACTGTGAACTGTGAACTATGAACTGAGAACTGTAAACTGAGAACTGTAAACTGTGAACTGTGAACTGTGAACTGTGAACTCTGATCTGTGAACTGATAAATGTGAACTGTGATCTGTGGACTGTGAACTGTGCACTGTGAAGACTGAAGTGTGAAATGAAGACTGTGAACTGTGAACTGTGAACTGTGAACAGTGAACTGTGAACTGTGAATTGTGCACTGTGAACTGTCAACTGTGAACTGAGTACTGTAAACTGTGAACTGTGAACTGAGAACTGTGAACTGTGATCTGTGGACTGTAACCTGTGCACTGTGAACTGTGAACTGTGAACTGTGAACTGTGAACTGTGAACTGCGAAGTGTGAACTGTGAACTGTGAACTGTGATCTGTGAACTGTGAAGTGTGAACTGTGAACTGTGAACTGTGATCTGTGAACTGTGAACTGTGAACTGTGAACTGCGAAGTGTGAACTGTGAACTGTGAACAGTCAACTGTGAACTGTGAACTGTGAATTGTGAAATGAAGACTGTGAACTGTGAACAGTGAACAGTGAACAGTGAACAGTGAACTGTGAACTGTGAATTGTGAACAGTGAACTGTGAACTGTGAACTGTGAACTGCGAAGTGTGAACTGTGAACTGTGAACTGTGAACTGTGATCTGTGAACTGTGAAGTGTGAACTGTGAACTGTGAACTGTGATCGGTGAACTGTGAACTGTGAACTGTCAACTGTGAAGTGTGAACTGTGAACTGTGAACTGTGAACTGCGAAGTGTGAACTGTGAACTGTGAACAGTCAACTGTGAACTGTGAACTGAGAACTGTGAATTGTGAAATGAAGACTGTGAACTGTGAACTGTGAACTGTGAACAGTGAACAGTGAACAGTGAACTGTGAACTGTGAATTGTGAACAGTGAACTGTGGACTGTGAACTGTGAACTGTGAAGTGTGAACTGTGAACTGTGAACTGTGAACCGAGAACTGTAAACTGTGAACTGTGAACTGTGAACTGTGAACTGTGATCTGTGAACTGTGAACTGCGAACTGTGAAGTGTGAAATGAAGAGTGTGAACACTGATCTGTGAACTGAGAAATGTGAACTGTGATCTGTGGACTGTGAACTGTGAACTGTGAACTGTGAACTGTGAAAACTGAATTGTGAAATGAAGTCTGTGAATTGTGATCTGTGAACTGAGAACTGTGAACTGTGAAGAGTGGGCTGTGAACTGTGACCTCTGAACTGTGAACTGCGAACTGTGAAGTATGAAATGAAGACAGTGAACTGTGAAATGTGAACTGTGACCTGCGAACTGGGAAATGTGAACTGTGAACTGTGAACTGTGATCTGTGAACTGTGAAGTGTGAACTGTGAACTGTGAACTGTGATCTGTGAACTGTGAACTGCGAACTGTGAAGTGTGAAATGAAGACTGTGAACTGTGAACTGTGAACTGTGGACTGTGAACTGTGAACTGTGAACTGTGAACTGAGAACTGTAAACTGTGAACTGTGAACTGTGATCTTTGAACTGTGAACTGCTAACTGTGAAGTGTGAAATGAAGACTGTGAACTGTGACCTGCGAACTGAGAACTGTGAACTGTGATCTGTGGACTGTGAACTGTGCACTGTGATGACTGAAGTGTGAAATGAAGACTGTGAAATGTGAACTGTGAACTGTGAACTGTGATCTGTGAACAGTGAACTGTGGTCTGTGATCTGTGAACTGTGAACTGTGAACTGTGAAATGAAGACTGTGAACTGTGATCTGTGAACTGAGAACTGTGAACTGTTAACTGTGAAAACTGAATTGTGAAATGAAGTCTGTGAATTGTGATCTGTGAACTGAGAACTGTGAACTGTGAAGAGTGGGCTGTGAACTGTGACCTCTGAACTGTGAACTGCGAACTGTGAAGTATGAAATGAAGACAGTGAACTGTGAAATGTGAACTGTGACCTGCGAACTGGGAACTGTGAACTGTGAACTGTGAACTGTGAACTGTGAACTGTGATCTGTGAACTGTGAAGTGTGAACTGTGAACTGTGAACTGTGATCTGTGAACTGTGAACTGCGAACTGTGAAGTGTGAAATGAAGACTGTGAACTGTGATCTGTGAACTGAGAACTGTGAGCTGTGAATAGTGAACTGTGAACTGTGATCTGTGAACTGTGAAGTGTGAACTGTGAACTGTGAACTGTGATCTGTGAACTGTGAACTGCGAACTGTGAAGTGTGAAATGAAGACTGTGAACTGTGATCTGTGAACTGAGAACTGTGAGCTGTGAATAGTGAACTGTGGACTGTGAACTGTGAACTGTGAACTGTGAACTGTGATCTTTGAACTGTGAACTGCTAACTGTGAAGTGTGAAATGAAGACTGTGAACTGTGATCTGTGAACTGAGAACTGTGAACTGTGATCTGTGGACTGTGAACTGTGCACTGTGATGACTGAAGTGTGAAATGAAGACTGTGAAATGTGAACTGTTCACTGTGAACTGTGATCTGTGAACTGAGAACTGTGAACTGTTAACTGTGAAAACTGAATTGTGAAATGAAGTCTGTGAACTGTGATCTGTGAACTGAGAACTGTGAACTGTGAGCAGTGGACTGTGAACTGTGACCTGTGAACTGTGAACGGTGAACTGCGAACTGTGAAGTGTGAACTGTGAACTGTGAACTGTGAACTGTGAACTGAGAACTGTAAACTGAGAACTGTAAACTGTGAACAGTGAACTGTCAACTGTGAACTGTGAACTGTGATCTGTGAACTGTGAACTGTGAACTGTGAACTGCGAAGTGTGAACTGTGAACTGTGAACAGTCAACTGTGAGCTGAGAACTGTGAATTGTGAAATGAAGACTGTGAACTGTGAACTGTGAACTGTGAACAGTGAACAGTGAACAGTGAACTGTGAACTGTGAACTGTGAACTGTGATCTGTGAACTGTGAACTGTGAACTGTGAGCTGTGAACTGTGAAGTGTGAATTGTGAACTGTGAACTGTGAACTGTCAACTGTCAACTGTGAACTGAGAACTGTAAACTGAGAACTGTAAACTGTGAACAGTGAACTGTGAACAGTGAACTGTGAACAGTGAACTGTGAACTGTGAACTGTGAACTGTGAACTGTGATCTGTGAACTGTGAACTGTGAACTGTGAACTGTGATCTGTGAACTGTGAACTGTGAACTGTGAACTGCGAAGTGTGAACTGTGAACTGTGAACAGTCAACTGTGAACAGTCAACTGTGAACTGTGAACTGTGAATTGTGAAATGAAGACTGTGAACTGTGAACAGTGAACAGTGAACAGTGAACTGTGAACTGTGAACTGTGAACTGTGATCTGTGAAGTGTGAAGTGTGAACTGTGAACTGTGAACTGTGAACTGCGAAGTGTGAACTGTGAACTGTGAACTGTGAACTATGAACTGAGAACTGTAAACTGAGAACTGTAAACTGTGAACTGTGAACTGTGAACTGTGAACTGTGAACTCTGATCTGTGAACTGATAAATGTGAACTGTGATCTGTGGACTGTGAACTGTGCACTGTGAAGACTGAAGTGTGAAATGAAGACTGTGAACTGTGAACTGTGAACTGTGAACAGTGAACTGTGAACTGTGAATTGTGCACTGTGAACTGTCAACTGTGAACTGAGTACTGTAAACTGAGTACTGTAAACTGTGAACTGTGAACTGAGAACTGTGAACTGTGATCTGTGGACTGTAACCTGTGCACTGTGAACTGTGAACTGTGAACTGTGAACTGTGAACTGTGAACTGTGAACTGTGAACTGCGAAGTGTGAACTGTGAACTGTGAACTGTGATCTGTGAACTGTGAAGTGTGAACTGTGAACTGTGAACTGTGATCTGTGAACTGTGAACTGTGAACTGTGAACTGCGAAGTGTGAACTGTGAACTGTGAACAGTCAACTGTGAACTGTGAACTGTGAATTGTGAAATGAAGACTGTGAACTGTGAACAGTGAACAGTGAACAGTGAACAGTGAACAGTGAACTGTGAACTGTGAATTGTGAACAGTGAACTGTGGACTGTGAACTGTGAACTGTGAAGTGTGAACTGTGAACTGTGAACTGTCAACTGTGAAGTGTGAACTGTGAAGTGTGAACTGTGAACTGTGAACTGTGAACTGCGAAGTGTGAACTGTGAACTGTGAACAGTCAACTGTGAACTGTGAACTGAGAACTGTGAATTGTGAAATGAAGACTGTGAACTGTGAACTGTGAACTGTGAACAGTGAACAGTGAACAGTGAACTGTGAACTGTGAATTGTGAACAGTGAACTGTGGACTGTGAACTGTGAACTGTGAAGTGTGAACTGTGAACTGTGAACTGTGAACTGAGAACTGTAAACTGTGAACTGTGAACTGTGAACTGTGAACTGTGATCTGTGAACTGTGAACTGCGAACTGTGAAGTGTGAAATGAAGAGTGTGAACACTGATCTGTGAACTGAGAAATGTGAACTGTGATCTGTGGACTGTGAACTGTGAACTGTGAACTGTGAACTGTGAACTGTGATCTGTGAACTGTGAAGTGTGAACTGTGAACTGTGAACTGTGAACAGTGAACTGCGAAGTGTGAACTGCGAAGTGTGAACTGTGAACTGTGAACTGTGAACTGTGAACTGTGAACTGTGAACTGTCAACTGTCAACTGTCAACTGTGAACTGTGAACTGTGAACTGTGATCTGTGAACTGTGAACTATGAACTGTGAATTGTGAAATGAAGACTGTGAACTGTGAACTGTGAACTGTGAACTGTGAACAGTGAACAGTGAACAGTGAACAGTGAACAGTGAACTGTGAACAGTGAACTGTGGACTGTGAACTGTGAACTGTGAAGTGTGAACTGTGAACTGTGAACTGTGAACTGAGAACTGTAAACTGAGAACTGTAAACTGTGAACAGTGAACTGTCAACTGTGAACTGTGAACTGTGATCTGTGAACTGTGAACTGTGAACTGTGAACTGCGAAGTGTGAACTGTGAACTGTGAACAGTCAACTGTGAGCTGAGAACTGTGAATTGTGAAATGAAGACTGTGAACTGTGAACTGTGAACTGTGAACAGTGAACAGTGAACAGTGAACTGTGAACTGTGAACTGTGAACTGTGATCTGTGAACTGTGAACTGTGAACTGTGAACTGTGAACTGTGAAGTGTGAACTGTGAACTGTGAACTGTGAACTGTCAACTGTGAACTGAGAACTGTAAACTGTGAACAGTGAACTGTGAACAGTGAACTGTGAACAGTGAACTGTGAACTGTGAACTGTGAACTGTGAACTGTGATCTGTGAACTGTGAACTGTGAACTGTGAACTGTGAACTGTGATCTGTGAACTGTGAACTGTGAACTGTGAACTGCGAAGTGTGAACTGTGAACTGTGAACAGTCAACTGTGAACTGTGAACTGTGAATTGTGAAATGAAGACTGTGAACTGTGAACAGTGAACAGTGAACAGTGAACTGTGAACTGTGAACTGTGAACTGTGATCTGTGAAGTGTGAAGTGTGAACTGTGAACTGTGAACTGTGAACTGCGAAGTGTGAACTGTGAACTGTGAACTGTGAACTATGAACTGAGAACTGTAAACTGAGAACTGTAAACTGTGAACTGTGAACTGTGAACTGTGAACTGTGAACTGTGAACTCTGATCTGTGAACTGATAAATGTGAACTGTGATCTGTGGACTGTGAACTGTGCACTGTGAAGACTGAAGTGTGAAATGAAGACTGTGAACTGTGAACTGTGAACTGTGAACAGTGAACTGTGAACTGTGAATTGTGCACTGTGAACTGTCAACTGTGAACTGAGTACTGTAAACTGTGAACTGTGAACTGAGAACTGTGAACTGTGATCTGTGGACTGTAACCTGTGCACTGTGAACTGTGAACTGTGAACTGTGAACTGTGAACTGTGAACTGTGAACTGCGAAGTGTGAACTGTGAACTGTGAACTGTGATCTGTGAACTGTGAAGTGTGAACTGTGAACTGTGAACTGTGAACTGTGAACTGTGAACTGTGAACTGCGAAGTGTGAACTGTGAACTGTGAACAGTCAACTGTGAACTGTGAACTGTGAATTGTGAAATGAAGACTGTGAACTGTGAACAGTCAACTGTGAACTGTGAACTGTGAATTGTGAAATGAAGACTGTGAACTGTGAACAGTGAACTGTGAACTGTGAAGTGTGAACTGTGAACTGTGAACTGTCAACTGTGAACTGAGAACTGTAAACTGAGAACTGTAAACTGTGAACAGTGAACAGTGAACTGTCAACAGTGAACTGTCAACTGTGAACTGTGATCTGTGAACTTGTGAACTGTGAACTGTCAACTGTCAACTGTGAACTGTCAACTGTGAACTGTGAACTGTGAACTGAGAACTGTAAACTGTGAACAGTGAACTCTGAACTCTGAACTGTGAACTGTGATCTGTGATCTGTGAACTGTGAACTGTGAACTGTGAACTGTGAACTGTGAATTGTGAACAGTGAACTGTGAACTGTGAACTGTGAAATGTGAACTGTGACCTGCGAACTGGGAACTGGGAGCTGTGAACTGTGAACTGTGAACTGTGAACTATGATCTGTGAAGTGTGAAGTGTGAACTGTGAACTGTGAACTGTGAACTGCGAAGTGTGAACTGTGAACTGTGAACTGTGAACTATGAACTGAGAACTGTAAACTGTGAACTGTGAACTGTGAACTGTGAACTCTGATCTGTGAACTGATAAATGTGAACTGTGATCTGTGGACTGTGAACTGTGCACTGTGAAGTGTGAACTGTGAACTGCGAAGTGTGAACTGTGAACTGTGAACTGTCAACTGTGAACTGAGAACTGTAAATTGTGAACTGTGAACTGTGAACTGTGAACTCTGATCTGTGAACTGTGAACTGCGAACTGTGAAGTGTGAAATGAAGACTGTGAACTCTGATCTGTGAACTGAGAAATGTGAACTGTGATCTGTGGACTGTGAACAGTGAACTGTCAACAGTGAACTGTCAACAGTGAACTGTCAACTGTGAACTGTGAACTTGTGAACTGTGAACTGTCAACTGTGAACTGTGAACTGTGAACTGAGAACTGTAAACTGAGAACTGTAAACTGTGAACAGTGAACTCTGAACTGTGAACTGTGATCTGTGATCTGTGAACTGTGAACTGTGAACTGTGAACTGTGAACTGTGAATTGTGAACAGTGAACTGTGAACTGTGAACTGTGAAATGTGAACTGTGACCTGCGAACTGGGAACTGGGAGCTGTGAACTGTGAACTGTGAACTGTGAACTATGATCTGTGAAGTGTGAAGTGTGAACTGTGAACTGTGAACTGTGAACTGCGAAGTGTGAACTGTGAACTGTGAACTGTGAACTATGAACTGAGAACTGTAAACTGTGAACTGTGAACTGTGAACTGTGAACTCTGATCTGTGAACTGATAAATGTGAACTGTGATCTGTGGACTGTGAACTGTGCACTGTGAAGTGTGAACTGTGAACTGCGAAGTGTGAACTGTGAACTGTGAACTGTCAACTGTGAACTGAGAACTGTAAATTGTGAACTGTGAACTGTGAACTGTGAACTGTGATCTGTGAACTGTGAACTGCGAACTGTGAAGTGTGAAATGAAGACTGTGAACTCTGATCTGTGAACTGAGAAATGTGAACTGTGATCTGTGGACTGTGAACTGTGAACTGTGAACTGTGAACTGTGAACTGTGAATTGTGAATTGTGAACAGTGAACTGTGAACTGTGAACTGTGAAATGTGAACTGTGACCTGCGAACTGGGAACTGGGAACTGGGAACTGTGAAGTGTGAACTGTGAACTGTGATCTGTGAACTGTGAAGTGTGAACTGTGAACTGCGAAGTGTGAACTGTGAACTGTGAACTGTCAACTGTGAACTGAGAACTGTAAACTGTGAACTGTGAACTGTGAACTGTGAACTGTGATCTGTGATCTGTGAACTGTGAACTGCGAACTGTGAAGTGTGAAATGAAGACTGTGAACTCTGATCTGTGAACTGAGAAATGTGAACTGTGATCTGTGGACTGTGAACTGTGAACTGTGAACTGTGAACTGTGAACTGTGAAGTGTGAACTGTGAAGTGTGAACTGTGAACTGTGAACTGTGAACTGAGAACTGTAAACTGAGAACTGTAAACTGTCAACTGTGAACAGTGAACAGTGAACAGTGAACAGTGAACAGTGAACTGTGAACTGTGAACTGTGAACAGTGAACAGTGAACAGTGAACAGTGAACAGTGAACTGTGAACAGTGAACTGTGAACAGTGAACTGTGGACTGTGAACTGTGAACTGTGAAGTGTGAACTGTGAACTGTGAACTGTGAACTGAGAACTGTAAACTGAGAACTGTAAACTGTGAACAGTGAACTGTCAACTGTGAACTGTGAACTGTGATCTGTGAACTGTGATCTGTGAACTGTGAACTGTGAACTGTGAACTGTGAACTGTGAACTGTGAACAGTCAACTGTGAACAGTCAACTGTGAACAGTCAACTGTGAACAGTCAACTGTGAACAGTCAACTGTGAGCTGAGAACTGTGAGCTGAGAACTGTGAATTGTGAAATGAAGACTGTGAACTGTGAACTGTGAACTGTGAACAGTGAACAGTGAACAGTGAACTGTGAACTGTGAACTGTGATCTGTGAACTGTGAACTGTGAACTGTGAAATGAAGACTGTGAACTGTGATTTTTGAACTGAGAACTGTGAACTGTGAACTGTGGTCTGTGATCTGTGATCTGTGAACTGTGATCTGTGAACTGTGAAATGAAGACTGTGAACTGTGATCTGTGAACTGTGAACTGTGAACTGTGATCTGTGGACTGTGAACTGTGGTCTGTGATCTGTGAACTGTGAATTGTGAACTGTGAAATGAAGACTGTGAACTGTGATCTGTGAACTGAGAACTGTGAACTGTGAACTGTGAAAACTGAATTGTGAAATGAAGTCTGTGAACTGTGATCTGTGAACTGTGAACTGTGGACTGTGAACTGTGAACTATGAACTGTGATCTTTGAACTGTGAACTGCGAACTGTGAAGTGTGAAATGAAGACTGTGAACTGTGATCTGTGAACTGAGAACTGTGAACTGTGATCTGTGGACTGTGAACTGTGCACTGTGATGACTGAAGTGTGAAATGAAGACTGTGAAATGTGAACTGTGAACTGTGAACTGTGATCTGTGAACAGTGAACTGTGGTCTGTGATCTGTGAACTGTGAATTGTGAACTGTGAAATGAAGACTGTGAACTGTGATCTGTGAACTGAGAACTGTGAACTGTGAACTGTGAACTGTGAAAACTGAATTGTGAAATGAAGTCTGTGAACTGTGATCTGTGAACTGAGAACTGTGACCAGTGGACTGTGAACTGTGACCTGTGAACTGTGAACTGTGAACTGCGAACTGTGAAGTATGAAATGAAGACTGTGTACTGTGAACTGTGATCTGTGAACAGTGAACTGTGGTCTGTGATCTGTGAACTGTGAACTGTGAACTGTGAACTGTGAACTGTGAACTGAGAACTGTAAACTGTGAACTGTGAACTGTGAACTGTGAACTGTGAACTGTGATCTGTGAACTGTGATCTGTGAAATGAAGACTGTGAACTGTGATCTGTGAACTGAGAACTGTGAACTGTGAACTGTGAACTGTGAAAACTGAATTGTGAAATGAAGTCTGTGAACTGTGATCTGTGAACTGAGAACTGAGAACTGTGAACAGTGGACTGTGAACTGTGACCTGTGAACTGTGAACTGTGAACTGCGAACTGTGAAGTATGAAATGAAGACTGTGTACTGTGAACTGTGATCTGTGAACAGTGAACTGTGGTCTGTGATCTGTGAACTGTGAACTGTGAACTGTGAACTGTGATCTGTGAACAGTGAACTGTGAACTGTGAACTGTGAAAACTGAATTGTGAAATGAAGTCTGTGAATTGTGATCTGTGAACTGAGAACTGTGAACTGTGAAGAATGGGCTGTGAACTGTGACCTCTGAACTGTGAACTGCGAACTGTGAAGTATGAAATGAAGACAGTGAACTGTGAAATGTGAACTGTGACCTGCGAACTGGGAAATGTGAACTGTGAACTGTGAACTGTGATCTGTGAACTGTGAAGTGTGAACTGTGAACTGTGAACTGTGATCTGTGAACTGTGAACTGCGAACTGTGAAATGTGAAATGAAGACTGTGAACTGTGAACTGTGAACTGTGGACTGTGAACTGTGAACTGTGAACTGTGAACTGTGAACTGAGAACTGTAAACTGTGAACTGTGAACTGTGAACTGTGGACTGTCAACTGTGAACTGCGAACTGTGAAATGTGAAATGAATACTGTGAACGGGGAACTGTGAACTGTGAACTGTGAAATAAAAACTGTGAACTGTGATCTGTGAACTGAGAACTGTGAACTGTGAACTGTGGACTGTGAACTGTGAACTGTGAACTGTGAACTGAGAACTGTAAACTGTGAACTGTGAACTGTGAACTGTGAACTGTGATCTGTGAACTGTGATCTGTGAACTGTTAACTGCGAACTGTGAACTGCGAACTGTGAAGTGTGAAATGAAGACTGTGAACTGTGATCTGTGAACTGAGAACTGTGAACTGTGAACTGTGAACTGTGTACTGTGAACTGTGAAATGAAGACTGTGAACTGTGATCTGTGAACTGAGAACTGTGAACTGTGAACTGTGAAAACTGAATTGTGAAATGAAGTCTGTGAACTGTGATCTGTGAACTGAGAACTGAGAACTGTGAACAGTGGACTGTGAACTGTGACCTGTGAACTGTGAACTGTGAACTGCGAACTGTGAAGTATGAAATGAAGACTGTGTACTGTGAACTGTGATCTGTGAACAGTGAACTGTGGTCTGTGATCTGTGAACTGTGAACTGTGAACTGTGAAATGAAGACTGTGAAATGTGATCTGTGAACTGAGAACTGCGAACTGTGAATTGTGAAATGAAGACTGTGAACTGTGAACTGTGAACTCTGAACTGTAGACTGTGAACTATGATCTGTGAACAGTGAACTGTCGACTGTGAACTGTGAACTGTGAAGTGTGAACTGTGAACAGTGAACTGTCAACTGTGAACTGTGAACTGTGAACTGTGAAGTGTGAACTGTGAACTGTGAACTGTGAACTGAGAACTGTAAACTGAGAACTGTAAACTGTGAACAGTGAACTGTCAACTGTGAACAGTGAACAGTGAACAGTGAACAGTGAACAGTGAACTGTGAACTGTGAACTGTGAACAGTGAACAGTGAACAGTGAACAGTGAACAGTGAACTGTGAACAGTGAACTGTGGACTGTGAACTGTGAACTGTGAAGTGTGAACAGTGAACTGTCAACTGTCAACTGTGATCTGTGAACTTGTGAACTGTGAACTGTCAACTGTGAACTGTGAACTGTGAACTGAGAACTGTAAACTGAGAACTGTAAACTGTAAACTGTGAACAGTGAACTCTGAACTGTGAACTGTGATCTGTGATCTGTGAACTGTGAACTGTGAACTGTGAACTGTGAACTGGGAACTGGGAACTGTGAAGTGTGAACTGTGAACTGTGATCTGTGAACTGTGAAGTGTGAACTGTGAACTGCGAAGTGTGAACTGTGAACTGTGATCTGTGAACTGTGAACTGCGAACTGTGAAGTGTGAAATGAAGACTGTGAACTCTGATCTGTGAACTGAGAAATGTGAACTGTGATCTGTGGACTGTGAACTGTGAACTGTGAACTGTGAACTGTGAACTGTGAACTGTGAACTGTGAACTGTGAACTGTGAACTGTGAACTGTGAACTGTGAACTGTGAACAGTGAACAGTGAACAGTGAACAGTGAACAGTGAACAGTGAACAGTGAACAGTGAACAGTGAACAGTGAACAGTGAACAGTGAACAGTGAACAGTGAACAGTGAACAGTGAACAGTGAACAGTGAACAGTGAACAGTGAACAGTGAACAGTGAACAGTGAACAGTGAACAGTGAACAGTGAACAGTGAACAGTGAACAGTGAACAGTGAACAGTGAACAGTGAACAGTGAACAGTGAACAGTGAACAGTGAACAGTGAACAGTGAACAGTGAACAGTGAACAGTGAACAGTGAACAGTGAACAGTGAACAGTGAACAGTGAACAGTGAACAGTGAACAGTGAACAGTGAACAGTGAACAGTGAACAGTGAACAGTGAACAGTGAACAGTGAACAGTGAACAGTGAACAGTGAACAGTGAACAGTGAACAGTGAACAGTGAACAGTGAACAGTGAACAGTGAACAGTGAACAGTGAACAGTGAACAGTGAACAGTGAACAGTGAACAGTGAACAGTGAACAGTGAACAGTGAACAGTGAACAGTGAACAGTGAACAGTGAACAGTGAACAGTGAACAGTGAACAGTGAACAGTGAACAGTGAACAGTGAACAGTGAACAGTGAACAGTGAACAGTGAACAGTGAACAGTGAACAGTGAACAGTGAACAGTGAACAGTGAACAGTGAACAGTGAACAGTGAACAGTGAACAGTGAACAGTGAACAGTGAACAGTGAACAGTGAACAGTGAACAGTGAACAGTGAACAGTGAACAGTGAACAGTGAACAGTGAACAGTGAACAGTGAACAGTGAACAGTGAACAGTGAACAGTGAACAGTGAACAGTGAACAGTGAACAGTGAACAGTGAACAGTGAACAGTGAACAGTGAACAGTGAACAGTGAACAGTGAACAGTGAACAGTGAACAGTGAACAGTGAACAGTGAACAGTGAACAGTGAACAGTGAACAGTGAACAGTGAACAGTGAACAGTGAACAGTGAACAGTGAACAGTGAACAGTGAACAGTGAACAGTGAACAGTGAACAGTGAACAGTGAACAGTGAACAGTGAACAGTGAACTGTGAACTGTGAACTGTGATCTGTGAACTGTGAACTGCGAAGTGTGAACTGTGAACTGTGAACAGTCAACTGTGAACAGTCAACTGTGAGCTGAGAACTGTGAATTGTGAAATGAAGACTGTGAACTGTGAACTGTGAACTGTGAACAGTGAACAGTGAACAGTGAACTGTGAACTGTGAACTGTGATCTGTGAACTGTGAACTGTGAACTGTGAAATGAAGACTGTGAACTGTGATTTTTGAACTGAGAACTGTGAACTGTGAACTGTGGTCTGTGATCTGTGAACTGTGAATTGTGAACTGTGAAATGAAGACTGTGAACTGTGATCTGTAAACTGAGAACTGTGAACTGTGAACTGTGAAAACTGAATTGTGAAATGAAGTCTGTGAACTGTGATCTGTGAACTGTGAACTGTGGACTGTGAACTGTGAACTATGAACTGTGATCTTTGAACTGTGAACTGCGAACTGTGAAGTGTGAAATGAAGACTGTGAACTGTGATCTGTGAACTGAGAACTGTGAACTGTGATCTGTGGACTGTGAACTGTGCACTGTGATGACTGAAGTGTGAAATGAAGACTGTGAAATGTGAACTGTGAACTGTGAACTGTGATCTGTGAACAGTGAACTGTGGTCTGTGATCTGTGAACTGTGAATTGTGAACTGTGAAATGAAGACTGTGAACTGTGATCTGTGAACTGAGAACTGTGAACTGTGAACTGTGAACTGTGAAAACTGAATTGTGAAATGAAGTCTGTGAACTGTGATCTGTGAACTGAGAACTGTGACCAGTGGACTGTGAACTGTGACCTGTGAACTGTGAACTGTGAACTGCGAACTGTGAAGTATGAAATGAAGACTGTGTACTGTGAACTGTGATCTGTGAACAGTGAACTGTGGTCTGTGATCTGTGAACTGTGAACTGTGAACTGTGAACTGTGAACTGTGAACTGAGAACTGTAAACTGTGAACTGTGAACTGTGAACTGTGAACTGTGAACTGTGATCTGTGAACTGTGATCTGTGAAATGAAGACTGTGAACTGTGATCTGTGAACTGAGAACTGTGAACTGTGAACTGTGAACTGTGAAAACTGAATTGTGAAATGAAGTCTGTGAACTGTGATCTGTGAACTGAGAACTGAGAACTGTGAACAGTGGACTGTGGACTGTGACCTGTGAACTGTGAACTGTGAACTGCGAACTGTGAAGTATGAAATGAAGACTGTGTACTGTGAACTGTGATCTGTGAACAGTGAACTGTGGTCTGTGATCTGTGAACTGTGAACTGTGAACTGTGAACTGTGATCTGTGAACAGTGAACTGTGAACTGTGAACTGTGAAAACTGAATTGTGAAATGAAGTCTGTGAATTGTGATCTGTGAACTGAGAACTGTGAACTGTGAAGAATGGGCTGTGAACTGTGACCTCTGAACTGTGAACTGCGAACTGTGAAGTATGAAATGAAGACAGTGAACTGTGAAATGTGAACTGTGACCTGCGAACTGGGAAATGTGAACTGTGAACTGTGAACTGTGATCTGTGAACTGTGAAGTGTGAACTGTGAACTGTGAACTGTGAACTGTGATCTGTGAACTGTGAACTGCGAACTGTGAAATGTGAAATGAAGACTGTGAACTGTGAACTGTGAACTGTGGACTGTGAACTGTGAACTGTGAACTGTGAACTGAGAACTGTAAACTGTGAACTGTGAACTGTGAACTGTGGACTGTCAACTGTGAACTGCGAACTGTGAAATGTGAAATGAATACTGTGAACGGGGAACTGTGAACTGTGAACTGTGAAATAAAAACTGTGAACTGTGATCTGTGAACTGAGAACTGTGAACTGTGAACTGTGGACTGTGAACTGTGAACTGTGAACTGAGAACTGTAAACTGTGAACTGTGAACTGTGAACTGTGAACTGTGATCTGTGAACTGTGATCTGTGAACTGTTAACTGCGAACTGTGAACTGCGAACTGTGAAGTGTGAAATGAAGACTGTGAACTGTGATCTGTGAACTGAGAACTGTGAACTGTGAACTGTGAACTGTGTACTGTGAACTGTGAAATGAAGACTGTGAACTGTGATCTGTGAACTGAGAACTGTGAACTGTGAACTGTGAAAACTGAATTGTGAAATGAAGTCTGTGAACTGTGATCTGTGAACTGAGAACTGAGAACTGTGAACAGTGGACTGTGAACTGTGACCTGTGAACTGTGAACTGTGAACTGCGAACTGTGAAGTATGAAATGAAGACTGTGTACTGTGAACTGTGATCTGTGAACAGTGAACTGTGGTCTGTGATCTGTGAACTGTGAACTGTGAACTGTGAAATGAAGACTGTGAAATGTGATCTGTGAACTGAGAACTGCGAACTGTGAATTGTGAAATGAAGACTGTGAACTGTGAACTGTGAACTCTGAACTGTAGACTGTGAACTATGATCTGTGAACAGTGAACTGTCGACTGTGAACTGTGAACTGTGAAGTGTGAACTGTGAACAGTGAACTGTCAACTGTGAACTGTGAACTGTGAACTGTGAAGTGTGAACTGTGAACTGTGAACTGTGAACTGAGAACTGTAAACTGAGAACTGTAAACTGTGAACAGTGAACTGTCAACTGTGAACAGTGAACAGTGAACAGTGAACAGTGAACAGTGAACTGTGAACTGTGAACTGTGAACTGTGAACAGTGAACAGTGAACAGTGAACAGTGAACAGTGAACTGTGAACAGTGAACTGTGGACTGTGAACTGTGAACTGTGAACTGTGAAGTGTGAACAGTGAACTGTCAACTGTGAACTGTGATCTGTGAACTTGTGAACTGTGAACTGTCAACTGTCAACTGTGAACTGTGAACTGTGAACTGAGAACTGTAAACTGAGAACTGTAAACTGTGAACAGTGAACTCTGAACTGTGAACTGTGATCTGTGATCTGTGAACTGTGAACTGTGAACTGTGAACTGTGAACTGGGAACTGGGAACTGTGAAGTGTGAACTGTGAACTGTGAACTGTGATCTGTGAACTGTGAAGTGTGAACTGTGAACTGCGAAGTGTGAACTGTGAACTGTGAACTGTCAACTGTGAACTGAGAACTGTAAACTGTGAACTGTGAACTGTGAACTGTGAACTGTGATCTGTGAACTGTGAACTGCGAACTGTGAAGTGTGAAATGAAGACTGTGAACTCTGATCTGTGAACTGAGAAATGTGAACTGTGATCTGTGGACTGTGAACTGTGAACTGTGAACTGTGAACTGTGAAGTGTGAACTGTGAACTGTGAACTGTGAACTGTGAACTGTAAACTGAGAACTGTAAACTGTGAACAGTGAACTGTCAACTGTGAACAGTGAACAGTGAACAGTGAACAGTGAACAGTGAACAGTGAACTGTGAACTGTGAACTGTGATCAGTGAACAGTGAACAGTGAACAGTGAACAGTGAACTGTGAACAGTGAACTGTGAACAGTGAACTGTGAACTGTGAACTGTGAACTGTGAACTGTGAACAGTGAACAGTGAACTGAGAACTGTAAACTGAGAACTGTGATCTGTGAACTGTGAACTGTGAACTGTGAAATGAAGACTGTGAACTGTGATTTTTGAACTGAGAACTGTGAACTGTGAACTGTGGTCTGTGATCTGTGAACTGTGATCTGTGAACTGTGAAATGAAGACTGTGAACTGTGATCTGTGAACTGTGAACTGTGAACTGTGATCTGTGGACTGTGAACTGTGGTCTGTGATCTGTGAACTGTGAATTGTGAACTGTGAAATGAAGACTGTGAACTGTGATCTGTGAACTGAGAACTGTGAACTGTGAACTGTGAAAACTGAATTGTGAAATGAAGTCTGTGAACTGTGATCTGTGAACTGTGAACTGTGGACTGTGAACTGTGAACTATGAACTGTGATCTTTGAACTGTGAACTGCGAACTGTGAAGTGTGAAATGAAGACTGTGAACTGTGATCTGTGAACTGAGAACTGTGAACTGTGATCTGTGGACTGTGAACTGTGCACTGTGATGACTGAAGTGTGAAATGAAGACTGTGAAATGTGAACTGTGAACTGTGAACTGTGATCTGTGAACAGTGAACTGTGAAAACTGAATTGTGAAATGAAGTCTGTGAACTGTGATCTGTGAACTGAGAACTGTGACCAGTGGACTGTGAACTGTGACCTGTGAACTGTGAACTGTGAACTGCGAACTGTGAAGTATGAAATGAAGACTGTGTACTGTGAACTGTGATCTGTGAACAGTGAACTGTGGTCTGTGATCTGTGAACTGTGAACTGTGAACTGTGAACTGTGATCTGTGAACAGTGAACTGTGAACTGTGAACTGTGAAAACTGAATTGTGAAATGAAGTCTGTGAATTGTGATCTGTGAACTGAGAACTGTGAACTGTGAAGAATGGGCTGTGAACTGTGACCTCTGAACTGTGAACTGCGAACTGTGAAGTATGAAATGAAGACAGTGAACTGTGAAATGTGAACTGTGACCTGCGAACTGGGAAATGTGAACTGTGAACTGTGAACTGTGATCTGTGAACTGTGAAGTGTGAACTGTGAACTGTGAACTGTGATCTGTGAACTGTGAACTGCGAACTGTGAAATGTGAAATGAAGACTGTGAACTGTGAACTGTGAACTGTGGACTGTGAACTGTGAACTGTGAACTGTGAACTGAGAACTGTAAACTGTGAACTGTGAACTGTGAACTGTGGACTGTCAACTGTGAACTGCGAACTGTGAAATGTGAAATGAATACTGTGAACGGGGAACTGTGAACTGTGAACTGTGAAATAAAAACTGTGAACTGTGATCTGTGAACTGAGAACTGTGAACTGTGAACTGTGAAAACTGAATTGTGAAATGAAGTCTGTGAACTGTGATCTGTGAACTGTGAACTGTGGACTGTGAACTGTGAACTATGAACTGTGATCTTTGAACTGTGAACTGCGAACTGTGAAGTGTGAACAGTCAACTGTGAGCTGAGAACTGTGAATTGTGAAATGAAGACTGTGAACTGTGAACTGTGAACTGTGAACAGTGAACAGTGAACAGTGAACTGTGAACTGTGAACTGTGATCTGTGAACTGTGAACTGTGAACTGTGAAATGAAGACTGTGAACTGTGATTTTTGAACTGAGAACTGTGAACTGTGAACTGTGGTCTGTGATCTGTGAACTGTGATCTGTGAACTGTGAAATGAAGACTGTGAACTGTGATCTGTGAACTGTGAACTGTGAACTGTGATCTGTGGACTGTGAACTGTGGTCTGTGATCTGTGAACTGTGAATTGTGAACTGTGAAATGAAGACTGTGAACTGTGATCTGTGAACTGAGAACTGTGAACTGTGAACTGTGAAAACTGAATTGTGAAATGAAGTCTGTGAACTGTGATCTGTGAACTGTGAACTGTGGACTGTGAACTGTGAACTATGAACTGTGATCTTTGAACTGTGAACTGCGAACTGTGAAGTGTGAAATGAAGACTGTGAACTGTGATCTGTGAACTGAGAACTGTGAACTGTGATCTGTGGACTGTGAACTGTGCACTGTGATGACTGAAGTGTGAAATGAAGACTGTGAAATGTGAACTGTGAACTGTGAACTGTGATCTGTGAACAGTGAACTGTGGTCTGTGATCTGTGAACTGTGAATTGTGAACTGTGAAATGAAGACTGTGAACTGTGATCTGTGAACTGAGAACTGTGAACTGTGAACTGTGAACTGTGAAAACTGAATTGTGAAATGAAGTCTGTGAACTGTGATCTGTGAACTGAGAACTGTGACCAGTGGACTGTGAACTGTGACCTGTGAACTGTGAACTGTGAACTGCGAACTGTGAAGTATGAAATGAAGACTGTGTACTGTGAACTGTGATCTGTGAACAGTGAACTGTGGTCTGTGGTCTGTGATCTGTGAACTGTGAACTGTGAACTGTGAACTGTGATCTGTGAACAGTGAACTGTGAACTGTGAACTGTGAAAACTGAATTGTGAAATGAAGTCTGTGAATTGTGATCTGTGAACTGAGAACTGTGAACTGTGAAGAATGGGCTGTGAACTGTGACCTCTGAACTGTGAACTGCGAACTGTGAAGTATGAAATGAAGACAGTGAACTGTGAAATGTGAACTGTGACCTGCGAACTGGGAAATGTGAACTGTGAACTGTGAACTGTGATCTGTGAACTGTGAAGTGTGAACTGTGAACTGTGAACTGTGATCTGTGAACTGTGAACTGCGAACTGTGAAATGTGAAATGAAGACTGTGAACTGTGAACTGTGAACTGTGGACTTTGAACTGTGAACTGTGAACTGTGAACTGAGAACTGTAAACTGTGAACTGTGAACTGTGAACTGTGGACTGTCAACTGTGAACTGCGAACTGTGAAATGTGAAATGAATACTGTGAACGGGGAACTGTGAACTGTGAACTGTGAAATAAAAACTGTGAACTGTGATCTGTGAACTGAGAACTGTGAACTGTGAACTGTGGACTGTGAACTGTGAACTGTGAACTGTGAACTGAGAACTGTAAACTGTGAACTGTGAACTGTGAACTGTGAACTGTGAACTGTGATCTGTGAACTGTGATCTGTGAACTGTTAACTGCGAACTGTGAACTGCGAACTGTGAAGTGTGAAATGAAGACTGTGAACTGTGATCTGTGAACTGAGAACTGTGAACTGTGAACTGTGAACTGTGTACTGTGAACTGTGAAATGAAGACTGTGAACTGTGATCTGTGAACTGAGAACTGTGAACTGTGAACTGTGAAAACTGAATTGTGAAACGAAGTCTGTGAACTGTGATCTGTGAACTGAGAACTGAGAACTGTGAACAGTGGACTGTGAACTGTGACCTGTGAACTGTGAACTGTGAACTGCGAACTGTGAAGTATGAAATGAAGACTGTGTACTGTGAACTGTGATCTGTGAACAGTGAACTGTGGTCTGTGATCTGTGAACTGTGAACTGTGAACTGTGAAATGAAGACTGTGAAATGTGATCTGTGAACTGAGAACTGCGAACTGTGAATTGTGAAATGAAGACTGTGAACTGTGAACTGTGAACTCTGAACTGTAGACTGTGAACTATGATCTGTGAACAGTGAACTGTCGACTGTGAACTGTGAACTGTGAAGTGTGAACTGTGAACAGTGAACTGTCAACTGTGAACTGTGAACTGTGAACTGTGAAGTGTGAACTGTGAACTGTGAACTGTGAACTGAGAACTGTAAACTGAGAACTGTAAACTGTGAACAGTGAACTGTCAACTGTGAACAGTGAACAGTGAACAGTGAACAGTGAACAGTGAACTGTGAACTGTGAACTGTGAACTGTGAACAGTGAACAGTGAACAGTGAACAGTGAACAGTGAACAGTGAACTGTGAACAGTGAACTGTGGACTGTGAACTGTGAACTGTGAAGTGTGAACAGTGAACTGTCAACTGTGAACTGTGATCTGTGAACTTGTGAACTGTGAACTGTCAACTGTGAACTGTGAACTGTGAACTGAGAACTGTAAACTGAGAACTGTAAACTGTGAACAGTGAACTCTGAACTGTGAACTGTGATCTGTGATCTGTGAACTGTGAACTGTGAACTGTGAACTGGGAACTGGGAACTGTGAAGTGTGAACTGTGAACTGTGATCTGTGAACTGTGAAGTGTGAACTGTGAACTGCGAAGTGTGAACTGTGAACTGTGAACTGTCAACTGTGAACTGAGAACTGTAAACTGTGAACTGTGAACTGTGAACTGTGAACTGTGATCTGTGAACTGTGAACTGCGAACTGTGAAGTGTGAAATGAAGACTGTGAACTCTGATCTGTGAACTGAGAAATGTGAACTGTGATCTGTGGACTGTGAACTGTGAACTGTGAACTGTGAACTGTGAACTGTGAAGTGTGAACTGTGAACTGTGAACTGTGAACTGAGAACTGTAAACTGAGAACTGTAAACTGTGAACAGTGAACTGTCAACTGTGAACAGTGAACAGTGAACAGTGAACAGTGAACAGTGAACTGTGAACTGTGAACTGTGAACTGTGAACAGTGAACAGTGAACAGTGAACAGTGAACAGTGAACTGTGAACAGTGAACTGTGGACTGTGAACTGTGAACTGTGAAGTGTGAACTGTGAACTGTGAACTGTGAACTGAGAACTGTAAACTGAGAACTGTAAACTGTGAACAGTGAACTGTCAACTGTGAACTGTGAACTGTGATCTGTGAACTGTGAACTGTGAACTGTGAACTGCGAAGTGTGAACTGTGAACTGTGAACAGTCAACTGTGAGCTGAGAACTGTGAATTGTGAAATGAAGACTGTGAACTGTGAACTGTGAACTGTGAACAGTGAACAGTGAACAGTGAACTGTGAACTGTGAACTGTGATCTGTGAACTGTGAACTGTGAACTGTGAAATGAGGACTGTGAACTGTGATTTTTGAACTGAGAACTGTGAACTGTGAACTGTGGTCTGTGATCTGTGAACTGTGATCTGTGAACTGTGAAATGAAGACTGTGAACTGTGATCTGTGAACTGTGAACTGTGAACTGTGATCTGTGGACTGTGAACTGTGGTCTGTGATCTGTGAACTGTGAATTGTGAACTGTGAAATGAAGACTGTGAACTGTGATCTGTGAACTGAGAACTGTGAACTGTGAACTGTGAAAACTGAATTGTGAAATGAAGTCTGTGAACTGTGATCTGTGAACTGTGAACTGTGGACTGTGAACTGTGAACTATGAACTGTGATCTTTGAACTGTGAACTGCGAACTGTGAAGTGTGAAATGAAGACTGTGAACTGTGATCTGTGAACTGAGAACTGTGAACTGTGATCTGTGGACTGTGAACTGTGCACTGTGATGACTGAAGTGTGAAATGAAGACTGTGAAATGTGAACTGTGAACTGTGAACTGTGATCTGTGAACAGTGAACTGTGGTCTGTGATCTGTGAACTGTGAATTGTGAACTGTGAAATGAAGACTGTGAACTGTGATCTGTGAACTGAGAACTGTGAACTGTGAACTGTGAACTGTGAAAACTGAATTGTGAAATGAAGTCTGTGAACTGTGATCTGTGAACTGAGAACTGTGACCAGTGGACTGTGAACTGTGACCTGTGAACTGTGAACTGTGATCTGTGAACAGTGAACTGTGGTCTGTGATCTGTGAACTGTGAACTGTGAACTGGGAACTGTGAACTGAGAACTGTAAACTGTGAACTGTGAACTGAGAACTGTGAACTGTGAACTGTGATCTGTGAACTGTGATCTGTGAAATGAAGACTGTGAACTGTGATCTGTGAACTGAGAACTGTGAACTGTGAACTGTGAACTGTGAAAACTGAATTGTGAAATGAAGTCTGTGAACTGTGATCTGTGAACTGAGAACTGAGAACTGTGAACAGTGGACTGTGAACTGTGAACTGTGAACTGTGAACTGTGATCTCTGAACAGTGAACTGTGAACTGTGAACTGTGAAAACTGAATTGTGAAATGAAGTCTGTGAATTGTGATCTGTGAACTGAGAACTGTGAACTGTGAAGAATGGGCTGTGAACTGTGACCTCTGAACTGTGAACTGCGAACTGTGAAGTATGAAATGAAGACAGTGAACTGTGAAATGTGAACTGTGACCTGCGAACTGGGAAATGTGAACTGTGAACTGTGAACTGTGATCTGTGAACTGTGAAGTGTGAACTGTGAACTGTGAACTGTGATCTGTGAACTGTGAACTGCGAACTGTGAAATGTGAAATGAAGACTGTGAACTGTGAACTGTGAACTGTGGACTGTGAACTGTGAACTGTGAACTGTGAACTGAGAACTGTAAACTGTGAACTGTGAACTGTGAACTGTGGACTGTCAACTGTGAACTGCGAACTGTGAAATGTGAAATGAATACTGTGAATGGGGAACTGTGAACTGTGAACTGTGAAATAAAAACTGTGAACTGTGATCTGTGAACTGAGAACTGTGAACTGTGAACTGTGGACTGTGAACTGTGAACTGTGAACTGTGAACTGAGAACTGTAAACTGTGAACTGTGAACTGTGAACTGTGAACTGTGATCTGTGAACTGTGATCTGTGAACTGTTAACTGCGAACTGTGAACTGCGAACTGTGAAGTGTGAAATGAAGACTGTGAACTGTGATCTGTGAACTGAGAACTGTGAACTGTGAACTGTGAACTGTGTACTGTGAACTGTGAAATGAAGACTGTGAACTGTGATCTGTGTACTGTGAACTGTGATCTGTGAACAGTGAACTGTGGTCTGTGATCTGTGAACTGTGAACTGTGAACTGTGAAATGAAGACTGTGAAATGTGATCTGTGAACTGAGAACTGCGAACTGTGAATTGTGAAATGAAGACTGTGAACTGTGAACTGTGAACTCTGAACTGTAGACTGTGAACTATGATCTGTGAACAGTGAACTGTCGACTGTGAACTGTGAACTGTGAAGTGTGAACTGTGAACAGTGAACTGTCAACTGTGAACTGTGAACTGTGAACTGTGAAGTGTGAACTGTGAACTGTGAACTGTGAACTGAGAACTGTAAACTGAGAACTGTAAACTGTGAACAGTGAACTGTCAACTGTGAACAGTGAACAGTGAACAGTGAACAGTGAACAGTGAACTGTGAACTGTGAACTGTGAACTGTGAACTGTGAACAGTGAACAGTGAACAGTGAACAGTGAACAGTGAACTGTGAACAGTGAACTGTGGACTGTGAACTGTGAACTGTGAACTGTGAAGTGTGAACTGTGAACTGTGAACTGTGAACTGAGAACTGTAAACTGAGAACTGTAAACTGTGAACAGTGAACTGTCAACTGTCAACTGTGAACTGTGAACTGTGATCTGTGAACTGTGAACTGTGAACTGTGAACTGCGAAGTGTGAACTGTGAACTGTGAACAGTCAACTGTGAGCTGAGAACTGTGAATTGTGAAATGAAGACTGTGAACTGTGAACTGTGAACTGTGAACAGTGAACAGTGAACAGTGAACTGTGAACTGTGAACTGTGATCTGTGAACTGTGAACTGTGAACTGTGAAATGAAGACTGTGAACTGTGATTTTTGAACTGAGAACTGTGAACTGTGAACTGTGGTCTGTGATCTGTGAACTGTGATCTGTGAACTGTGAAATGAAGACTGTGAACTGTGATCTGTGAACTGTGAACTGTGAACTGTGATCTGTGGACTGTGAACTGTGGTCTGTGATCTGTGAACTGTGAATTGTGAACTGTGAAATGAAGACTGTGAACTGTGATCTGTGAACTGAGAACTGTGAACTGTGAACTGTGAAAACTGAATTGTGAAATGAAGTCTGTGAACTGTGATCTGTGAACTGTGAACTGTGGACTGTGAACTGTGAACTATGAACTGTGATCTTTGAACTGTGAACTGCGAACTGTGAAGTGTGAAATGAAGACTGTGAACTGTGATCTGTGAACTGAGAACTGTGAACTGTGATCTGTGGACTGTGAACTGTGCACTGTGATGACTGAAGTGTGAAATGAAGACTGTGAAATGTGAACTGTGAACTGTGAACTGTGATCTGTGAACAGTGAACTGTGGTCTGTGATCTGTGAACTGTGAATTGTGAACTGTGAAATGAAGACTGTGAACTGTGATCTGTGAACTGAGAACTGTGAACTGTGAACTGTGAACTGTGAAAACTGAATTGTGAAATGAAGTCTGTGAACTGTGATCTGTGAACTGAGAACTGTGACCAGTGGACTGTGAACTGTGACCTGTGAACTGTGAACTGTGAACTGCGAACTGTGAAGTATGAAATGAAGACTGTGTACTGTGAACTGTGATCTGTGAACAGTGAACTGTGGTCTGTGATCTGTGAACTGTGAACTGTGAACTGTGAACTGTGAACTGTGAACTGAGAACTGTAAACTGTGAACTGTGAACTGTGAACTGTGAACTGTGAACTGTGATCTGTGAACTGTGATCTGTGAAATGAAGACTGTGAACTGTGATCTGTGAACTGAGAACTGTGAACTGTGAACTGTGAACTGTGAACTGTGAAAACTGAATTGTGAAATGAAGTCTGTGAACTGTGATCTGTGAACTGAGAACTGAGAACTGTGAACAGTGGACTGTGAACTGTGACCTGTGAACTGTGAACTGTGAACTGCGAACTGTGAAGTATGAAATGAAGACTGTGTACTGTGAACTGTGATCTGTGAACAGTGAACTGTGGTCTGTGATCTGTGAACTGTGAACTGTGAACTGTGAACTGTGATCTGTGAACAGTGAACTGTGAACTGTGAACTGTGAAAACTGAATTGTGAAATGAAGTCTGTGAATTGTGATCTGTGAACTGAGAACTGTGAACTGTGACGAATGGGCTGTGAACTGTGACCTCTGAACTGTGAACTGCGAACTGTGAAGTATGAAATGAAGACAGTGAACTGTGAAATGTGAACTGTGACCTGCGAACTGGGAAATGTGAACTGTGAACTGTGAACTGTGAACTGTGATCTGTGAACTGTGAAGTGTGAACTGTGAACTGTGAACTGTGATCTGTGAACTGTGAACTGCGAACTGTGAAATGTGAAATGAAGACTGTGAACTGAGAACTGTGAACTGTGGACTGTGAACTGTGAACTGTGAACTGTGAACTGAGAACTGTAAACTGTGAACTGTGAACTGTGAACTGTGGACTGTCAACTGTGAACTGCGAACTGTGAAATGTGAAATGAATACTGTGAACGGGGAACTGTGAACTGTGAACTGTGAAATAAAAACTGTGAACTGTGATCTGTGAACTGAGAACTGTGAACTGTGAACTGTGGACTGTGAACTGTGAACTGTGAACTGTGAACTGAGAACTGTAAACTGTGAACTGTGAACTGTGAACTGTGAACTGTGATCTGTGAACTGTGATCTGTGAACTGTTAACTGCGAACTGTGAACTGCGAACTGTGAAGTGTGAAATGAAGACTGTGAACTGTGATCTGTGAACTGAGAACTGTGAACTGTGAACTGTGAACTGTGTACTGTGAACTGTGAAATGAAGACTGTGAACTGTGTTCTGTGAACTGAGAACTGTGAACTGTGAACTGTGAAAACTGAATTGTGAAATGAAGTCTGTGAACTGTGATCTGTGAACTGAGAACTGAGAACTGTGAACAGTGGACTGTGAACTGTGACCTGTGAACTGTGAACTGTGAACTGCGAACTGTGAAGTATGAAATGAAGACTGTGTACTGTGAACTGTGATCTGTGAACAGTGAACTGTGGTCTGTGATCTGTGAACTGTGAACTGTGAACTGTGAAATGAAGACTGTGAAATGTGATCTGTGAACTGAGAACTGTGAACTGTGAACTGTGAACTGTGGTCTGTGATCTGTGAACTGTGATCTGTGAACTGTGAAATGAAGACTGTGAACTGTGATCTGTGAACTGTGAACTGTGGACTGTGAACTGTGAAATGAAGACTGTGAACTGTGATCTGTGAACTGTGAACTGAGAACTGTAAACTGTGAACTGTGAACTGTGATCTTTGAACTGTGAACTGCTAACTGTGAAGTGTGAAATGAAGACTGTGAACTGTGATCTGCGAACTGAGAACTGTGAACTGTGATCTGTGGACTGTGAACTGTGCACTGTGATGACTGAAGTGTGAAATGAAGACTGTGAAATGTGAACTGTGAACTGTGAACTGTGATCTGTGAACAGTGAACTGTGGTCTGTGATCTGTGAACTGTGAACTGTGAACTGTGAAATGAAGACTGTGAACTGTGATCTGTGAACTGAGAACTGTGAACTGTTAACTGTGAAAACTGAATTGTGAAATGAGGTCTGTGAATTGTGATCTGTGAACTGAGAACTGTGAACTGTGAAGAGTGGGCTGTGAACTGTGATCTCTGAACTGTGAACTGCGAACTGTGAAGTATGAAATGAAGACAGTGAACTGTGAAATGTGAACTGTGACCTGCGAACTGGGAACTGTGAACTGTGAACTGTGAACTGTGAACTGTGAACTGTGATCTGTGAACTGTGAAGTGTGAACTGTGAACTGTGAACTGTGATCTGTGAACTGTGAACTGCGAACTGTGAAGTGTGAAATGAAGACTGTGAACTGTGATCTGTGAACTGAGAACTGTGAGCTGTGAATAGTGAACTGTGAACTGTGATCTGTGAACTGTGAAGTGTGAACTGTGAACTGTGAACTGTGATCTGTGAACTGTGAACTGCGAACTGTGAAGTGTGAAATGAAGACTGTGAACTGTGATCTGTGAACTGAGAACTGTGAGCTGTAAATAGTGAACTGTGGACTGTGAACTGTGAACTGTGAACTGTGATCTTTGAACTGTGAACTGCTAACTGTGAAGTGTGAAATGAAGACTGTGAACTGTGATCTGTGAACTGAGAACTGTGAACTGTGATCTGTGGACTGTGAACTGTGCACTGTGATGACTGAAGTGTGAAATGAAGACTGTGAAATGTGAACTGTTCACTGTGAACTGTGATCTGTGAACTGAGAACTGTGAACTGTTAACTGTGAAAACTGAATTGTGAAATGAAGTCTGTGAACTGTGATCTGTGAACTGAGAACTGTGAACTGTGAGCAGTGGACTGTGAACTGTGACCTGTGAACTGTGAACGGTGAACTGCGAACTGTGAAGTATGAAATGAAGACTGTGTACTGTGAACTGTGATCTGTGAACAGTGAACTGTAGTCTGTGATCTGTGAACTGTGAACTGTGAACTGTGAAATGAAGACTGTGAACTGTGATTTTTGAACTGAGAACTGTGAACTGTGAACTGTGGTCTGTGATCTGTGAACTGTGATCTGTGAACTGTGAAATGAAGACTGTGAACTGTGATCTGTGAACTGTGAACTGTGAACTGTGATCTGTGGACTGTGAACTGTGGTCTGTGATCTGTGAACTGTGAATTGTGAACTGTGAAATGAAGACTGTGAACTGTGATCTGTGAACTGAGAACTGTGAACTGTGAACTGTGAAAACTGAATTGTGAAATGAAGTCTGTGAACTGTGATCTGTGAACTGTGAACTGTGGACTGTGAACTGTGAACTATGAACTGTGATCTTTGAACTGTGAACTGCGAACTGTGAAGTGTGAAATGAAGACTGTGAACTGTGATCTGTGAACTGAGAACTGTGAACTGTGATCTGTGGACTGTGAACTGTGCACTGTGATGACTGAAGTGTGAAATGAAGACTGTGAAATGTGAACTGTGAACTGTGAACTGTGATCTGTGAACAGTGAACTGTGGTCTGTGATCTGTGAACTGTGAATTGTGAACTGTGAAATGAAGACTGTGAACTGTGATCTGTGAACTGAGAACTGTGAACTGTGAACTGTGAACTGTGAAAACTGAATTGTGAAATGAAGTCTGTGAACTGTGATCTGTGAACTGAGAACTGTGACCAGTGGACTGTGAACTGTGACCTGTGAACTGTGAACTGTGAACTGCGAACTGTGAAGTATGAAATGAAGACTGTGTACTGTGAACTGTGATCTGTGAACAGTGAACTGTGGTCTGTGATCTGTGAACTGTGAACTGTGAACTGTGATCTGTGAACTGTGATCTGTGAAATGAAGACTGTGAACTGTGATCTGTGAACTGAGAACTGTGAACTGTGAACTGTGAACTGTGAAAACTGAATTGTGAAATGAAGTCTGTGAACTGTGATCTGTGAACTGAGAACTGAGAACTGTGAACAGTGGACTGTGAACTGTGACCTGTGAACTGTGAACTGTGAACTGCGAACTGTGAAGTATGAAATGAAGACTGTGTACTGTGAACTGTGATCTGTGAACAGTGAACTGTGGTCTGTGATCTGTGAACTGTGAACTGTGAACTGTGAACTGTGATCTGTGAACAGTGAACTGTGAACTGTGAACTGTGAAAACTGAATTGTGAAATGAAGTCTGTGAATTGTGATCTGTGAACTGAGAACTGTGAACTGTGAAGAATGGGCTGTGAACTGTGACCTCTGAACTGTGAACTGCGAACTGTGAAGTATGAAATGAAGACAGTGAACTGCGAAATGTGAACTGTGACCTGCGAACTGGGAAATGTGAACTGTGAACTGTGAACTGTGATCTGTGAACTGTGAAGTGTGAACTGTGAACTGTGAACTGTGATCTGTGAACTGTGAACTGCGAACTGTGAAATGTGAAATGAAGACTGTGAACTGTGAACTGTGAACTGTGGACTGTGAACTGTGAACTGTGAACTGTGAACTGAGAACTGTAAACTGTGAACTGTGAACTGTGAACTGTGGACTGTCAACTGTGAACTGCGAACTGTGAAATGTGAAATGAATACTGTGAACGGGGAACTGTGAACTGTGAACTGTGAAATAAAAACTGTGAACTGTGATCTGTGAACTGAGAACTGTGAACTGTGAACTGTGGACTGTGAACTGTGAACTGTGAACTGTGAACTGAGAACTGTAAACTGTGAACTGTGAACTGTGAACTGTGATCTGTGAACTGTGATCTGTGAACTGTTAACTGCGAACTGTGAACTGCGAACTGTGAAGTGTGAAATGAAGACTGTGAACTGTGATCTGTGAACTGAGAACTGTGAACTGTGAACTGTGAACTGTGTACTGTGAACTGTGAAATGAAGACTGTGAACTGTGATCTGTGAACTGAGAACTGTGAACTGTGAACTGTGAAAACTGAATTGTGAAATGAAGTCTGTGAACTGTGATCTGTGAACTGAGAACTGAGAACTGTGAACAGTGGACTGTGAACTGTGACCTGTGAACTGTGAACTGTGAACTGCGAACTGTGAAGTATGAAATGAAGACTGTGTACTGTGAACTGTGATCTGTGAACAGTGAACTGTGGTCTGTGATCTGTGAACTGTGAACTGTGAACTGTGAAATGAAGACTGTGAAATGTGATCTGTGAACTGAGAACTGTGAACTGTGAACTGTGAACTGTGGTCTGTGATCTGTGAACTGTGATCTGTGAACTGTGAAATGAAGACTGTGAACTGTGATCTGTGAACTGTGAACTGTGAACTGTGAACTGTGAAATGAAGACTGTGAACTGTGATCTGTGAACTGTGAACTGTGAACTGTGAACTGTGAACTGTGAAAACTGAATTGTGAAATGAAGTCTGTGAATTGTGATCTGTGAACTGAGAACTGTGAACTGTGAAGAGTGGGCTGTGAACTGTGACCTCTGAACTGTGAACTGCGAACTGTGAAGTATGAAATGAAGACAGTGAACTGTGAAATGTGAACTGTGACCTGCGAACTGGGAACTGTGAACTGTGAACTGTGAACTGTGATCTGTGAACTGTGAAGTGTGAACTGTGAACTGTGAACTGTGATCTGTGAACTGTGAACTGCGAACTGTGAAGTGTGAAATGAAGACTGTGAACTGTGATCTGTGAACTGAGAACTGTGAGCTGTGAATAGTGAACTGTGGACTGTGAACTGTGAACTGTGAACTGTGAACTGTGATCTTTGAACTGTGAACTGCTAACTGTGAAGTGTGAAATGAAGACTGTGAACTGTGATCTGTGAACTGAGGACTGTGAACTGTGATCTGTGGACTGTGAACTGTGCACTGTGATGACTGAAGTGTGAAATGAAGACTGTGAAATGTGAACTGTGAACTGTGAACTGTGATCTGTGAACAGTGAACTGTGGTCTGTGATGTGTGAACTGTGAACTGTGAACTGTGAAATGAAGACTGTGAACTGTGATCTGTGAACTGAGGACTGTGAACTGTGATCTGTGGACTGTGAACTGTGCACTGTGATGACTGAAGTGTGAAATGAAGACTGTGAAATGTGAACTGTGAACTGTGATCTGTGAACAGTGAACTGTGGTCTGTGATGTGTGAACTGTGATCTGTGAACTGAGAACTGTGAACTGTGAGCAGTGGACTGTGAACTGTGACCTGTGAACTGTGAACGGTGAACTGCGAACTGTGAAGTATGAAATGAAGACTGTGTACTGTGAACTGTGATCTGTGAACAGTGAACTGTGGTCTGTGATCTGTGAACTGTGAACTGTGAAATGAAGACTGTGAACTGTGATCTGTGAACTGAGAACTGTGAACTGTGAACTGTGATCTGTGAACTGTGATCTGTGAACTGTGATCTGTGAACTGTGATCTGTGAACTGTGAAATGAAGACTGTGAACTGTGATCTGTGAACTGTGAACTGTGAACTGTGCCCTGTGAAGACTGAAGTGTGAAATGAAGACTGTGAACTGTGATCTGTGAACTGTGAACTGTGAACTGTGAACTGTGAACTGTGAAAACTGAATTGTGAAAACTGAATTGTGAAATGAAGTCTGTGAATTGTGATCTGTGAACTGTGACCTCTGAACTGTGAACTGCGAACTGTGAAGTATGAAATGAAGACAGTGAACTGTGAAATGTGAACTGTGACCTGCGAACTGGGAACTGTGAACTGTGAACTGTGAACTGTGATCTGTGAACTGTGAAGTGTGAACTGTGAACTGTGAACTGTGAACTGTGATCTGTGAACTGTGAACTGCGAACTGTGAAGTGTGAAATGAAGACTGTGAACTGTGATCTGTGAACTGAGAACTGTGAGCTGTGAATAGTGAACTGTGGACTGTGAACTGTGAACTGTGAACTGTGAACTGTGATCTTTGAACTGTGAACTGCTAACTGTGAAGTGTGAAATGAAGACTGTGAACTGTGATCTGTGAACTGAGAACTGTGAACTGTGATCTGTGGACTGTGAACTGTGCACTGTGATGACTGAAGTGTGAAATGAAGACTGTGAAATGTGAACTGTGAACTGTGATCTGTGAACAGTGAACTGTGGTCTGTGATCTGTGAACTGTGAATTGTGAACTGTGAAATGAAGACTGTGAACTGTGATCTGTGAACTGAGAACTGTGAACTGTGAACTGTGAAAACTGAATTGTGAAATGAAGTCTGTGAACTGTGATCTGTGAACTGTGAACTGTGGACTGTGAACTGTGAACTATGAACTGTGATCTTTGAACTGTGAACTGCGAACTGTGAAGTGTGAAATGAAGACTGTGAACTGTGATCTGTGAACTGAGAACTGTGAACTGTGATCTGTGGACTGTGAACTGTGCACTGTGATGACTGAAGTGTGAAATGAAAACTGTGAAATGTAAACTGTGAACTGTGAACTGTGATCTGTGAACAGTGAACTGTGGTCTGTGATCTGTGAACTGTGAATTGTGAACTGTGAAATGAAGACTGTGCACTGTGATCTGTGAACTGAGAACTGTGAACTGTGAACTGTGAAAACTGAATTGTGAAATGAAGTCTGTGAACTGTGATCTGTGAACTGAGAACTGTGACCAGTGGACTGTGAACTGTGACCTGTGAACTGTGAACTGTGAACTGCGAACTGTGAAGTATGAAATGAAGACTGTGAACTGTGATCTGTGAACTGAGAACTGTGAACTGTGAACTGTGAAAACTGAATTGTGAAATGAAGTCTGTGAACTGTGATCTGTGAACTGTGAACTGTGGACTGTGAACTGTGAACTATGAACTGTGATCTTTGAACTGTGAACTGCGAACTGTGAAGTGTGAAATGAAGACTGTGAACTGTGATCTGTGAACTGAGAACTGTGAACTGTGATCTGTGGACTGTGAACTGTGCACTGTGATGACTGAAGTGTGAAATGAAGACTGTGAAATGTGAACTGTGAACTGTGAACTGTGATCTGTGAACAGTGAACTGTGGTCTGTGATCTGTGAACTGTGAATTGTGAACTGTGAAATGAAGACTGTGAACTGTGATCTGTGAACTGAGAACTGTGAACTGTGAACTGTGAACTGTGAAAACTGAATTGTGAAATGAAGTCTGTGAACTGTGATCTGTGAACTGAGAACTGTGACCAGTGGACTGTGAACTGTGACCTGTGAACTGTGAACTGTGAACTGCGAACTGTGAAGTATGAAATGAAGACTGTGTACTGTGAACTGTGATCTGTGAACAGTGAACTGTGGTCTGTGATCTGTGAACTGTGAACTGTGAACTGTGAACTGTGAACTGTGAACTGTGAACTGTGAACTGAGAACTGTAAACTGTGAACTGTGAACTGTGAACTGTGAACTGTGAACTGTGAACTGTGATCTGTGAACTGTGATCTGTGAAATGAAGACTGTGAACTGTGATCTGTGAACTGAGAACTGTGAACTGTGAACTGTGAACTGTGAAAACTGAATTGTGAAATGAAGTCTGTGAACTGTGATCTGTGAACTGAGAACTGAGAACTGTGAACAGTGGACTGTGAACTGTGACCTGTGAACTGTGAACTGTGAACTGCGAACTGTGAAGTATGAAATGAAGACTGTGTACTGTGAACTGTGATCTGTGAACAGTGAACTGTGGTCTGTGATCTGTGAACTGTGAACTGTGAACTGTGATCTGTGAACAGTGAACTGTGAACTGTGAACTGTGAACTGTGATCTGTGAACTGTGAACTGCGAACTGTGAAGTGTGAAATGAAGACTGTGAACTGTGATCTGTGAACTGAGAACTGTGAGCTGTGAATAGTGAACTGTGGACTGTGAACTGTGAACTGTGAACTGTGAACTGTGATCTTTGAACTGTGAACTGCTAACTGTGAAGTGTGAAATGAAGACTGTGAACTGTGATCTGTGAACTGAGAACTGTGAACTGTGAACTGTGATCTGTGGACTGTGAACTGTGCACTGTGATGACTGAAGTGTGAAATGAAGACTGTGAAATGTGAACTGTGAACTGTGATCTGTGAACAGTGAACTGTGGTCTGTGATCTGTGAACTGTGAATTGTGAACTGTGAAATGAAGACTGTGAACTGTGATCTGTGAACTGAGAACTGTGAACTGTGAACTGTGAAAACTGAATTGTGAAATGAAGTCTGTGAACTGTGATCTGTGAACTGTGAACTGTGGACTGTGAACTGTGAACTATGAACTGTGATCTTTGAACTGTGAACTGCGAACTGTGAAGTGTGAAATGAAGACTGTGAACTGTGATCTGTGAACTGAGAACTGTGAACTGTGATCTGTGGACTGTGAACTGTGCACTGTGATGACTGAAGTGTGAAATGAAAACTGTGAAATGTAAACTGTGAACTTTGAACTGTGATCTGTGAACAGTGAACTGTGGTCTGTGATCTGTGAACTGTGAATTGTGAACTGTGAAATGAAGACTGTGCACTGTGATCTGTGAACTGAGAACTGTGAACTGTGAACTGTGAAAACTGAATTGTGAAATGAAGTCTGTGAACTGTGATCTGTGAACTGAGAACTGTGACCAGTGGACTGTGAACTGTGACCTGTGAACTGTGAACTGTGAACTGCGAACTGTGAAGTATGAAATGAAGACTGTGAACTGTGATCTGTGAACTGAGAACTGTGAACTGTGAACTGTGAAAACTGAATTGTGAAATGAAGTCTGTGAACTGTGATCTGTGAACTGTGAACTGTGGACTGTGAACTGTGAACTATGAACTGTGATCTTTGAACTGTGAACTGCGAACTGTGAAGTGTGAAATGAAGACTGTGAACTGTGATCTGTGAACTGAGAACTGTGAACTGTGATCTGTGGACTGTGAACTGTGCACTGTGATGACTGAAGTGTGAAATGAAGACTGTGAAATGTGAACTGTGAACTGTGAACTGTGATCTGTGAACAGTGAACTGTGGTCTGTGATCTGTGAACTGTGAATTGTGAACTGTGAAATGAAGACTGTGAACTGTGATCTGTGAACTGAGAACTGTGAACTGTGAACTGTGAACTGTGAAAACTGAATTGTGAAATGAAGTCTGTGAACTGTGATCTGTGAACTGAGAACTGTGACCAGTGGACTGTGAACTGTGACCTGTGAACTGTGAACTGTGAACTGCGAACTGTGAAGTATGAAATGAAGACTGTGTACTGTGAACTGTGATCTGTGAACAGTGAACTGTGGTCTGTGATCTGTGAACTGTGAACTGTGAACTGTGAACTGTGAACTGTGAACTGTGAACTGTGAACTGAGAACTGTAAACTGTGAACTGTGAACTGTGAACTGTGAACTGTGAACTGTGATCTGTGAACTGTGATCTGTGAAATGAAGACTGTGAACTGTGATCTGTGAACTGAGAACTGTGAACTGTGAACTGTGAACTGTGAAAACTGAATTGTGAAATGAAGTCTGTGAACTGTGATCTGTGAACTGAGAACTGAGAACTGTGAACAGTGGACTGTGAACTGTGACCTGTGAACTGTGAACTGTGAACTGCGAACTGTGAAGTATGAAATGAAGACTGTGTACTGTGAACTGTGATCTGTGAACAGTGAACTGTGGTCTGTGATCTGTGAACTGTGAACTGTGAACTGTGATCTGTGAACAGTGAACTGTGAACTGTGAACTGTGAAAACTGAATTGTGAAATGAAGTCTGTGAATTGTGATCTGTGAACTGAGAACTGTGAACTGTGAAGAATGGGCTGTGAACTGTGACCTCTGAACTGTGAACTGCGAACTGTGAAGTATGAAATGAAGACAGTGAACTGTGAAATGTGAACTGTGACCTGCGAACTGGGAAATGTGAACTGTGAACTGTGAACTGTGATCTGTGAACTGTGAAGTGTGAACTGTGAACTGTGAACTGTGATCTGTGAACTATGAACTGCGAACTGTGAAATGTGAAATGAAGACTGTGAACTGTGAACTGTGAACTGTGGACTGTGAACTGTGAACTGTGAACTGTGAACTGAGAACTGTAAACTGTGAACTGTGAACTGTGAACTGTGGACTGTCAACTGTGAACTGCGAACTGTGAAATGTGAAATGAATACTGTGAACGGGGAACTGTGAACTGTGAACTGTGAAATAAAAACTGTGAACTGTGATCTGTGAACTGAGAACTGTGAACTGTGAACTGTGGACTGTGAACTGTGAACTGTGAACTGTGAACTGAGAACTGTAAACTGTGAACTGTGAACTGTGAACTGTGAACTGTGATCTGTGAACTGTGATCTGTGAACTGTTAACTGCGAACTGTGAACTGCGAACTGTGAAGTGTGAAATGAAGACTGTGAACTGTGATCTGTGAACTGAGAACTGTGAACTGTGAACTGTGAACTGTGTACTGTGAACTGTGAAATGAAGACTGTGAACTGTGATCTGTGAACTGAGAACTGAGAACTGTGAACTGTGAACTGTGATCTGTGAACTGTGATCTGTGAACTGTGATCTGTGAACTGTGAAATGAAGACTGTGAACTGTGATCTGTGAACTGTGAACTGTGAACTGTGCCCTGTGAAGACTGAAGTGTGAAATGAAGACTGTGAACTGTGATCTGTGAACTGTGAACTGTGAACTGTGAACTGTGAACTGTGAAAACTGAATTGTGAAAACTGAATTGTGAAATGAAGTCTGTGAACTGTGATCTGTGAACTGAGAACTGTGAACAGTGAACTGTGGTCTGTGATCTGTGATCTGTGAACTGTGATCTGTGAACTGTGAAATGAAGACTGTGAACTGTGATCTGTGAACTGTGAACTGTGAACTGTGCCCTGTGAAGACTGAAGTGTGAAATGAAGACTGTGAACTGTGATCTGTGAACTGTGAACTGTGAACTGTGAACTGTGAACTGTGAAAACTGAATTGTGAAAACTGAATTGTGAAATGAAGTCTGTGAATTGTGATCTGTGAACTGTGACCTCTGAACTGTGAACTGTGAACTGTGAAGTATGAAATGAAGACAGTGAACTGTGAAATGTGAACTGTGACCTGCGAACTGGGAACTGTGAACTGTGAACTGTGAACTGTGATCTGTGAACTGTGAAGTGTGAACTGTGAACTGTGAACTGTGATCTGTGAACTGTGAACTGCGAACTGTGAAGTGTGAAATGAAGACTGTGAACTGTGATCTGTGAACTGAGAACTGTGAGCTGTGAATAGTGAACTGTGGACTGTGAACTGTGAACTGTGAACTGTGAACTGTGATCTTTGAACTGTGAACTGCTAACTGTGAAGTGTGAAATGAAGACTGTGAACTGTGATCTGTGAACTGAGAACTGTGAACTGTGATCTGTGGACTGTGAACTGTGCACTGTGATGACTGAAGTGTGAAATGAAGACTGTGAAATGTGAACTGTGAACTGTGATCTGTGAACAGTGAACTGTGGTCTGTGATCTGTGAACTGTGAATTGTGAACTGTGAAATGAAGACTGTGAACTGTGATCTGTGAACTGAGAACTGTGAACTGTGAACTGTGAAGTGTGAAATGAAGACTGTGAACTGTGATCTGTGAACTGAGAACTGTGAACTGTGATCTGTGGACTGTGAACTGTGCACTGTGATGACTGAAGTGTGAAATGAAGACTGTGAAATGTAAACTGTGAACTGTGAACTGTGATCTGTGAACAGTGAACTGTGGTCTGTGATCTGTGAACTGTGAATTGTGAACTGTGAAATGAAGACTGTGCACTGTGATCTGTGAACTGAGAACTGTGAACTGTGAACTGTGAAAACTGAATTGTGAAATGAAGTCTGTGAACTGTGATCTGTGAACTGAGAACTGTGACCAGTGGACTGTGAACTGTGACCTGTGAACTGTGAACTGTGAACTGCGAACTGTGAAGTATGAAATGAAGACTGTGAACTGTGATCTGTGAACTGAGAACTGTGAGCTGTGAATAGTGAACTGTGGACTGTGAACTGTGAACTGTGAACTGTGAACTGTGATCTTTGAACTGTGAACTGCTAACTGTGAAGTGTGAAATGAAGACTGTGAACTGAGATCTGTGAACTGAGAACTGTGAACTGTGATCTGTGGACTGTGAACTGTGCCCTGTGATGACTGAAGTGTGAAATGAAGACTGTGAAATGTGAGCTGTGAACTGTGAACTGTGAACTGTGAACTGTGATCTGTGAACAGTGAACTGTGGACTGTGATCTGTGATCTGTGTACTGAGAACTGTGAACTGTGAACTGTGCACTGTGATGACTGAAGTGTGAAATGAAGACTGTGAAATGTGAACTGTGAACTGTGATCTGTGAACAGTGAACTGTGGTCTGTGATCTGTGAACTGTGAATTGTGAACTGTGAAATGAAGACTGTGAACTGTGATCTGTGAACTGTGAACTTTGAACTGTGAACTGTGAAAACTGAATTGTGAAATGAAGTCTGTGAATTGTGATCTGTGAACTGAGAACTGTGAACTGTGAAGAGTGGGCTGTGAACTGTGACCTGTGAACTGTGAACTGCGAACTGTGAAGTATGAAATGAAGACAGTGAACTGTGAAATGTGAACTGTGACCTGCGAACTGGGAACTGTGAACTGAGAACTGTGAGCTGTGAATAGTGAACTGTGGACTGACAACTGTGAACTGTGAACTGTGATCTTTGAACTGTGAACTGCGAACTGTGAACTGTGAACGGTGAACTGCGAACTGTGAAGTATGAAATGAAGACTGTGTACTGTGAACTGTGATCTGTGAACAGTGAACTGTGGTCTGTGATCTGTGAACTGTGAACTGTGAACTGTGAAATGAAGACTGTGAACTGTGATCTGTGAACTGAGAACTGTGAACTGTGAACTGTGATCTGTGAACTGTGATCTGTGAACTGTGATCTGTGAACTGTGAAATGAAGACTGTGAACTGTGATCTGTGAACTGTGAACTGTGAACTGTGCCCTGTGAAGACTGAAGTGTGAAATGAAGACTGTGAACTGTGATCTGTGAACTGTGAACTGTGAACTGTGAACTGTGAACTGTGAAAACTGAATTGTGAAAACTGAATTGTGAAATGAAGTCTGTGAATTGTGATCTGTGAACTGTGATCTCTGAACTGTGAACTGCGAACTGTGAAGTATGAAATGAAGACAGTGAACTGTGAAATGTGAACTGTGACCTGCGAACTGGGAACTGTGAACTGTGAACTGTGAACTGTGATCTGTGAACTGTGAAGTGTGAACTGTGAACTGTGAACTGTGATCTGTGGACTGTGAACTGTGCACTGTGATGACTGAAGTGTGAAATGAAGACTGTGAAATGTGAACTGTGAACTGTGATCTGTGAACAGTGAACTGTGGTCTGTGATCTGTGAACTGTGAATTGTGAACTGTGAAATGAAGACTGTGAACTGTGATCTGTGAACTGAGAACTGTGAACTGTGAACTGCGAAAACTGAATTGTGAAATGAAGTCTGTGAACTCTGATCTGTGAACTGTGAACTGTGGACTGTGAACTGTGAACTATGAACTGTGATCTTTGAACTGTGAACTGCGAACTGTGAAGTGTGAAATGAAGACTGTGAACTGTGATCTGTGAACTGAGAACTGTGAACTGTGATCTGTGGACTGTGAACTGTGCACTGTGATGACTGAAGTGTGAAATGAAGACTGTGAAATGTAAACTGTGAACTGTGAACTGTGATCTGTGAACAGTGAACTGTGGTCTGTGATCTGTGAACTGTGAATTGTGAACTGTGAAATGAAGACTGTGCACTGTGATCTGTGAACTGAGAACTGTGAACTGTGAACTGTGAAAACTGAATTGTGAAATGAAGTCTGTGAACTGTGATCTGTGAACTGAGAACTGTGACCAGTGGACTGTGAACTGTGACCTGTGAACTGTGAACTGTGAACTGCGAACTGTGAAGTATGAAATGAAGACTGTGAACTGTGATCTGTGAACTGAGAACTGTGAGCTGTGAATAGTGAACTGTGGACTGTGAACTGTGAACTGTGAACTGTGACCTGTGAACTGTGAACTGTGAACTGTGAACTGCTAACTGTGAAGTGTGAAATGAAGACTGTGAACTGTGATCTGTGAACTGTGATCTGTGGACTGTGAACTGTGCCCTGTGATGACTGAAGTGTGAAATGAAGACTGTGAAATGAAGACTGTGAAATGTGAGCTGTGAACTGTGAACTGTGAACTGTGATCTGTGAACAGTGAACTGTGGACTGTGATCTGTGATCTGTGTACTGAGAACTGTGAACTGTGAACTGTGAACTGTGGTCTGTGATCTGTGAACTGTGATCTGTGAACTGTGAAATGAAGACTGTGAACTGTGATCTGTGAACTGTGAACTGTGCCCTGTGAAGACTGAAGTGTGAAATGAAGACTGTGAAGTGTGATCTGTGAACTGTGAACTGTGAACTGTGAACTGTGAAAACTGAATTGTGAAATGAAGTCTGTGAATTGTGATCTGTGAACTGAGAACTGTGAACTGTGAAGAGTGGGCTGTGAACTGTGACCTGTGAACTGTGAACTGCGAACTGTGAAGTATGAAATGAAGACAGTGAACTGTGAAATGTGAACTGTGACCTGCGAACTGGGAACTGTGAACTGAGAACTGTGAGCTGTGAATAGTGAACTGTGGACTGTGAACTGTGAACTGTGAACTGTGATCTTTGAACTGTGAACTGCGAACTGTGAAGTATGAAATGAAGACTGTGAACTGTGATCTGTGAACTGAGAACTGTGAACTGTGATCTGTGGACTGTGAACTGTGCACTGTGATGACTGAAGTGTGAAATGAAGACTGTGAAATGTGAACTGTGAACTGTGATCTGTGAACAGTGAACTGTGGTCTGTGATCTGTGAACTGTGAATTGTGAACTGTGAAATGAAGACTGTGAACTGTGATCTGTGAACTGAGAACTGTGAACTGTGAACTGCGAAAACTGAATTGTGAAATGAAGTCTGTGAACTCTGATCTGTGAACTGTGAACTGTGGACTGTGAACTGTGAACTATGAACTGTGATCTTTGAACTGTGAACTGCGAACTGTGAAGTGTGAAATGAAGACTGTGAACTGTGATCTGTGAACTGAGAACTGTGAACTGTGATCTGTGGACTGTGAACTGTGCACTGTGATGACTGAAGTGTGAAATGAAGACTGTGAAATGTAAACTGTGAACTGTGAACTGTGATCTGTGAACAGTGAACTGTGGTCTGTGATCTGTGAACTGTGAATTGTGAACTGTGAAATGAAGACTGTGCACTGTGATCTGTGAACTGAGAACTGTGAACTGTGAACTGTGAAAACTGAATTGTGAAATGAAGTCTGTGAACTGTGATCTGTGAACTGAGAACTGTGACCAGTGGACTGTGAACTGTGACCTGTGAACTGTGAACTGTGAACTGTGAACTGCGAACTGTGAAGTATGAAATGAAGACTGTGAACTGTGATCTGTGAACTGAGAACTGTGAGCTGTGAATAGTGAACTGTGGACTGTGAACTGTGAACTGTGAACTGTGAACTGTGAACTGTGATCTTTGAACTGTGAACTGCTAACTGTGAAGTGTGAAATGAAGACTGTGAACTGTGATCTGTGAACTGTGATCTGTGGACTGTGAACTGTGCCCTGTGATGACTGAAGTGTGAAATGAAGACTGTGAAATGAAGACTGTGAAATGTGAGCTGTGAACTGTGAACTGTGAACTGTGATCTGTGAACAGTGAACTGTGGACTGTGATCTGTGATCTGTGTACTGAGAACTGTGAACTGTGAACTGTGAACTGTGGTCTGTGATCTGTGAACTGTGATCTGTGAACTGTGAAATGAAGACTGTGAACTGTGATCTGTGAACTGTGAACTGTGCCCTGTGAAGACTGAAGTGTGAAATGAAGACTGTGAAGTGTGATCTGTGAACTGTGAACTGTGAACTGTGAACTGTGAAAACTGAATTGTGAAATGAAGTCTGTGAATTGTGATCTGTGAACTGAGAACTGTGAACTGTGAAGAGTGGGCTGTGAACTGTGACCTGTGAACTGTGAACTGCGAACTGTGAAGTATGAAATGAAGACAGTGAACTGTGAAATGTGAACTGTGACCTGCGAACTGGGAACTGTGAACTGAGAACTGTGAGCTGTGAATAGTGAACTGTGGACTGTGAACTGTGAACTGTGAACTGTGATCTTTGAACTGTGAACTGCGAACTGTGAAGTATGAAATGAAGACTGTGTACTGTGAACTGTGATCTGTGAACAGTGAACTGTGGTCTGTGATCTGTGAACTGTGAACTGTGATCTGTGAACTGAGAACTGTGAACTGTGAACTGTGAACTGTGGTCTGTGATCTGTGAACTGTGATCTGTGAACTGTCAAATGAAGACTGTGAACTGTGATCTGTGAACTGAGAACTGTGAACTGTGAACTGTGAAAACTGAATTGTGAAATGAAGTCTGTGAACTGTGATCTGTGAACTGAGAACTGAGAACTGTGAACAGTGGACTGTGAACTGTGACCTGTGAACTGTGAACTGTGAACTGCGAACTGTGAAGTATGAAATGAAGACTGTGTACTGTGAACTGTGATCTGTGAACAGTGAACTGTGGTCTGTGATCTGTGAACTGTGAACTGTGAACTGTGAAATGAAGACTGTGAAATGTGATCTGTGAACTGAGAACTGTGAACTGTGAACTGTGAACTGTGGTCTGTGATCTGTGAACTGTGATCTGTGAACTGTGAAATGAAGACTGTGAACTGTGATCTGTGAACTGTGAACTGTGAACTGTGAACTGTGAAATGAAGACTGTGAACTGTGATCTGTGAACTGTGAACTGAGAACTGTAAACTGTGAACTGTGAACTGTGATCTTTGAACTGTGAACTGCTAACTGTGAAGTGTGAAATGAAGACTGTGAACTGTGATCTGCGAACTGAGAACTGTGAACTGTGATCTGTGGACTGTGAACTGTGCACTGTGATGACTGAAGTGTGAAATGAAGACTGTGAAATGTGAACTGTGAACTGTGAACTGTGATCTGTGAACAGTGAACTGTGGTCTGTGATCGGTGAACTGTGAACTGTGAACTGTGAAATGAAGACTGTGAACTGTGATCTGTGAACTGAGAACTGTGAACTGTTAACTGTGAAAACTGAATTGTGAAATGAAGTCTGTGAATTGTGATCTGTGAACTGAGAACTGTGAACTGTGAAGAGTGGGCTGTGAACTGTGATCTCTGAACTGTGAACTGCGAACTGTGAAGTATGAAATGAAGACAGTGAACTGTGAAATGTGAACTGTGACCTGCGAACTGGGAACTGTGAACTGTGAACTGTGAACTGTGAACTGTGATCTGTGAACTGTGAAGTGTGAACTGTGAACTGTGAACTGTTAACTGCGAACTGTGAACTGCGAACTGTGAAGTGTGAAATGAAGACTGTGAACTGTGATCTGTGAACTGAGAACTGTGAACTGTGAACTGTGAACTGTGTACTGTGAACTGTGAAATGAAGACTGTGAACTGTGATCTGTGAACTGAGAACTGTGAACTGTGAACTGTGAAAACTGAATTGTGAAATGAAGTCTGTGAACTGTGATCTGTGAACTGAGAACTGAGAACTGTGAACAGTGGACTGTGAACTGTGACCTGTGAACTGTGAACTGTGAACTGCGAACTGTGAAGTATGAAATGAAGACTGTGTACTGTGAACTGTGATCTGTGAACAGTGAACTGTGGTCTGTGATCTGTGAACTGTTAACTGTGAAAACTGAATTGTGAAATGAAGTCTGTGAACTGTGATCTGTGAACTGAGAACTGTGAACTGTGAGCAGTGGACTGTGAACTGTGACCTGTGAACTGTGAACGGTGAACTGCGAACTGTGAAGTATGAAATGAAGACTGTGTACTGTGAACTGTGATCTGTGAACAGTGAACTGTAGTCTGTGATCTGTGAACTGTGAACTGTGAACTGTGAAATGAAGACTGTGAACTGTGATTTTTGAACTGAGAACTGTGAACTGTGAACTGTGGTCTGTGATCTGTGAACTGTGATCTGTGAACTGTGAAATGAAGACTGTGAACTGTGATCTGTGAACTGTGAACTGTGAACTGTGATCTGTGGACTGTGAACTGTGGTCTGTGATCTGTGAACTGTGAATTGTGAACTGTGAAATGAAGACTGTGAACTGTGATCTGTGAACTGAGAACTGTGAACTGTGAACTGTGAAAACTGAATTGTGAAATGAAGTCTGTGAACTGTGAACTGTGGACTGTGAACTGTGAACTATGAACTGTGATCTTTGAACTGTGAACTGTGAACTGCGAACTGTGAAGTATGAAATGAAGACTGTGTACTGTGAACTGTGATCTGTGAACAGTGAACTGTGGTCTGTGATCTGTGAACTGTGAACTGTGAACTGTGAAATGAAGACTGTGAAATGTGATCTGTGAACTGAGAACTGTGAACTGTGAACTGTGAACTGTGGTCTGTGATCTGTGAACTGTGATCTGTGAACTGTGAAATGAAGACTGTGAACTGTGATCTGTGAACTGTGAACTGTGAACTGTGAACTGTGAAATGAAGACTGTGAACTGTGATCGGTGAACTGTGAACTGAGAACTGTAAACTGTGAACTGTGAACTGTGATCTTTGAACTGTGAACTGCTAACTGTGAAGTGTGAAATGAAGACTGTGAACTGTGATCTGCGAACTGAAAACTGTGAACTGTGATCTGTGGACTGTGAACTGTGCACTGTGATGACTGAAGTGTGAAATGAAGACTGTGAAATGTGAACTGTGAACTGTGAACTGTGATCTGTGAACAGTGAACTGTGGTCTGTGATCTGTGAACTGTGAACTGTGAACTGTGAAATGAAGACTGTGCACTGTGATCTGTGAACTGAGAACTGTGAACTGTGAACTGTGAAAACTGAATTGTGAAATGAAGTCTGTGAACTGTGATCTGTGAACTGAGAACTGTGACCAGTGGACTGTGAACTGTGACCTGTGAACTGTGAACTGTGAACTGCGAACTGTGAAGTATGAAATGAAGACTGTGAACTGTGATCTGTGAACTGAGAACTGTGAGCTGTGAATAGTGAACTGTGGACTGTGAACTGTGAACTGTGAACTGTGAACTGTGAACTGTGAACTGTGATCTTTGAACTGTGAACTGCTAACTGTGAAGTGTGAAATGAAGACTGTGAACTGTGATCTGTGAACTGTGATCTGTGGACTGTGAACTGTGCCCTGTGATGACTGAAGTGTGAAATGAAGACTGTGAAATGAAGACTGTGAAATGTGAGCTGTGAACTGTGAACTGTGAACTGTGATCTGTGAACAGTGAACTGTGGACTGTGATCTGTGATCTGTGTACTGAGAACTGTGAACTGTGAACTGTGAACTGTGGTCTGTGATCTGTGAACTGTGATCTGTGAACTGTGAAATGAAGACTGTGAACTGTGATCTGTGAACTGTGAACTGTGCCCTGTGAAGACTGAAGTGTGAAATGAAGACTGTGAAGTGTGATCTGTGAACTGTGAACTGTGAACTGTGAACTGTGAAAACTGAATTGTGAAATGAAGTCTGTGAATTGTGATCTGTGAACTGAGAACTGTGAACTGTGAAGAGTGGGCTGTGAACTGTGACCTGTGAACTGTGAACTGCGAACTGTGAAGTATGAAATGAAGACAGTGAACTGTGAAATGTGAACTGTGACCTGCGAACTGGGAACTGTGAACTGAGAACTGTGAGCTGTGAATAGTGAACTGTGGACTGTGAACTGTGAACTGTGAACTGTGATCTTTGAACTGTGAACTGCGAACTGTGAAGTATGAAATGAAGACTGTGTACTGTGAACTGTGATCTGTGAACAGTGAACTGTGGTCTGTGATCTGTGAACTGTGAACTGTGATCTGTGAACTGAGAACTGTGAACTGTGAACTGTGAACTGTGGTCTGTGATCTGTGAACTGTGATCTGTGAACTGTGAAATGAAGACTGTGAACTGTGATCTGTGAACTGAGAACTGTGAACTGTGAACTGTGAAAACTGAATTGTGAAATGAAGTCTGTGAACTGTGATCTGTGAACTGAGAACTGAGAACTGTGAACAGTGGACTGTGAACTGTGACCTGTGAACTGTGAACTGTGAACTGCGAACTGTGAAGTATGAAATGAAGACTGTATACTGTGAACTGTGATCTGTGAACAGTGAACTGTGGTCTGTGATCTGTGAACTGTGAACTGTGAACTGTGAAATGAAGACTGTGAAATGTGATCTGTGAACTGAGAACTGTGAACTGTGAACTGTGAACTGTGGTCTGTGATCTGTGAACTGTGATCTGTGAACTGTGAAATGAAGACTGTGAACTGTGATCTGTGAACTGTGAACTGTGAACTGTGAACTGTGAAATGAAGACTGTGAACTGTGATCTGTGAACTGTGAACTGAGAACTGTAAACTGTGAACTGTGAACTGTGATCTTTGAACTGTGAACTGCTAACTGTGAAGTGTGAAATGAAGACTGTGAACTGTGATCTGCGAACTGAGAACTGTGAACTGTGATCTGTGGACTGTGAACTGTGCACTGTGATGACTGAAGTGTGAAATGAAGACTGTGAAATGTGAACTGTGAACTGTGAACTGTGATCTGTGAACAGTGAACTGTGGTCTGTGATCTGTGAACTGTGAACTGTGAACTGTGAAATGAAGACTGTGAACTGTGATCTGTGAACTGAGAACTGTGAACTGTTAACTGTGAAAACTGAATTGTGAAATGAAGTCTGTGAATTGTGATCTGTGAACTGAGAACTGTGAACTGTGAAGAGTGGGCTGTGAACTGTGATCTCTGAACTGTGAAGTGTGAACTGTGAACTGTGAACTGTTAACTGCGAACTGTGAACTGCGAACTGTGAAGTGTGAAATGAAGACTGTGAACTGTGATCTGTGAACTGAGAACTGTGAACTGTGAACTGTGAACTGTGTACTGTGATCTTTGAACTGTGAACTGCTAACTGTGAAGTGTGAAATGAAGACTGTGAACTGTGATCTGTGAACTGTGATCTGTGGACTGTGAACTGTGCCCTGTGATGACTGAAGTGTGAAATGAAGACTGTGAAATGAAGACTGTGAAATGTGAGCTGTGAACTGTGAACTGTGAACTGTGATCTGTGAACAGTGAACTGTGGACTGTGATCTGTGATCTGTGTACTGAGAACTGTGAACTGTGAACTGTGAACTGTGGTCTGTGATCTGTGAACTGTGATCTGTGAACTGTGAAATGAAGACTGTGAACTGTGATCTGTGAACTGTGAACTGTGCCCTGTGAAGACTGAAGTGTGAAATGAAGACTGTGAAGTGTGATCTGTGAACTGTGAACTGTGAACTGTGAACTGTGAAAACTGAATTGTGAAATGAAGTCTGTGAATTGTGATCTGTGAACTGAGAACTGTGAACTGTGAAGAGTGGGCTGTGAACTGTGACCTGTGAACTGTGAACTGCGAACTGTGAAGTATGAAATGAAGACAGTGAACTGTGAAATGTGAACTGTGACCTGCGAACTGGGAACTGTGAACTGAGAACTGTGAGCTGTGAATAGTGAACTGTGGACTGTGAACTGTGAACTGTGAACTGTGATCTTTGAACTGTGAACTGCGAACTGTGAAGTATGAAATGAAGACTGTGTACTGTGAACTGTGATCTGTGAACAGTGAACTGTGGTCTGTGATCTGTGAACTGTGAACTGTGATCTGTGAACTGAGAACTGTGAACTGTGAACTGTGAACTGTGGTCTGTGATCTGTGAACTGTGATCTGTGAACTGTGAAATGAAGACTGTGAACTGTGATCTGTGAACTGAGAACTGTGAACTGTGAACTGTGAAAACTGAATTGTGAAATGAAGTCTGTGAACTGTGATCTGTGAACTGAGAACTGAGAACTGTGAACAGTGGACTGTGAACTGTGACCTGTGAACTGTGAACTGTGAACTGCGAACTGTGAAGTATGAAATGAAGACTGTATACTGTGAACTGTGATCTGTGAACAGTGAACTGTGGTCTGTGATCTGTGAACTGTGAACTGTGAACTGTGAAATGAAGACTGTGAAATGTGATCTGTGAACTGAGAACTGTGAACTGTGAACTGTGAACTGTGGTCTGTGATCTGTGAACTGTGATCTGTGAACTGTGAAATGAAGACTGTGAACTGTGATCTGTGAACTGTGAACTGTGAACTGTGAACTGTGAAATGAAGACTGTGAACTGTGATCTGTGAACTGTGAACTGAGAACTGTAAACTGTGAACTGTGAACTGTGATCTTTGAACTGTGAACTGCTAACTGTGAAGTGTGAAATGAAGACTGTGAACTGTGATCTGCGAACTGAGAACTGTGAACTGTGATCTGTGGACTGTGAACTGTGCACTGTGATGACTGAAGTGTGAAATGAAGACTGTGAAATGTGAACTGTGAACTGTGAACTGTGATCTGTGAACAGTGAACTGTGGTCTGTGATCTGTGAACTGTGAACTGTGAACTGTGAAATGAAGACTGTGAACTGTGATCTGTGAACTGAGAACTGTGAACTGTTAACTGTGAAAACTGAATTGTGAAATGAAGTCTGTGAATTGTGATCTGTGAACTGAGAACTGTGAACTGTGAAGAGTGGGCTGTGAACTGTGATCTCTGAACTGTGAAGTGTGAACTGTGAACTGTGAACTGTTAACTGCGAACTGTGAACTGCGAACTGTGAAGTGTGAAATGAAGACTGTGAACTGTGATCTGTGAACTGAGAACTGTGAACTGTGAACTGTGAACTGTGTACTGTGAACTGTGAAATGAAGACTGTGAACTGTGATCTGTGAACTGAGAACTGTGAACTGTGAACTGTGAAAACTGAATTGTGAAATGAAGTCTGTGAACTGTGATCTGTGAACTGAGAACTGAGAACTGTGAACAGTGGACTGTGAACTGTGACCTGTGAACTGTGAACTGTGAACTGCGAACTGTGAAGTATGAAATGAAGACTGTGTACTGTGAACTGTGATCTGTGAACAGTGAACTGTGGTCTGTGATCTGTGAACTGTTAACTGTGAAAACTGAATTGTGAAATGAAGTCTGTGAACTGTGATCTGTGAACTGAGAACTGTGAACTGTGAGCAGTGGACTGTGAACTGTGACCTGTGAACTGTGAACGGTGAACTGCGAACTGTGAAGTATGAAATGAAGACTGTGTACTGTGAACTGTGATCTGTGAACAGTGAACTGTAGTCTGTGATCTGTGAACTGTGAACTGTGAACTGTGAAATGAAGACTGTGAACTGTGATTTTTGAACTGAGAACTGTGAACTGTGAACTGTGGTCTGTGATCTGTGAACTGTGATCTGTGAACTGTGAAATGAAGACTGTGAACTGTGATCTGTGAACTGTGAACTGTGAACTGTGATCTGTGGACTGTGAACTGTGGTCTGTGATCTGTGAACTGTGAATTGTGAACTGTGAAATGAAGACTGTGAACTGTGATCTGTGAACTGAGAACTGTGAACTGTGAACTGTGAAAACTGAATTGTGAAATGAAGTCTGTGAACTGTGATCTGTGAACTGTGAACTGTGGACTGTGAACTGTGAACTATGAACTGTGATCTTTGAACTGTGAACTGCGAACTGTGAAGTGTGAAATGAAGACTGTGAACTGTGATCTGTGAACTGAGAACTGTGAACTGTGATCTGTGGACTGTGAACTGTGCACTGTGATGACTGAAGTGTGAAATGAAGACTGTGAAATGTGAACTGTGAACTGTGAACTGTGATCTGTGAACAGTGAACTGTGGTCTGTGATCTGTGAACTGTGAATTGTGAACTGTGAAATGAAGACTGTGAACTGTGATCTGTGAACTGAGAACTGTGAACTGTGAACTGTGAACTGTGAAAACTGAATTGTGAAATGAAGTCTGTGAACTGTGATCTGTGAACTGAGAACTGTGACCAGTGGACTGTGAACTGTGACCTGTGAACTGTGAACTGTGAACTGCGAACTGTGAAGTATGAAATGAAGACTGTGTACTGTGAACTGTGATCTGTGAACAGTGAACTGTGGTCTGTGATCTGTGAACTGTGAACTGTGAACTGTGAACTGTGAACTGTGAACTGAGAACTGTAAACTGTGAACTGTGAACTGTGAACTGTGAACTGTGAACTGTGATCTGTGAACTGTGATCTGTGAAATGAAGACTGTGAACTGTGATCTGTGAACTGAGAACTGTGAACTGTGAACTGTGAACTGTGTACTGTGAACTGTGAAATGAAGACTGTGAACTGTGATCTGTGAACTGAGAACTGTGAACTGTGAACTGTGAAAACTGAATTGTGAAATGAAGTCTGTGAACTGTGATCTGTGAACTGAGAACTGAGAACTGTGAACAGTGGACTGTGAACTGTGACCTGTGAACTGTGAACTGTGAACTGCGAACTGTGAAGTATGAAATGAAGACTGTGTACTGTGAACTGTGATCTGTGAACAGTGAACTGTGGTCTGTGATCTGTGAACTGTGAACTGTGAACTGTGAACTGTGAAATGAAGACTGTGAAATGTGATCTGTGAACTGAGAACTGTGAACTGTGAACTGTGAACTGTGGTCTGTGATCTGTGAACTGTGATCTGTGAACTGTGAAATGAAGACTGTGAACTGTGATCTGTGAACTGTGAACTGTGAACTGTGAACTGTGAAATGAAGACTGTGAACTGTGATCTGTGAACTGTGAACTGTGAACTGTGAACTGTGAACTGTGAACTGTGAAAACTGAATTGTGAAATGAAGTCTGTGAATTGTGATCTGTGAACTGAGAACTGTGAACTGTGAAGAGTGGGCTGTGAACTGTGACCTCTGAACTGTGAACTGCGAACTGTGAAGTATGAAATGAAGACAGTGAACTGTGAAATGTGAACTGTGACCTGCGAACTGGGAACTGTGAACTGTGAACTGTGAACTGTGATCTGTGAACTGTGAAGTGTGAACTGTGAACTGTGAACTGTGATCTGTGAACTGTGAACTACGAACTGTGAAGTGTGAAATGAAGACTGTGAACTGTGATCTGTGAACTGAGAACTGTGAGCTGTGAATAGTGAACTGTGGACTGTGAACTGTGAACTGTGAACTGTGAACTGTGACCTTTGAACTGTGAACTGCTAACTGTGAAGTGTGAAATGAAGACTGTGAACTGTGATCTGTGAACTGAGGACTGTGAACTGTGATCTGTGGACTGTGAACTGTGCACTGTGAACTGTGAACTGTGATCTGTGAACTGTGAAGTGTGAACTGTGAACTGTGAACTGTGATCTGTGAACTGTGAACTACGAACTGTGAAGTGTGAAATGAAGACTGTGAACTGTGATCTGTGAACTGAGAACTGTGAGCTGTGAATAGTGAACTGTGGACTGTGAACTGTGAACTGTGAACTGTGATCTGTGAACTGTGAACTGTGAACTGTGAACTGTGAACTGTGAACTGTGAAAACTGAATTGTGAAATGAAGTCTGTGAATTGTGATCTGTGAACTGAGAACTGTGAACTGTGAAGAGTGGGCTGTGAACTGTGACCTCTGAACTGTGAACTGCGAACTGTGAAGTATGAAATGAAGACAGTGAACTGTGAAATGTGAACTGTGACCTGCGAACTGGGAACTGTGAACTGTGAACTGTGAACTGTGATCTGTGAACTGTGAAGTGTGAACTGTGAACTGTGAACTGTGATCTGTGAACTGTGAACTACGAACTGTGAAGTGTGAAATGAAGACTGTGAACTGTGATCTGTGAACTGTGAACTACGAACTGTGAAGTGTGAAATGAAGACTGTGAACTGTGATCTGTGAACTGAGAACTGTGAGCTGTGAATAGTGAACTGTGGACTGTGAACTGTGAACTGTGAACTGTGAACTGTGACCTTTGAACTGTGAACTGCTAACTGTGAAGTGTGAAATGAAGACTGTGAACTGTGATCTGTGAACTGAGGACTGTGAACTGTGATCTGTGGACTGTGAACTGTGCACTGTGATGACTGAAGTGTGAAATGAAGACTGTGAAATGTGAACTGTGAACTGTGAACTGTGATCTGTGAACAGTGAACTGTGGTCTGTGATGTGTGAACTGTGAACTGTGAACTGTGAAATGAAGACTGTGAACTGTGATCTGTGAACTGAGGACTGTGAACTGTGATCTGTGGACTGTGAACTGTGCACTGTGATGACTGAAGTGTGAAATGAAGACTGTGAAATGTGAACTGTGAACTGTGATCTGTGAACAGTGAACTGTGGTCTGTGATGTGTGAACTGTGATCTGTGAACTGAGAACTGTGAACTGTGAGCAGTGGACTGTGAACTGTGACCTGTGAACTGTGAACGGTGAACTGCGAACTGTGAAGTATGAAATGAAGACTGTGTACTGTGAACTGTGATCTGTGAACAGTGAACTGTGGTCTGTGATCTGTGAACTGTGAACTGTGAACTGTGAAATGAAGACTGTGAACTGTGATCTGTGAACTGAGAACTGTGAACTGTGAACTGTGATCTGTGAACTGTGATCTGTGAACTGTGATCTGTGAACTGTGAAATGAAGACTGTGAACTGTGATCTGTGAACTGTGAACTGTGAACTGTGCCCTGTGAAGACTGAAGTGTGAAATGAAGACTGTGAACTGTGATCTGTGAACTGTGAACTGTGAACTGTGAACTGTGAACTGTGAAAACTGAATTGTGAAAACTGAATTGTGAAATGAAGTCTGTGAATTGTGATCTGTGAACTGTGACCTCTGAACTGTGAACTGCGAACTGTGAAGTATGAAATGAAGACAGTGAACTGTGAAATGTGAACTGTGACCTGCGAACTGGGAACTGTGAACTGTGAACTGTGAACTGTGATCTGTGAACTGTGAAGTGTGAACTGTGAACTGTGAACTGTGATCTGTGAACTGTGAACTGCGAACTGTGAAGTGTGAAATGAAGACTGTGAACTGTGATCTGTGAACTGAGAACTGTGAGCTGTGAATAGTGAACTGTGGACTGTGAACTGTGAACTGTGAACTGTGAACTGTGATCTTTGAACTGTGAACTGCTAACTGTGAAGTGTGAAATGAAGACTGTGAACTGTGATCTGTGAACTGAGAACTGTGAACTGTGATCTGTGGACTGTGAACTGTGCACTGTGATGACTGAAGTGTGAAATGAAGACTGTGAAATGTGAACTGTGAACTGTGATCTGTGAACAGTGAACTGTGGTCTGTGATCTGTGAACTGTGAATTGTGAACTGTGAAATGAAGACTGTGAACTGTGATCTGTGAACTGAGAACTGTGAACTGTGAACTGTGAAAACTGAATTGTGAAATGAAGTCTGTGAACTGTGATCTGTGAACTGTGAACTGTGGACTGTGAACTGTGAACTATGAACTGTGATCTTTGAACTGTGAACTGCGAACTGTGAAGTGTGAAATGAAGACTGTGAACTGTGATCTGTGAACTGAGAACTGTGAACTGTGATCTGTGGACTGTGAACTGTGCACTGTGATGACTGAAGTGTGAAATGAAAACTGTGAAATGTAAACTGTGAACTGTGAACTGTGATCTGTGAACAGTGAACTGTGGTCTGTGATCTGTGAACTGTGAATTGTGAACTGTGAAATGAAGACTGTGCACTGTGATCTGTGAACTGAGAACTGTGAACTGTGAACTGTGAAAACTGAATTGTGAAATGAAGTCTGTGAACTGTGATCTGTGAACTGAGAACTGTGACCAGTGGACTGTGAACTGTGACCTGTGAACTGTGAACTGTGAACTGCGAACTGTGAAGTATGAAATGAAGACTGTGAACTGTGATCTGTGAACTGAGAACTGTGAACTGTGAACTGTGAAAACTGAATTGTGAAATGAAGTCTGTGAACTGTGATCTGTGAACTGTGAACTGTGGACTGTGAACTGTGAACTATGAACTGTGATCTTTGAACTGTGAACTGCGAACTGTGAAGTGTGAAATGAAGACTGTGAACTGGGATCTGTGAACTGAGAACTGTGAACTGTGATCTGTGGACTGTGAACTGTGCACTGTGATGACTGAAGTGTGAAATGAAGACTGTGAAATGTGAACTGTGAACTGTGAACTGTGATCTGTGAACAGTGAACTGTGGTCTGTGATCTGTGAACTGTGAATTGTGAACTGTGAAATGAAGACTGTGAACTGTGATCTGTGAACTGAGAACTGTGAACTGTGAACTGTGAACTGTGAAAACTGAATTGTGAAATGAAGTCTGTGAACTGTGATCTGTGAACTGAGAACTGTGACCAGTGGACTGTGAACTGTGACCTGTGAACTGTGAACTGTGAACTGCGAACTGTGAAGTATGAAATGAAGACTGTGTACTGTGAACTGTGATCTGTGAACAGTGAACTGTGGTCTGTGATCTGTGAACTGTGAACTGTGAACTGTGAACTGTGAACTGTGAACTGTGAACTGTGAACTGAGAACTGTAAACTGTGAACTGTGAACTGTGAACTGTGAACTGTGAACTGTGATCTGTGAACTGTGATCTGTGAAATGAAGACTGTGAACTGTGATCTGTGAACTGAGAACTGTGAACTGTGAACTGTGAACTGTGAAAACTGAATTGTGAAATGAAGTCTGTGAACTGTGATCTGTGAACTGAGAACTGAGAACTGTGAACAGTGGACTGTGAACTGTGACCTGTGAACTGTGAACTGTGAACTGCGAACTGTGAAGTATGAAATGAAGACTGTGTACTGTGAACTGTGATCTGTGAACAGTGAACTGTGGTCTGTGATCTGTGAACTGTGAACTGTGAACTGTGATCTGTGAACAGTGAACTGTGAACTGTGAACTGTGAAAACTGAATTGTGAAATGAAGTCTGTGAATTGTGATCTGTGAACTGAGAACTGTGAACTGTGAAGAATGGGCTGTGAACTGTGACCTCTGAACTGTGAACTGCGAACTGTGAAGTATGAAATGAAGACAGTGAACTGTGAAATGTGAACTGTGACCTGCGAACTGGGAAATGTGAACTGTGAACTGTGAACTGTGATCTGTGAACTGTGAAGTGTGAACTGTGAACTGTGAACTGTGATCTGTGAACTGTGAACTGCGAACTGTGAAATGTGAAATGAAGACTGTGAACTGTGAACTGTGAACTGTGAACTGTGGACTGTGAACTGTGAACTGTGAACTGTGAACTGAGAACTGTAAACTGTGAACTGTGAACTGTGAACTGTGGACTGTCAACTGTGAACTGCGAACTGTGAAATGTGAAATGAATACTGTGAACGGGGAACTGTGAACTGTGAACTGTGAAATAAAAACTGTGAACTGTGATCTGTGAACTGAGAACTGTGAACTGTGAACTGTGGACTGTGAACTGTGAACTGTGAACTGTGAACTGAGAACTGTAAACTGTGAACTGTGAACTGTGAACTGTGAACTGTGATCTGTGAACTGTGATCTGTGAACTGTTAACTGCGAACTGTGAACTGCGAACTGTGAAGTGTGAAATGAAGACTGTGAACTGTGATCTGTGAACTGAGAACTGTGAACTGTGAACTGTGAACTGTGTACTGTGAACTGTGAAATGAAGACTGTGAACTGTGATCTGTGAACTGAGAACTGTGAACTGTGAACTGTGAAAACTGAATTGTGAAATGAAGTCTGTGAACTGTGATCTGTGAACTGAGAACTGTGAACAGTGAACTGTGGTCTGTGATCTGTGAACTGTGAACTGTGAACTGTGAAATGAAGACTGTGAACTGTGATCTGTGAACTGAGAACTGTGAACTGTGAACTGTGATCTGTGAACTGTGATCTGTGAACTGTGATCTGTGAACTGTGAAATGAAGACTGTGAACTGTGATCTGTGAACTGTGAACTGTGAACTGTGCCCTGTGAAGACTGAAGTGTGAAATGAAGACTGTGAACTGTGATCTGTGAACTGTGAACTGTGAACTGTGAACTGTGAACTGTGAAAACTGAATTGTGAAAACTGAATTGTGAAATGAAGTCTGTGAATTGTGATCTGTGAACTGTGACCTCTGAACTGTGAACTGTGAACTGTGAAGTATGAAATGAAGACAGTGAACTGTGAAATGTGAACTGTGACCTGCGAACTGGGAACTGTGAACTGTGAACTGTGAACTGTGATCTGTGAACTGTGAAGTGTGAACTGTGAACTGTGAACTGTGATCTGTGAACTGTGAACTGCGAACTGTGAAGTGTGAAATGAAGACTGTGAACTGTGATCTGTGAACTGAGAACTGTGAGCTGTGAATAGTGAACTGTGGACTGTGAACTGTGAACTGTGAACTGTGAACTGTGATCTTTGAACTGTGAACTGCTAACTGTGAAGTGTGAAATGAAGACTGTGAACTGTGATCTGTGAACTGAGAACTGTGAACTGTGATCTGTGGACTGTGAACTGTGCACTGTGATGACTGAAGTGTGAAATGAAGACTGTGAAATGTGAACTGTGAACTGTGATCTGTGAACAGTGAACTGTGGTCTGTGATCTGTGATCTGTGAACTGTGAATTGTGAACTGTGAAATGAAGACTGTGAACTGTGATCTGTGAACTGAGAACTGTGAACTGTGAACTGTGAAGTGTGAAATGAAGACTGTGAACTGTGATCTGTGAACTGAGAACTGTGAACTGTGATCTGTGGACTGTGAACTGTGCACTGTGATGACTGAAGTGTGAAATGAAGACTGTGAAATGTAAACTGTGAACTGTGAACTGTGATCTGTGAACAGTGAACTGTGGTCTGTGATCTGTGAACTGTGAATTGTGAACTGTGAAATGAAGACTGTGCCATGTGATCTGTGAACTGAGAACTGTGAACTGTGAACTGTGAAAACTGAATTGTGAAATGAAGTCTGTGAACTGTGATCTGTGAACTGAGAACTGTGACCAGTGGACTGTGAACTGTGACCTGTGAACTGTGAACTGTGAACTGCGAACTGTGAAGTATGAAATGAAGACTGTGAACTGTGATCTGTGAACTGAGAACTGTGAGCTGTGAATAGTGAACTGTGGACTGTGAACTGTGAACTGTGAACTGTGAACTGTGATCTTTGAACTGTGAACTGCTAACTGTGAAGTGTGAAATGAAGACTGTGAACTGAGATCTGTGAACTGAGAACTGTGAACTGTGATCTGTGGACTGTGAACTGTGCCCTGTGATGACTGAAGTGTGAAATGAAGACTGTGAAATGTGAGCTGTGAACTGTGAACTGTGAACTGTGATCTGTGAACAGTGAACTGTGGACTGTGATCTGTGATCTGTGTACTGAGAACTGTGAACTGTGAACTGTGCACTGTGATGACTGAAGTGTGAAATGAAGACTGTGAAATGTGAACTGTGAACTGTGATCTGTGAACAGTGAACTGTGGTCTGTGATCTGTGAACTGTGAATTGTGAACTGTGAAATGAAGACTGTGAACTGTGATCTGTGAACTGTGAACTTTGAACTGTGAACTGTGAAAACTGAATTGTGAAATGAAGTCTGTGAATTGTGATCTGTGAACTGAGAACTGTGAACTGTGAAGAGTGGGCTGTGAACTGTGACCTGTGAACTGTGAACTGCGAACTGTGAAGTATGAAATGAAGACAGTGAACTGTGAAATGTGAACTGTGACCTGCGAACTGGGAACTGTGAACTGAGAACTGTGAGCTGTGAATAGTGAACTGTGGACTGACAACTGTGAACTGTGAACTGTGATCTTTGAACTGTGAACTGCGAACTGTGAACTGTGAACGGTGAACTGCGAACTGTGAAGTATGAAATGAAGACTGTGTACTGTGAACTGTGATCTGTGAACAGTGAACTGTGGTCTGTGATCTGTGAACTGTGAACTGTGAACTGTGAAATGAAGACTGTGAACTGTGATCTGTGAACTGAGAACTGTGAACTGTGAACTGTGATCTGTGAACTGTGATCTGTGAACTGTGATCTGTGAACTGTGAAATGAAGACTGTGAACTGTGATCTGTGAACTGTGAACTGTGAACTGTGCCCTGTGAAGACTGAAGTGTGAAATGAAGACTGTGAACTGTGATCTGTGAACTGTGAACTGTGAACTGTGAACTGTGAACTGTGAAAACTGAATTGTGAAAACTGAATTGTGAAATGAAGTCTGTGAATTGTGATCTGTGAACTGTGACCTCTGAACTGTGAACTGCGAACTGTGAAGTATGAAATGAAGACAGTGAACTGTGAAATGTGAACTGTGACCTGCGAACTGGGAACTGTGAACTGTGAACTGTGAACTGTGATCTGTGAACTGTGAAGTGTGAACTGTGAACTGTGAACTGTGATCTGTGAACTGTGAACTGCGAACTGTGAAGTGTGAAATGAAGACTGTGAACTGTGATCTGTGAACTGAGAACTGTGAGCTGTGAATAGTGAACTGTGGACTGTGAACTGTGAACTGTGAACTGTGAACTGTGATCTTTGAACTGTGAACTGCTAACTGTGAAGTGTGAAATGAAGACTGTGAACTGTGATCTGTGAACTGAGAACTGTGAACTGTGATCTGTGGACTGTGAACTGTGCACTGTGATGACTGAAGTGTGAAATGAAGACTGTGAAATGTGAACTGTGAACTGTGATCTGTGAACAGTGAAATGTGGTCTGTGATCTGTGAACTGTGAATTGTGAACTGTGAAATGAAGACTGTGAACTGTGATCTGTGAACTGAGAACTGTGAACTGTGAACTGTGAAAACTGAATTGTGAAATGAAGTCTGTGAACTCTGATCTGTGAACTGTGAACTGTGGACTGTGAACTGTGAACTATGAACTGTGATCTTTGAACTGTGAACTGCGAACTGTGAAGTGTGAAATGAAGACTGTGAACTGTGATCTGTGAACTGAGAACTGTGAACTGTGATCTGTGGACTGTGAACTGTGCACTGTGATGACTGAAGTGTGAAATGAAGACTGTGAAATGTAAACTGTGAACTGTGAACTGTGATCTGTGAACAGTGAACTGTGGTCTGTGATCTGTGAACTGTGAATTGTGAACTGTGAAATGAAGACTGTGCACTGTGATCTGTGAACTGAGAACTGTGAACTGTGAACTGTGAAAACTGAATTGTGAAATGAAGTCTGTGAACTGTGATCTGTGAACTGAGAACTGTGACCAGTGGACTGTGAACTGTGACCTGTGAACTGTGAACTGTGAACTGCGAACTGTGAAGTATGAAATGAAGACTGTGAACTGTGATCTGTGAACTGAGAACTGTGAGCTGTGAATAGTGAACTGTGGACTGTGAACTGTGAACTGTGAACTGTGAACTGTGAACTGTGATCTTTGAACTGTGAACTGCTAACTGTGAAGTGTGAAATGAAGACTGTGAACTGTGATCTGTGAACTGTGATCTGTGGACTGTGAACTGTGCCCTGTGATGACTGAAGTGTCAAATGAAGACTGTGAAATGAAGACTGTGAAATGTGGGCTGTGAACTGTGAACTGTGAACTGTGATCTGTGAACAGTGAACTGTGGACTGTGATCTGTGATCTGTGTACTGAGAACTGTGAACTGTGAACTGTGAACTGTGGTCTGTGATCTGTGAACTGTGATCTGTGAACTGTGAAATGAAGACTGTGAACTGTGATCTGTGAACTGTGAACTGTGCCCTGTGAAGACTGAAGTGTGAAATGAAGACTGTGAAGTGTGATCTGTGAACTGTGAACTGTGAACTGTGAACTGTGAAAACTGAATTGTGAAATGAAGTCTGTGAATTGTGATCTGTGAACTGAGAACTGTGAACTGTGAAGAGTGGGCTGTGAACTGTGACCTGTGAACTGTGAACTGCGAACTGTGAAGTATGAAATGAAGACAGTGAACTGTGAAATGTGAACTGTGACCTGCGAACTGGGAACTGTGAACTGAGAACTGTGAGCTGTGAATAGTGAACTGTGGACTGTGAACTGTGAACTGTGAACTGAGAACTGTGAACTGTGATCTGTGGACTGTGAACTGTGCACTGTGATGACTGAAGTGTGAAATGAAGACTGTGAAATGTAAACTGTGAACTGTGAACTGTGATCTGTGAACAGTGAACTGTGGTCTGTGATCTGTGAACTGTGAATTGTGAACTGTGAAATGAAGACTGTGCACTGTGATCTGTGAACTGAGAACTGTGAACTGTGAACTGTGAAAACTGAATTGTGAAATGAAGTCTGTGAACTGTGATCTGTGAACTGAGAACTGTGACCAGTGGACTGTGAACTGTGACCTGTGAACTGTGAACTGTGAACTGCGAACTGTGAAGTATGAAATGAAGACTGTGAACTGTGATCTGTGAACTGAGAACTGTGAGCTGTGAATAGTGAACTGTGGACTGTGAACTGTGAACTGTGAACTGTGAACTGTGATCTTTGAACTGTGAACTGCTAACTGTGAAGTGTGAAATGAAGACTGTGAAATGTGAGCTGTGAACTGTGAACTGTGAACTGTGATCTGTGAACAGTGAACTGTGGACTGTGATCTGTGATCTGTGTACTGAGAACTGTGAACTGTGAACTGTGCACTGTGATGACTGAAGTGTGAAATGAAGACTGTGAAATGTGAACTGTGAACTGTGATCTGTGAACAGTGAACTGTGGTCTGTGATCTGTGAACTGTGAATTGTGAACTGTGAAATGAAGACTGTGAACTGTGATCTGTGAACTGTGAACTTTGAACTGTGAACTGTGAACTTTGAACTGTGAACTGTGAAAACTGAATTGTGAAATGAAGTCTGTGAATTGTGATCTGTGAACTGAGAACTGTGAACTGTGAAGAGTGGGCTGTGAACTGTGACCTGTGAACTGTGAACTGCGAACTGTGAAGTATGAAATGAAGACAGTGAACTGTGAAATGTGAACTGTGACCTGCGAACTGGGAACTGTGAACTGAGAACTGTGAGCTGTGAATAGTGAACTGTGGACTGACAACTGTGAACTGTGAACTGTGATCTTTGAACTGTGAACTGCGAACTGTGAACTGTGAACGGTGAACTGCGAACTGTGAAGTATGAAATGAAGACTGTGTACTGTGAACTGTGATCTGTGAACAGTGAACTGTGGTCTGTGATCTGTGAACTGTGAACTGTGAACTGTGAAATGAAGACTGTGAACTGTGATCTGTGAACTGAGAACTGTGAACTGTGAACTGTGATCTGTGAACTGTGATCTGTGAACTGTGATCTGTGAACTGTGAAATGAAGACTGTGAACTGTGATCTGTGAACTGTGAACTGTGAACTGTGCCCTGTGAAGACTGAAGTGTGAAATGAAGACTGTGAACTGTGATCTGTGAACTGTGAACTGTGAACTGTGAACTGTGAACTGTGAAAACTGAATTGTGAAAACTGAATTGTGAAATGAAGTCTGTGAATTGTGATCTGTGAACTGTGACCTCTGAACTGTGAACTGCGAACTGTGAAGTATGAAATGAAGACAGTGAACTGTGAAATGTGAACTGTGACCTGCGAACTGGGAACTGTGAACTGTGAACTGTGAACTGTGATCTGTGAACTGTGAAGTGTGAACTGTGAACTGTGAACTGTGATCTGTGAACTGTGAACTGCGAACTGTGAAGTGTGAAATGAAGACTGTGAACTGTGATCTGTGAACTGAGAACTGTGAGCTGTGAATAGTGAACTGTGGACTGTGAACTGTGAACTGTGAACTGTGAACTGTGATCTTTGAACTGTGAACTGCTAACTGTGAAGTGTGAAATGAAGACTGTGAACTGTGATCTGTGAACTGAGAACTGTGAACTGTGATCTGTGGACTGTGAACTGTGCACTGTGATGACTGAAGTGTGAAATGAAGACTGTGAAATGTGAACTGTGAACTGTGATCTGTGAACAGTGAACTGTGGTCTGTGATCTGTGAACTGTGAATTGTGAACTGTGAAATGAAGACTGTGAACTGTGATCTGTGAACTGAGAACTGTGAACTGTGAACTGTGAAAACTGAATTGTGAAATGAAGTCTGTGAACTCTGATCTGTGAACTGTGAACTGTGGACTGTGAACTGTGAACTATGAACTGTGATCTTTGAACTGTGAACTGCGAACTGTGAAGTGTGAAATGAAGACTGTGAACTGTGATCTGTGAACTGAGAACTGTGAACTGTGATCTGTGGACTGTGAACTGTGCACTGTGATGACTGAAGTGTGAAATGAAGACTGTGAAATGTAAACTGTGAACTGTGAACTGTGATCTGTGAACAGTGAACTGTGGTCTGTGATCTGTGAACTGTGAATTGTGAACTGTGAAATGAAGACTGTGCACTGTGATCTGTGAACTGAGAACTGTGAACTGTGAACTGTGAAAACTGAATTGTGAAATGAAGTCTGTGAACTGTGATCTGTGAACTGAGAACTGTGACCAGTGGACTGTGAACTGTGACCTGTGAACTGTGAACTGTGAACTGCGAACTGTGAAGTATGAAATGAAGACTGTGAACTGTGATCTGTGAACTGAGAACTGTGAGCTGTGAATAGTGAACTGTGGACTGTGAACTGTGAACTGTGAACTGTGATCTTTGAACTGTGAACTGCTAACTGTGAAGTGTGAAATGAAGACTGTGAACTGTGATCTGTGAACTGTGATCTGTGGACTGTGAACTGTGCCCTGTGATGACTGAAGTGTGAAATGAAGACTGTGAAATGAAGACTGTGAAATGTGGGCTGTGAACTGTGAACTGTGAACTGTGATCTGTGAACAGTGAACTGTGGACTGTGATCTGTGATCTGTGTACTGAGAACTGTGAACTGTGAACTGTGAACTGTGGTCTGTGATCTGTGAACTGTGATCTGTGAACTGTGAAATGAAGACTGTGAACTGTGATCTGTGAACTGTGAACTGTGCCCTGTGAAGACTGAAGTGTGAAATGAAGACTGTGAAGTGTGATCTGTGAACCGTGAACTGTGAACTGTGAACTGTGAAAACTGAATTGTGAAATGAAGTCTGTGAATTGTGATCTGTGAACTGAGAACTGTGAACTGTGAAGAGTGGGCTGTGAACTGTGACCTGTGAACTGTGAACTGCGAACTGTGAAGTATGAAATGAAGACAGTGAACTGTGAAATGTGAACTGTGACCTGCGAACTGGGAACTGTGAACTGAGAACTGTGAGCTGTGAATAGTGAACTGTGGACTGTGAACTGTGAACTGTGAACTGTGATCTTTGAACTGTGAACTGCGAACTGTGAACTGTGAACGGTGAACTGCGAACTGTGAAGTATGAAATGAAGACTGTGTACTGTGAACTGTGATCTGTGAACAGTGAACTGTGGTCTGTGATCTGTGAACTGTGAACTGTGAACTGTGAAATGAAGACTGTGAACTGTGATCTGTGAACTGAGAACTGTGAACTGTGAACTGTGATCTGTGAACTGTGATCTGTGAACTGTGATCTGTGAACTGTGAAATGAAGACTGTGAACTGTGATCTGTGAACTGTGAACTGTGAACTGTGCCCTGTGAAGACTGAAGTGTGAAATGAAGACTGTGAACTGTGATCTGTGAACTGTGAACTGTGAACTGTGAACTGTGAACTGTGAAAACTGAATTGTGAAATGAAGTCTGTGAATTGTGATCTGTGAACTGTGACCTCTGAACTGTGAACTGCGAACTGTGAAGTATGAAATGAAGACAGTGAACTGTGAAATGTGAACTGTGACCTGCGAACTGGGAACTGTGAACTGTGAACTGTGAACTGTGATCTGTGAACTGTGAAGTGTGAACTGTGAACTGTGAACTGTGATCTGTGAACTGTGAACTGCGAACTGTGAAGTGTGAAATGAAGACTGTGAACTGTGATCTGTGAACTGAGAACTGTGAGCTGTGAATAGTGAACTGTGGACTGTGAACTGTGAACTGTGAACTGTGAACTGTGATCTTTGAACTGTGAACTGCTAACTGTGAAGTGTGAAATGAAGACTGTGAACTGTGATCTGTGAACTGAGAACTGTGAACTGTGATCTGTGGACTGTGAACTGTGCACTGTGATGACTGAAGTGTGAAATGAAGACTGTGAAATGTGAACTGTGAACTGTGATCTGTGAACAGTGAACTGTGGTCTGTGATCTGTGAACTGTGAATTGTGAACTGTGAAATGAAGACTGTGAACTGTGATCTGTGAACTGAGAACTGTGAACTGTGAACTGTGAAAACGGAATTGTGAAATGAAGTCTGTGAACTCTGATCTGTGAACTGTGAACTGTGAACTATGAACTGTGATCTTTGAACTGTGAACTGCGAACTGTGAAGTGTGAAATGAAGACTGTGAACTGTGATCTGTGAACTGAGAACTGTGAACTGTGATCTGTGGACTGTGAACTGTGCACTGTGATGACTGAAGTGTGAAATGAAGACTGTGAAATGTAAACTGTGAACTGTGAACTGTGATCTGTGAACGGTGAACTGTGGTCTGTGATCTGTGAACTGTGAATTGTGAACTGTGAAATGAAGACTGTGCACTGTGATCTGTGAACTGAGAACTGTGAACTGTGAACTGTGAAAACTGAATTGTGAAATGAAGTCTGTGAACTGTGATCTGTGAACTGAGAACTGTGACCAGTGGACTGTGAACTGTGACCTGTGAACTGTGAACTGTGAACTGCGAACTGTGAAGTATGAAATGAAGACTGTGAACTGTGATCTGTGAACTGAGAACTGTGAGCTGTGAATAGTGAACTGTGGACTGTGAACTGTGAACTGTGAACTGTGAACTGTGAACTGTGATCTTTGAACTGTGAACTGCTAACTGTGAAGTGTGAAATGAAGACTGTGAACTGTGATCTGTGAACTGTGATCTGTGGACTGTGAACTGTGCCCTGTGATGACTGAAGTGTGAAATGAAGACTGTGAAATGAAGACTGTGAAATGTGAGCTGTGAACTGTGAACTGTGAACTGTGATCTGTGAACAGTGAACTGTGGACTGTGATCTGTGATCTGTGTACTGAGAACTGTGAACTGTGAACTGTGAACTGTGGTCTGTGATCTGTGAACTGTGATCTGTGAACTGTGAAATGAAGACTGTGAACTGTGATCTGTGAACTGTGAACTGTGCCCTGTGAAGACTGAAGTGTGAAATGAAGACTGTGAAGTGTGATCTGTGAACTGTGAACTGTGAACTGTGAACTGTGAAAACTGAATTGTGAAATGAAGTCTGTGAATTGTGATCTGTGAACTGAGAACTGTGAACTGTGAAGAGTGGGCTGTGAACTGTGACCTGTGAACTGTGAACTGCGAACTGTGAAGTATGAAATGAAGACAGTGAACTGTGAAATGTGAACTGTGACCTGCGAACTGGGAACTGTGAACTGAGAACTGTGAGCTGTGAATAGTGAACTGTGGACTGTGAACTGTGAACTGTGAACTGTGATCTTTGAACTGTGAACTGCGAACTGTGAAGTATGAAATGAAGACTGTGTACTGTGAACTGTGATCTGTGAACAGTGAACTGTGGTCTGTGATCTGTGAACTGTGAACTGTGATCTGTGAACTGAGAACTGTGAACTGTGAACTGTGAACTGTGGTCTGTGATCTGTGAACTGTGATCTGTGAACTGTGAAATGAAGACTGTGAACTGTGATCTGTGAACTGTGAACTGTGAACTGTGAACTGTGATCTGTGAACTGTGAAGTGTGAACTGTGAACTGTGAACTGTGATCTGTGAACTGTGAACTGCGAACTGTGAAGTGTGAAATGAAGACTGTGAACTGTGATCTGTGAACTGAGAACTGTGAGCTGTGAATAGTGAACTGTGGACTGTGAACTGTGAACTGTGAACTGTGAACTGTGATCTTTGAACTGTGAACTGCGAACTGTGAAGTGTGAAATGAAGACTGTGAACTGTGATCTGTGAACTGAGAACTGTGAACTGTGATCTGTGGACTCTGAAATGTGCACTGTGATGACTGAAGTGTGAAATGAAGACTGTGAAATGTGAACTGTGAACTGTGAACTGTGATCTGTGAACAGTGAACTGTGGTCTGTGATCTGTGAACTGTGAATTGTGAACTGTGAAATCAAGACTGTGAACTGTGATCTGTGAACTGTAAACTGTGAACTGTGAAAACTGAATTGTGAAATGAAGTCTGTGAACTGTGATCTGTGAACTGAGAACTGTGAACTGTGAGCAGTGGACTGTGAACTGTGACCTGTGAACTGTGAACTGCGAACTGTGAACTATGAAATGAAGACTGTGTACTGTGAACTGTGATCTGTGAACAGTGAACTGTGGTCTGTGATCTGTGAACTGTGAACTGTGAACTGTGAAATGAAGACTGTGAACTGTGATCTGTGAACTGAGAACTGTGAGCTGTGAATAGTGAACTTTGGACTGTGAACTGTGAACTGTGAACTGTGATCTTTGAACTGTGAACTGCGAACTGTGAAGTGTGAAATGAAGACTGTGAACTGTGATCTGTGAACTGAGAACTGTGAACTGTGATCTGTGGACTGTGAACTGTGCACTGTGATGACTGAAGTGTGAAATGAAGACTGTGAAATGTGAACTGTGAACTGTGATCTGTGAACAGTGAACTGTGATCTGTGGACTGTGAACTGTGCACTGTGATGACTGAAGTGTGAAATGAAGACTGTGAAATGTAAACTGTGAACTGTGAACTGTGATCTGTGAACGGTGAACTGTGGTCTGTGATCTGTGAACTGTGAATTGTGAACTGTGAAATGAAGACTGTGCACTGTGATCTGTGAACTGAGAACTGTGAACTGTGAACTGTGAAAACTGAATTGTGAAATGAAGTCTGTGAACTGTGATCTGTGAACTGAGAACTGTGACCAGTGGACTGTGAACTGTGACCTGTGAACTGTGAACTGTGAACTGCGAACTGTGAAGTATGAAATGAAGACTGTGAACTGTGATCTGTGAACTGAGAACTGTGAGCTGTGAATAGTGAACTGTGGACTGTGAACTGTGAACTGTGAACTGTGAACTGTGAACTGTGATCTTTGAACTGTGAACTGCTAACTGTGAAGTGTGAAATGAAGACTGTGAACTGTGATCTGTGAACTGTGATCTGTGGACTGTGAACTGTGCCCTGTGATGACTGAAGTGTGAAATGAAGACTGTGAAATGAAGACTGTGAAATGTGAGCTGTGAACTGTGAACTGTGAACTGTGATCTGTGAACAGTGAACTGTGGACTGTGATCTGTGATCTGTGTACTGAGAACTGTGAACTGTGAACTGTGAACTGTGGTCTGTGATCTGTGAACTGTGATCTGTGAACTGTGAAATGAAGACTGTGAACTGTGATCTGTGAACTGTGAACTGTGCCCTGTGAAGACTGAAGTGTGAAATGAAGACTGTGAAGTGTGATCTGTGAACTGTGAACTGTGAACTGTGAACTGTGAAAACTGAATTGTGAAATGAAGTCTGTGAATTGTGATCTGTGAACTGAGAACTGTGAACTGTGAAGAGTGGGCTGTGAACTGTGACCTGTGAACTGTGAACTGCGAACTGTGAAGTATGAAATGAAGACAGTGAACTGTGAAATGTGAACTGTGACCTGCGAACTGGGAACTGTGAACTGAGAACTGTGAGCTGTGAATAGTGAACTGTGGACTGTGAACTGTGAACTGTGAACTGTGATCTTTGAACTGTGAACTGCGAACTGTGAAGTATGAAATGAAGACTGTGTACTGTGAACTGTGATCTGTGAACAGTGAACTGTGGTCTGTGATCTGTGAACTGTGAACTGTGATCTGTGAACTGAGAACTGTGAACTGTGAACTGTGAACTGTGGTCTGTGATCTGTGAACTGTGATCTGTGAACTGTGAAATGAAGACTGTGAACTGTGATCTGTGAACTGTGAACTGTGAACTGTGAACTGTGATCTGTGAACTGTGAAGTGTGAACTGTGAACTGTGAACTGTGATCTGTGAACTGTGAACTGCGAACTGTGAAGTGTGAAATGAAGACTGTGAACTGTGATCTGTGAACTGAGAACTGTGAGCTGTGAATAGTGAACTGTGGACTGTGAACTGTGAACTGTGAACTGTGAACTGTGATCTTTGAACTGTGAACTGCGAACTGTGAAGTGTGAAATGAAGACTGTGAACTGTGATCTGTGAACTGAGAACTGTGAACTGTGATCTGTGGACTCTGAAATGTGCACTGTGATGACTGAAGTGTGAAATGAAGACTGTGAAATGTGAACTGTGAACTGTGAACTGTGATCTGTGAACAGTGAACTGTGGTCTGTGATCTGTGAACTGTGAATTGTGAACTGTGAAATCAAGACTGTGAACTGTGATCTGTGAACTGTAAACTGTGAACTGTGAAAACTGAATTGTGAAATGAAGTCTGTGAACTGTGATCTGTGAACTGAGAACTGTGAACTGTGAGCAGTGGACTGTGAACTGTGACCTGTGAACTGTGAACTGTGAACTGCGAACTGTGAACTATGAAATGAAGACTGTGTACTGTGAACTGTGATCTGTGAACAGTGAACTGTGGTCTGTGATCTGTGAACTGTGAACTGTGAACTGTGAAATGAAGACTGTGAACTGTGATCTGTGAACTGAGAACTGTGAGCTGTGAATAGTGAACTTTGGACTGTGAACTGTGAACTGTGAACTGTGATCTTTGAACTGTGAACTGCGAACTGTGAAGTGTGAAATGAAGACTGTGAACTGTGATCTGTGAACTGAGAACTGTGAACTGTGATCTGTGGACTGTGAACTGTGCACTGTGATGACTGAAGTGTGAAATGAAGACTGTGAAATGTGAACTGTGAACTGTGATCTGTGAACAGTGAACTGTGGTCTGTGATCTGTGAACTGTGAATTGTGAACTGTGAAATGAAGACTGTGAACTGTGATCTGTGAACTGAGAACTGAGAACTGTGAACTGTGAAAACTGAATTGTGAAATGAAGTCTGTGAACTGTGATCTGTGAACTGTGAACTGTGGACTGTGAACTGTGAACTATGAACTGTGATCTTTGAACTGTGAACTGCGAACTGTGAAGTGTGAAATGAAGACTGTGTACTGTGAACTGTGATCTGTGAACAGTGAACTGTGGTCTGTGATCTGTGAACTGTGAACTGTGAACTGTGATCTGTGAACTGAGAACTGTGAACTGTGAACTGTGAACTGTGGTCTGTGATCTGTGAACTGTGATCTGTGAACTGTGAAATGAAGACTGTGAACTGTGATCTGTGAACTGTGAACTGTGAACTGTGCCCTGTGAAGACTGAAGTGTGAAATGAAGACTGTGAACTGTGATCTGTGAACTGTGAACTGTGAACTGCGAACTGTGAACTGTGAAAAGTGAATTGTGAAATGAAGTCTGTGAATTGTGATCTGTGAACTGAGAACTGTGAACTGTGAAGAGTGGGCTGTGAACTGTGACCTGTGAACTGTGAACTGCGAACTGTGAAGAATGAAATGAAGACAGTGAATTGTGAAATGTGAACTGTGACCTGCGAACTGGGAACTGTGAAGTGTGAAATGAAGTCTGTGAACTGTGATCTGTGAACTGAGAACTGTGAACTGTGAGCAGTGGACTGTGAACTGTGACCTGTGAACTGTGAACTGTGAACTGCGAACTGTGAAGTGTGAAATGAAGTCTGTGAACTGTGATCTGTGAACTGAGAACTGTGAACTGTGAGCAGTGGACTGTGAACTGTGACCTGTGAACTGTGAACTGCGAACTGTGAAGTGTGAAATGAAGACTGTGAACTGTGATCTGTGAACTGAGAACTGTGAGCTGTGAATAGTGAACTGTGGACTGTGAACTGTGAACTGTGAACTGTGAACTGTGAACTGTGAACTGTGATCTTTGAACTGTGAACTGCGAACTGTGAAGTGTGAAATGAAGTCTGTGAACTGTGATCTGTGAACTGAGAACTGTGAACTGTGAGCAGTGGACTGTGAACTGTGACCTGTGAACTGTGAACTGTGAACTGCGAACTGTGAACTATGAAATGAAGACTGTGTACTGTGAACTGTGATCTGTGAACAGTGAACTGTGGTCTGTGATCTGTGAACTGTGAACTGTGAACTGTGAAATGAAGACTGTGAACTGTGATCTGTGAACTGAGAACTGTGATCTGTGAACTGTGAAGTGTGAACTGTGAACTGTGATCTGTGAACTGTGAACTGCGAACTGTGAAGTGTGAAATGAAGACAGTGAACTGTGGTCTGTGATCTGTGAACTGTGAACTGTGATCTGTGAACTGAGAACTGTGAACTGTGAACTGTGAACTGTGAACTGTGGTCTGTGATCTGTGAACTGTGATCTGTGAACTGTGAAATGAAGACTGTGAACTGTGATCTGTGAACTGTGAACTGTGAACTGTGCCCTGTGAAGACTGAAGTGTGAAATGAAGACTGTGAACTGTGATCTGTGAACTGTGAACTGTGAACTGTGAACTGTGAACTGTGAAAAGTGAATTGTGAAATGAAGTCTGTGAATTGTGATCTGTGAACTGTGAACTGTGAACTGTGAACTGTGAAAAGTGAATTGTGAAATGAAGTCTGTGAATTGTGATCTGTGAACTGAGAACTGTGAACTGTGAAGAGTGGGCTGTGAACTGTGACCTGTGAACTGTGAACTGCGAACTGTGAAGAATGAAATGAAGACAGTGAATTGTGAAATGTGAACTGTGACCTGCGAACTGGGAACTGTGAACTGTGAACTGTGAACTGTGAACTGTGAACTGTGATCTGTGAACTGTGAAGTGTGAACTGTGAACTGTGAACTGTGATCTGTGAACTGTGAACTGCGAACTGTGAAGTGTGAAATGAAGACTGTGAACTGTGATCTGTGAACTGAGAACTGAGAACTGTGAGCTGTGAATAGTGAACTGTGGACTGTGAACTGTGAACTGTGAACTGTGAACTGTGATCTTTGAACTGTGAACTGCGAACTGTGAAGTGTGAAATGAAGTCTGTGAACTGTGATCTGTGAACTGAGAACTGTGAACTGTGAGCAGTGGACTGTGACCTGTGAACTGTGAACTGTGAACTGCGAACTGTGAACTATGAAATGAAGACTGTGTACTGTGAACTGTGATCTGTGAACAGTGAACTGTGGTCTGTGATCTGTGAACTGTGAACTGTGAACTGTGAAATGAAGACTGTGAACTGTGATCTGTGAACTGAGAACTGTGATCTGTGAACTGTGAAGTGTGAACTGTGAACTGTGATCTGTGAACTGTGAACTGCGAACTGTGAAGTGTGAAGTGAAGACTGTGAACTGTGATCTGTGCACTGAGAACTGTGAGCTGTGAATAGTGAACTGTGGACTGTGAACTGTGAACTGTGAATTGTGAACAGTGAACTGTGGACTGTGAACTGTGAAGTGTGTACTGTGAACTGCCAACTGTCAACTGTGAACTGTAATCTGTGAACTGTGATCTGTGAACTGTGAACTGCGAACTGTGAAGTGTGAAATGAAGACCGTGAACTGTGATCTGTGAACTGAGAACTGTGAACTGTGATCTGTGGACTGTAACCTGTGCACTGAGAAGACTGCAGTGTGAAATGAAGACTGTGAACTGTGAACTGTCAACTGTGAACTGTGAACTGTGAACAGTGGACTGTGAACTGTGAACTGTGAAGTGTGTACTGTGAACTGTCAACTGTCAACTGTGAGCTGTAATCTGTGAACTGTGATCTGTGAACTGCGAACTGTGAAGTGTGAAATGAATACTGTGAACGGGGAACTGTGAACTGTGACCTGTGAACTGTGAACTGTGAACTGTGAACTGTGATCTGTGAATTGTGAACAGTGAACTGTGGACTGTGATCTGTGAACAGTGAACTGTGGTCTGTGATCTGTGAACTGTGAATTGTGAACTGTGAAATGAAGACTGTGAACTGTGATCTGTGAACTGAGAACTGTGAACTGTGAACTGTGAAAACTGAATTGTGAAATGAAGTCTGTGAACTGTGATCTGTGAACTGAGAACTGTGACCAGTGGACTGTGAACTGTGACCTGTGAACTGTGAACTGTGAACTGCGAACTGTGAAGTATGAAATGAAGACTGTGTACTGTGAACAGTGATCTGTGAACAGTGAACTGTGGTCTGTGATCTGTGAACTGTGAACTGTGAACTGTGATCTGTGAACTGAGAACTGTGAACTGTGAACTGTGAACTGTGAACTGTGAACTGTGGTCTGTGATCTGTGAACTGTGATCTGTGAACTGTGAAATGAAGACTGTGAACTGTGATCTGTGAACTGTCAACTGTGAACTGTGCCCTGTGAAGACTGAAGTGTGAAATGAAGACTGTGAACTGTGATCTGTGAACTGTGAACTGTGAACTGTGAACTGTGAACTGTGAAAAGTGAATTGTGAAATGAAGTCTGTGAATTGTGATCTGTGAACTGAGAACTGTGAACTGTGAAGAGTGGGCTGTGAACTGTGACCTGTGAACTGTGAACTGCGAACTGTGAAGAATGAAATGAAGACAGTGAATTGTGAAATGTGAACTGTGACCTGCGAACTGGGAACTGTGAACTGTGAACTGTGAACTGTGAACTGTGAACTGTGATCTGTGAACTGTGAAGTGTGAACTGTGAACTGTGAACTGTGATCTGTGAACTGTGAACTGTGAACTGCGAACTGTGAAGTGTGAAATGAAGACTGTGAACTGTGATCTGTGAACTGAGAACTGTGAGCTGTGAATAGTGAACTGTGGACTGTGAACTGTGAACTGTGAACTGTGATCTTTGAACTGTGAACTGCGAACTGTGAAGTGTGAAATGAAGACTGTGAACTGTGATCTGTGAACTGAGAACTGTGAACTGTGATCTGTGGACTCTGAACTGTGCACTGTGATGACTGAAGTGTGAAATGAAGACTGTGAAATGTGAACTGTGAACTGTGAACTGTGATCTGTGAACAGTGAACTGTGGTCTGTGATCTGTGAACTGTGAATTGTGAACTGTGAAATCAAGACTGTGAACTGTGATCTGTGAACTGAGAACTGAGAACTGTGAACTGTGAGCAGTGGACTGTGAACTGTGACCTGTGAACTGTGAACTGTGAACTGCGAACTGTGAAGTATGAAATGAAGACTGTGTACTGTGAACTGTGATCTGTGAACAGTGAACTGTGGTCTGTGATCTGTGAACTGTGAACTGTGAACTGTGAACTGTGAACTGTGAAATGAAGACTGTGAACTGTGATCTGTGAACTGAGAACTGTGATCTGTGAAATGTGAAGTGTGAACTGTGAACTGTGATCTGTGAACTGTGAACTGCGAACTGTGAAGTGTGAAATGAAGACTGTGAACTGTGATCTGTGCACTGAGAACTGTGAGCTGTGAATAGTGAACTGTGGACTGTGCACTGAGAACTGTGAGCTGTGAATAGTGAACTGTGGACTGTGAACTGTGAACTGTGAATTGTGAACAGTGAACTGTGGACTGTGAACTGTGAAGTGTGTACTGTGAACTGCCAACTGTCAACTGTGAACTGTAATCTGTGAACTGTGATCTGTGAACTGTGAACTGCGAACTGTGAAGTGTGAAATGAAGACTGTGAACTGTGAACTGTGAACTGTGAACTGTGAACTGTGAACTGTGAAATGAAGACTGTGAACTGTGATGTGTGAACTGAGAACTGTGAACTGTGAACTGTGGACTGTGAACTGTGAACTGTGAACTGTGAACTGTGAACTGAGAACTGTAAACTGTGAACTGTGAACTGTGAACTGTGGACTGTCAACTGTGAACTGCGAACTGTGAAATGTGAAATGAATACTGTGAACGGGGAACTGTGAACTGTGAACTGTGAAATGAAAACTGTGAACTGTGATCTGTGAACTGAGAACTGTGAACTGTGAAAACTGAATTGTGAAATGAAGTCTGTGAACTGTGATCTGTGAACTGAGAACTGTCACCAGTGGACTGTGAACTGTGACCTGTGAACTGTGAACTGTGAACTGCGAACTGTGAAGTATGAAATGAAGACTGTGTACTGTGAACAGTGAACTGTGGTCTGTGATCTGTGAACTGTGAACTGTGATCTGTGAACTGAGAACTGTGAACTGTGAACTGTGAACTGTGAACTGTGGTCTGTGATCTGTGAACTGTGATCTGTGAACTGTGAAATGAAGACTGTGAACTGTGATCTGTGAACTGTGAACTGTGAACTGTGCCCTGTGAAGACTGAAGTGTGAAATGAAGACTGTGAACTGTGATCTGTGAACTGTGAACTGTAAATTGTGAACTGTGAACTGTGAAAAGTGAATTGTGAAATGAAGTCTGTGAATTGTGATCTGTGAACTGAGAACTGTGAACTGTGAAGAGTGGGCTGTGAACTGTGACCTGTGAACTGTGAACTGCGAACTGTGAAGAATGAAATGAAGACAGTGAATTGTGAAATGTGAACTGTGACCTGCGAACTGGGAACTGTGAACTGTGAACTGTGAACTGTGAACTGTGATCTGTGAACTGTGAAGTGTGAACTGTGAACTGTGAACTGTGAACTGTGATCTGTGAATTTTGAACTGCGAACTGTGAAGTGTGAAATGAAGACTGTGAACTGTGATCTGTGAACTGAGAACTGTGAGCTGTGAATAGTGAACTGTGGACTGTGAACTGTGAACTGTGAACTGTGAACTGTGAACTGTGATCTTTGAACTGTGAACTGCGAACTGTGAAGTGTGAAATGAAGACTGTGAACTGTGATCTGTGAACTGAGAACTGTGAACTGTGATCTGTGGACTCTGAACTGTGCACTGTGATGACTGAAGTGTGAAATGAAGACTGTGAAATGTGAACTGTGAACTGTGAACTGTGATCTGTGAACAGTGAACTGTGGTCTGTGATCTGTGAACTGTGAATTGTGAACTGTGAAATCAAGACTGTGAACTGTGATCTGTGAACTGAGAACTGTGAACTGTGAACTGTGAAAACTGAATTGTGAAATGAAGTCTGTGAACTGTGATCTGTGAACTGAGAACTGTGAACTGTGAGCAGTGGACTGTGAACTGTGACCTGTGAACTGTGAACTGTGAACTGTGATCTGTGGACTGTAACCTGTGCACTGTGAAGACTGAAGTGTGAAATGAAGACTGTGAACTGTGAACTGTCAACTGTGAACTGAGAACTGTAAACTGTGAACTGTGAACTGTGAACTGTGGACTGTCAACTGTGAACTGCGAACTGTGAAATGTGAAATGAATACTGTGAACGGGGAACTGTGAACTGTGAACTGTGAACTGCGAACTGTGAAGTGTGAAATGAAGACTGTGAACTGTGATCTGTGAACTGAGAACTGTGAACTGTGATCTGTGGACTGTAACCTGTGCACTGTGAAGACTGAAGTGTGAAATGAAGACTGTGAACTGTGAACTGTCAACTGTGAACTGAGAACTGTAAACTGTGAACTGTGAACTGTGAACTGTGAAATGTGAACTGTGAACTGTGATCTGTGATCTGTGATCTGTGAACTGTGAACTGCGGACTGTGAACTGCGAACTGTGAAGTGTGAACTGAAGACTGTGGACTGTGATCTGTGAACTGAGAACTGTGAACTGTGAATAGTGAACTGTGGACTGTGAACTGTCAACTGTGAACTGCGAAATGTGAAATGTGAAATGAATACTGTGAACGGGGAACTGTGAACTGTGAACTGTGAACTGTGAACTGTGAACTGTTAACTGTGAAATGAAGACTGTGAACTGTGATGTGTGAACTGAGAACTGTGAACTGTGAACTGTGGACTGTGAACTGTGAACTGTGAACTGTGAACTGAGAACTGTAAACTGTGAACTGTGAACTGTGAACTGTGGACTGTCAACTGTGAACTGCGAACTGTGAAATGTGAAATGAATACTGTGAACGGGGAACTGTGAACTGTGAACTGTGAAATGAAAACTGTGAACTGTGATCTGTGAACTGTGAACGGGGAACTGTGAACTGTGAACTGTGAAATGAAAACTGTGAACTGTGATCTGTGAACTGAGAACTGTGAATTATGAACTGTGGACTGTGAACTGTGAACTGTGAACTGTGAACTGTGAACTGAGAACTGTAAACTGTGAACTGTGAACTGTGAACTGTGAACTGTGAACTGTGAACTGTGATCTGTGAACTGTCAACTGTGAACTGAGAACTGTAAACTGAGAACTGTAAACTGTGAACAGTGATCTGTGAACTGTGAACTGTGAAATGTGAACTGTGAACTGTGATCTGTGATCTGTGAACTGTGAACTGCGGACTGTGAACTGCGAACTGTGAAGTGTGAACTGAAGACTGTGAACTGTGATCTGTGAACTGAGAACTGTGAACTGTGAATAGTGAACTGTGGACTGTGAACTGTCAACTGTGAACTGCGAACTGTGAAATGTGAAATGAATACTGTGAACGGGGAACTGTGAACTGTGAACTGTGAAATGAAAACTGTGAACTGTGATCTGTGAACTGAGAACTGTGAATTGTGAACTGTGGACTGTGAACTGTGAACTGTGAACTGTGAACAGTGATCTGTGAACTGTGAACTGTGAACTGTGAACTGTGAACTGTGAACTGCGAACTGCGAACTGTGAAGTGTGAAATGAAGACTGTGAACTGTGATCTGTGGACTGTGAACTGTGAATAGTGAACTGTGGACTGTGAACTGTCAACTGTGAACTGCGAACTGTGAAGTGTGAAATGAATACTGTGAACGGGGAACTGTGAACTGTGACCTGTGAACTGTGAACTGTGAAGTGTGAAATGAAGACTGTGAACTGTGATCTGTGGACTGTGAACTGTGAACTGTGAATAGTGAACTGTGGACTGTGAACTGTCAACTGTGAACTGCGAACTGTGAAGTGTGAAATGAATACTGTGAACGGGGAACTGTGAACTGTGAACTGTGAACTATGATCTGTGAACAGTGAACTGCGGACTGTGAACTGTGAACTGTGACCTGTGAACTGTGAACTGTGAACTGTGAACTGTGAACTGTGAACTGTGAACTGTGAACTTCGAACTGTGAAGTACGAAATGAAGACAGTGAACTGTGAACTGTGACCTGCGAACTGGGAACTGTGAACTGTGAACTGTGAACTGTGATCTGTGAACTCTGAAGTGTGAAATGTGAACTGTGAACTGTGAACTGTGAACTGTGAACTGTGAACTGTGAACTATGATCTGCGAACAGTGAACTGCGGACTGTGATCTGTGGACTGTAACCTGTGAACTGTGAACTGTGAACTGTGAACTGTGATCTGTGAACTGTGAACTGAGAACTGTGAAGTGTGAAATGAAGACTGTGAACTGTGAACTGTGAACTGTGAACTGTGAACTGTGAACTGTGAACTGTGATCTGTGAACTGTGAACTGCGAACTGTGAAGTGTGAAATGAAGACTGTGAACTGTGATCTGTGGACTGTGAACTGTGAACTGTGAATATTGAACTGTGGACTGTGAACTGTCAACTGTGAACTGCGAACTGTGAAGTGTGAAATGAATACTGTGAACGGGGAACTGTGAACTGTGACCTGTGAACTGTGAACTGTCAACTGTGAACTGTGATCTGTGAACAGTGAAGTGTGGACTGTGAACTGTGAACTGTGACCTGTGACCTGTGAACTGTGAACCGTGACCTGTGAACTGTGAATTGTGAACTGTGAACTGTGAACTGTGAACTTCGAACTTTGAAGTATGAAATGAAGACAGTGAACTGTGAAATGTGAACTGTGACCTGCGAACTGGGAACTGTGAACTGTGAACTGTGAACTGTGAACTGTGAACTGTGAACTGTGAACTATGATCTGTGAACAGTGAACTGCGGACTGTGATCTGTGGACTGTAACCTGTGAACTGTGAACTGTGAACTGTGATCTGTGAACTGTGAACTGCGAACTGTGAAGTGTGAAATGAAGACTGTGAACTGTGATCTGTGAACTGAGAACAGTGAACTGTGATCTGTGGACTGTGAACTGTGCACTGTGAAGTCTGAAGTGTGAAATGAAGACTGTGAACTGTGAACTGTGAACTGTGAACTGTGATCTGTGAACAGTGAACTGTGGTCTGTGATCTGTGAACTGTGAACTGTGAACTGTGAAATGAAGACTGTGAACTGTGATCTGTGAACTGAGAACTGTGAACTGTGAACTGTGAACTGTGAACTGTGGTCTGTGATCTGTGAACTGTGATCTGTGAACTGTGAAATGAAGACTGTGAACTGTGATCTGTGAACTGTGAACTGTGAACTGTGCCCTGTGAAGACTGAAGTGTGAAATGAAGACTGTGAACTGTGATCTGTGAACTGTGAACTGTGAATTGTGAACTGTGAACTGTGAAAAGTGAATTGTGAAATGAAGTCTGTGAATTGTGATCTGTGAACTGAGAACTGTGAACTGTGAAGAGTGGGCTGTGAACTGTGACCTGTGAACTGTGAACTGCGAACTGTGAAGAATGAAATGAAGACAGTGAATTGTGAAATGTGAACTGTGACCTGCGAACTGGGAACTGTGAACTGTGAACTGTGAACTGTGAACTGTGATCTGTGAACTGTGAAGTGTGAACTGTGAACTGTGAACTGTGAACTGTGATCTGTGAATTGTGAACTGCGAACTGTGAAGTGTGAAATGAAGACTGTGAACTGTGATCTGTGAACTGAGAACTGTGAGCTGTGAATAGTGAACTGTGGACTGTGAACTGTGAACTGTGAACTGTGAACTGTGAACTGTGATCTTTGAACTGTGAACTGCGAACTGTGAAGTGTGAAATGAAGACTGTGAACTGTGATCTGTGAACTGAGAACTGTGAACTGTGATCTGTGGACTCTGAACTGTGCACTGTGATGACTGAAGTGTGAAATGAAGACTGTGAAATGTGAACTGTGAACTGTGAACTGTGATCTGTGAACAGTGAACTGTGGTCTGTGATCTGTGAACTGTGAATTGTGAACTGTGAAATCAAGACTGTGAACTGTGATCTGTGAACTGAGAACTGTGAACTGTGAACTGTGAAAACTGAATTGTGAAATGAAGTCTGTGAACTGTGATCTGTGAACTGAGAACTGTGAACTGTGAGCAGTGGACTGTGAACTGTGACCTGTGAACTGTGAACTGTGAACTGTGATCTGTGGACTGTAACCTGTGCACTGTGAAGACTGAAGTGTGAAATGAAGACTGTGAACTGTGAACTGTCAACTGTGAACTGAGAACTGTAAACTGTGAACTGTGAACTGTGAACTGTGGACTGTCAACTGTGAACTGCGAACTGTGAAATGTGAAATGAATACTGTGAACGGGGAACTGTGAACTGTGAACTGTGAACTGCGAACTGTGAAGTGTGAAATGAAGACTGTGAACTGTGATCTGTGAACTGAGAACTGTGAACTGTGATCTGTGGACTGTAACCTGTGCACTGTGAAGACTGAAGTGTGAAATGAAGACTGTGAACTGTGAACTGTCAACTGTGAACTGAGAACTGTAAACTGTGAACTGTGAACTGTGAACTGTGAAATGTGAACTGTGAACTGTGATCTGTGATCTGTGATCTGTGAACTGTGAACTGCGGACTGTGAACTGCGAACTGTGAAGTGTGAACTGAAGACTGTGGACTGTGATCTGTGAACTGAGAACTGTGAACTGTGAATAGTGAACTGTGGACTGTGAACTGTCAACTGTGAACTGCGAAATGTGAAATGTGAAATGAATACTGTGAACGGGGAACTGTGAACTGTGAACTGTGAACTGTGAACTGTGAACTGTGAACTGTTAACTGTGAAATGAAGACTGTGAACTGTGATGTGTGAACTGAGAACTGTGAACTGTGAACTGTGGACTGTGAACTGTGAACTGTGAACTGTGAACTGAGAACTGTAAACTGTGAACTGTGAACTGTGAACTGTGGACTGTCAACTGTGAACTGCGAACTGTGAAATGTGAAATGAATACTGTGAACGGGGAACTGTGAACTGTGAACTGTGAAATGAAAACTGTGAACTGTGATCTGTGAACTGTGAACGGGGAACTGTGAACTGTGAACTGTGAAATGAAAACTGTGAACTGTGATCTGTGAACTGAGAACTGTGAATTGTGAACTGTGGACTGTGAACTGTGAACTGTGAACTGTGAACTGTGAACTGAGAACTGTAAACTGTGAACTGTGAACTGTGAACTGTGAACTGTGAACTGTGAACTGTGATCTGTGAACTGTCAACTGTGAACTGAGAACTGTAAACTGAGAACTGTAAACTGTGAACAGTGATCTGTGAACTGTGAACTGTGAAATGTGAACTGTGAACTGTGATCTGTGATCTGTGAACTGTGAACTGCGGACTGTGAACTGCGAACTGTGAAGTGTGAACTGAAGACTGTGAACTGTGATCTGTGAACTGAGAACTGTGAACTGTGAATAGTGAACTGTGGACTGTGAACTGTCAACTGTGAACTGCGAACTGTGAAATGTGAAATGAATACTGTGAACGGGGAACTGTGAACTGTGAACTGTGAAATGAAAACTGTGAACTGTGATCTGTGAACTGAGAACTGTGAATTGTGAACTGTGGACTGTGAACTGTGAACTGTGAACTGTGAACAGTGATCTGTGAACTGTGAACTGTGAACTGTGAACTGTGAACTGTGAACTGCGAACTGCGAACTGTGAAGTGTGAAATGAAGACTGTGAACTGTGATCTGTGGACTGTGAACTGTGAATAGTGAACTGTGGACTGTGAACTGTCAACTGTGAACTGCGAACTGTGAAGTGTGAAATGAATACTGTGAACGGGGAACTGTGAACTGTGACCTGTGAACTGTGAACTGTGAAGTGTGAAATGAAGACTGTGAACTGTGATCTGTGGACTGTGAACTGTGAACTGTGAATAGTGAACTGTGGACTGTGAACTGTCAACTGTGAACTGCGAACTGTGAAGTGTGAAATGAATACTGTGAACGGGGAACTGTGAACTGTGAACTGTGAACTATGATCTGTGAACAGTGAACTGCGGACTGTGAACTGTGAACTGTGACCTGTGAACTGTGAACTGTGAACTGTGAACTGTGAACTGTGAACTGTGAACTGTGAACTGTGAACTTCGAACTGTGAAGTACGAAATGAAGACAGTGATCTGTGAACTGTGAACTGAGAACTGTGAAGTGTGAAATGAAGACTGTGAACTGTGAACTGTGAACTGTGAACTGTGAACTGTGAACTGTGAACTGTGATCTGTGAACTGTGAACTGCGAACTGTGAAGTGTGAAATGAAGACTGTGAACTGTGATCTGTGGACTGTGAACTGTGAACTGTGAATATTGAACTGTGGACTGTGAACTGTCAACTGTGAACTGCGAACTGTGAAGTGTGAAATGAATACTGTGAACGGGGAACTGTGAACTGTGACCTGTGAACTGTGAACTGTCAACTGTGAACTGTGATCTGTGAACAGTGAAGTGTGGACTGTGAACTGTGAACTGTGACCTGTGACCTGTGAACTGTGAACCGTGACCTGTGAACTGTGAATTGTGAACTGTGAACTGTGAACTGTGAACTTCGAACTTTGAAGTATGAAATGAAGACAGTGAACTGTGAAATGTGAACTGTGACCTGCGAACTGGGAACTGTGAACTGTGAACTGTGAACTGTGAACTGTGAACTGTGAACTGTGAACTATGATCTGTGAACAGTGAACTGCGGACTGTGATCTGTGGACTGTAACCTGTGAACTGTGAACTGTGAACTGTGATCTGTGAACTGTGAACTGCGAACTGTGAAGTGTGAAATGAAGACTGTGAACTGTGATCTGTGAACTGAGAACAGTGAACTGTGATCTGTGGACTGTGAACTGTGCACTGTGAAGTCTGAAGTGTGAAATGAAGACTGTGAACTGTGAACTGTGAACTGTGAACTGTGATCTGTGAACAGTGAACTGTGGTCTGTGATCTGTGAACTGTGAACTGTGAACTGTGAAATGAAGACTGTGAACTGTGATCTGTGAACTGAGAACTGTGAACTGTGAACTGTGAATACTGAATTGTGAAATGAAGTCTGTGAACTGTGATCTGTGAACTGAGAACTGTGAACTGTGAACAGTGGACTGTGAACTGTGAACTGTGAACTGTGAACTGTGAACTGTGAACTTCGAACTGTGAAGTACGAAATGAAGACAGTGAACTGTGAACTGTGACCTGCGAACTGGGAACTGTGAACTGTGAACTGTGAACTGTGATCTGTGAACTCTGAAGTGTGAAATGTGAACTGTGAACTGTGAACTGTGAACTGTGAACTGTGAACTGTGAACTATGATCTGCGAACAGTGAACTGCGGACTGTGATCTGTGGACTGTAACCTGTAAACTGTGAACTGTGAACTGTGAACTGTGATCTGCGAACTGTGAAGTGTGAAATGAATACTGTGAACGGGGAACTGTGAACTGTGAACTGTGAACTATGATCTGCGAACAGTGAACTGCGGACTGTGATCTGTGGACTGTAACCTGTGAACTGTGAACTGTGAACTGTGAACTGTGATCTGCGAACTGTGAAGTGTGAAATGAATACTGTGAACGGGGAACTGTGAACTGTGAACTGTGAACTATGATCTGTGAACAGTGAACTGCGGACTGTGAACTGTGAACTGTGACCTGTGAACTGTGAACTGTAACCTGTGAACTGTGAACTGTGAACTGTGATCTGTGAACTGTGAACTGCGAACTGTGAAGTGTGAAATGAAGACTGTGAACTGTGATCTGTGAACTGAGAACAGTGAACTGTGATCTGTGGACTGTGAACTGTGCACTGTGAAGTCTGAAGTGTGAAATGAAGACTGTGAACTGTGAACTGTGAACTGTGAACTGTGATCTGTGAACAGTGAACTGTGGTCTGTGATCTGTGAACTGTGAACTGTGAACTGTGAAATGAAGACTGTGAACTGTGATCTGTGAACTGAGAACTGTGAACTGTGAACTGTGAACTGTGAACTGTGGTCTGTGATCTGTGAACTGTGATCTGTGAACTGTGAAATGAAGACTGTGAACTGTGATCTGTGAACTGTGAACTGTGAACTGTGCCCTGTGAAGACTGAAGTGTGAAATGAAGACTGTGAACTGTGATCTGTGAACTGTGAACTGTGAATTGTGAACTGTGAACTGTGAAAAGTGAATTGTGAAATGAAGTCTGTGAATTGTGATCTGTGAACTGAGAACTGTGAACTGTGAAGAGTGGGCTGTGAACTGTGACCTGTGAACTGTGAACTGCGAACTGTGAAGAATGAAATGAAGACAGTGAATTGTGAAATGTGAACTGTGACCTGCGAACTGGGAACTGTGAACTGTGAACTGTGAACTGTGAACTGTGATCTGTGAACTGTGAAGTGTGAACTGTGAACTGTGAACTGTGAACTGTGATCTGTGAATTGTGAACTGCGAACTGTGAAGTGTGAAATGAAGACTGTGAACTGTGATCTGTGAACTGAGAACTGTGAGCTGTGAATAGTGAACTGTGGACTGTGAACTGTGAACTGTGAACTGTGAACTGTGAACTGTGATCTTTGAACTGTGAACTGCGAACTGTGAAGTGTGAAATGAAGACTGTGAACTGTGATCTGTGAACTGAGAACTGTGAACTGTGATCTGTGGACTCTGAACTGTGCACTGTGATGACTGAAGTGTGAAATGAAGACTGTGAAATGTGAACTGTGAACTGTGAACTGTGATCTGTGAACAGTGAACTGTGGTCTGTGATCTGTGAACTGTGAATTGTGAACTGTGAAATCAAGACTGTGAACTGTGATCTGTGAACTGAGAACTGTGAACTGTGAACTGTGAAAACTGAATTGTGAAATGAAGTCTGTGAACTGTGATCTGTGAACTGAGAACTGTGAACTGTGAGCAGTGGACTGTGAACTGTGATCTGTGAACTGAGAACTGTGAGCTGTGAATAGTGAACTGTGGACTGTGAACTGTGAACTGTGAACTGTGAACTGTGAACTGTGATCTTTGAACTGTGAACTGCGAACTGTGAAGTGTGAAATCAAGACTGTGAACTGTGATCTGTGAACTGAGAACTGTGAACTGTGAACTGTGAAAACTGAATTGTGAAATGAAGTCTGTGAACTGTGATCTGTGAACTGAGAACTGTGAACTGTGAGCAGTGGACTGTGAACTGTGACCTGTGAACTGTGAACTGTGAACTGTGATCTGTGGACTGTAACCTGTGCACTGTGAAGACTGAAGTGTGAAATGAAGACTGTGAACTGTGAACTGTCAACTGTGAACTGAGAACTGTAAACTGTGAACTGTGAACTGTGAACTGTGGACTGTCAACTGTGAACTGCGAACTGTGAAATGTGAAATGAATACTGTGAACGGGGAACTGTGAACTGTGAACTGTGAACTGCGAACTGTGAAGTGTGAAATGAAGACTGTGAACTGTGATCTGTGAACTGAGAACTGTGAACTGTGATCTGTGGACTGTAACCTGTGCACTGTGAAGACTGAAGTGTGAAATGAAGACTGTGAACTGTGAACTGTCAACTGTGAACTGAGAACTGTAAACTGTGAACTGTGAACTGTGAACTGTGAAATGTGAACTGTGAACTGTGATCTGTGATCTGTGATCTGTGAACTGTGAACTGCGGACTGTGAACTGCGAACTGTGAAGTGTGAACTGAAGACTGTGGACTGTGATCTGTGAACTGAGAACTGTGAACTGTGAATAGTGAACTGTGGACTGTGAACTGTCAACTGTGAACTGCGAAATGTGAAATGTGAAATGAATACTGTGAACGGGGAACTGTGAACTGTGAACTGTGAACTGTGAACTGTGAACTGTGAACTGTTAACTGTGAAATGAAGACTGTGAACTGTGATGTGTGAACTGAGAACTGTGAACTGTGAACTGTGGACTGTGAACTGTGAACTGTGAACTGTGAACTGAGAACTGTAAACTGTGAACTGTGAACTGTGAACTGTGGACTGTCAACTGTGAACTGCGAACTGTGAAATGTGAAATGAATACTGTGAACGGGGAACTGTGAACTGTGAACTGTGAAATGAAAACTGTGAACTGTGATCTGTGAACTGTGAACGGGGAACTGTGAACTGTGAACTGTGAAATGAAAACTGTGAACTGTGATCTGTGAACTGAGAACTGTGAATTATGAACTGTGGACTGTGAACTGTGAACTGTGAACTGTGAACTGTGAACTGAGAACTGTAAACTGTGAACTGTGAACTGTGAACTGTGAACTGTGAACTGTGAACTGTGATCTGTGAACTGTCAACTGTGAACTGAGAACTGTAAACTGAGAACTGTAAACTGTGAACAGTGATCTGTGAACTGTGAACTGTGAAATGTGAACTGTGAACTGTGATCTGTGATCTGTGAACTGTGAACTGCGGACTGTGAACTGCGAACTGTGAAGTGTGAACTGAAGACTGTGAACTGTGATCTGTGAACTGAGAACTGTGAACTGTGAATAGTGAACTGTGGACTGTGAACTGTCAACTGTGAACTGCGAACTGTGAAATGTGAAATGAATACTGTGAACGGGGAACTGTGAACTGTGAACTGTGAAATGAAAACTGTGAACTGTGATCTGTGAACTGAGAACTGTGAATTGTGAACTGTGGACTGTGAACTGTGAACTGTGAACTGTGAACAGTGATCTGTGAACTGTGAACTGTGAACTGTGAACTGTGAACTGTGAACTGTGAACTGCGAACTGCGAACTGTGAAGTGTGAAATGAAGACTGTGAACGGTGATCTGTGGACTGTGAACTGTGAATAGTGAACTGTGGACTGTGAACTGTCAACTGTGAACTGCGAACTGTGAAGTGTGAAATGAATACTGTGAACGGGGAACTGTGAACTGTGACCTGTGAACTGTGAACTGTGAAGTGTGAAATGAAGACTGTGAACTGTGATCTGTGGACTGTGAACTGTGAACTGTGAATAGTGAACTGTGGACTGTGAACTGTCAACTGTGAACTGCGAACTGTGAAGTGTGAAATGAATACTGTGAACGGGGAACTGTGAACTGTGAACTGTGAACTATGATCTGTGAACAGTGAACTGCGGACTGTGAACTGTGAACTGTGACCTGTGAACTGTGAACTGTGAACTGTGAACTGTGAACTGTGAACTGTGAACTGTGAACTTCGAACTGTGAAGTACGAAATGAAGACAGTGAACTGTGAACTGTGACCTGCGAACTGGGAACTGTGAACTGTGAACTGTGAACTGTGATCTGTGAACTCTGAAGTGTGAAATGTGAACTGTGAACTGTGAACTGTGAACTGTGAACTGTGAACTGTGAACTATGATCTGCGAACAGTGAACTGCGGACTGTGATCTGTGGACTGTAACCTGTGAACTGTGAACTGTGAACTGTGAACTGTGATCTGTGAACTGTGAACTGAGAACTGTGAAGTGTGAAATGAAGACTGTGAACTGTGAACTGTGAACTGTGAACTGTGAACTGTGAACTGTGAACTGTGATCTGTGAACTGTGAACTGCGAACTGTGAAGTGTGAAATGAAGACTGTGAACTGTGATCTGTGGACTGTGAACTGTGAACTGTGAATATTGAACTGTGGACTGTGAACTGTCAACTGTGAACTGCGAACTGTGAAGTGTGAAATGAATACTGTGAACGGGGAACTGTGAACTGTGACCTGTGAACTGTGAACTGTCAACTGTGAACTGTGATCTGTGAACAGTGAAGTGTGGACTGTGAACTGTGAACTGTGACCTGTGACCTGTGAACTGTGAACCGTGACCTGTGAACTGTGAATTGTGAACTGTGAACTGTGAACTGTGAACTTCGAACTTTGAAGTATGAAATGAAGACAGTGAACTGTGAAATGTGAACTGTGACCTGCGAACTGGGAACTGTGAACTGTGAACTGTGAACTGTGAACTGTGAACTGTGAACTGTGAACTGTGAACTATGATCTGTGAACAGTGAACTGCGGACTGTGATCTGTGGACTGTAACCTGTGAACTGTGAACTGTGAACTGTGATCTGTGAACTGTGAACTGCGAACTGTGAAGTGTGAAATGAAGACTGTGAACTGTGATCTGTGAACTGAGAACAGTGAACTGTGATCTGTGGACTGTGAACTGTGCACTGTGAAGTCTGAAGTGTGAAATGAAGACTGTGAACTGTGAACTGTGAACTGTGAACTGTGATCTGTGAACAGTGAACTGTGGTCTGTGATCTGTGAACTGTGAACTGTGAACTGTGAAATGAAGACTGTGAACTGTGATCTGTGAACTGAGAACTGTGAACTGTGAACTGTGAACTGTGAACTGTGGTCTGTGATCTGTGAACTGTGATCTGTGAACTGTGAAATGAAGACTGTGAACTGTGATCTGTGAACTGTGAACTGTGAACTGTGCCCTGTGAAGACTGAAGTGTGAAATGAAGACTGTGAACTGTGATCTGTGAACTGTGAACTGTGAATTGTGAACTGTGAACTGTGAAAAGTGAATTGTGAAATGAAGTCTGTGAATTGTGATCTGTGAACTGAGAACTGTGAACTGTGAAGAGTGGGCTGTGAACTGTGACCTGTGAACTGTGAACTGCGAACTGTGAAGAATGAAATGAAGACAGTGAATTGTGAAATGTGAACTGTGACCTGCGAACTGGGAACTGTGAACTGTGAACTGTGAACTGTGAACTGTGATCTGTGAACTGTGAAGTGTGAACTGTGAACTGTGAACTGTGAACTGTGATCTGTGAATTGTGAACTGCGAACTGTGAAGTGTGAAATGAAGACTGTGAACTGTGATCTGTGAACTGAGAACTGTGAGCTGTGAATAGTGAACTGTGGACTGTGAACTGTGAACTGTGAACTGTGAACTGTGAACTGTGATCTTTGAACTGTGAACTGCGAACTGTGAAGTGTGAAATGAAGACTGTGAACTGTGATCTGTGAACTGAGAACTGTGAACTGTGATCTGTGGACTCTGAACTGTGCACTGTGATGACTGAAGTGTGAAATGAAGACTGTGAAATGTGAACTGTGAACTGTGAACTGTGATCTGTGAACAGTGAACTGTGGTCTGTGATCTGTGAACTGTGAATTGTGAACTGTGAAATCAAGACTGTGAACTGTGATCTGTGAACTGAGAACTGTGAACTGTGAACTGTGAAAACTGAATTGTGAAATGAAGTCTGTGAACTGTGATCTGTGAACTGAGAACTGTGAACTGTGAGCAGTGGACTGTGAACTGTGACCTGTGAACTGTGAACTGTGAACTGTGATCTGTGGACTGTAACCTGTGCACTGTGAAGACTGAAGTGTGAAATGAAGACTGTGAACTGTGAACTGTCAACTGTGAACTGAGAACTGTAAACTGTGAACTGTGAACTGTGAACTGTGGACTGTCAACTGTGAACTGCGAACTGTGAAATGTGAAATGAATACTGTGAACGGGGAACTGTGAACTGTGAACTGTGAACTGCGAACTGTGAAGTGTGAAATGAAGACTGTGAACTGTGATCTGTGAACTGAGAACTGTGAACTGTGATCTGTGGACTGTAACCTGTGCACTGTGAAGACTGAAGTGTGAAATGAAGACTGTGAACTGTGAACTGTCAACTGTGAACTGAGAACTGTAAACTGTGAACTGTGAACTGTGAACTGTGAAATGTGAACTGTGAACTGTGATCTGTGATCTGTGATCTGTGAACTGTGAACTGCGGACTGTGAACTGCGAACTGTGAAGTGTGAACTGAAGACTGTGGACTGTGATCTGTGAACTGAGAACTGTGAACTGTGAATAGTGAACTGTGGACTGTGAACTGTCAACTGTGAACTGCGAAATGTGAAATGTGAAATGAATACTGTGAACGGGGAACTGTGAACTGTGAACTGTGAACTGTGAACTGTGAACTGTGAACTGTTAACTGTGAAATGAAGACTGTGAACTGTGATGTGTGAACTGAGAACTGTGAACTGTGAACTGTGGACTGTGAACTGTGAACTGTGAACTGTGAACTGAGAACTGTAAACTGTGAACTGTGAACTGTGAACTGTGGACTGTCAACTGTGAACTGCGAACTGTGAAATGTGAAATGAATACTGTGAACGGGGAACTGTGAACTGTGAACTGTGAAATGAAAACTGTGAACTGTGATCTGTGAACTGTGAACGGGGAACTGTGAACTGTGAACTGTGAAATGAAAACTGTGAACTGTGATCTGTGAACTGAGAACTGTGAATTGTGAACTGTGGACTGTGAACTGTGAACTGTGAACTGTGAACTGTGAACTGAGAACTGTAAACTGTGAACTGTGAACTGTGAACTGTGAACTGTGAACTGTGAACTGTGATCTGTGAACTGTCAACTGTGAACTGAGAACTGTAAACTGAGAACTGTAAACTGTGAACAGTGATCTGTGAACTGTGAACTGTGAAATGTGAACTGTGAACTGTGATCTGTGATCTGTGAACTGTGAACTGCGGACTGTGAACTGCGAACTGTGAAGTGTGAACTGAAGACTGTGAACTGTGATCTGTGAACTGAGAACTGTGAACTGTGAATAGTGAACTGTGGACTGTGAACTGTCAACTGTGAACTGCGAACTGTGAAATGTGAAATGAATACTGTGAACGGGGAACTGTGAACTGTGAACTGTGAAATGAAAACTGTGAACTGTGATCTGTGAACTGAGAACTGTGAATTGTGAACTGTGGACTGTGAACTGTGAACTGTGAACTGTGAACAGTGATCTGTGAACTGTGAACTGTGAACTGTGAACTGTGAACTGTGAACTGCGAACTGCGAACTGTGAAGTGTGAAATGAAGACTGTGAACTGTGATCTGTGGACTGTGAACTGTGAATAGTGAACTGTGGACTGTGAACTGTCAACTGTGAACTGCGAACTGTGAAGTGTGAAATGAATACTGTGAACGGGGAACTGTGAACTGTGACCTGTGAACTGTGAACTGTGAAGTGTGAAATGAAGACTGTGAACTGTGATCTGTGGACTGTGAACTGTGAACTGTGAATAGTGAACTGTGGACTGTGAACTGTCAACTGTGAACTGCGAACTGTGAAGTGTGAAATGAATACTGTGAACGGGGAACTGTGAACTGTGAACTGTGAACTATGATCTGTGAACAGTGAACTGCGGACTGTGAACTGTGAACTGTGACCTGTGAACTGTGAACTGTGAACTGTGAACTGTGAACTGTGAACTGTGAACTGTGAACTTCGAACTGTGAAGTACGAAATGAAGACAGTGATCTGTGAACTGTGAACTGAGAACTGTGAAGTGTGAAATGAAGACTGTGAACTGTGAACTGTGAACTGTGAACTGTGAACTGTGAACTGTGAACTGTGATCTGTGAACTGTGAACTGCGAACTGTGAAGTGTGAAATGAAGACTGTGAACTGTGATCTGTGGACTGTGAACTGTGAACTGTGAATATTGAACTGTGGACTGTGAACTGTCAACTGTGAACTGCGAACTGTGAAGTGTGAAATGAATACTGTGAACGGGGAACTGTGAACTGTGACCTGTGAACTGTGAACTGTCAACTGTGAACTGTGATCTGTGAACAGTGAAGTGTGGACTGTGAACTGTGAACTGTGACCTGTGACCTGTGAACTGTGAACCGTGACCTGTGAACTGTGAATTGTGAACTGTGAACTGTGAACTGTGAACTTCGAACTTTGAAGTATGAAATGAAGACAGTGAACTGTGAAATGTGAACTGTGACCTGCGAACTGGGAACTGTGAACTGTGAACTGTGAACTGTGAACTGTGAACTGTGAACTGTGAACTATGATCTGTGAACAGTGAACTGCGGACTGTGATCTGTGGACTGTAACCTGTGAACTGTGAACTGTGAACTGTGATCTGTGAACTGTGAACTGCGAACTGTGAAGTGTGAAATGAAGACTGTGAACTGTGATCTGTGAACTGAGAACAGTGAACTGTGATCTGTGGACTGTGAACTGTGCACTGTGAAGTCTGAAGTGTGAAATGAAGACTGTGAACTGTGAACTGTGAACTGTGAACTGTGATCTGTGAACAGTGAACTGTGGTCTGTGATCTGTGAACTGTGAACTGTGAACTGTGAAATGAAGACTGTGAACTGTGATCTGTGAACTGAGAACTGTGAACTGTGAACTGTGAATACTGAATTGTGAAATGAAGTCTGTGAACTGTGATCTGTGAACTGAGAACTGTGAACTGTGAACAGTGGACTGTGAACTGTGAACTGTGAACTGTGAACTGTGAACTGTGAACTTCGAACTGTGAAGTACGAAATGAAGACAGTGAACTGTGAACTGTGACCTGCGAACTGGGAACTGTGAACTGTGAACTGTGAACTGTGATCTGTGAACTCTGAAGTGTGAAATGTGAACTGTGAACTGTGAACTGTGAACTGTGAACTGTGAACTGTGAACTATGATCTGCGAACAGTGAACTGCGGACTGTGATCTGTGGACTGTAACCTGTGAACTGTGAACTGTGAACTGTGAACTGTGATCTGCGAACTGTGAAGTGTGAAATGAATACTGTGAACGGGGAACTGTGAACTGTGAACTGTGAACTATGATCTGCGAACAGTGAACTGCGGACTGTGATCTGTGGACTGTAACCTGTGAACTGTGAACTGTGAACTGTGAACTGTGATCTGCGAACTGTGAAGTGTGAAATGAATACTGTGAACGGGGAACTGTGAACTGTGAACTGTGAACTATGATCTGTGAACAGTGAACTGCGGACTGTGAACTGTGAACTGTGACCTGTGAACTGTGAACTGTAACCTGTGAACTGTGAACTGTGAACTGTGATCTGTGAACTGTGAACTGCGAACTGTGAAGTGTGAAATGAAGACTGTGAACTGTGATCTGTGAACTGAGAACAGTGAACTGTGATCTGTGGACTGTGAACTGTGCACTGTGAAGTCTGAAGTGTGAAATGAAGACTGTGAACTGTGAACTGTGAACTGTGAACTGTGATCTGTGAACAGTGAACTGTGGTCTGTGATCTGTGAACTGTGAACTGTGAACTGTGAAATGAAGACTGTGAACTGTGATCTGTGAACTGAGAACTGTGAACTGTGAACTGTGAACTGTGAACTGTGGTCTGTGATCTGTGAACTGTGATCTGTGAACTGTGAAATGAAGACTGTGAACTGTGATCTGTGAACTGTGAACTGCGAACTGTGCCCTGTGAAGACTGAAGTGTGAAATGAAGACTGTGAACTGTGATCTGTGAACTGTGAACTGTGAATTGTGAACTGTGAACTGTGAAAAGTGAATTGTGAAATGAAGTCTGTGAATTGTGATCTGTGAACTGAGAACTGTGAACTGTGAAGAGTGGGCTGTGAACTGTGACCTGTGAACTGTGAACTGCGAACTGTGAAGAATGAAATGAAGACAGTGAATTGTGAAATGTGAACTGTGACCTGCGAACTGGGAACTGTGAACTGTGAACTGTGAACTGTGAACTGTGATCTGTGAACTGTGAAGTGTGAACTGTGAACTGTGAACTGTGAACTGTGATCTGTGAATTGTGAACTGCGAACTGTGAAGTGTGAAATGAAGACTGTGAACTGTGATCTGTGAACTGAGAACTGTGAGCTGTGAATAGTGAACTGTGGACTGTGAACTGTGAACTGTGAACTGTGAACTGTGAACTGTGATCTTTGAACTGTGAACTGCGAACTGTGAAGTGTGAAATGAAGACTGTGAACTGTGATCTGTGAACTGAGAACTGTGAACTGTGATCTGTGGACTCTGAACTGTGCACTGTGATGACTGAAGTGTGAAATGAAGACTGTGAAATGTGAACTGTGAACTGTGAACTGTGATCTGTGAACAGTGAACTGTGGTCTGTGATCTGTGAACTGTGAATTGTGAACTGTGAAATCAAGACTGTGAACTGTGATCTGTGAACTGAGAACTGTGAACTGTGAACTGTGAAAACTGAATTGTGAAATGAAGTCTGTGAACTGTGATCTGTGAACTGAGAACTGTGAACTGTGAGCAGTGGACTGTGAACTGTGACCTGTGAACTGTGAACTGTGAACTGTGATCTGTGGACTGTAACCTGTGCACTGTGAAGACTGAAGTGTGAAATGAAGACTGTGAACTGTGAACTGTCAACTGTGAACTGAGAACTGTAAACTGTGAACTGTGAACTGTGAACTGTGAAATGTGAACTGTGAACTGTGATCTGTGATCTGTGATCTGTGAACTGTGAACTGCGGACTGTGAACTGCGAACTGTGAAGTGTGAACTGAAGACTGTGGACTGTGATCTGTGAACTGAGAACTGTGAACTGTGAATAGTGAACTGTGGACTGTGAACTGTCAACTGTGAACTGCGAAATGTGAAATGTGAAATGAATACTGTGAACGGGGAACTGTGAACTGTGAACTGTGAACTGTGAACTGTGAACTGTGAACTGTTAACTGTGAAATGAAGACTGTGAACTGTGATGTGTGAACTGAGAACTGTGAACTGTGAACTGTGGACTGTGAACTGTGAACTGTGAACTGTGAACTGAGAACTGTAAACTGTGAACTGTGAACTGTGAACTGTGGACTGTCAACTGTGAACTGCGAACTGTGAAATGTGAAATGAATACTGTGAACGGGGAACTGTGAACTGTGAACTGTGAAATGAAAACTGTGAACTGTGATCTGTGAACTGTGAACGGGGAACTGTGAACTGTGAACTGTGAAATGAAAACTGTGAACTGTGATCTGTGAACTGAGAACTGTGAATTGTGAACTGTGGACTGTGAACTGTGAACTGTGAACTGTGAACTGTGAACTGAGAACTGTAAACTGTGAACTGTGAACTGTGAACTGTGAACTGTGAACTGTGAACTGTGATCTGTGAACTGTCAACTGTGAACTGAGAACTGTAAACTGAGAACTGTAAACTGTGAACAGTGATCTGTGAACTGTGAACTGTGAAATGTGAACTGTGAACTGTGATCTGTGATCTGTGAACTGTGAACTGCGGACTGTGAACTGCGAACTGTGAAGTGTGAACTGAAGACTGTGAACTGTGATCTGTGAACTGAGAACTGTGAACTGTGAATAGTGAACTGTGGACTGTGAACTGTCAACTGTGAACTGCGAACTGTGAAATGTGAAATGAATACTGTGAACGGGGAACTGTGAACTGTGAACTGTGAAATGAAAACTGTGAACTGTGATCTGTGAACTGAGAACTGTGAATTGTGAACTGTGGACTGTGAACTGTGAACTGTGAACTGTGAACAGTGATCTGTGAACTGTGAACTGTGAACTGTGAACTGTGAACTGTGAACTGCGAACTGCGAACTGTGAAGTGTGAAATGAAGACTGTGAACTGTGATCTGTGGACTGTGAACTGTGAATAGTGAACTGTGGACTGTGAACTGTCAACTGTGAACTGCGAACTGTGAAGTGTGAAATGAATACTGTGAACGGGGAACTGTGAACTGTGACCTGTGAACTGTGAACTGTGAAGTGTGAAATGAAGACTGTGAACTGTGATCTGTGGACTGTGAACTGTGAACTGTGAATAGTGAACTGTGGACTGTGAACTGTCAACTGTGAACTGCGAACTGTGAAGTGTGAAATGAATACTGTGAACGGGGAACTGTGAACTGTGAACTGTGAACTATGATCTGTGAACAGTGAACTGCGGACTGTGAACTGTGAACTGTGACCTGTGAACTGTGAACTGTGAACTGTGAACTGTGAACTGTGAACTGTGAACTTCGAACTGTGAAGTACGAAATGAAGACAGTGAACTGTGAACTGTGACCTGCGAACTGGGAACTGTGAACTGTGAACTGTGAACTGTGATCTGTGAACTCTGAAGTGTGAAATGTGAACTGTGAACTGTGAACTGTGAACTGTGAACTGTGAACTGTGAACTATGATCTGCGAACAGTGAACTGCGGACTGTGATCTGTGGACTGTAACCTGTGAACTGTGAACTGTGAACTGTGAACTGTGATCTGTGAACTGTGAACTGAGAACTGTGAAGTGTGAAATGAAGACTGTGAACTGTGAACTGTGAACTGTGAACTGTGAACTGTGAACTGTGAACTGTGATCTGTGAACTGTGAACTGCGAACTGTGAAGTGTGAAATGAAGACTGTGAACTGTGATCTGTGGACTGTGAACTGTGAACTGTGAATATTGAACTGTGGACTGTGAACTGTCAACTGTGAACTGCGAACTGTGAAGTGTGAAATGAATACTGTGAACGGGGAACTGTGAACTGTGACCTGTGAACTGTGAACTGTCAACTGTGAACTGTGATCTGTGAACAGTGAAGTGTGGACTGTGAACTGTGAACTGTGACCTGTGACCTGTGAACTGTGAACCGTGACCTGTGAACTGTGAATTGTGAACTGTGAACTGTGAACTGTGAACTTCGAACTTTGAAGTATGAAATGAAGACAGTGAACTGTGAAATGTGAACTGTGACCTGCGAACTGGGAACTGTGAACTGTGAACTGTGAACTGTGAACTGTGAACTGTGAACTGTGAACTATGATCTGTGAACAGTGAACTGCGGACTGTGATCTGTGGACTGTAACCTGTGAACTGTGAACTGTGAACTGTGATCTGTGAACTGTGAACTGCGAACTGTGAAGTGTGAAATGAAGACTGTGAACTGTGATCTGTGAACTGAGAACAGTGAACTGTGATCTGTGGACTGTGAACTGTGCACTGTGAAGTCTGAAGTGTGAAATGAAGACTGTGAACTGTGAACTGTGAACTGTGAACTGTGATCTGTGAACAGTGAACTGTGGTCTGTGATCTGTGAACTGTGAACTGTGAACTGTGAAATGAAGACTGTGAACTGTGATCTGTGAACTGAGAACTGTGAACTGTGAACTGTGAATACTGAATTGTGAAATGAAGTCTGTGAACTGTGATCTGTGAACTGAGAACTGTGAACTGTGAACAGTGGACTGTGAACTGTGAACTGTGAACTGTGAACTGTGAACTGTGAACTTCGAACTGTGAAGTACGAAATGAAGACAGTGAACTGTGAACTGTGACCTGCGAACTGGGAACTGTGAACTGTGAACTGTGAACTGTGATCTGTGAACTCTGAAGTGTGAAATGTGAACTGTGAACTGTGAACTGTGAACTGTGAACTGTGAACTGTGAACTATGATCTGCGAACAGTGAACTGCGGACTGTGATCTGTGGACTGTAACCTGTGAACTGTGAACTGTGAACTGTGAACTGTGATCTGCGAACTGTGAAGTGTGAAATGAATACTGTGAACGGGGAACTGTGAACTGTGAACTGTGAACTATGATCTGTGAACAGTGAACTGCGGACTGTGAACTGTGAACTGTGACCTGTGAACTGTGAACTGTGAACTGTGAACTGTGAACTGTGAACTGTGAACTGTGAACTTCGAACTGTGAAGTACGAAATGAAGACAGTGAACTGTGAACTGTGACCTGCGAACTGGGAACTGTGAACTGTGAACTGTGAACTGTGATCTGTGAACTCTGAAGTGTGAAATGTGAACTGTGAACTGTGAACTGTGAACTGTGAACTGTGAACTGTGAACTATGATCTGCGAACAGTGAACTGCGGACTGTGATCTGTGGACTGTAACCTGTGAACTGTGAACTGTGAACTGTGAACTGTGATCTGTGAACTGTGAACTGTGATCTGTGAACAGTGAACTGTGGTCTGTGATCTGTGAACTGTGAACTGTGAACTGTGAAATGAAGACTGTGAACTGTGATCTGTGAACTGTGAACTGCGAACTGTGAAGTGTGAAATGAAGACTGTGAACTGTGATCTGTGGACTGTGAACTGTGAACTGTGAATATTGAACTGTGGACTGTGAACTGTCAACTGTGAACTGCGAACTGTGAAGTGTGAAATGAATACTGTGAACGGGGAACTGTGAACTGTGACCTGTGAACTGTGAACTGTCAACTGTGAACTGTGATCTGTGAACAGTGAAGTGTGGACTGTGAACTGTGAACTGTGACCTGTGACCTGTGAACTGTGAACCGTGACCTGTGAACTGTGAATTGTGAACTGTGAACTGTGAACTGTGAACTTCGAACTTTGAAGTATGAAATGAAGACAGTGAACTGTGAAATGTGAACTGTGACCTGCGAACTGGGAACTGTGAACTGTGAACTGTGAACTGTGAACTGTGAACTGTGAACTGTGAACTGTGAACTGTGAACTGTGAACTGTGAACTGTGAACTATGATCTGTGAACAGTGAACTGCGGACTGTGATCTGTGGACTGTAACCTGTGAACTGTGAACTGTGAACTGTGATCTGTGAACTGTGAACTGCGAACTGTGAAGTGTGAAATGAAGACTGTGAACTGTGATCTGTGAACTGAGAACAGTGAACTGTGATCTGTGGACTGTGAACCGTGCACTGTGAAGTCTGAAGTGTGAAATGAAGACTGTGAACTGTGAACTGTGAACTGTGAACTGTGATCTGTGAACAGTGAACTGTGGTCTGTGATCTGTGAACTGTGAACTGTGAACTGTGAAATGAAGACTGTGAACTGTGATCTGTGAACTGAGAACTGTGAACTGTGAACTGTGAATACTGAATTGTGAAATGAAGTCTGTGAACTGTGATCTGTGAACTGAGAACTGTGAACTGTGAACAGTGGACTGTAAACTGTGACCTGTGAACTGTGAACTGTGAACTGCGAGCTGTGAATAGTGAACTGTGGACTGTGAACTGTGAACTGTGAATTGTGAACAGTGAACTGTGGACTATGAACTGTGAAGTGTGTACTGTGAACTGTCAACTGTCAACTGTGAACTGTAATCTGTGAACTGTGATCTGTGAACTGTGAACTGCGAACTGTGAAGTGTGAAATGAAGACTGTTAACTGTGATCTGTGAACTCAGAACTGTGAACTGTGATCTGTGGACTGTAACCTGTGCACTGTGAAGACTGCAGTGTGAAATGAAGACTGTGAACTGTGAACTGTCAACTGTGAACTGAGAACTGTGAACTGTGGACTGTGAACTGTGAACAGTGAAGTTTGTACTGTGATCTGTGAACTGTGAACTGCGGACTGTGAACTGCGAACTGTGAACTGTGAACTGTGAACAGTGATCTGTGAACTGTGAACTGTGAACTGTGAACTGTGAACTGTGAACTGCGAACTGCGAACTGTGAAGTGTGAAATGAAGACTGTGAACTGTGATCTGTGGACTGTGAACTGTGAATAGTGAACTGTGGACTGTGAACTGTCAACTGTGAACTGCGAACTGTGAAGTGTGAAATGAATACTGTGAACGGGGAACTGTGAACTGTGACCTGTGAACTGTGAACTGTGAAGTGTGAAATGAAGACTGTGAACTGTGATCTGTGGACTGTGAACTGTGAACTGTGAATAGTGAACTGTGGACTGTGAACTGTCAACTGTGAACTGCGAACTGTGAAGTGTGAAATGAATACTGTGAACGGGGAACTGTGAACTGTGAACTGTGAACTATGATCTGTGAACAGTGAACTGCGGACTGTGAACTGTGAACTGTGAACTATGATCTGTGAACAGTGAACTGCGGACTGTGAACTGTGAACTGTGACCTGTGAACTGTGAACTGTGAACTGTGAACTGTGAACTGTGAACTGTGAACTGTGAACTTCGAACTGTGAAGTACGAAATGAAGACAGTGAACTGTGAACTGTGACCTGCGAACTGGGAACTGTGAACTGTGAACTGTGAACTGTGATCTGTGAACTCTGAAGTGTGAAATGTGAACTGTGAACTGTGAACTGTGAACTGTGAACTGTGAACTGTGAACTATGATCTGCGAACAGTGAACTGCGGACTGTGATCTGTGGACTGTAACCTGTGAACTGTGAACTGTGAACTGTGAACTGTGATCTGTGAACTGTGAACTGAGAACTGTGAAGTGTGAAATGAAGACTGTGAACTGTGAACTGTGAACTGTGAACTGTGAACTGTGAACTGTGAACTGTGATCTGTGAACTGTGAACTGCGAACTGTGAAGTGTGAAATGAAGACTGTGAACTGTGATCTGTGGACTGTGAACTGTGAACTGTGAATATTGAACTGTGGACTGTGAACTGTCAACTGTGAACTGCGAACTGTGAAGTGTGAAATGAATACTGTGAACGGGGAACTGTGAACTGTGACCTGTGAACTGTGAACTGTCAACTGTGAACTGTGATCTGTGAACAGTGAAGTGTGGACTGTGAACTGTGAACTGTGACCTGTGACCTGTGAACTGTGAACCGTGACCTGTGAACTGTGAATTGTGAACTGTGAACTGTGAACTGTGAACTTCGAACTTTGAAGTATGAAATGAAGACAGTGAACTGTGAAATGTGAACTGTGACCTGCGAACTGGGAACTGTGAACTGTGAACTGTGAACTGTGAACTGTGAACTGTGAACTGTGAACTATGATCTGTGAACAGTGAACTGCGGACTGTGATCTGTGGACTGTAACCTGTGAACTGTGAACTGTGAACTGTGATCTGTGAACTGTGAACTGCGAACTGTGAAGTGTGAAATGAAGACTGTGAACTGTGATCTGTGAACTGAGAACAGTGAACTGTGATCTGTGGACTGTGAACTGTGCACTGTGAAGTCTGAAGTGTGAAATGAAGACTGTGAACTGTGAACTGTGAACTGTGAACTGTGATCTGTGAACAGTGAACTGTGGTCTGTGATCTGTGAACTGTGAACTGTGAACTGTGAAATGAAGACTGTGAACTGTGATCTGTGAACTGAGAACTGTGAACTGTGAACTGTGAATACTGAATTGTGAAATGAAGTCTGTGAACTGTGAACTGTGAACTGTGATCTGTGAACTGTGAAGTGTGAACTGTGAACTGTGAAGTGTGATCTGTGAACTGTGAACTGCGAACTGTGAAGTGTGAAATGAAGACTGTGAACTGTGATCTGTGAACTGAGAACTGTGAGCTGTGAATAGTGAACTGTGGACTGTGAACTGTGATCTGTGAACTGTGAACTGCGAACTGTGAAGTGTGAAATGAAGACTGTGAACTGTGTTCTGTGAACTGAGAACTGTGAGCTGTGAATAGTGAACTGTGGACTGTGAACTGTGAACTGTGAACTGTGAACTGTGATCTTTGAACTGTGCACTGCGAACTGTGAAGTGTGAAATGAAGACTGTGAACTGTGATCTGAGAACTGAGAACTGTGAGCTGTGAATAGTGAACTGTGGACTGTGAACTGTGAACTGTGAATTGTGAACAGTGAACTGTGGACTATGAACTGTGAAGTGTGTACTGTGAACTGTCAACTGTCAACTGTGAACTGTAATCTGTGAACTGTGATCTGTGAACTGTGAACTGCGAACTGTGAAGTGTGAAATGAAGACTGTTAACTGTGATCTGTGAACTCAGAACTGTGAACTGTGATCTGTGGACTGTAACCTGTGCACTGTGAAGACTGCAGTGTGAAATGAAGACTGTGAACTGTGAACTGTCAACTGTGAACTGAGAACTGTGAACTGTGGACTGTGAACTGTGAACAGTGAAGTTTGTACTGTGATCTGTGAACTGTGAACTGCGGACTGTGAACTGCGAACTGTGAAGTGTGAAATGAAGACTGTGAACTGTGATCTGTGAACTGAGAACTGTGAACTGTGAAATGAAGACTGTGAACTGTGATCTGTGAACTGAGAACTGTGAACTGTGAACTGTGAACTGTGGACTGTCAACTGTGAACTGCGAACTGTGAAATGTGAAATGAATACTGTGAACGGGGAACTGTGAACTGCGAACTGTGAAGTGTGAAATGAAGACTGTGAACTGTGATCTGTGAACTGAGAACAGTGAACTGTGATCTGTGGACTGTGAACTGTGCACTGTGAAGTCTGAAGTGTGAAATGAAGACTGTGAACTGTGAACTGTGAACTGTGATCTGTGAACAGTGAACTGTGGTCTGTGATCTGTGAACTGTGAACTGTGAAATGAAGACAGTGAACTGTGATCTGTGAACTGAGAACTGTGAACTGTGAACTGTGAATACTGAATTGTGAAATGAAGTCTGTGAACTGTGATCTGTGAACTGAGAACTGTGAACTGTGAACAGTGGACTGTAAACTGTGACCTGTGAACTGTGAACTGTGAACTGCGAACTGTGAAGTATGAAATGAAGACTGTGTACTGTGAACTGTGATCTGTGAACAGTGAACTGTGGTCTGTGATCTGTGAACTGTGAACTGTGAACTGTGAAGAGTGGGCTGTGAACTGTGACCTGTGAACTGTGAACTGCGAACAGTGAAGTATGAAATGAAGACAGTGAACTGTGAAATGTGAACTGTGACCTGCGAACTGGGAACTGTGAACTGTGAACTGTGAACTGTGAACTGTGATCTGTGAACTGTGATCTGTGAACAGTTAACTGTGGTCTGTGATCTGTGAACTGTGAACTGTGAACTGTGAAATGAAGACTGTGAACTGTGATCTGTGAACTGAGAACTGTGAACTGTGAACTGTGAATACTGAATTGTGAAATGAAGTCTGTGAACTGTGATCTGTGAACTGAGAACTGTGAACTGTGAACAGTGGACTGTAAACTGTGACCTGTGAACTGTGAACTGTGAACTGCGAACTGTGAAGTATGAAATGAAGACTGTGTACTGTGAACTGTGATCTGTGAACAGTGAACTGTGGTCTGTGATCAGTGAACTGTGAACTGTGAACTGTGAAGAGTGGGCTGTGAACTGTGACCTGTGAACTGTGAACTGCGAACTGTGAAGTATGAAATGAAGACTGTGTACTGTGAACTGTGATCTGTGAACAGTGAACTGTGGTCTGTGATCTGTGAACTGTGAACTGTGAACTGTGAAGAGTGGGCTGTGAACTGTGACCTGTGAACTGTGAACTGCGAACTGTGAAGTATGAAATGAAGACAGTGAACTGTGAAATGTGAACTGTGACCTGCGAACTGGGAACTGTGAACTGTGAACTGTGAACTGTGATCTGTGAACTGTGAAGTGTGAACTGTGAACTGTGAACTGTGAACTGCGAACTGTGAAGTGTGAAATGAAGACTGTGAACTGTGATCTGTGAACTGAGAACTGTGAGCTGTGAATAGTGAACTGTGGACTGTGAACTGTGAACTGTGAACTGTGAACTGTGATCTTTGAACTGTGCACTGCGAACTGTGAAGTGTGAAATGAAGACTGTGAACTGTGATCTGAGAACTGAGAACTGTGAGCTGTGAATAGTGAACTGTGGACTGTGAACTGTGAACTGTGAATTGTGAACAGTGAACTGTGGACTGTGAACTGTGAAGTGTGTACTGTGAACTGTCAACTGTCAACTGTGAACTGTAATCTGTGAACTGTGATCTGTGAACTGTGAACTGAGAACTGTGAACTGTGAACTGTGAACTGTGGACTGTCAACTGTGAACTGCGAACTGTGAAATGTGAAATGAATACTGTGAACGGGGAACTGTGAACTGCGAACTGTGAAGTGTGAAATGAAGACTGTGAACTGTGATCTGTGAACTGAGAACAGTGAACTGTGATCTGTGGACTGTGAACTGTGCACTGTGAGGTCTGAAGTGTGAAATGAAGACTGTGAACTGTGAACTGTGAACTGTGAACTGTGAACTGTGAACTGTGAACTGTGATCTGTGAACAGTTAACTGTGGTCTGTGATCTGTGAACTGTGAACTGTGAACTGTGAAATGAAGACTGTGAACTGTGATCTGTGAACTGAGAACTGTGAACTGTGAACTGTGAATACTGAATTGTGAAATGAAGTCTGTGAACTGTGATCTGTGAACTGAGAACTGTGAACTGTGAACAGTGGACTGTAAACTGTGACCTGTGAACTGTGAACAGTGAACTGCGAACTGTGAAGTATGAAATGAAAACTGTGTACTGTGAACTGTGATCTGTGAACAGTGAACTGTGGTCTGTGATCTGTGAACTGTGAACTGTGAACTGTGAAGAGTGGGCTGTGAACTGTGACCTGTGAACTGTGAACTGCGAACTGTGAAGTATGAAATGAAGACAGTGAACTGTGAAATGTGAACTGTGACCTGCGAACTGGGAACTGTGAACTGTGAACTGTGAACTGTGATCTGTGAACTGTGAAGTGTGAACTGTGAACTGTGAACTGTGAACTGCGAACTGTGAAGTGTGAAATGAAGACTGTGAACTGTGATCTGTGAACTGTGAACTGTGAAGTGTGTACTGTGAACTGTCAACTGTCAACTGTGAACTGTAATCTGTGAACTGCGAACTGTGAAGTGTGAAATGAAGACTGTGAACTGTGATCTGTGAACTCAGAACTGTGAACTGTGATCTGTGGACTGTAACCTGTGCACTGTGAAGACTGCAGTGTGAAATGAAGACTGTGAACTGTGAACTGTCAACTGTGAACTGAGAACTGTGAACTGTGGACTGTGAACTGTGAACAGTGAAGTTTGTACTGTGATCTGTGAACTGTGCACTGCGGACTGTGAACTGCGAACTGTGAAGTGTGAAATGAAGACTGTGAACTGTGATCTGTGAACTGAGAACTGTGAACTGTGAAATGAAGACTGTGAACTGTGATCTGTGAACTGAGAACTGTGAACTGTGAACTGTGAACTGTGGACTGTCAACTGTGAACTGCGAACTGTGAAATGTGAAATGAATACTGTGAACGGGGAACTGTGAACTGCGAACTGTGAAATGAAGACTGTGAACTGTGATCTGTGAACTGAGAACAGTGAACTGTGATCTGTGGACTGTGAACTGTGCACTGTGAAGTCTGAAGTGTGAAATGAAGACTGTGAACTGTGAACTGTGAACTGTGAACTGTGAACTGTGATCTGTGAACAGTGAACTGTGAACTGTGAACTGTGAAATGAAGACTGTGAACTGTGATCTGTGAACTGAGAACTGTGAACTGTGAACTGTGAATACTGAATTGTGAAATGAAGTCTGTGAACTGTGATCTGTGAACTGAGAACTGTGAACTGTGAACAGTGGACTGTAAACTGTGACCTGTGAACTGTGAACTGTGAACTGCGAACTGTGAAGTATGAAATGAAGACTGTGTACTGTGAACTGTGATCTGTGAACAGTGAACTGTGGTCTGTGATCAGTGAACTGTGAACTGTGAACTGTGAAGAGTGGGCTGTGAACTGTGACCTGTGAACTGTGAACTGCGAACTGTGAAGTATGAAATGAAGACTGTGTACTGTGAACTGTGATCTGTGAACAGTGAACTGTGGTCTGTGATCTGTGAACTGTGAACTGTGAACTGTGAAGAGTGGGCTGTGAACTGTGACCTGTGAACTGTGAACTGCGAACTGTGAAGTATGAAATGAAGACAGTGAACTGTGAAATGTGAACTGTGACCTGCGAACTGGGAACTGTGAACTGTGAACTGTGAACTGTGATCTGTGAACTGTGAAGTGTGAACTGTGAACTGTGAACTGTGAACTGCGAACTGTGAAGTGTGAAATGAAGACTGTGAACTGTGATCTGTGAACTGAGAACTGTGAGCTGTGAATAGTGAACTGTGGACTGTGAACTGTGAACTGTGAACTGTGGACTGTCAACTGTGAACTGCGAACTGTGAAATGTGAAATGAATACTGTGAACGGGGAACTGTGAACTGCGAACTGTGAAGTGTGAAATGAAGACTGTGAACTGTGATCTGTGAACTGAGAACAGTGAACTGTGATCTGTGGACTGTGAACTGTGCACTGTGAAGACTGCAGTGTGAAATGAAGACTGTGAACTGTGAACTGTCAACTGTGAACTGAGAACTGTGAACTGTGGACTGTGAACTGTGAACAGTGAAGTTTGTACTGTGATCTGTGAACTGTGAACTGCGGACTGTGAACTGCGAACTGTGAAGTGTGAAATGAAGACTGTGAACTGTGATCTGTGAACTGAGAACTGTGAACTGTGAAATGAAGACTGTGAACTGTGATCTGTGAACTGAGAACTGTGAACTGTGAACTGTGAACTGTGGACTGTCAACTGTGAACTGCGAACTGTGAAATGTGAAATGAATACTGTGAACGGGGAACTGTGAACTGCGAACTGTGAAGTGTGAAATGAAGACTGTGAACTGTGATCTGTGAACTGAGAACAGTGAACTGTGATCTGTGGACTGTGAACTGTGCACTGTGAAGTCTGAAGTGTGAAATGAAGACTGTGAACTGTGAACTGTGAACTGTGAACTGTGAACTGTGAACTGTGAACTGTGATCTGTGAACAGTGAACTGTGGTCTGTGATCTGTGAACTGTGAACTGTGAACTGTGAAATGAAGACTGTGAACTGTGATCTGTGAACTGAGAACTGTGAACTGTGAACTGTGAATACTGAATTGTGAAATGAAGTCTGTGAACTGTGATCTGTGAACTGAGAACTGTGAACTGTGAACAGTGGACTGTAAACTGTGACCTGTGAACTGTGAACTGTGAACTGCGAACTGTGAAGTATGAAATGAAGACTGTGTACTGTGAACTGTGATCTGTGAACAGTGAACTGTGGTCTGTGATCTGTGAACTGTGAACTGTGAACTGTGAAGAGTGGGCTGTGAACTGTGACCTGTGAACTGTGAACTGCGAACTGTGAAGTATGAAATGAAGACAGTGAACTGTGAAATGTGAACTGTGACCTGCGAACTGGGAACTGTGAACTGTGAACTGTGAACTGTGATCTCTGAACTGTGAAGTGTGAACTGTGAACTGTGAACTGTGAACTGCGAACTGTGAAGTGTGAAATGAAGACTGTGAACTGTGATCTGTGAACTGAGAACTGTGAGCTGTGAATAGTGAACTGTGGACTGTGAACTGTGAACTGTGAAGTGTGTACTGTGAACTGTCAACTGTCAACTGTGAACTGTAATCTGTGAACTGTGATCTGTGAACTGTGAACTGAGAACTGTGAACTGTGAACTGTGAACTGTGGACTGTCAACTGTGAACTGCGAACTGTGAAATGTGAAATGAATACTGTGAACGGGGAACTGTGAACTGCGAACTGTGAAGTGTGAAATGAAGACTGTGAACTGTGATCTGTGAACTGAGAACAGTGAACTGTGATCTGTGGACTGTGAACTGTGCACTGTGAAGTCTGAAGTGTGAAATGAAGACTGTGATCTGTGAACTGTGAACTGTGAACTGTGAACTGTGATCTGTGAACAGTGAACTGTGGTCTGTGATCTGTGAACTGTGAACTGTGAACTGTGAAATGAAGACTGTGAACTGTGATCTGTGAACTGAGAACTGTGAACTGTGAACTGTGAATACTGAATTGTGAAATGAAGTCTGTGAACTGTGATCTGTGAACTGAGAACTGTGAACTGTGAACAGTGGACTGTAAACTGTGACCTGTGAACTGTGAACTGTGAACTGCGAACTGTGAAGTATGAAATGAAGACTGTGTACTGTGAACTGTGATCTGTGAACAGTGAACTGTGGTCTGTGATCTGTGAACTGTGAACTGTGAACTGTGAAGAGTGGGCTGTGAACTGTGACCTGTGAACTGTGAACTGCGAACTGTGAAGTATGAAATGAAGACAGTGAACTGTGAAATGTGAACTGTGACCTGCGAACTGGGAACTGTGAACTGTGAACTGTGATCTGTGAACTGTGAAGTGTGAACTGTGAACTGTGAACTGTGAACTGCGAACTGTGAAGTGTGAAATGAAGACTGTGAACTGTGATCTGTGAACTGAGAACTGTGAGCTGTGAATAGTGAACTGTGGACTGTGAACTGTGAACTGTGAACTGTGAACTGTGAACTGTGAACTGTGAACTGTGATCTTTGAACTGTGCACTGCGAACTGTGAAGTGTGAAATGAAGACTGTGAACTGTGATCTGAGAACTGAGAACTGTGAGCTGTGAATAGTGAACTGTGGACTGTGAACTGTGAACTGTGAACTGTGAACTGCGAACTGTGAAGTGTGAAATGAAGACTGTGAACTGTGATCTGTGAACTCAGAACTGTGAACTGTGATCTGTTTACTGTAACCTGTGCACTGTGAAGACTGCAGTGTGAAATGAAGACTGTGAACTGTGAACTGTCAACTGTGAACTGAGAACTGTGAACTGTGGACTGTGAACTGCGAACTGTGAAGTATGAAATGAAGACTGTGTACTGTGAACTGTGATCTGTGAACAGTGAACTGTGGTCTGTGATCTGTGAACTGTGAACTGTGAACTGTGAAGAGTGGGCTGTGAACTGTGACCTGTGAACTGTGAACTGCGAACTGTGAAGTATGAAATGAAGACAGTGAACTGTGAAATGTGAACTGTGACCTGCGAACTGGGAACTGTGAACTGTGAACTGTGAACTGTGATCTGTGAACTGTGAAGTGTGAACTGTGAACTGTGAACTGTGAACAGCGAACTGTGAAGTGTGAAATGAAGACTGTGAACTGTGATCTGTGAACTGAGAACTGTGAGCTGTGAATAGTGAACTGTGGACTGTGAACTGTGAACTGTCAACTGTGGACTGTCAACTGTGAACTGCGAACTGTGAAATGTGAAATGAATACTGTGAACGGGGAACTGTGAACTGCGAACTGTGAAGTGTGAAATGAAGACTGTGAACTGTGATCTGTGAACTGAGAACAGTGAACTGTGATCTGTGGACTGTGAACTGTGCACTGTGAAGTCTGAAGTGTGAAATGAAGACTGTGAACTGTGAACTGTGAACTGTGAACTGTGAACTGTGATCTGTGAACAGTGAACTGTGGTCTGTGATCTGTGAACTGTGAACTGTGAACTGTGAAATGAAGACTGTGAACTGTGATCTGTGAACTGAGAACTGTGAACTGTGAACTGTGAATACTGAATTGTGAAATGAAGTCTGTGAACTGTGATCTGTGAACTGAGAACTGTGAACTGTGAACAGTGGACTGTAAACTGTGACCTGTGAACTGTGAACTGTGAACTGCGAACTGTGAAGTATGAAATGAAGACTGTGTACTGTGAACTGTGATCTGTGAACAGTGAACTGTGGTCTGTGATCTGTGAACTGTGAACTGTGAACTGTGAAGAGTGGGCTGTGAACTGTGACCTGTGAACTGTGAACTGCGAACTGTGAAGTATGAAATGAAGACAGTGAACTGTGAAATGTGAACTGTGACCTGCGAACTGGGAACTGTGAACTGTGAACTGTGAACTGTGATCTGTGAACTGTGAAGTGTGAACAATGAACTGTGAACTGTGAACTGCGAACTGTGAAGTGTGAAATGAAGACTGTGAACTGTGATCTGTGAACTGAGAACTGTGAGCTGTGAATAGTGAACTGTGGACTGTGAACTGTGAACTGTGAACTGTGGACTGTCAACTGTGAACTGCGAACTGTGAAATGTGAAATGAATACTGTGAACGGGGAACTGTGAACTGCGAACTGTGAAGTGTGAAATGAAGACTGTGAACTGTGATCTGTGAACTGAGAACAGTGAACTGTGATCTGTGGACTGTGAACTGTGCACTGTGAAGTCTGAAGTGTGAAATGAAGACTGTGAACTGTGAACTGTGAACTGTGAACTGTGAACTGCGAACTGTGAAGTATGAAATGAAGACTGTGTACTGTGAACTGTGATCTGTGAACAGTGAACTGTGGTCTGTGATCTGTGAACTGTGAACTGTGAACTGTGAAGAGTGGGCTGTGAAATGAAGACTGTGAACTGTGATCTGTGAACTGAGAACTGTGAACTGTGAACTGTGAATACTGAATTGTGAAATGAAGTCTGTGAACTGTGATCTGTGAACTGAGAACTGTGAACTGTGAACAGTGGACTGTAAACTGTGACCTGTGAACTGTGAACTGTGAACTGCGAACTGTGAAGTATGAAATGAAGACTGTGTACTGTGAACTGTGATCTGTGAACAGTGAACTGTGGTCTGTGATCTGTGAACTGTGAACTGTGAACTGTGAAGAGTGGGCTGTGAACTGTGACCTGTGAACTGTGAACTGCGAACTGTGAAGTATGAAATGAAGACAGTGAACTGTGAAATGTGAACTGTGACCTGCGAACTGGGAACTGTGAACTGTGAACTGTGAACTGTGATCTGTGAACTGTGAAGTGTGAACAATGAACTGTGAACTGTGAACTGCGAACTGTGAAGTGTGAAATGAAGACTGTGAACTGTGATCTGTGAACTGAGAACTGTGAGCTGTGAATAGTGAACTGTGGACTGTGAACTGTGAACTGTGAACTGTGGACTGTCAACTGTGAACTGCGAACTGTGAAATGTGAAATGAATACTGTGAACGGGGAACTGTGAACTGCGAACTGTGAAGTGTGAAATGAAGACTGTGAACTGTGATCTGTGAACTGAGAACAGTGAACTGTGATCTGTGGACTGTGAACTGTGCACTGTGAAGTCTGAAGTGTGAAATGAAGACTGTGAACTGTGAACTGTGAACTGTGAACTGTGAACTGCGAACTGTGAAGTATGAAATGAAGACTGTGTACTGTGAACTGTGATCTGTGAACAGTGAACTGTGGTCTGTGATCTGTGAACTGTGAACTGTGAACTGTGAAGAGTGGGCTGTGAACTGTGACCTGTGAACTGTGAACTGCGAACTGTGAAGTATGAAATGTGAACTGTGACCTGCGAACTGGGAACTGTGAACTGTGAACTGTGAACTGTGAACTGTGATCTCTGAACTGTGAAGTGTGAACTGTGAACTGTGAACTGTGAACTGCGAACTGTGAAGTGTGAAATGAAGACTGTGAACTGTGATCTGTGAACTGAGAACTGTGAGCTGTGAATAGTGAACTGTGGACTGTGAACTGTGAACTGTGAACTGTGAACTGTGATCTTTGAACTGTGCACTGCGAACTGTGAAGTGTGAAATGAAGACTGTGAACTGTGATCTGAGAACTGAGAACTGTGAGCTGTGAATAGTGAACTGTGGACTGTGAACTGTGAACTGTGAATTGTGAACAGTGAACTGTGGACTGTGAACTGTGAAGTGTGTACTGTGAACTGTCAACTGTCAACTGTGAACTGTAATCTGTGAACTGTGATCTGTGAACTGTGAACTGAGAACTGTGAACTGTGAACTGTGAACTGTGGACTGTCAACTGTGAACTGCGAACTGTGAAATGTGAAATGAATACTGTGAACGGGGAACTGTGAACTGCGAACTCTGAAGTGTGAAATGAAGACTGTGAACTGTGATCTGTGAACTGAGAACAGTGAACTGTGATCTGTGGACTGTGAACTGTGCACTGTGAAGTCTGAAGTGTGAAATGAAGACTGTGAACTGTGAACTGTGAACTGTGAACTGTGAACTGTGAACTGTGATCTGTGAACAGTGAACTGTGGTCTGTGATCTGTGAACTGTGAACTGTGAACTGTGAAATGAAGACTGTGAACTGTGATCTGTGAACTGAGAACTGTGAACTGTGAACTGAGAACTGTGAACTGTGAACTGTGAACTGTGAATACTGAATTGTGAAATGAAGTCTGTGAACTGTGATCTGTGAACTGAGAACTGTGAACTGTGAACAGTGGACTGTAAACTGTGACCTGTGAACTGTGAACTGTGAACTGCGAACTGTGAAGTATGAAATGAAGACTGTGTACTGTGAACTGTGATCTGTGAACAGTGAACTGTGGTCTGTGATCTGTGAACTGTGAACTGTGAACTGTGAAGAGTGGGCTGTGAACTGTGACCTGTGAACTGTGAACTGCGAACTGTGAAGTATGAAATGAAGACAGTGAACTGTGAAATGTGAACTGTGACCTGCGAACTGGGAACTGTGAACTGTGAAGTGTGAACTGTGAACTGTGAACTGTGAACTGTGAACTGCGAACTGTGAAGTGTGAAATGAAGACTGTGAACTGTGATCTGTGAACTGAGAACTGTGAGCTGTGAATAGTGAACTGTGGACTGTGAACTGTGAAATGAAGACTGTGAACTGTGATCTGTGAACTGAGAACAGTGAACTGTGATCTGTGGACTGTGAACTGTGCACTGTGAAGTCTGAAGTGTGAAATGAAGACTGTGAACTGTGAACTGTGAACTGTGAACTATGAACTGTGAACTGTGAACTGTGATCTGTGAACAGTGAACTGTGGTCTGTGATCTGTGAACTGTGAACTGTGAACTGTGAAATGAAGACTGTGAACTGTGATCTGTGAACTGAGAACTGTGAACTGTGAACTGTGAATACTGAATTGTGAAATGAAGTCTGTGAACTGTGATCTGTGAACTGAGAACTGTGAACTGTGAACAGTGGACTGTAAACTGTGACCTGTGAACTGTGAACTGTGAACTGCGAACTGTGAAGTATGAAATGAAGACTGTGTACTGTGAACTGTGATCTGTGAACAGTGAACTGTGGTCTGTGATCAGTGAACTGTGAACTGTGAACTGTGAAGAGTGGGCTGTGAACTGTGACCTGTGAACTGCGAACTGTGAAGTATGAAATGAAGACAGTGAACTGTGAAATGTGAACTGTGACCTGCGAACTGGGAACTGTGAACTGTGAACTGTGAACTGTGATCTGTGAACTGTGAAGTGTGAACTGTGAACTGTGAACTGTGATCTGTGAACTGTGAACTGCGAACTGTGAAGTGTGAAATGAAGACTGTGAACTGTGATCTGTGAACTGAGAACTGTGAGCTGTGAATAGTGAACTGTGGACTGTGAACTGTGAACTGTGAACTGTGAACTGTGATCTTTGAACTGTGCACTGCGAACTGTGAAGTGTGAAATGAAGACTGTGAACTGTGATCTGAGAACTGAGAACTGTGAGCTGTGAATAGTGAACTGTGGACTGTGAACTGTGAACTGTGAATTGTGAACAGTGAACTGTGGACTGTGAACTGTGAAGTGTGTACTGTGAACTTTCAACTGTCAACTGTGAACTGTAATCTGTGAACTGTGATCTGTGAACTGTGAACTGCGAACTATGAAGTGTGAAATGAAGACTGTGAACTGTGATCTGTGAACTCAGAACTGTGAACTGTGATCTGTGGACTGTAACCTGTGCACTGTGAAGACTGCAGTGTGAAATGAAGACTGTGAACTGTGAACTGTCAACTGTGAACTGAGAACTGTGAACTGTGGACTGTGAACTGTGAACAGTGAAGTTTGTACTGTGATCTGTGAACTGTGAACTGCGGACTGTGAACTGCGAACTGTGAAGTGTGAAATGAAGACTGTGAACTGTGATCTGTGAACTGAGAACTGTGAACTGTGAAATGAAGACTGTGAACTGTGATCTGTGAACTGAGAACTGTGAACTGTGAACTGTGAACTGTGAACTGTGGACTGTCAACTGTGAACTGCGAAATATGAAATGTGAAATGAATACTGTGAACGGGGAACTGTGAAATGTGAACTGTGAAATGAAAACTGTGAACTGTGATCTGTGAACTGAGAACTGTGAACTGTGAACTGTGGACTGTGAACTGTGAACTGTGAACTGTGAACTGAGAACTGTAAACTGTGAACTGTGAACTGTCAACTGTGAACTGAGAACTGTAAACTGTGAACTGTGAACTGTGAACTGTGAACTGTGGACTGTGAACTGTGAACTGTGAAGTTTGTACTGTGATCTGTGAACTGTGAACTGCGGACTGTGAACTGCGAACTGTGAAGTGTGAAATGATGATTCTGAACTGTGATCTGTGAACTGAGAACTGTGAACTGTGAATAGTGAACTGTGGACTGTGAACTGTCAACTGTGAACTGCGAACTGTGAAATGTGAAATGAAGACTGTGAACTGTGATCTGTGAACTGAGAACTGTGAACTGTGAACTGTGAACTGTGGACTTCAACTGTGAACTGCGAACTGTGAAATGTGAAATGAATACTGTGAACGGGGAACTGTGAACTGTGAACTGTGAAATGAAAACTGTGAACTGTGATCTGTGAACTGAGAACTGTGAACTGTGAACTGTGGACTGTGAACTGTGAACTGTGAACTGTGAACTGTGAACTGTGAACTGTGATCTGTGATCTGTGATCTGTGAACTGTGAACTGCGGACTGTGAACTGCGAACTGTGAAGTGTGAACTGAAGACTGTGAACTGTGATCTGTGAACTGAGAACTGTGAACTGTGAATAGTGAACTGTGGACTGTGAACTGTCAACTGTGAACTGCGAAATGTGAAATGTGAAATGAATACTGTGAACGGGGAACTGTGAACTGTGAACTGTGAACTGTGAACCGTGGACTGTGAACTGTGAACTGTGAAGTTTGTACTGTGATCTGTGAACTGTGAACTGCGGACTGTGAACTGCGAACTGTGAAGTGTGAAATGAAGATTCTGAACTGTGATCTGTGAACTGAGAACTGTGAACTGTGAATAGTGAACTGTGGACTGTGAACTGTCAACTGTGAACTGCGAACTGTGAAATGTGAAATGAATACTGTGAACGGGGAACTGTGAACTGTGAACTGTGAACTGTGAACTGTGAAATGAAGACTGTGAACTGTGATCTGTGAACTGAGAACTGTGAACTGTGAACTGTCAACTGTGGACTGTCAACTGTGAACTGCGAACTGTGAAATGTGAAATGAATACTGTGAACGGGGAACTGTGAACTGTGAACTGTGAAATGAAAACTGTGAACTGTGATCTGTGAACTGAGAACTGTGAACTGTGAACTGTGGACTGTGAACTGTGAACTGTGAACTGTGAACTGTGAACTGTGAACTGTGATCTGTGATCTGTGATCTGTGAACTGTGAACTGCGGACTGTTAACTGCGAACTGTGAAGTGTGAACTGAAGACTGTGAACTGTGATCTGTGAACTGAGAACTGTGAACTGTGAATAGTGAACTGTGGACTGTGAACTGTCAACTGTGAACTGCGAAATGTGAAATGTGAAATGAATACTGTGAACGGGGAACTGTGAACTGTGAACTGTGAACTGTGAACTGTGAACTGTTAACTGTGAAATGAAGACTGTGAACTGTGATGTGTGAACTGAGAACTGTGAACTGTGAACTGTGGACTGTGAACTGTGAACTGTGAACTGTGAACTGAGAACTGTAAACTGTGAACTGTGAACTGTGAACTGTGGACTGTCAACTGTGAACTGCGAACTGCGAACTGTGAAATGTGAAATGAATACTGTGAACGGGGAACTGTGAACTGTGAACTGTGAAATGAAAACTGTGAACTGTGATCTGTGAACTGAGAACTGTGAATTGTGAACTGTGGACTGTGAACTGTGAACTGTGAACTGTGAACTGAGAACTGTAAACTGTGAACTGTGAACTGTGAACTGTGAACTGTGAACTGTGAACTGTGATCTGTGAACTGTGAACTGTGAACTGTCAACTGTGAACTGAGAACTGTAAACTGAGAACTGTAAACTGTGAACAGTGATCTGTGAACTGTGAACTGTGAAATGTGTACTGTGAACTGTGATCTGTGATCTGTGAACTGTGAACTGCGAACTGTGAAGTGTGAACTGAAGACTGTGAACTGTGATCTGTGAACTGAGAACTGTGAACTGTGAATAGTGAACTGTGGACTGTGAACTGTCAACTGCGAACTGCGAACTGTGAAATGTGAAATGAATACTGTGAACGGGGAACTGTGAACTGTGAACTGTGAAATGAAAACTGTGAACTGTGATCTGTGAACTGAGAACTGTGAATTGTGAACTGTGGACTGTGAACTGTGAACTGTGAACTGTGAACAGTGATCTGTGAACTGTGAACTGTGAACTGTGAACTGTGAACTGTGAACTGCGAACTGCGAACTCTGAAGTGTGAAATGAAGACTGTGAACTGTGATCTGTGGACTGTGAACTGTGAACTGTGAATAGTGAACTGTGGACTGTGAACTGTCAACTGTGAACTGCGAACTGTGAAGTGTGAAATGAATACTGTGAACGGGGAACTGTGAACTGTGACCTGTGAACTGTGAACTGTGAAGTGTGAAATGAAGACTGTGAACTGTGATCTGTGGACTGTGAACTGTGAACTGTGAATAGTGAACTGTGGACTGTGAACTGTCAACTGTGAACTGCGAACTGTGAAGTGTGAAATGAATACTGTGAACGGGGAACTGTGAACTGTGACCTGTGAACTGTGAACTGTGATCTGTGAACTATGAACTGTGGACTGTGAACTGTGAACTGTGACCTGTGAACTGTGAACTGTGACCTGTGAACTGTGAACTGTGAACTGTGAACTGTGAACTGTGAACTTCGAACTGTGAAGTATGAAATGAAGACAGTGAACTGTGAAATGTGAACTGTGACCTGCGAACTGGGAACTGTGAACTGTGAACTGTGAACTGTGAACTGTGATCTGTGAACTGTGAAGTGTGAACTGTGAACTGTGAACTGTGAACTGTGAAGTATGAAATGAAAACAGTGAACTGTGAACTGTGAACTGTGATCTGTGATCTGTGAACTGTGAACTGTGAACTGTGAACTGAGAACTGTAAACTGTGAACTGTGAACTGTCAACTGTGAACTGAGAACTGTAAACTGTGAACTGTGAACTGTGAACTGTGAACTGTGGACTGTGAACTGTGAACTGTGAAGTTTGTACTGTGATCTGTGAACTGTGAACTGCGGACTGTGAACTGCGAACTGTGAAGTGTGAAATGATGATTCTGAACTGTGATCTGTGAACTGAGAACTGTGAACTGTGAATAGTGAACTGTGGACTGTGAACTGTCAACTGTGAACTGCGAACTGTGAAATGTGAAATGAAGACTGTGAACTGTGATCTGTGAACTGAGAACTGTGAACTGTGAACTGTGAACTGTGGACTTCAACTGTGAACTGCGAACTGTGAAATGTGAAATGAATACTGTGAACGGGGAACTGTGAACTGTGAACTGTGAAATGAAAACTGTGAACTGTGATCTGTGAACTGAGAACTGTGAACTGTGAACTGTGGACTGTGAACTGTGAACTGTGAACTGTGAACTGTGAACTGTGAACTGTGATCTGTGATCTGTGATCTGTGAACTGTGAACTGCGGACTGTGAACTGCGAACTGTGAAGTGTGAACTGAAGACTGTGAACTGTGATCTGTGAACTGAGAACTGTGAACTGTGAATAGTGAACTGTGGACTGTGAACTGTCAACTGTGAACTGCGAAATGTGAAATGTGAAATGAATACTGTGAACGGGGAACTGTGAACTGTGAACTGTGAACTGTGAACCGTGGACTGTGAACTGTGAACTGTGAAGTTTGTACTGTGATCTGTGAACTGTGAACTGCGGACTGTGAACTGCGAACTGTGAAGTGTGAAATGAAGATTCTGAACTGTGATCTGTGAACTGAGAACTGTGAACTGTGAATAGTGAACTGTGGACTGTGAACTGTCAACTGTGAACTGCGAACTGTGAAATGTGAAATGAATACTGTGAACGGGGAACTGTGAACTGTGAACTGTGAACTGTGAACTGTGAAATGAAGACTGTGAACTGTGATCTGTGAACTGAGAACTGTGAACTGTGAACTGTCAACTGTGGACTGTCAACTGTGAACTGCGAACTGTGAAATGTGAAATGAATACTGTGAACGGGGAACTGTGAACTGTGAACTGTGAAATGAAAACTGTGAACTGTGATCTGTGAACTGAGAACTGTGAACTGTGAACTGTGGACTGTGAACTGTGAACTGTGAACTGTGAACTGTGAACTGTGAACTGTGATCTGTGATCTGTGATCTGTGAACTGTGAACTGCGGACTGTGAACTGCGAACTGTGAAGTGTGAACTGAAGACTGTGAACTGTGATCTGTGAACTGAGAACTGTGAACTGTGAATAGTGAACTGTGGACTGTGAACTGTCAACTGTGAACTGCGAAATGTGAAATGTGAAATGAATACTGTGAACGGGGAACTGTGAACTGTGAACTGTGAACTGTGAACTGTGAACTGTTAACTGTGAAATGAAGACTGTGAACTGTGATGTGTGAACTGAGAACTGTGAACTGTGAACTGTGGACTGTGAACTGTGAACTGTGAACTGTGAACTGAGAACTGTAAACTGTGAACTGTGAACTGTGAACTGTGGACTGTCAACTGTGAACTGCGAACTGCGAACTGTGAAATGTGAAATGAATACTGTGAACGGGGAACTGTGAACTGTGAACTGTGAAATGAAAACTGTGAACTGTGATCTGTGAACTGAGAACTGTGAATTGTGAACTGTGGACTGTGAACTGTGAACTGTGAACTGTGAACTGAGAACTGTAAACTGTGAACTGTGAACTGTGAACTGTGAACTGTGAACTGTGAACTGTGAACTGTGATCTGTGAACTGTGAACTGTGAACTGTCAACTGTGAACTGAGAACTGTAAACTGAGAACTGTAAACTGTGAACAGTGATCTGTGAACTGTGAACTGTGAAATGTGAACTGTGAACTGTGATCTGTGATCTGTGAACTGTGAACTGCGAACTGTGAAGTGTGAACTGAAGACTGTGAACTGTGATCTGTGAACTGTGAACTGTGAACTGTGAATAGTGAACTGTGGACTGTGAACTGTCAACTGTGAACTGCGAACTGTGAAGTGTGAAATGAATACTGTGAACGGGGAACTGTGAACTGTGACCTGTGAACTGTGAACTGTGAAGTGTGAAATGAAGACTGTGAACTGTGATCTGTGGACTGTGAACTGTGAACTGTGAATAGTGAACTGTGGACTGTGAACTGTCAACTGTGAACTGCGAACTGTGAAGTGTGAAATGAATACTGTGAACGGGGAACTGTGAACTGTGAATAGTGAACTGTGGACTGTGAACTGTCAACTGCGAACTGCGAACTGTGAAATGTGAAATGAATACTGTGAACGGGGAACTGTGAACTGTGAACTGTGAAATGAAAACTGTGAACTGTGATCTGTGAACTGAGAACTGTGAATTGTGAACTGTGGACTGTGAACTGTGAACTGTGAACTGTGAACAGTGATCTGTGAACTGTGAACTGTGAACTGTGAACTGTGAACTGTGAACTGCGAACTGCGAACTCTGAAGTGTGAAATGAAGACTGTGAACTGTGATCTGTGGACTGTGAACTGTGAACTGTGAATAGTGAACTGTGGACTGTGAACTGTCAACTGTGAACTGCGAACTGTGAAGTGTGAAATGAATACTGTGAACGGGGAACTGTGAACTGTGACCTGTGAACTGTGAACTGTGAAGTGTGAAATGAAGACTGTGAACTGTGATCTGTGGACTGTGAACTGTGAACTGTGAATAGTGAACTGTGGACTGTGAACTGTCAACTGTGAACTGCGAACTGTGAAGTGTGAAATGAATACTGTGAACGGGGAACTGTGAACTGTGACCTGTGAACTGTGAACTGTGATCTGTGAACTATGAACTGTGGACTGTGAACTGTGAACTGTGACCTGTGAACTGTGAACTGTGACCTGTGAACTGTGAACTGTGAACTGTGAACTGTGAACTGTGAACTTCGAACTGTGAAGTATGAAATGAAGACAGTGAACTGTGAAATGTGAACTGTGACCTGCGAACTGGGAACTGTGAACTGTGAACTGTGAACTGTGAACTGTGATCTGTGAACTGTGAAGTGTGAACTGTGAACTGTGAACTGTGAACTGTGAAGTATGAAATGAAAACAGTGAACTGTGAACTGTGAACTGTGATCTGTGATCTGTGAACTGTGAAGTGTGAACTGTGAACTGTGAACTGTGAACTGTGAACTGTGAACTGTGAACTGTGAACTGTGAACTGTGAACTATGATCTGTGAACACTGAACTGCGGACTGTGAACTGTGAACTGTGACCTGTGAACTGTGAACTGTGAACTGTGAACTGTGAACTGTGAACTGTGAACTGTGAACTTCGAACTGTGAAGTACGAAATGAAGACAGTGAACTGTGAAATGTGAACTGTGACCTGCGAACTGGGAACTGTGAACTGTGAACTGTGAACTGTGATCTGTGAACTCTGAAGTGTGAAGTGTGAAATGAAGACTGTGAACTGTGAACTGTGAACTGTGACCTGCGAACTGGGAACTGTGAACTGTGAACTGTGAACTGTGAACTGTGGACTGTGAACTGTGAACAGTGAAGTTTGTACTGTGATCTGTGAACTGTGAACTGCGGACTGTGAACTGCGAACTGTGAAGTGTGAAATGAAGACTGTGAACTGTGATCTGTGAACTGAGAACTGTGAACTGTGAAATGAAGACTGTGAACTGTGATCTGTGAACTGAGAACTGTGAACTGTGAACTGTGAACTGTGAACTGTGGACTGTCAACTGTGAACTGCGAAATGTGAAATGTGAAATGAATACTGTGAACGGGGAACTGTGAACTGTGAACTGTGAAATGAAAACTGTGAACTGTGATCTGTGAACTGAGAACTGTGAACTGTGAACTGTGGACTGTGAACTGTGAACTGTGAACTGTGAACTGTGAACTGAGAACTGTAAACTGTGAACTGTGAACTGTCAACTGTGAACTGAGAACTGTAAACTGTGAACTGTGAACTGTGAACTGTGAACTGTGGACTGTGAACTGTGAACTGTGAAGTTTGTACTGTGATCTGTGAACTGTGAACTGCGGACTGTGAACTGCGAACTGTGAAGTGTGAAATGAAGATTCTGAACTGTGATCTGTGAACTGAGAACTGTGAACTGTGAATAGTGAACTGTGGACTGTGAACTGTCAACTGTGAACTGCGAACTGTGAAATGTGAAATGAATACTGTGAACGGGGAACTGTGAACTGTGAACTGTGAACTGTGAACTGTGAAATGAAGACTGTGAACTGTGATCTGTGAACTGAGAACTGTGAACTGTGAACTGTGAACTGTGGACTGTCAACTGTGAACTGCGAACTGTGAAATGTGAAATGAATACTGTGAACGGGGAACTGTGAACTGTGAACTGTGAAATGAAAACTGTGAACTGTGATCTGTGAACTGAGAACTGTGAACTGTGAACTGTGGACTGTGAACTGTGAACTGTGAACTGTGAACTGTGAACTGTGAACTGTGATCTGTGATCTGTGATCTGTGAACTGTGAACTGCGGACTGTGAACTGCGAACTGTGAAGTGTGAACTGAAGACTGTGAACTGTGATCTGTGAACTGAGAACTGTGAACTGTGAACTGTCAACTGTGAACTGCGAAATGTGAAATGTGAAATGAATACTGTGAACGGGGAACTGTGAACTGTGAACTGTGAACTGTGAACTGTGAACTGTTAACTGTGAAATGAAGACTGTGAACTGTGATGTGTGAACTGAGAACTGTGAACTGTGAACTGTGGACTGTGAACTGTGAACTGTGAACTGTGAACTGAGAACTGTAAACTGTGAACTGTGAACTGTGAACTGTGGACTGTCAACTGTGAACTGCGAACTGTGAAATGTGAAATGAATACTGTGAACGGGGAACTGTGAACTGTGAACTGTGAAATGAAAACTGTGAACTGTGATCTGTGAACTGAGAACTGTGAATTGTGAACTGTGGACTGTGAAATGAATACTGTGAACGGGGAACTGTGAACTGTGAACTGTGAACTGTGAACAGTGATCTGTGAACTGTGAACTGTGAACTGTGAACTGTGAACTGTGAACTGTGAACTGCGAACTGCGAACTGTGAAGTGTGAAATGAAGACTGTGAACTGTGATCTGTGGACTGTGAACTGTGAACTGTGAATAGTGAACTGTGGACTGTGAACTGTCAACTGTGAACTGCGAACTTTGAAGTGTGAAATGAATACTGTGAACGGGGAACTGTGAACTGTGACCTGTGAACTGTGAACTGTGAAGTGTGAAATGAAGACTGTGAACTGTGATCTGTGGACTGTGAACTGTGAACTGTGAATAGTGAACTGTGGACTGTGAACTGTCAACTGTAAACTGCGAACTGTGAACTGTGAACTGTGAACTGTGAACTTCGAACTGTGAAGTATGAAATGAAGACAGTGAACTGTGAAATGTGAACTGTGACCTGCGAACTGGGAACTGTGAACTGTGAAATGTGAACTGTGAACTGTGATCTGTGAACTGTGAAGTGTGATCTGTGAACTGTGAACTGTGAACTGTGAAGTATGAAATGAAAACAGTGAACTGTGAACTGTGAACTGTGATCTGTGATCTGTGAACTGTGAAGTGTGAACTGTGAACTGTGAACTGTGAACTGTGAACTGTGAACTGTGAACTGTGAACTGTGAACTGTGAACTATGATCTGTGAACACTGAACTGCGGACTGTGAACTGTGAACTGTGACCTGTGAACTGTGAACTGTGAACTGTGAACTGTGAACTGTGAACTGTGAACTGTGAACTGTGAACTGTGAACTGTGAACTATGATCTGTGAACAGTGAACTGCGGACTGTGATCTGTGGACTGTAACCTGTGAACTGTGAACTGTGAACTGTGAACTGTGATCTGTGAACTGTGAACTGAGAACTGTGAAGTGTGAAATGAAGACTGTGAACTGTGAACTGTGAACTGTGAACTGTGAAATGAAAACTGTGAACTGTGATCTGTGAACTGAGAACTGTGAATTGTGAACTGTGGACTGTGAACTGTGAACTGTGAACTGTGAACAGTGATCTGTGAACTGTGAACTGTGAACTGTGAACTGTGAACTGTGAACTGCGAACTGCGAACTGTGAAGTGTGAAATGAAGACTGTGAACTGTGATCTGTGGACTGTGAACTGTGAACTGTGAATAGTGAACTGTGGACTGTGAACTGTCAACTGTGAACTGCGAACTGTGAAGTGTGAAATGAATACTGTGAACGGGGAACTGTGAACTGTGACCTGTGAACTGTGAACTGTGAAGTGTGAAATGAAGACTGTGAACTGTGATCTGTGGACTGTGAACTGTGAACTGTGAATAGTGAACTGTGGACTGTGAACTGTCAACTGTGAACTGCGAACTGTGAAGTGTGAAATGAATACTGTGAACGGGGAACTGTGAACTGTGACCTGTGAACTGTGAACTGTGAACTGTGATCTGTGAACAGTGAACTGTGGACTGTGAACTGTGAACTGTGACCTGTGAACTGTGAACTGTGACCTGTGAACTGTGAACTGTGAACTGTGAACTGTGAACTTCGAACTGTGAAGTATGAAATGAAGACAGTGAACTGTGAAATGTGAACTGTGACCTGCGAACTGGGAACTGTGAACTGTGAACTGTGAACTGTGAACTGTGATCTGTGAACTGTGAAGTGTGAACTGTGAACTGTGAACTGTGAACTGTGAAGTATGAAATGAAAACAGTGAACTGTGAACTGTGAACTGTGATCTGTGATCTGTGAACTGTGAAGTGTGAGCTGTGAACTGTGAACTGTGAACTGTGAACTGTGAACTGTGAACTGTGAACTGTGAACTGTGAACTGTGAACTATGATCTGTGAACACTGAACTGCGGACTGTGAACTGTGAACTGTGACCTGTGAACTGTGAACTGTGAACTGTGAACTGTGAACTGTGAACTGTGAACTGTGAACTTCGAACTGTGAAGTACGAAATGAAGACAGTGAACTGTGAAATGTGAACTGTGACCTGCGAACTGGGAACTGTGAACTGTGAACTGTGAACTGTGATCTGTGAACTCTGAAGTGTGAAATGTGAACTGTGAACTGTGAACTGTGAACTGTGAACTGTGAACTATGATCTGTGAACAGTGAACTGCGGACTGTGATCTGTGGACTGTAACCTGTGAACTGTGAACTGTGAACTGTGATCTGTGAACTGTGAACTGAGAACTGTGAAGTGTGAAATGAAGACTGTGAACTGTGAACTGTGAACTGTTAACTGTGAACTGTGAACTGTGAACTGTGATCTGTGAACTGTGAACTGCGAACTGTGAAGTGTGAAATGAAGACTGTGAACTGTGATCTGTGGACTGTGAACTGTGAACTGTGAACTGTGAATATTGAACTGTGGACTGTGAACTGTCAACTGTGAACTGCGAACTGTGAAGTGTGAAATGAATACTGTGAACGGGGAACTGTGAACTGTGACCTGTGAACTGTGAACTGTGAACTGTGAACTGTGAACTGTGAACTGTGATCTGTGAACAGTGAAGTGTGGACTGTGAACTGTGACCTGTGACCTGTGACCTGTGAACTGTGAACCGTGACCTGTGAACTGTGAATTGTGAACTGTGAACTGTGAACTGTGAACTTCGAACTTTGAAGTATGAAATGAAGACAGTGAACTGTGAAATGTGAACTGTGACCTGCGAACTGGGAACTGTGAACTGTGAACTGTGAACTGTGAACTATGATCTGTGAACAGTGAACTGCGGACTGTGATCTGTGGACTGTAACCTGTGAACTGTGAACTGTGAACTGTGATCTGTGAACTGTGAACTGCGAACTGTGAAGTATGAAATGAAGACTGTGTACTGTGAACTGTGATCTGTGAACAGTGAACTGTGGTCTGTGATCTGTGAACTGTGAACTGTGAACTGTGAAGAGTGGGCTGTGAACTGTGACCTGTGAACTGTGAACTGCGAACTGTGAAGTATGAAATGAAGACAGTGAACTGTGAAATGTGAACTGTGACCTGCGAACTGGGAACTGTGAACTGTGAACTGTGAACTGTGATCTGTGAACTGTGAAGTGTGAACTGTGAACTGTGAACTGTGATCTGTGAACTGTGAACTGCGAACTGTGAAGTGTGAAATGAAGACTGTGAACTGTGATCTGTGAACTGAGAACTGTGAGCTGTGAATAGTGAACTGTGGACTGTGAACTGTGAACTGTGAACTGTGAACTGTGAGGTGTGAACTGTGAACTGTGAACTGTGATCTGTGAACTGTGAACTGCGAACTGTGAAGTGTGAAATGAAGACTGTGAACTGTGATCTGTGAACTGAGAACTGTGAGCTGTGAATAGTGAACTGTGGACTGTGAACTGTGAACTGTGAACTGTGAACTGTGACCTGCGAACTGGGAACTGTGAACTGTGAACTGTGAACTGTGAACTGTGGACTGTGAACTGTGAACAGTGAAGTTTGTACTGTGATCTGTGAACTGTGAACTGCGGACTGTGAACTGCGAACTGTGAAGTGTGAAATGAAGACTGTGAACTGTGATCTGTGAACTGAGAACTGTGAACTGTGAAATGAAGACTGTGAACTGTGATCTGTGAACTGAGAACTGTGAACTGTGAACTGTGAACTGTGAACTGTGGACTGTCAACTGTGAACTGCGAAATGTGAAATGTGAAATGAATACTGTGAACGGGGAACTGTGAACTGTGAACTGTGAAATGAAAACTGTGAACTGTGATCTGTGAACTGAGAACTGTGAACTGTGAACTGTGGACTGTGAACTGTGAACTGTGAACTGTGAACTGTGAACTGAGAACTGTAAACTGTGAACTGTGAACTGTCAACTGTGAACTGAGAACTGTAAACTGTGAACTGTGAACTGTGAACTGTGAACTGTGGACTGTGAACTGTGAACTGTGAAGTTTGTACTGTGATCTGTGAACTGTGAACTGCGGACTGTGAACTGCGAACTGTGAAGTGTGAAATGAAGATTCTGAACTGTGATCTGTGAACTGAGAACTGTGAACTGTGAATAGTGAACTGTGGACTGTGAACTGTCAACTGTGAACTGCGAACTGTGAAATGTGAAATGAATACTGTGAACGGGGAACTGTGAACTGTGAACTGTGAACTGTGAACTGTGAAATGAAGACTGTGAACTGTGATCTGTGAACTGAGAACTGTGAACTGTGAACTGTGAACTGTGGACTGTCAACTGTGAACTGCGAACTGTGAAATGTGAAATGAATACTGTGAACGGGGAACTGTGAACTGTGAACTGTGAAATGAAAACTGTGAACTGTGATCTGTGAACTGAGAACTGTGAACTGTGAACTGTGGACTGTGAACTGTGAACTGTGAACTGTGAACTGTGAACTGTGATCTGTGATCTGTGATCTGTGAACTGTGAACTGCGGACTGTGAACTGCGAACTGTGAAGTGTGAACTGAAGACTGTGAACTGTGATCTGTGAACTGAGAACTGTGAACTGTGAACTGTGAACTGTGAACTGCGAAATGTGAAATGTGAAATGAATACTGTGAACGGGGAACTGTGAACTGTGAACTGTGAACTGTGAACTGTGAACTGTTAACTGTGAAATGAAGACTGTGAACTGTGATGTGTGAACTGAGAACTGTGAACTGTGAACTGTGGACTGTGAACTGTGAACTGTGAACTGTGAACTGAGAACTGTAAACTGTGAACTGTGAACTGTGAACTGTGGACTGTCAACTGTGAACTGCGAACTGTGAAATGTGAAATGAATACTGTGAACGGGGAACTGTGAACTGTGAACTGTGAAATGAAAACTGTGAACTGTGATCTGTGAACTGAGAACTGTGAATTGTGAACTGTGGACTGTGAAATGAATACTGTGAACGGGGAACTGTGAACTGTGAACTGTGAACTGTGAACAGTGATCTGTGAACTGTGAACTGTGAACTGTGAACTGTGAACTGTGAACTGTGAACTGCGAACTGCGAACTGTGAAGTGTGAAATGAAGACTGTGAACTGTGATCTGTGGACTGTGAACTGTGAACTGTGAATAGTGAACTGTGGACTGTGAACTGTCAACTGTGAACTGCGAACTTTGAAGTGTGAAATGAATACTGTGAACGGGGAACTGTGAACTGTGACCTGTGAACTGTGAACTGTGAAGTGTGAAATGAAGACTGTGAACTGTGATCTGTGGACTGTGAACTGTGAACTGTGAATAGTGAACTGTGGACTGTGAACTGTCAACTGTAAACTGCGAACTGTGAACTGTGAACTGTGAACTGTGAACTTCGAACTGTGAAGTATGAAATGAAGACAGTGAACTGTGAAATGTGAACTGTGACCTGCGAACTGGGAACTGTGAACTGTGAAATGTGAACTGTGAACTGTGATCTGTGAACTGTGAAGTGTGAACTGTGAACTGTGAACTGTGAACTGTGAAGTATGAAATGAAAACAGTGAACTGTGAACTGTGAACTGTGATCTGTGATCTGTGAACTGTGAAGTGTGAACTGTGAACTGTGAACTGTGAACTGTGAACTGTGAACTGTGAACTGTGAACTGTGAACTGTGAACTATGATCTGTGAACACTGAACTGCGGACTGTGAACTGTGAACTGTGACCTGTGAACTGTGAACTGTGAACTGTGAACTGTGAACTGTGAACTGTGAACTGTGAACTGTGAACTGTGAACTATGATCTGTGAACAGTGAACTGCGGACTGTGATCTGTGGACTGTAACCTGTGAACTGTGAACTGTGAACTGTGAACTGTGATCTGTGAACTGTGAACTGAGAACTGTGAAGTGTGAAATGAAGACTGTGAACTGTGAACTGTGAACTGTGAACTGTGAAATGAAAACTGTGAACTGTGATCTGTGAACTGAGAACTGTGAATTGTGAACTGTGGACTGTGAACTGTGAACTGTGAACTGTGAACAGTGATCTGTGAACTGTGAACTGTGAACTGTGAACTGTGAACTGTGAACTGCGAACTGCGAACTGTGAAGTGTGAAATGAAGACTGTGAACTGTGATCTGTGGACTGTGAACTGTGAACTGTGAATAGTGAACTGTGGACTGTGAACTGTCAACTGTGAACTGCGAACTGTGAAGTGTGAAATGAATACTGTGAACGGGGAACTGTGAACTGTGACCTGTGAACTGTGAACTGTGAAGTGTGAAATGAAGACTGTGAACTGTGATCTGTGGACTGTGAACTGTGAACTGTGAATAGTGAACTGTGGACTGTGAACTGTCAACTGTGAACTGCGAACTGTGAAGTGTGAAATGAATACTGTGAACGGGGAACTGTGAACTGTGACCTGTGAACTGTGAACTGTGAACTGTGATCTGTGAACAGTGAACTGTGGACTGTGAACTGTGAACTGTGACCTGTGAACTGTGAACTGTGACCTGTGAACTGTGAACTGTGAACTGTGAACTGTGAACTTCGAACTGTGAAGTATGAAATGAAGACAGTGAACTGTGAAATGTGAACTGTGACCTGCGAACTGGGAACTGTGAACTGTGAACTGTGAACTGTGAACTGTGATCTGTGAACTGTGAAGTGTGAACTGTGAACTGTGAACTGTGAACTGTGAAGTATGAAATGAAAACAGTGAACTGTGAACTGTGAACTGTGATCTGTGATCTGTGAACTGTGAAGTGTGAGCTGTGAACTGTGAACTGTGAACTGTGAACTGTGAACTGTGAACTGTGAACTGTGAACTGTGAACTGTGAACTATGATCTGTGAACACTGAACTGCGGACTGTGAACTGTGAACTGTGACCTGTGAACTGTGAACTGTGAACTGTGAACTGTGAACTGTGAACTGTGAACTGTGAACTTCGAACTGTGAAGTACGAAATGAAGACAGTGAACTGTGAAATGTGAACTGTGACCTGCGAACTGGGAACTGTGAACTGTGAACTGTGAACTGTGATCTGTGAACTCTGAAGTGTGAAATGTGAACTGTGAACTGTGAACTGTGAACTGTGAACTGTGAACTATGATCTGTGAACAGTGAACTGCGGACTGTGATCTGTGGACTGTAACCTGTGAACTGTGAACTGTGAACTGTGATCTGTGAACTGTGAACTGAGAACTGTGAAGTGTGAAATGAAAACTGTGAACTGTGAACTGTGAACTGTTAACTGTGAACTGTGAACTGTGAACTGTGATCTGTGAACTGTGAACTGCGAACTGTGAAGTGTGAAATGAAGACTGTGAACTGTGATCTGTGGACTGTGAACTGTGAACTGTGAACTGTGAATATTGAACTGTGGACTGTGAACTGTCAACTGTGAACTGCGAACTGTGAAGTGTGAAATGAATACTGTGAACGGGGAACTGTGAACTGTGACCTGTGAACTGTGAACTGTGAACTGTGAACTGTGAACTGTGAACTGTGATCTGTGAACAGTGAAGTGTGGACTGTGAACTGTGACCTGTGACCTGTGACCTGTGAACTGTGAACCGTGACCTGTGAACTGTGAATTGTGAACTGTGAACTGTGAACTGTGAACTTCGAACTTTGAAGTATGAAATGAAGACAGTGAACTGTGAAATGTGAACTGTGACCTGCGAACTGGGAACTGTGAACTGTGAACTGTGAACTGTGAACTATGATCTGTGAACAGTGAACTGCGGACTGTGATCTGTGGACTGTAACCTGTGAACTGTGAACTGTGAACTGTGATCTGTGAACTGTGAACTGCGAACTGTGAAGTATGAAATGAAGACTGTGTACTGTGAACTGTGATCTGTGAACAGTGAACTGTGGTCTGTGATCTGTGAACTGTGAACTGTGAACTGTGAAGAGTGGGCTGTGAACTGTGACCTGTGAACTGTGAACTGCGAACTGTGAAGTATGAAATGAAGACAGTGAACTGTGAAATGTGAACTGTGACCTGCGAACTGGGAACTGTGAACTGTGAACTGTGAACTGTGATCTGTGAACTGTGAAGTGTGAACTGTGAACTGTGAACTGTGATCTGTGAACTGTGAACTGCGAACTGTGAAGTGTGAAATGAAGACTGTGAACTGTGATCTGTGAACTGAGAACTGTGAGCTGTGAATAGTGAACTGTGGACTGTGAACTGTGAACTGTGAACTGTGAACTGTGAGGTGTGAACTGTGAACTGTGAACTGTGATCTGTGAACTGTGAACTGCGAACTGTGAAGTGTGAAATGAAGACTGTGAACTGTGATCTGTGAACTGAGAACTGTGAGCTGTGAATAGTGAACTGTGGACTGTGAACTGTGAACTGTGAAGTGTGAAATGAAGACTGTGAACTGTGATCTGAGAACTGAGAACTGTGAGCTGTGAATAGTGAACTGTGGACTGTGAACTGTGAACTGTGAATGGTGAACAGTGAACTGTGGACTGCGAACTGTGAAGTGTGAAATGAATACTGTGAACGGGGAACTGTGAACTGTGACCTGTGAACTGTGAACTGTGAAGTGTGAAATGAAGACTGTGAACTGTGATCTGTGGACTGTGAACTGTCAACTGTGAATAGTGAACTGTGGACTGTGAACTGTCAACTGTGAACTGCGAACTGTGAAGTGTGAAATGAATACTGTGAACGGGGAACTGTGAACTGTGACCTGTGAACTGTGAACTGTGAACTGTGATCTGTGAACAGTGAACTGTGGACTGTGAACTGTGAACTGTGACCTGTGAACTGTGAACTGTGACCTGTGAACTGTGAACTGTGAACTGTGAACTGTGAACTGTGAACTTCGAACTGTGAAGTATGAAATGAAGACAGTGAACTGTGAAATGTGAACTGTGACCTGCGAACTGGGAACTGTGAACTGTGAACTGTGAACTGTGAACTGTGATCTGTGAACTGTGAAGTGTGAACTGTGAACTGTGAACTGTGAACTGTGAACTGTGAACTGTGAAGTATGAAATGAAAACAGTGAACTGTGAACTGTGAACTGTGATCTGTGAAGTGTGAACTGTGAACTGTGAACTGTGAACTGTGAACTGTGAACTGTGAACTGTGAACTGTGAACTGTGAACTGTGAACTGTGAACTGTGAACTGTGAACTGTGAACTGTGAACTATGATCTGTGAACACTGAACTGCGGACTGTGAACTGTGAACTGTGACCTGTGAACTGTGAACTGTGAACTGTGAACTGTGAACTGTGAACTGTGAACTGTAAACTGTGAACTGTGAACTGTGAACTGTGAACTTCGAACTGTGAAGTACGAAATGAAGACAGTGAACTGTGAAATGTGAACTGTGACCTGCGAACTGGGAACTGTGAACTCTGAACTGTGAACTGTGATCTGTGAACTCTGAAGTGTGAAATGTGAACTGTGAACTGTGAACTGTGAACTGTGAACTGTGAACTGTGAACTATGATCTGTGAACAGTGAACTGCGGACTGTGATCTGTGGACTGTAACCTGTGAACTGTGAACTGTGAACTGTGAACTGTGATGTGTGAACTGTGAACTGAGAACTGTGAAGTGTGAAATGAAGACTGTGAACTGTGAACTGTGAACTGTGAACTGTGAACTGTGAACTGTGAACTGTGAACTGTGATCTGTGAACTGTGAACTGCGAACCGTGAAGTGTGAAATGAAGACTGTGAACTGTGATCTGTGGACTGTGAACTGTGAACTGTGAACTGTGAATATTGAACTGTGGACTGTGAACTGTCAACTGTGAACTGCGAACTGTGAAGTGTGAAATGAATACTGTGAACGGGGAACTGTGAACTGTGACCTGTGAACTGTGAACTGTGAACTGTGAACTGTGAACTGTGATCTGTGAACAGTGAAGTGTGGACTGTGAACTGTGAATAGTGACCTGTGACCTGTGAACTGTGAACCGTGACCTGTGAACTGTGAATTGTGAACTGTGAACTGTGAACTGTGAACTGTGAACTTCGAACTTTGAAGTATGAAATGAAGACAGTGAACTGTGAAATGTGAACTGTGACCTGCGAACTGGGAACTGTGAACTGTGAACTGTGAACTGTGAACTGTGAACTATGATCTGTGAACAGTGAACTGCGGACTGTGATCTGTGGACTGTAACCTGTGAACTGTGAACTGTGAACTGTGATCTGTGAACTGTGAACTGCGAACTGTGAAGTATGAAATGAAGACTGTGTACTGTGAACTGTGATCTGTGAACAGTGAACTGTGGTCTGTGATCTGTGAACTGTGAACTGTGAACTGTGAAGAGTGGGCTGTGAACTGTGACCTGTGAACTGTGAACTGCGAACTGTGAACTGTGAACTGCGAACTGTGAAGTATGAAATGAAGACAGTGAACTGTGAAATGTGAACTGTGACCTGCGAACTGGGAACTGTGAACTGTGAACTGTGAACTGTGATCTGTGAACTGTGAAGTGTGAACTGTGAACTGTGAACTGTGAACTGTGATCTGTGAACTGTGAACTGCGAACTGTGAAGTGTGAAATGAAGACTGTGAACTGTGATCTGTGAACTGAGAACTGTGAGCTGTGAATAGTGAACTGTGGACTGTGAACTGTGAACTGTGAACTGTGAACTGTGAGGTGTGAACTGTGAACTGTGAACTGTGACCTGTGAACTGTGAACTGCGAACTGTGAAGTGTGAAATGAAGACTGTGAACTGTGATCTGTGAACTGAGAACTGTGAGCTGTGAATAGTGAACTGTGGACTGTGAACTGTGAACTGTGAACTGTGAACTGTGATCTTTGAACTGTGCACTGCGAACTGTGAAGTGTGAAATGAAGACTGTGAACTGTGATCTGAGAACTGAGAACTGTGAGCTGTGAATAGTGAACTGTGGACTGTGAACTGTGAACTGTGAATTGTGAACAGTGAACTGTGGACTGTGAACTGTGAAGTGTGTACTGTGAACTGTCAACTGTCAACTGTGAACTGTAATCTGTGAACTGTGATCTGTGAACTGTGAACTGCGAACTGTGAAGTGTGAAATGAAGACTGTGAACTGTGATCTGTGAACTCAGAACTGTGAACTGTGATCTGTGGACTGTAACCTGTGCACTGTGAAGACTGCAGTGTGAAATGAAGGCTGTGAACTGTGAACTGTCAACTGTGAACTGAGAACTGTGAACTGTGGACTGTGAACTGTGAACAGTGAAGTTTGTACTGTGATCTGTGAACTGTGAACTGCGGACTGTGAACTGCGAACTGTGAAGTGTGAAATGAAGACTGTGAACTGTGATCTGTGAACTGAGAACTGTGAACTGTGAAATGAAGACTGTGAACTGTGATCTGTGAACTGAGAACTGTGAACTGTGAACTGTGAACTGTGGACTGTCAACTGTGAACTGCGAACTGTGAAATGTGAAATGAATACTGTGAACGGGGAACTGTGAACTGCGAACTGTGAAGTGTGAAATGAAGACTGTGAACTGTGATCTGTGAACTGAGAACAGTGAACTGTGATCTGTGGACTGTGAACTGTGCACTGTGAAGTCTGAAGTGTGAAATGAAGACTGTGAACTGTGAACTGTGAACTGTGAACTGTGAACTGTGAACTGTGAACTGTGATCTGTGAACAGTGAACTGTGGTCTGTGATCTGTGAACTGTGAACTGTGAACTGTGAAATGAAGACTGTGAACTGTGATCTGTGAACTGAGAACTGTGAACTGTGAACTGTGAATACTGAATTGTGAAATGAAGTCTGTGAACTGTGATCTGTGAACTGAGAACTGTGAACTGTGAACAGTGGACTGTAAACTGTGACCTGTGAACTGTGAACTGTGAACTGCGAACTGTGAAGTATGAAATGAAGACTGTGTACTGTGAACTGTGATCTGTGAACAGTGAACTGTGGTCTCTGATCTGTGAACTGTGAACTGTGAACTGTGAAGAGTGGGCTGTGAACTGTGACCTGTGAACTGTGAACTGCGAACTGTGAACTGTGGACTGTCAACTGTGAACTGTGAAATGTGAACTGTGACCTGCGAACTGGGAACTGTGAACTGTGAACTGTGAACTGTGATCTGTGAACTGTGAAGTGTGAACTGTGAACTGTGAACTGTGAACTGCGAACTGTGAAGTGTGAAATGAAGACTGTGAACTGTGATCTGTGAACTGAGAACTGTTTGCTGTGAATAGTGAACTGTGGACTGTGAACTGTGAACTGTGAACTGTGATCTTTGAACTGTGTACTGCGAACTGTGAATTGTGAAATGAAGACTGTGAACTGTGATCTGAGAACTGAGAACTGTGAGCTGTGAATAGTGAACTGTGGACTGTGAACTGTGAACTGTGAATTGTGAACAGTGAACTGTGGACTGTGAACTGTGAAGTGTGTACTGTGAACTGTCAACTGTCAACTGTGAACTGTAATCTGTGAACTGTGATCTGTGAACTGTGAACTGCGAACTGTGAAGTGTGAAATGAAGACTGTGAACTGTGATCTGTGAACTCAGAACTGTGAACTGTGATCTGTGGACTGTAACCTGTGCACTGTGAAGACTGCTGTGTGAAATGAAGACTGTGAACTGTGAACTGTCAACTGTGAACTGAGAACTGTGAACTGTGGACTGTGAACTGTGAACAGTGAAGTTTGTACTGTGATCTGTGAACTGTGAACTGCGGACTGTGAACTGCGAACTGTGAAGTGTGAAATGAAGACTGTGAACTGTGATCTGTGAACTGAGAACTGTGAACTGTGAAATGAAGACTGTGAACTGTGATCTGTGAACTGAGAACTGTGAACTGTGAACTGTGAACTGTGAACTGTGGACTGTCAACTGTGAACTGCGAACTGTGAAATGTGAAATGAATACTGTGAACGGGGAACTGTGAACTGCGAACTGTGAAATGAAGACTGTGAACTGTGATCTGTGAACTGAGAACAGTGAACTGTGATCTGTGGACTGTGAACTGTGCACTGTGAAGTCTGAAGTGTGAAATGAAGACTGTGAACTGTGAACTGTGAACTGTGAACTGTGAACTGTGAACTGTGAACTGTGATCTGTGAACAGTGAACTGTGGTCTGTGATCTGTGAACTGTGAACTGTGAACTGTGAAATGAAGACTGTGAACTGTGATCTGTGAACTGAGAACTGTGAACTGTGAACTGTGAATACTGAATTGTGAAATGAAGTCTGTGAACTGTGATCTGTGAACTGAGAACTGTGAACTGTGAACAGTGGACTGTAAACTGTGACCTGTGAACTGTGAACTGTGAACTGCGAACTGTGAAGTATGAAATGAAGACTGTGTACTGTGAACTGTGATCTGTGAACAGTGAACTGTGGTCTGTGATCAGTGAACTGTGAACTGTGAACTGTGAAGAGTGGGCTGTGAACTGTGACCTGTGAACTGTGAACTGCGAACTGTGAAGTATGAAATGAAGACAGTGAACTGTGAAATGTGAACTGTGACCTGCGAACTGGGAACTGTGAACTGTGAACTGTGAACTGTGATCTGTGAACTGTGATCTGTGAACTGTGAACTGCGAACTGTGAAGTGTGAAATGAAGACTGTGAACTGTGATCTGTGGACTGTGAACTGTGAACTGTGAACTGTGAATATTGAACTGTGGACTGTGAACTGTCAACTGTGAACTGCGAACTGTGAAGTGTGAACTGTGATCTGTGAACAGTGAAGTGTGGACTGTGAACTGTGAACTGTGACCTGTGACCTGTGAACTGCGAACCGTGACCTGTGAACTGTGAATTGTGAACTGTGAACTGTGAACTGTGAACTTCGAACTTTGAAGTATGAAATGAAGACAGTGAACTGTGAAATGTGAACTGTGACCTGCGAACTGGGAACTGTGAACTGTGAACTGTGAACTGTGAACTGTGAACTATGATCTGTGAACAGTGAACTGCGGACTGTGATCTGTGGACTGTAACCTGTGAACTGTGAACTGTGAACTGTAATCTGTGAACTGTGAACTGCGAACTGTGAAGTATGAAATGAAGACTGTGTACTGTGAACTGTGATCTGTGAACAGTGAACTGTGGTCTGTGATCTGTGAACTGTGAACTGTGAACTGTGAAGAGTGGGCTGTGAACTGTGACCTGTGAACTGTGAACTGCGAACTGTGAAGTATGAAATGAAGACAGTGAACTGTGAAATGTGAACTGTGACCTGCGAACTGGGAACTGTGAACTGTGAACTGTGAACTGTGATCTGTGAACTGTGAAGTGTGAACTGTGAACTGTGAACTGTGATCTGTGAACTGTGAACTGCGAACTGTGAAGTGTGAAATGAAGACTGTGAACTGTGATCTGTGAACTGAGAACTGTGAGCTGTGAATAGTGAACTGTGGACTGTGAACTGTGAACTGTGAACTGTGAACTGTGAACTGTGAACTGTGATCTGTGAACTGTGAACTGCGAACTGTGAAGTGTGAAATGAAGACTGTGAACTGTGATCTGTGAACTGAGAACTGTGAGCTGTGAGTAGTGAACTGTGGACTGTGAACTGTGAACTGTGAACTGTGAACTGTGATCTTTGAACTGTGCACTGCGAACTGTGAAGTGTGAAATGAAGACTGTGAACTGTGATCTGAGAACTGAGAACTGTGAGCTGTGAATAGTGAACTGTGGACTGTGAACTGTGAACTGTGAATTGTGAACAGTGAACTGTGGACTGTGAACTGTGAAGTGTGTACTGTGAACTGTCAACTGTCAACTGTGAACTGTAATCTGTGAACTGTGATCTGTGAACTGTGAACTGCGAACTGTGAAGTGTGAAATGAAGACTGTTAACTGTGATCTGTGAACTCAGAACTGTGAACTGTGATCTGTGGACTGTAACCTGTGCACTGTGAAGACTGCAGTGTGAAATGAAGGCTGTGAACTGTGAACTGTCAACTGTGAACTGAGAACTGTGAACTGTGGACTGTGAACTGTGAACAGTGAAGTTTGTACTGTGATCTGTGAACTGTGAACTGCGGACTGTGAACTGCGAACTGTGAAGTGTGAAATGAAGACTGTGAACTGTGATCTGTGAACTGAGAACTGTGAACTGTGAAATGAAGACTGTGAACTGTGATCTGTGAACTGAGAACTGTGAACTGTGAACTGTGAACTGTGAACTGTGGACTGTCAACTGTGAACTGCGAACTGTGAAATGTGAAATGAATACTGTGAACGGGGAACTGTGAACTGCGAACTGTGAAGTGTGAAATGAAGACAGTGAACTGTGATCTGTGAACTGAGAACAGTGAACTGTGATCTGTGGACTGTGAACTGTGCACTGTGAAGACTGCAGTGTGAAATGAAGGCTGTGAACTGTGAACTGTCAACTGTGAACTGAGAACTGTGATCTGTGAACTGTGAACTGTGAAATGAAGACTGTGAACTGTGATCTGTGAACTGAGAACTGTGAACTGTGAACTGTGAATACTGAATTGTGAAATGAAGTCTGTGAACTGTGATCTGTGAACTGAGAACTGTGAACTGTGAACAGTGGACTGTAAACTGTGACCTGTGAACTGTGAACTGTGAACTGCGAACTGTGAAGTATGAAATGCAGACTGTGTACTGTGAACTGTGATCTGTGAACAGTGAACTGTGGTCTGTGATCTGTGAACTGTGAACTGTGAACTGTGAAGAGTGGGCTGTGAACTGTGACCTGTGAACTGTGAACTGCGTACTGTGAAGTATGTAATGAAGACAGTGAACTGTGAAATGTGAACTGTGACCTGCGAACTGGGAACTGTTAACTGTGAACTGTGAACTGTGATCTGTGAACTGTGAAGTGTGAACTGTGAACTGTGAACTGTGAACTGCGAACTGTGAAGTGTGAAATGAAGACTGTGAACTGTGATCTGTGAACTGAGAACTGTGAGCTGTGAATAGTGAACTGTGGACTGTGAACTGTGAACTGTGAACTGTGAACTGTGAACTGTGATCTTTGAACTGTGCACTGCGAACTGTGAAGTGTGAAATGAAGACTGTGAACTGTGATCTGAGAACTGAGAACTGTGAGCTGTGAATAGTGAACTGTGGACTGTGAACTGTGAACTGTGAATTGTGAACAGTGAACTGTGGACTGTGAACTGTGAAGTGTGTACTGTGAACTGTCAACTGTCAACTGTGAACTGTAATCTGTGAACTGTGATCTGTGAACTGTGAACTGCGAACTGTGAAGTGTGAAATGAAGACTGTGAACTGTGATCTGTGAACTCAGAACTGTGAACTGTGATCTGTGGACTGTAACCTGTGCACTGTGAAGACTGCAGTGTGAAATGAAGACTGTGAACTGTGAACTGTCAACTGTGAACTGAGAACTGTGAACTGTGGACTGTGAACTGTGAACAGTGAAGTTTGTACTGTGATCTGTGAACTGTGAACTGCGGACTGTGAACTGCGAACTGTGAAGTGTGAAATGAAGACTGTGAACTGTGATCTGTGAACTGAGAACTGTGAACTGTGAAATGAAGACTGTGAACTGTGATCTGTGAACTGAGAACTGTGAACTGTGAACTGTGAACTGTGGACTGTCAACTGTGAACTGCGAACTGTGAAATGTGAAATGAATACTGTGAACGGGGAACTGTGAACTGCGAACTGTGAAATGAAGACTGTGAACTGTGATCTGTGAACTGAGAACAGTGAACTGTGATCTGTGGACTGTGAACTGTGCACTGTGAAGTCTGAAGTGTGAAATGAAGACTGTGAACTGTGAACTGTGAACTGTGAACTGTGAACTGTGATCTGTGAACAGTGAACTGTGGTCTGTGATCTGTGAACTGTGAACTGTGAACTGTGAAATGAAGACTGTGAACTGTGATCTGTGAACTGAGAACTGTGAACTGTGAACTGTGAATACTGAATTGTGAAATGAAGTCTGTGAACTGTGATCTGTGAACTGAGAACTGTGAACTGTGAACAGTGGACTGTAAACTGTGACCTGTGAACTGTGAACTGTGAACTGCGAACTGTGAAGTATGAAATGAAGACTGTGTACTGTGAACTGTGATCTGTGAACAGTGAACTGTGGTCTGTGATCAGTGAACTGTGAACTGTGAACTGTGAAGAGTGGGCTGTGAACTGTGACCTGTGAACTGTGAACTGCGAACTGTGAAGTATGAAATGAAGACAGTGAACTGTGAAATGTGAACTGTGACCTGCGAACTGGGAACTGTGAACTGTGAACTGTGAACTGTGATCTGTGAACTGTGAAGTGTGAACTGTGAACTGTGAACTGTGATCTGTGAACTGTGAACTGCGATCTGTGAAGTGTGAAATGAAGACTGTGCACTGTGATCTGTGAACTGAGAACTGTGAGCTGTGAATAGTGAACTGTGGACTGTGAACTGTGAACTGTGAACTGTGAACTGTGATCTTTGAACTGTGCAGTGCGAACTGTGAAGTGTGAAATGAAGACTGTGAACTGTGATCTGAGAACTGAGAACTGTGAGCTGTGAATAGTGAACTGTGGACTGTGAACTGTGAACTGTGAATTGTGAACAGTGAACTGTGGACTGTGAACTGTGAAGTGTGTACTGTGAACTGTCAACTGTCAACTGTGAACTGTAATCTGTGAACTGTGATCTGTGAACTGTGAACTGCGAACTGTGAAGTGTGAAATGAAGACTGTGAACTGTGATCTGTGAACTCAGAACTGTGAACTGTGAACTCAGAACTGTGAACTGTGATCTGTGGACTGTAACCTGTGCACTGTGAAGACTGCAGTGTGAAATGAAGACTGTGAACTGTGAACTGTCAACTGTGAACTGAGAACTGTGAACTGTGGACTGTGAACTGTGAACAGTGAAGTTTGTACTGTGATCTGTGAACTGTGAACTGCGAACTGTGAAGTGTGAAATGAAGACTGTGAACTGTGATCTGTGAACTGAGAACTGTGAGCTGTGAGTAGTGAACTGTGGACTGTGAACTGTGAACTGTGAACTGTGAACTGTGAACTGTGAACTGTGAACTGTGGACTGTCAACTGTGAACTGCGAACTGTGAAATGTGAAATGAATACTGTGAACGGGGAACTGTGAACTGCGAACTGTGAAATGAAGACTGTGAACTGTGATCTGTGAACTGAGAACAGTGAACTGTGATCTGTGGACTGTGAACTGTGCACTGTGAAGTCTGAAGTGTGAAATGAAGACTGTGAACTGTGAACTGTGAACTGTGAACTGTGAACTGTGAACTGTGATCTGTGATCTGTGAACAGTGAACTGTGGTCTGTGATCTGTGAACTGTGAACTGTGAACTGTGAAATGAAGACTGTGAACTGTGATCTGTGAACTGAGAACTGTGAACTGTGAACTGTGAATACTGAATTGTGAAATGAAGTCTGTGAACTGTGATCTGTGAACTGAGAACTGTGAACTGTGAACAGTGGACTGTAAACTGTGACCTGTGAACTGTGAACTGTGAACTGCGAACTGTGAAGTATGAAATGAAGACTGTGTACTGTGAACTGTGATCTGTGAACAGTGAACTGTGGTCTGTGATCAGTGAACTGTGAACTGTGAACTGTGAAGAGTGGGCTGTGAACTGTGACCTGTGAACTGTGAACTGCGAACTGTGAAGTATGAAATGAAGACAGTGAACTGTGAAATGTGAACTGTGACCTGCGATCTGGGAACTGTGAACTGTGAACTGTGAACTGTGATCTGTGAACTGTGATCTGTGAACTGTGAACTGCGAACTGTGAAGTGTGAAATGAAGACTGTGAACTGTGATCTGTGGACTGTGAACTGTGAACTGTGAACTGTGAATATTGAACTGTGGACTGTGAACTGTCAACTGTGAACTGCGAACTGTGAAGTGTGAAATGAATACTGTGAACGGGGAACTGTGAACTGTGACCTGTGAACTGTGAACTGTGAACTGTGAACTGTGAACTGTGATCTGTGAACAGTGAAGTGTGGACTGTGAACTGTGAACTGTGACCTGTGACCTGTGAACTGTGAACCGTGACCTGTGAACTGTGAATTGTGAACTGTGAACTGTGAACTGTGAACTTCGAACTTTGAAGTATGAAATGAAGACAGTGAACTGTGAAATGTGAACTGTGACCTGCGAACTGGGAACTGTGAACTGTGAACTGTGAACTGTGAACTATGATCTGTGAACAGTGAACTGCGGACTGTGATCTGTGGACTGTAACCTGTGAACTGTGAACTGTGAACTGTGATCTGTGAACTGTGAACTGCGAACTGTGAAGTATGAAATGAAGACTGTGTACTGTGAACTGTGGTCTGTGATCTGTGAACTGTGAACTGTGAACTGTGAAGAGTGGGCTGTGAACTGTGACCTGTGAACTGTGAACTGCGAACTGTGAAGTATGAAATGAAGACAGTGAACTGTGAAATGTGAACTGTGACCTGCGAACTGGGAACTGTGAACTGTGAACTGTGAACTGTGATCTGTGAACTGTGAAGTGTGAACTGTGAACTGTGAACTGTGATCTGTGAACTGTGAACTGCGAACTGTGAAGTGTGAAATGAAGACTGTGTACTGTGAACTGTGGTCTGTGATCTGTGAACTGTGAACTGTGAATAGTGAACTGTGGACTGTGAACTGTGAACTGTGAATTGTGAACAGTGAACTGTGGACTGTGAACTGTGAAGTGTGTACTGTGAACTGTCAACTGTCAACTGTCAACTGTGAACTGTAATCTGTGAACTGTGATCTGTGAACTGTGAACTGCGAACTGTGAAGTGTGAAATGAAGACTGTGAACTGTGATCTGTGAACTCAGAACTGTGAACTGTGATCTGTGGACTGTAACCTGTGCACTGTGAAGACTGCAGTGTGAAATGAAGACTGTGAACTGTGAACTGTCAACTGTGAACTGAGAACTGTGAACTGTGGACTGTGAACTGTGAACAGTGAAGTTTGTACTGTGATCTGTGAACTGTGAACTGCGGACTGTGAACTGCGAACTGTGAAGTGTGAAATGAAGACTGTGAACTGTGATCTGTGAACTGAGAACTGTGAACTGTGAAATGAAGACTGTGAACTGTGATCTGTGAACTGAGAACTGTGAACTGTGAACTGTGAACTGTGGACTGTCAACTGTGAACTGCGAACTGTGAAATGTGAAATGAATACTGTGAACGGGGAACTGTGAACTGCGAACTGTGAAATGAAGACTGTGAACTGTGATCTGTGAACTGAGAACAGTGAACTGTGATCTGTGGACTGTGAACTGTGCACTGTGAAGTCTGAAGTGTGAAATGAAGACTGTGAACTGTGAACTGTGAACTGTGAACTGTGAACTGTGATCTGTGAACAGTGAACTGTGGTCTGTGATCTGTGAACTGTGAACTGTGAACTGTGAAATGAAGACTGTGAACTGTGATCTGTGAACTGAGAACTGTGAACTGTGAACTGTGAATACTGAATTGTGAAATGAAGTCTGTGAACTGTGATCTGTGAACTGAGAACTGTGAACTGTGAACAGTGGACTGTAAACTGTGACCTGTGAACTGTGAACTGTGAACTGCGAACTGTGAAGTATGAAATGAAGACTGTGTACTGTGAACTGTGATCTGTGAACAGTGAACTGTGGTCTGTGATCAGTGAACTGTGAACTGTGAACTGTGAAGAGTGGGCTGTGAACTGTGACCTGTGAACTGTGAACTGCGAACTGTGAAGTATGAAATGAAGACAGTGAACTGTGAAATGTGAACTGTGACCTGCGAACTGGGAACTGTGAACTGTGAACTGTGAACTGTGATCTGTGAACTGTGAAGTGTGAACTGTGAACTGTGAACTGTGAACTGTGATCTGTGAACTGTGAACTGCGAACTGTGAAGTGTGAAATGAAGACTGTGCACTGTGATCTGTGAACTGAGAACTGTGAGCTGTGAATAGTGAACTGTGGACTGTGAACTGTGAACTGTGAACTGTGAACTGTGATCTTTGAACTGTGCAGTGCGAACTGTGAAGTGTGAAATGAAGACTGTGAACTGTGATCTGAGAACTGAGAACTGTGAGCTGTGAATAGTGAACTGTGGACTGTGAACTGTGAACTGTGAATTGTGAACAGTGAACTGTGGACTGTGAACTGTGAAGTGTGTACTGTGAACTGTCAACTGTCAACTGTGAACTGTAATCTGTGAACTGTGATCTGTGAACTGTGAACTGCGAACTGTGAAGTGTGAAATGAAGACTGTGAACTGTGATCTGTGAACTCAGAACTGTGAACTGTGATCTGTGGACTGTAACCTGTGCACTGTGAAGACTGCAGTGTGAAATGAAGACTGTGAACTGTGAACTGTCAACTGTGAACTGAGAACTGTGAACTGTGGACTGTGAACTGTGAACAGTGAAGTTTGTACTGTGATCTGTGAACTGTGAACTGCGAACTGTGAAGTGTGAAATGAAGACTGTGAACTGTGATCTGTGAACTGAGAACTGTGAGCTGTGAGTAGTGAACTGTGGACTGTGAACTGTGAACTGTGAACTGTGAACTGTGAACTGTGAACTGTGAACTGTGAACTGTGGACTGTCAACTGTGAACTGCGAACTGTGAAATGTGAAATGAATACTGTGAACGGGGAACTGTGAACTGCGAACTGTGAAATGAAGACTGTGAACTGTGATCTGTGAACTGAGAACAGTGAACTGTGATCTGTGAACTGCGGACTGTGAACTGCGAACTGTGAAGTGTGAAATGAAGACTGTGAACTGTGATCTGTGAACTGAGAACTGTGAACTGTGAAATGAAGACTGTGAACTGTGATCTGTGAACTGAGAACTGTGAACTGTGAACTGTGAACTGTGAACTGTGGACTGTCAACTGTGAACTGCGAAATGTGAAATGTGAAATGAATACTGTGAACGGGGAACTGTGAACTGTGAAATGAAAACTGTGAACTGTGATCTGTGAACTGAGAACTGTGAACTGTGAACTGTGGACTGTGAACTGTGAACTGTGAACTGTGAACTGAGAACTGTAAACTGTGAACTGTGAACTGTCAACTGTGAACTGAGAACTGTAAACTGTGAACTGTGAACTGTGAACTGTGAACTGTGGACTGTGAACTGTGAACTGTGAAGTTTGTACTGTGATCTGTGAACTGTGAACTGCGGACTGTGAACTGCGAACTGTGAAGTGTGAAATGAAGACTCTGAACTGTGATCTGTGAACTGAGAACTGTGAACTGTGAATAGTGAACTGTGGACTGTGAACTGTCAACTGTGAACTGCGAACTGTGAAATGTGAAATGAATACTGTGAACGGGGAACTGTGAACTGTGAACTGTGAACTGTGAACTGTGAAATGAAGACTGTGAACTGTGATCTGTGAACTGAGAACTGTGAACTGTGAACTGTGAACTGTGGACTGTCAACTGTGAACTGCGAACTGTGAAATGTGAAATGAATACTGTGAACGGGGAACTGTGAACAGCGAACTGTGAAGTGTGAAATGAAGACAGTGAACTGTGATCTGTGAACTGAGAACAGTGAACTGTGATCTGTGGACTGTGAACTGTGCACTGTGAAGACTGCAGTGTGAAATGAAGGCTGTGAACTGTGAACTGTCAACTGTGAACTGAGAACTGTGATCTGTGAACTGTGAACTGTGAAATGAAGACTGTGAACTGTGATCTGTGAACTGAGAACTGTGAACTGTGAACTGTGAATACTGAATTGTGAAATGAAGTCTGTGAACTGTGATCTGTGAACTGAGAACTGTGAACTGTGAACAGTGGACTGTAAACTGTGACCTGTGAACTGTGAACTGCGAACTGTGAAGTATGAAATGAAGACTGTGTACTGTGAACTGTGATCTGTGAACAGTGAACTGTGGTCTGTGATCAGTGAACTGTGAACTGTGAACTGTGAAGAGTGGGCTGTGAACTGTGACCTGTGAACTGTGAACTGCGAACTGTGAAGTATGAAATGAAGACAGTGAACTGTGAAATGTGAACTGTGACCTGCGAACTGGGAACTGTGAACTGTGAACTGTGAACTGTGATCTGTGAACTGTGAAGTGTGAACTGTGAACTGTGAACTGTGATCTGTGAACTGTGAACTGCGAACTGTGAAGTGTGAAATGAAGACTGTGAACTGTGATCTGTGAACTGAGAACTGTGAGCTGTGAATAGTGAACTGTGCACTGTGAACTGTGAACTGTGAACTGTGAACTGTGATCTTTGAACTGTGCAGTGCGAACTGTGAAGTGTGAAATGAAGACTGTGAACTGTGATCTGAGAACTGAGAACTGTGAGCTGTGAATAGTGAACTGTGGACTGTGAACTGTGAACTGTGAATTGTGAACAGTGAACTGTGGACTGTGAACTGTGAAGTGTGTACTGTGAACTGTCAACTGTCAACTGTGAACTGTAATCTGTGAACTGTGATCTGTGAACTGTGAACTGCGAACTGTGAAGTGTGAAATGAAGACTGTGAACTGTGATCTGTGAACTCAGAACTGTGAACTGTGATCTGTGGACTGTAACCTGTGCACTGTGAAGACTTCAGTGTGAAATGAAGACTGTGAACTGTGAACTGTCAACTGTGAACTGAGAACTGTGAACTGTGGACTGTGAACTGTGAACAGTGAAGTTTGTACTGTGATCTGTGAACTGTGAACTGCGGACTGTGAACTGCGAACTGTGAAGTGTGAAATGAAGACTGTGAACTGTGATCTGTGAACTGAGAACTGTGAACTGTGAAATGAAGACTGTGAACTGTGATCTGTGAACTGAGAACTGTGAACTGTGAACTGTGAACTGTGAACTGTGGACTGTCAACTGTGAACTGCGAAATGTGAAATGTGAAATGAATACTGTGAACGGGGAACTGTGAACTGTGAAATGAAAACTGTGAACTGTGATCTGTGAACTGAGAACTGTGAACTGTGAACTGTGGACTGTGAACTGTGAACTGTGAACTGTGAACTGAGAACTGTAAACTGTGAACTGTGAACTGTCAACTGTGAACTGAGAACTGTAAACTGTGAACTGTGAACTGTGAACTGTGAACTGTGGACTGTGAACTGTGAACTGTGAAGTTTGTACTGTGATCTGTGAACTGTGAACTGCGGACTGTGAACTGCGAACTGTGAAGTGTGAAATGAAGACTCTGAACTGTGATCTGTGAACTGAGAACTGTGAACTGTGAATAGTGAACTGTGGACTGTGAACTGTCAACTGTGAACTGCGAACTGTGAAATGTGAAATGAATACTGTGAACGGGGAACTGTGAACTGTGAACTGTGAACTGTGAACTGTGAAATGAAGACTGTGAACTGTGATCTGTGAACTGAGAACTGTGAACTGTGAACTGTGAACTGTGGACTGTCAACTGTGAACTGCGAACTGTGAAATGTGAAATGAATACTGTGAACGGGGAACTGTGAACTGTGAACTGTGAAATGAAAACTGTGAACTGTGATCTGTGAACTGAGAACTGTGAACTGTGAACTGTGGATTGTGAACTGTGAACTGTGAACTGTGAACTGAGAACTGTAAACTGTGAACTGTGAACTGTGAACTGTGAACTGTGAACTGTGAACTGTGATCTGTGAACTGTGATCTGTGAACTGTTAACTGCGAACTGTGAACTGCGAACTGTGAAGTGTGAAATGAAGACTGTGAACTGTGATCTGTGAACTGAGAACTGTGAACTGTGAACTGTGAAAACTGAATTGTGAAATGAAGTCTGTGAATTGTGATCTGTGAACTGAGAACTGTGAACTGTGAAGAGTGGGCTGTGAACTGTGACCTCTGAACTGTGAACTGCGAACTGTGAAGTATGAAATGAAGACAGTGAACTGTGAAATGTGAACTGTGACCTGCGAACTGGGAACTGTGAACTGTGAACTGTGAACTGTGAACTGTGATCTGTGAACTGTGAAGTGTGAACTGTGAACTGTGAACTGTGATCTGTGAACTGTGAACTGCGAACTGTGAAGTGTGAAATGAAGACTGTGAACTGTGAACTGTGAACTGTGGACTGTGAACTGTGAACTGTGAACTGTGAACTGAGAACTGTAAACTGTGAACTGTGAACTGTGAACTGTGGACTGTCAACTGTGAACTGCGAACTGTGAAATGTGACATGAATACTGTGAACGGGGAACTATGAACTGTGAACTGTGAAATGAAAACTGTGAACTGTGATCTGTGAACTGAGAACTGTGAACTGTGAACTGTGGACTGTGAACTGTGAACTGTGAACTGTGAACTGAGAACTGTAAACTGTGAACTGTGAACTGTGAACTGTGAACTGTGAACTGTGAACTGTGATCTGTGAACTGTGATCTGTGAACTGTTAACTGCGAACTGTGAACTGCGAACTGTGAACTGCGAACTGTGAAGTGTGAAATGAAGACTGTGAACTGTGATCTGTTAACTGAGAACTGTGAACTGTGAACTGTGAACTGTGAACTGTGAAATGAAAACTGTGAACTGTGATCTGTGAACTGAGAACTGTGAACTGTGAAAACTGAATTGTGAAATGAAGTCTGTGAATTTAGATCTGTGAACTGAGAACTGTGAACTGTGAACTGTGATCTGTGAATTGTGATCTGTGAACTGAGAACTGTGAACTGTGAACTGTGATCTGTGAACTGTGATCTGTGAACTGTTAACTGCGAACTGTGAACTGCGAACTGTGAAGTGTGAAATGAAGACTGTGAACTGTGATCTGTTAACTGAGAACTGTGAACAGTGGACTGTGAACTGTGAACTGTGACCTGTGAACTGTGAACTGTGAACTGTGAACTGCGAACTGTGAAGTATGAAATGAAGACTGTGTACTGTGAACTGTGATCTGTGAACAGTGAACTGTGGTCTGTGATCTGTGAACTGTGAACTGTGAACTGTGAAATGAAGACTGTGAAATGTGATCTGTGAACTGAGAACTGTGAACTGTCAACTGTGAACTGTGGTCTGTGATCTGTGAACTGTGATCTGTGAACTGTGAAATGAAGACTGTGAACTGTGATCTGTGAACTGTGAACTGTGAACTGTGAACTGTGAAATGAAGACTGTGAACTGTGAAATGAAGACTGTGAACTGTGATCTGTGAACTGTGAACTGTGAACTGTGAACTGTGAAAACTGAATTGTGAAATGAAGTCTGTGAATTGTGACCTGTGAACTGAGAACTGTGAACTGTGAACTGTGATCTGTGAACTGTGATCTGTGAACTGTTAACTGCGAACTGTGAACTGCGAACTGTGAAGTGTGAAATGAAGACTGTGTACTGTGAACTGTGATCTGTGAACAGTGAACTGTGAACTGTGAACTGTGAACTGTGAACTGTGATCTGTGAACTGTGATCTGTGAACTGTTAACTGTGAACTGTGAACTGTGAACTGTGAACTGCGAACTGTGAAGTATGAAATGAAGACTGTGTACTGTGAACTGTGATCTGTGAACAGTGAACTGTGGTCTGTGATCTGTGAACTGTGAACTGTGAACTGTGAAATGAAGACTGTGAAATGTGATCTGTGAACTGAGAACTGTGAACTGTGAACTGTGAACTGTGGTCTGTGATCTGTGAACTGTGATCTGTGAACTGTGAAATGAAGACTGTGAACTGTGATCTGTGAACTGTGAACTGTGAACTGTGAACTGTGAACTGTGAAATGAAGACTGTGAACTGTGATCTGTGAACTGTGAACTGTGAACTGTGAACTGTGAAAACTGAATTGTGAAATGAAGTCTGTGAATTGTGATCTGTGAACTGAGAACTGTGAACTGTGAACTGTGATCTGTGAACTGTGATCTGTGAACTGTTAACTGCGAACTGTGAACTGCGAACTGTGAAGTGTGAAATGAAGACTGTGTACTGTGAACTGTGATCTGTGAACAGTGAACTGCGAACTGTGAACTGCGAACTGTGAAGTGTGAAATGAAGTCTGTGAACTGTGATCTGTTAACTGAGAACTGTGAACTGTGAACTGTGAACTGTGGATTGTGAACTGTGAACTGTGAACTGTGAACTGAGAACTGTAAACTGTGAACTGTGAACTGTGAACTGTGAACTGTGAACTGTGATCTGTGAACTGTGATCTGTGAACTGTTAACTGCGAACTGTGAACTGCGAACTGTGAAGTGTGAAATGAAGACTGTGAACTGTGATCTGTGAACTGAGAACTGTGAACTGTGAACTGTGAAAACTGAATTGTGAAATGAAGTCTGTGAACTGTGATCTGTGAACTGAGAACTGAGAACTGTGAACAGTGGACTGTGAACTGTGACCTGTGAACTGTGAACTGTGAACTGCGAACTGTGAAGTATGAAATGAAGACTGTGAACTGTGATCTGTGAACTGTGAACTGTGAACTGTGAACTGTGAAAACTGAATTGTGAAATGAAGTCTGTGAATTGTGATCTGTGAACTGAGAACTGTGAACTGTGAAGAGTGGGCTGTGAACTGTGACCTCTGAACTGTGAACTGCGAACTGTGAAGTATGAAATGAAGACAGTGAACTGTGAAATGTGAACTGTGACCTGCGAACTGGGAACTGTGAACTGTGAACTGTGAACTGTGATCTGTGAACTGTGAAGTGTGAACTGTGAACTGTGAACTGTGATCTGTGAACTGTGAACTGCGAACTGTGAAGTGTGAAATGAAGACTGTGAACTGTGAACTGTGAACTGTGGACTGTGAACTGTGAACTGTGAACTGTGAACAGAGAACTGTAAACTGTGAACTGTCAACTGTGAACTGTGGACTGTCAACTGTGAACTGCGAACTGTGAAATGTGAAATGAATACTGTGAACGGGGAACTATGAACTGTGAACTGTGAAATGAAAACTGTGAACTGTGATCTGTGAACTGAGAACTGTGAACTGTGAACTGTGGACTGTGAACTGTGAACTGTGAACTGAGAACTGTAAACTGTGAACTGTGAACTGTGAACTGTGAACTGTGAACTGTGATCTGTGAACTGTGATCTGTGAACTGTTAACTGCGAACTGTGAACTGCGAACTGTGAACTGCGAACTGTGAAGTGTGAAATGAAGACTGTGAACTGTGATCTGTTAACTGAGAACTGTGAACAGTGGACTGTGAACTGTGACCTGTGAACTGTGAACTGTGAACTGTGAACTGCGAACTGTGAAGTGTGAAATGAAGACTGTGAACTGTGATCTGTTAACTGAGAACTGTGAACAGTGGACTGTGAACTGTGACCTGTGAACTGTGAACTGTGAACTGTGAACTGCGAACTGTGAAGTATGAAATGAAGACTGTGTACTGTGAACTGTGATCTGTGAACAGTGAACTGTGGTCTGTGATCTGTGAACTGTGAACTGTGAACTGTGAAATGAAGACTGTGAAATGTGATCTGTGAACTGAGAACTGTGAACTGTGAACTGTGAACTGTGGTCTGTGATCTGTGAACTGTGATCTGTGAACTGTGAAATGAAGACTGTGAACTGTGATCTGTGAACTGTGAACTGTGAACTGTGAACTGTGAACTGTGAAATGAAGACTGTGAACTGTGATCTGTGAACTGTGAACTGTGAACTGTGAACTGTGAAAACTGAATTGTGAAATGAAGTCTGTGAATTGTGATCTGTGAACTGAGAACTGTGAACTGTGAACTGTGATCTGTGAACTGTGAACTGTGATCTGTGAACTGTTAACTGCGAACTGTGAACTGCGAACTGTGAAGTGTGAAATGAAGACTGTGTACTGTGAACTGTGATCTGTGAACAGTGAACTGTGAACTGTGGTCTGTGATCTGTGAACTGTGATCTGTGAACTGTGAAATGAAGACTGTGAACTGTGATCTGTGAACTGTGAACTGTGAACTGTGAACTGTGAACTGTGAACTGTGAAATGAAGACTGTGAACTGTGATCTGTGAACTGTGAACTGTGAACTGTGAACTGTGAAAACTGAATTGTGAAATGAAGTCTGTGAATTGTGATTTGTGAACTGAGAACTGTGAACTGTGAAGAGTGGGCTGTGAACTGTGACCTCTGAACTGTGAACTGCGAACGGTGAAGTATGAAATGAAGACAGTGAACTGTGAAATGTGAACTGTGACCTGCGAACTGGGAACTGTGAACTGTGAACTGTGAACTGTGATCTGTGAACTGTGAAGTGTGAACTGTGAACTGTGAACTGTGAACTGTGATCTGTGAACTGTGAACTGCGAACTGTGAAGTGTGAAATGAAGACTGTGAACTGTGAACTGTGAACTGTGGACTGTGAACTGTGAACTGTGAACTGTGAACTGTGAACTGAGAACTGTGAACTGTGGACTGTCAACTGTGAACTGCGAACTGTGAAATGTGAAATGAATACTGTGAACGGGGAACTGTGAACTGTGAACTGTGACACGAAAACTGTGAACTGTGATCTGTGCACTGAGAACTGTGAACTGTGAACTGTGGACTGTGAACTGTGAACTGTGTACTGTGAACTGAGAACTGTAAACTATGAACTGTGAACTGTGAACTGTGAACTGTGAACTGTGATCTGTGAACTGTGATCTGTGAACTGTTAACTGCGAACTGTGAACTGCGAACTGTGAAGTGTGAAATGAAGACTGTGAACTGTGATCTGTGAACTGAGAATTGTGAACTGTGAACTGTGAAAACTGAATTGTGAAATGAAGTCTGTGAACTGTGATCTGTGAACTGAGAACTGAGAACTGTTAACAGTGGACTGTGAACTGTGACCTGTGAACTGTGAACTGTGAACTGCGAACTGTGAAGTATGAAATGAAGACTGTGTACTGTGAACTGTGATCTGTGAACAGTGAACTGTGGTCTGTGATCTGTGAACTGTGAACTGTGAACTGTGAACTGTGAAATGAAGACTGTGAAATGTGATCTGTGAACTGAGAACTGTGAACTGTGAACTGTGAACTGTGAACTGTGAACTGTGGTCTGTGATCTGTGAACTGTGATCTGTGAACTGTGAAATGAAGACTGTGAACTGTGATCTGTGAACTGAGAACTGTGAACTGTGAACTGTGGACTGTGAACTGTGAACTGTGATCTGTGAACTGTGAACTGCGAACTGTGAAGTGTGAAATGAAGACTGTGTACTGTGAACTGTGATCTGTGAACAGTGAACTGTGAACTGTGGTCTGTGATCTGGGAACTGTGATTTGTGAACTGTGAAATGAAGACTGTGAACTGTGATCTGTGAACTGTGAACTGTGAACTGTGAACTGTGAACTGTGAAATGAAGACTGTGAACTGTGATCTGTGAACTGTGAACTGTGAACTGTGAACTGTGAAAACTGAATTGTGAAATGAAGTCTGTGAATTGTGATCTGTGAACTGAGAACTGTGAACTGTGAAGAGTGGGCTGTGAACTGTGACCTCTGAACTGTGAACTGCGAACGGTGAAGTATGAAATGAAGACAGTGAACTGTGAAATGTGAACTGTGACCTGCGAACTGGGAACTGTGAACTGTGAACTGTGAACTGTGATCTGTGAACTGTGAAGTGTGAACTGTGAACTGTGAACTGTGATCTGTGAACTGTGAACTGCGAACTGTGAAGTGTGAAATGAAGACCGTGAACTGTGAACTGTGAACTGTGGACTGTGAACTGTGAACTGTGAACTGTGAACTGAGAACTGTAAACTGTGAACTGTGAACTGTGAACTGTGGACTGTCAACTGTGAACTGCGAACTGTGAAATGTGAAATGAATACTGTGAACGGGGAACTGTGAACTGTGAACTGTGAAATGAAAACTGTGAACTGTGATCTGTGAACTGAGAACTGTGAACTGTGAACTGTGGACTGTGAACTGTGAACTGTGAACTGTGTACTGTGAACTGAGAACTGTAAACTATGAACTGTGAACTGTGAACTGTGAACTGTGAACTGTGAACTGTGAACTGTGATCTGTGAACTGTGATCTGTGAACTGTTAACTGCGAACTGTGAACTGCGAACTGTGAAGTGTGAAATGAAGACTGTGAACTGTGATCTGTGAACTGAGAACTGTGAACTGTGAACTGTGAAAACTGAATTGTGAAATGAAGTCTGTGAACTGTGATCTGTGAACTGAGAACTGAGAACTGTGAACAGTGGACTGTGAACTGTGACCTGTGAACTGTGAACTGTGAACTGCGAACTGTGAAGTATGAAATGAAGACTGTGTACTGTGAACTGTGATCTGTGAACATTGAACTGTGGTCTGTGATCTGTGAACTGTGAACTGTGAACTGTGAAATGAAGACTGTGAAATGTGATCTGTGAACTGAGAACTGTGAACTGTGAACTGTGAACTGTGAACTGTGGTCTGTGATCTGTGAACTGTGATCTGTGAACTGTGAAATGAAGACTGTGAACTGTGATCTGTGAACTGTGAACTGTGAACTGTGAACTGTGAACTGTGAAATGAAGACTGTGAACTGTGAACTGTGAACTGTGAACTGTGAACTGTGAACTGTGAAAACTGAATTGTGAAATGAAGTCTGTGAACTGTGATCTGTGAACTGAGAACTGAGAACTGTGAACAGTGGACTGTGAACTGTGACCTGTGAACTGTGACCTGCGAACTGGGAACTGTGAACTGTGAACTGTGAACTGTGATCTGTGAACTGTGAAGTGTGAACTGTGAACTGTGAACTGTGAACTGTGAGCAGTGGACTGTGAACTGTGACCTGTGAACTGTGAACTGTGAACTGCGAACTGTGAAGTATGAAATGAAGACAGTGAACTGTGAAATGTGAACTGTGACCTGCGAACTGGGAACTGTGAACTGTGAACTGTGAACTGTGATCTGTGAACTGTGAAGTGTGAACTGTGAACTGTGAACTGTGATCTGTGAACTGTGAACTGCGAACTGTGAAGTGTGAAATGAAGACTGTGAACTGTGATCTGTGAACTGAGAACTGTGAGCTGTGAATAGTGAACTGTGGACTGTGAACTGTGAACTGTGAACTGTGAACTGTGATCTTTGAACTGTGAACTGCTAACTGTGAAGTGTGAAATGAAGACTGTGAACTGTGATCTGTGAACTGAGAACTGTGAACTGTGAAATGAAGACTGTGAAATGTGATCTGTGAACTGAGAACTGTGAACTGTGAACTGTGAACTGTGGTCTGTGATCTGTGAACTGTGATCTGTGAACTGTGAAATGAAGACTATGAACTGTGATCTGTGAACTGTGACCTGTGAACTGTGACCTGCGAACTGGGAACTGTGAACTGTGTACTGTGAACTGTGATCTGTGAACAGTGAACTGTGGTCTGTGATCTGTGAACTGTGAACTGTGAACTGTGAAATGAAGACTGTGAAATGTGATCTGTGAACTGAGAACTGTGAACTGTGAACTGTGAACTGTGGTCTGTGATCTGTGAACTGTGATCTGTGAACTGTGAAATGAAGACTGTGAACTGTGATCTGTGAACTGTGAACTGTGAACTGTGAACTGTGAACTGTGAACTGTGATCTGTGAACTGTTAACTGCGAACTGTGAACTGCGAACTGTGAAGTGTGAAATGAAGACTGTGTACTGTGAACTGTGATCTGTGAACAGTGAACTGTGAACTGTGATCTGTGAACTGTTAACTGCGAACTGTGAACTGCGAACGGTGAAGTATGAAATGAAGACAGTGAACTGTGAAATGTGAACTGTGACCTGCGAACTGGGAACTATGAACTGTGAACTGTGAACTGTGATCTGTGAACTGTGAAGTGTGAACTGTGAACTGTGAACTGTGAACTGTGAACTGTGAACTGTGATCTGTGAACTGTGAACTGCGAACTGTGAAGTGTGAAATGAAGACTGTGAACTGTGAACTGTGAACTGTGGACTGTGAACTGTGAACTGTGAACTGTGAACTGTGAACTGTGAACTGTGAACTGTGAACTGAGAACTGTGAACTGTGGACTGTCAACTGTGAACTGCGAACTGTGAAATGTGAAATGAATACTGTGAACGGGGAACTGTGAACTGTGAACTGTGAAACGAAAACTGTGAACTGTGATCTGTGAACTGAGAACTGTGAACTGTGAACTGTGGACTGTGAACTGTGAACTGTGTACTGTGAACTGAGAACTGTAAACTATGAACTGTGAACTGTGAACTGTGAACTGTGAACTGTGATCTGTGAACTGTGATCTGTGAACTGTTAACTGCGAACTGTGAACTGCGAACTGTGAAGTGTGAAATGAAGACTGTGAACTGTGATCTGTGAACTGAGAACTGTGAACTGTGAACTGTGAAAACTGAATTGTGAAATGAAGTCTGTGAACTGTGATCTGTGAACTGAGAACTGAGAACTGTGAACAGTGGACTGTGAACTGTGACCTGTGAACTGTGAACTGTGAACTGCGAACTGTGAAGTATGAAATGAAGACTGTGTACTGTGAACTGTGATCTGTGAACAGTGAACTGTGGTCTGTGATCTGTGAACTGTGAACTGTGAACTGTGAAATGAAGACTGTGAAATGTGATCTGTGAACTGAGAACTGTGAACTGTGAACTGTGAACTGTGAACTGTGAACTGTGAACTGTGGTCTGTGATCTGTGAACTGTGATCTGTGAACTGTGAAATGAAGACTGTGAACTGTGATCTGTGAACTGAGAACTGTGAACTGTGAACTGTGGACTGTGAACTGTGAACTGTGATCTGTGAACTGTGAACTGCGAACTGTGAAGTGTGAAATGAAGACTGTGTACTGTGAACTGTGATCTGTGAACAGTGAACTGTGAACTGTGGTCTGTGATCTGGGAACTGTGATCTGTGAACTGTGAAATGAAGACTGTGAACTGTGATCTGTGAACTGTGAACTGTGAACTGTGAACTGTGAACTGTGAAATGAAGACTGTGAACTGTGATCTGTGAACTGTGAACTGTGAACTGTGAACTGTGAAAACTGAATTGTGAAATGAAGTCTGTGAATTGTGATCTGTGAACTGAGAACTGTGAACTGTGAAGAGTGGGCTGTGAACTGTGACCTCTGAACTGTGAACTGCGAACGGTGAAGTATGAAATGAAGACAGTGAACTGTGAAATGTGAACTGTGACCTGCGAACTGGGAACTGTGAACTGTGAACTGTGAACTGTGATCTGTGAACTGTGAAGTGTGAACTGTGAACTGTGAACTGTGACCTGTGAACTGTGAACTGTGAACTGTGGACTGTGAACTGTGAACTGTGTACTGTGAACTGAGAACTGTAAACTATGAACTGTGAACTGTGAACTGTGAACTGTGAACTGTGAACTGTGATCTGTGAACTGTGATCTGTGAACTGTTAACTGCGAACTGTGAACTGCGAACTGTGAAGTGTGAAATGAAGACTGTGAACTGTGATCTGTGAACTGAGAACTGTGAACTGTGAACTGTGAAAACTGAATTGTGAAATGAAGTCTGTGAACTGTGATCTGTGAACTGAGAACTGAGAACTGTGAACAGTGGACTGTGAACTGTGACCTGTGAACTGTGAACTGTGAACTGCGAACTGTGAAGTATGAAATGAAGACTGTGTACTGTGAACTGTGATCTGTGAACATTGAACTGTGGTCTGTGATCTGTGAACTGTGAACTGTGAACTGTGAAATGAAGACTGTGAAATGTGATCTGTGAACTGAGAACTGTGAACAGTGAACTGTGAACTGTGAACTGTGGTCTGTGATCTGTGAACTGTGATCTGTGAACTGTGAAATGAAGACTGTGAACTGTGATCTGTGAACTGTGAACTGTGAACTGTGAACTGTGAACTGTGAAATGAAGACTGTGAACTGTGATCTGTGAACTGTGAACTGTGAACTGTGAACTGTGAAAACTGAATTGTGAAATGAAGTCTGTGAACTGTGATCTGTGAACTGAGAACTGAGAACTGTGAACAGTGGACTGTGAACTGTGACCTGTGAATTGTGACCTGCGTACTGGGAACTGTGAACTGTGAACTGTGAACTGTGAACTGTGATCTGTGAACTGTGAAGTGTGAACTGTGAACTGTGAACTGTGAACTGTGAGCAGTGGACTGTGAACTGTGACCTGTGAACTGTGAACTGTGAACTGCGAACTGTGAAGTATGAAATGAAGACAGTGAACTGTGAAATGTGAACTGTGACCTGCGAACTGGGAACTGTGAACTGTGAACTGTGAACTGTGATCTGTGAACTGTGAAGTGTGAACTGTGAACTGTGAACTGTGATCTGTGAACTGTGAAATGAAGACTGTGAACTGTGATCTGTGAACTGTGAACTGTGCCCTGTGAAGACTGAAGTGTGAAATGAAGACTGTGAACTGTGATCTGTGAACTGTGAACTGTGAACTGTGAACTGTGAAAACTGAATTGTGAAATGAAGTCTGTGAATTGTGATCTGTGAACTGAGAACTGTGAACTGTGAAGAGTGGGCTGTGAACTGTGACCTGTGAACTGTGAACTGCGAACTGTGAAGTATGAAATGAAGACAGTGAACTGTGAAATGTGAACTGTGACCTGCGAACTGGGAACTGTGAACTGAGAACTGTGAGCTGTGAATAGTGAACTGTGGACTGTGAACTGTGAACTGTGAACTGTGATCTTTGAACTGTGAACTGCGAACTGTGAAGTGTGAAATGAAGACTGTGAACTGTGATCTGTGAACTGAGAACTGTGAAATGTGATCTGTGGACTGTGAACTGTGCACTGTGATGACTGAAGTGTGAAATGAAGACTGTGAATTGTGATCTGTGAACTGAGAACTGTGAACTGTGAAGAGTGGGCTGTGAACTGTGACCTGTGAACTGTGAACTGCGAACTGTGAAGTATGAAATGAAGACAGTGAACTGTGAAATGTGAACTGTGACCTGCGAACTGGGAACTGTGAACTGAGAACTGTGAGCTGTGAATAGTGAACTGTGGACTGTGAACTGTGAACTGTGAACTGTGATCTTTGAACTGTGAACTGCGAACTGTGAAGTGTGAAATGAAGACTGTGAACTGTGATCTGTGAACTGTGACCTGTGAACTGTGACCTGCGAACTGGGAACTGTGAACTGTGTACTGTGAACTGTGATCTGTGAACAGTGAACTGTGGTCTGTGATCTGTGAACTGCGAACTGTGAAGTGTGAAATGAAGACTGTGAACTGTGATCTGTGAACTGAGAACTGTGAGCTGTGAATAGTGAACTGTGGACTGTGAACTGTGAACTGTGAACTGTGAACTGTGATCTTTGAACTGTGAACTGCTAACTGTGAAGTGTGAAATGAAGACTGTGAACTGTGATCTGTGAACTGAGAACTGTGAACTGTGAAATGAAGACTGTGAAATGTGATCTGTGAACTGAGAACTGTGAACTGTGAACTGTGAACTGTGGTCTGTGATCTGTGAACTGTGATCTGTGAACTGTGAAATGAAGACTATGAACTGTGATCTGTGAACTGTGACCTGTGAACTGTGACCTGCGAACTGGGAACTGTGAACTGTGTACTGTGAACTGTGATCTGTGAACAGTGAACTGTGGTCTGTGATCTGTGAACTGTGAACTGTGAACTGTGAAATGAAGACTGTGAAATGTGATCTGTGAACTGAGAACTGTGAACTGTGAACTGTGAACTGTGGTCTGTGATCTGTGAACTGTGATCTGTGAACTGTGAAATGAAGACTGTGAACTGTGATCTGTGAACTGTGAACTGTGAACTGTGAACTGTGAACTGTGAACTGTGATCTGTGAACTGTTAACTGCGAACTGTGAACTGCGAACTGTGAAGTGTGAAATGAAGACTGTGTACTGTGAACTGTGATCTGTGAACAGTGAACTGTGAACTGTGATCTGTGAACTGTTAACTGCGAACTGTGAACTGCGAACGGTGAAGTATGAAATGAAGACAGTGAACTGTGAAATGTGAACTGTGACCTGCGAACTGGGAACTGTGAACTGTGAACTGTGAACTGTGATCTGTGAACTGTGAAGTGTGAACTGTGAACTGTGAACTGTGAACTGTGAACTGTGAACTGTGATCTGTGAACTGTGAACTGCGAACTGTGAAGTGTGAAATGAAGACTGTGAACTGTGAACTGTGAACTGTGGACTGTGAACTGTGAACTGTGAACTGTGAACTGTGAACTGTGAACTGTGAACTGTGAACTGTGAACTGAGAACTGTGAACTGTGGACTGTCAACTGTGAACTGCGAACTGTGAAATGTGAAATGAATACTGTGAACGGGGAACTGTGAACTGTGAACTGTGAAACGAAAACTGTGAACTGTGATCTGTGAACTGAGAACTGTGAACTGTGAACTGTGGACTGTGAACTGTGAACTGTGTACTGTGAACTGAGAACTGTAAACTATGAACTGTGAACTGTGAACTGTGAACTGTGAACTGTGATCTGTGAACTGTGATCTGTGAACTGTTAACTGCGAACTGTGAACTGCGAACTGTGAAGTGTGAAATGAAGACTGTGAACTGTGATCTGTGAACTGAGAACTGTGAACTGTGAACTGTGAAAACTGAATTGTGAAATGAAGTCTGTGAACTGTGATCTGTGAACTGAGAACTGAGAACTGTGAACAGTGGACTGTGAACTGTGACCTGTGAACTGTGAACTGTGAACTGCGAACTGTGAAGTATGAAATGAAGACTGTGTACTGTGAACTGTGATCTGTGAACACTGAACTGTGGTCTGTGATCTGTGAACTGTGAACTGTGAACTGTGAAATGAAGACTGTGAAATGTGATCTGTGAACTGAGAACTGTGAACTGTGAACTGTGAACTGTGAACTGTGAACTGTGAACTGTGGTCTGTGATCTGTGAACTGTGATCTGTGAACTGTGAAATGAAGACTGTGAACTGTGATCTGTGAACTGAGAACTGTGAACTGTGAACTGTGGACTGTGAACTGTGAACTGTGATCTGTGAACTGTGAACTGCGAACTGTGAAGTGTGAAATGAAGACTGTGTACTGTGAACTGTGATCTGTGAACAGTGAACTGTGAACTGTGGTCTGTGATCTGGGAACTGTGATCTGTGAACTGTGAAATGAAGACTGTGAACTGTGATCTGTGAACTGTGAACTGTGAACTGTGAACTGTGAACTGTGAAATGAAGACTGTGAACTGTGATCTGTGAACTGTGAACTGTGAACTGTGAACTGTGAAAACTGAATTGTGAAATGAAGTCTGTGAATTGTGATCTGTGAACTGAGAACTGTGAACTGTGAAGAGTGGGCTGTGAACTGTGACCTCTGAACTGTGAACTGCGAACGGTGAAGTATGAAATGAAGACAGTGAACTGTGAAATGTGAACTGTGACCTGCGAACTGGGAACTGTGAACTGTGAACTGTGAACTGTGATCTGTGAACTGTGAAGTGTGAACTGTGAACTGTGAACTGTGACCTGTGAACTGTGAACTGTGAACTGTGGACTGTGAACTGTGAACTGTGTACTGTGAACTGAGAACTGTAAACTATGAACTGTGAACTGTGAACTGTGAACTGTGAACTGTGAACTGTGAACTGTGAACTGTGATCTGTGAACTGTGATCTGTGAACTGTTAACTGCGAACTGTGAACTGCGAACTGTGAAGTGTGAAATGAAGACTGTGAACTGTGATCTGTGAACTGAGAACTGTGAACTGTGAACTGTGAAAACTGAATTGTGAAATGAAGTCTGTGAACTGTGATCTGTGAACTGAGAACTGAGAACTGTGAACAGTGGACTGTGAACTGTGACCTGTGAACTGTGAACTGTGAACTGCGAACTGTGAAGTATGAAATGAAGACTGTGTACTGTGAACTGTGATCTGTGAACATTGAACTGTGGTCTGTGATCTGTGAACTGTGAACTGTGAACTGTGAAATGAAGACTGTGAAATGTGATCTGTGAACTGAGAACTGTGAACAGTGAACTGTGAACTGTGAACTGTGGTCTGTGATCTGTGAACTGTGATCTGTGAACTGTGAAATGAAGACTGTGAACTGTGATCTGTGAACTGTGAACTGTGAACTGTGAACTGTGAACTGTGAACTGTGAAATGAAGACTGTGAACTGTGAACTGTGAACTGTGAACTGTGAACTGTGAAATGAAGACTGTGAACTGTGATCTGTGAACTGTGAACTGTGAACTGTGAACTGTGAAAACTGAATTGTGAAATGAAGTCTGTGAACTGTGATCTGTGAACTGAGAACTGAGAACTGTGAACAGTGGACTGTGAACTGTGACCTGTGAATTGTGACCTGCGTACTGGGAACTGTGAACTGTGAACTGTGAACTGTGAACTGTGATCTGTGAACTGTGAAGTGTGAACTGTGAACTGTGAACTGTGAACTGTGAGCAGTGGACTGTGAACTGTGACCTGTGAACTGTGAACTGTGAACTGCGAACTGTGAAGTATGAAATGAAGACAGTGAACTGTGAAATGTGAACTGTGACCTGCGAACTGGGAACTGTGAACTGTGAACTGTGAACTGTGATCTGTGAACTGTGAAGTGTGAACTGTGAACTGTGAACTGTGAACTGTGAACTGTGATCTGTGAACTGTGAACTGTGATCTTTGAACTGTGAACTGCGAACTGTGAAGTGTGAAATGAAGACTGTGAACTGTGATCTGTGAACTGAGAACTGTGAAATGTGATCTGTGGACTGTGAACTGTGCACTGTGATGACTGAAGTGTGAAATGAAGACTGTGAAATGTGGACTGTGAACTGTGAACTATGAACTGTGATCTGTGAACTGTGAAGTGTGAACTGTGAACTGTGAACTGTGAACTGTGAGCAGTGGATTGTGAACTGTGACCTGTGAACTGTGAACTGTGAACTGTGAACTGTGAAGTGTGAACTGTGAACTGTGAACTGTGAACTGTGAGCAGTGGACTGTGAACTGTGACCTGTGAACTGTGAACTGTGAACTGCTAACTGTGAAGTGTGAAATGAAGACTGTGAACTGTGATCTGTGAACTGAGAACTGTGAACTGTGAACAGTGGACTGTGAACTGTGACCTGTGAACTGTGAACTGTGAACTGCGAACTGTGAAGTATGAAATGAAGACTGTGTACTGTGAACTGTGATCTGTGAACATTGAACTGTGGTCTGTGATCTGTGAACTGTGAACTGTGAACTGTGAAATGAAGACTGTGAAATGTGATCTGTGAACTGAGAACTGTGAACAGTGAACTGTGAACTGTGAACTGTGGTCTGTGATCTGTGAACTGTGATCTGTGAACTGTGAAATGAAGACTGTGAACTGTGATCTGTGAACTGTGAACTGTGAACTGTGAACTGTGAACTGTGAAATGAAGACTGTGAACTGTGATCTGTGAACTGTGAACTGTGAACTGTGAACTGTGAACTGTGAAAACTGAATTGTGAAATGAAGTCTGTGAACTGTGATCTGTGAACTGAGAACTGAGAACTATGAACAGTGGACTGTGAACTGTGACCTGTGAATTGTGACCTGCGAACTGGGAACTGTGAACTGTGAACTGTGAACTGTGATCTGTGAACTGTGAAGTGTGAACTGTGAACTGTGAACTGTGAACTGTGAGCAGTGGACTGTGAACTGTGACCTGTGAACTGTGAACTGTGAACTGCGAACTGTGAAGTATGAAATGAAGACAGTGAACTGTGAAATGTGAACTGTGACCTGCGAACTGGGAACTGTGAACTGTGAACTGTGAACTGTGATCTGTGAACTGTGAAGTGTGAACTGTGAACTGTGAACTGTGATCTGTGAACTGTGAAATGAAGACTGTGAACTGTGATCTGTGAACTGTGAACTGTGCCCTGTGAAGACTGAAGTGTGAAATGAAGACTGTGAACTGTGACCTGTGAACTGTGAACTGTGAACTGCGAACTGTGAAGTATGAAATGAAGACTGTGTACTGTGAACTGTGATCTGTGAACATTGAACTGTGGTCTGTGATCTGTGAACTGTGAACTGTGAACTGTGAAATGAAGACTGTGAAATGTGATCTGTGAACTGAGAACTGTGAACAGTGAACTGTGAACTGTGAACTGTGGTCTGTGATCTGTGAACTGTGATCTGTGAACTGTGAAATGAAGACTGTGAACTGTGATCTGTGAACTGTGAACTGTGAACTGTGAACTGTGAACTGTGAAATGAAGACTGTGAACTGTGATCTGTGAACTGTGAACTGTGAACTGTGAACTGTGAACTGTGAAAACTGAATTGTGAAATGAAGTCTGTGAACTGTGATCTGTGAACTGAGAACTGAGAACTATGAACAGTGGACTGTGAACTGTGACCTGTGAATTGTGACCTGCGAACTGGGAACTGTGAACTGTGAACTGTGAACTGTGATCTGTGAACTGTGAAGTGTGAACTGTGAACTGTGAACTGTGAACTGTGAGCAGTGGACTGTGAACTGTGACCTGTGAACTGTGAACTGTGAACTGCGAACTGTGAAGTATGAAATGAAGACAGTGAACTGTGAAATGTGAACTGTGACCTGCGAACTGGGAACTGTGAACTGTGAACTGTGAACTGTGATCTGTGAACTGTGAAGTGTGAACTGTGAACTGTGAACTGTGATCTGTGAACTGTGAAATGAAGACTGTGAACTGTGATCTGTGAACTGTGAACTGTGCCCTGTGAAGACTGAAGTGTGAAATGAAGACTGTGAACTGTGATCTGTGAACTGTGAACTGTGAACTGTGAACTGTGAAAACTGAATTGTGAAATGAAGTCTGTGAATTGTGATCTGTGAACTGACAACTGTGAACTGTGAAGAGTGGGCTGTGAACTGTGACCTGTGAACTGTGAACTGCGAACTGTGAAGTATGAAATGAAGACAGTGAACTGTGAAATGTGAACTGTGACCTGCGAACTGGGAACTGTGAACTGAGAACTGTGAGCTGTGAATAGTGAACTGTGGACTGTGAACTGTGAACTGTGAACTGTGATCTTTGAACTGTGAACTGCGAACTGTGAAGTGTGAAATGAAGACTGTGAACTGTGATCTGTGAACTGAGAACTGTGAAATGTGATCTGTGGACTGTGAACTGTGCACTGTGATGACTGAAGTGTGAAATGAAGACTGTGAAATGTGAACTGTGAACTGTGATCTGTGAACAGTGAACTGTGGTCTGTGATCTGTGAACTGTGAACTGTGATCTGTGAACTGTGATCTGTGAACTGTTAACTGTGAACTGTGAACTGTGAACTGTGAACTGCGAACTGTGAAGTATGAAATGAAGACTGTGTACTGTGAACTGTGATCTGTGAACAGTGAACTGTGGTCTGTGATCTGTGAACTGTGAACTGTGAACTGTGAAATGAAGACTGTGAAATGTGATCTGTGAACTGAGAACTGTGAACTGTGAACTGTGAACTGTGGTCTGTGATCTGTGAACTGTGATCTGTGAACTGTGAAATGAAGACTGTGAACTGTGATCTGTGAACTGTGAACTGTGAACTGTGAACTGTGAACTGTGAAATGAAGACTGTGAACTGTGATCTGTGAACTGTGAACTGTGAACTGTGAACTGTGAAAACTGAATTGTGAAATGAAGTCTGTGAATTGTGATCTGTGAACTGAGAACTGTGAACTGTGAACTGTGATCTGTGAACTGTGATCTGTGAACTGTTAACTGCGAACTGTGAACTGCGAACTGTGAAGTGTGAAATGAAGACTGTGTACTGTGAACTGTGATCTGTGAACAGTGAACTGCGAACTGTGAACTGCGAACTGTGAAGTGTGAAATGAAGTCTGTGAACTGTGATCTGTTAACTGAGAACTGTGAACTGTGAACTGTGAACTGTGGATTGTGAACTGTGAACTGTGAACTGTGAACTGAGAACTGTAAACTGTGAACTGTGAACTGTGAACTGTGAACTGTGAACTGTGATCTGTGAACTGTGATCTGTGAACTGTTAACTGCGAACTGTGAACTGCGAACTGTGAAGTGTGAAATGAAGACTGTGAACTGTGATCTGTGAACTGAGAACTGTGAACTGTGAACTGTGAAAACTGAATTGTGAAATGAAGTCTGTGAACTGTGATCTGTGAACTGAGAACTGAGAACTGTGAACAGTGGACTGTGAACTGTGACCTGTGAACTGTGAACTGTGAACTGCGAACTGTGAACTGTGAAAACTGAATTGTGAAATGAAGTCTGTGAATTGTGATCTGTGAACTGAGAACTGTGAACTGTGAAGAGTGGGCTGCGAACTGTGACCTCTGAACTGTGAACTGCGAACTGTGAAGTATGAAATGAAGACAGTGAACTGTGAAATGTGAACTGTGACCTGCGAACTGGGAACTGTGAACTGTGAACTGTGAACTGTGATCTGTGAACTGTGAAGTGTGAACTGTGAACTGTGAACTGTGATCTGTGAACTGTGAACTGCGAACTGTGAAGTGTGAAATGAAGACTGTGAACGGTGAACTGTGAACTGTGGACTGTGAACTGTGAACTGTGAACTGTGAACTGAGAACTGTAAACTGTGAACTGTCAACTGTGAACTGTGGACTGTCAACTGTGAACTGCGAACTGTGAAATGTGAAATGAATACTGTGAACGGGGAACTATGAACTGTGAACTGTGAAATGAAAACTGTGAACTGTGATCTGTGAACTGAGAACTGTGAACTGTGAACTGTGGACTGTGAACTGTGAACTGTGAACTGTGAACTGAGAACTGTAAACTGTGAACTGTGAACTGTGAACTGTGAACTGTGAACTGTGATCTGTGAACTGTGATCTGTGAACTGTTAACTGCGAACTGTGAACTGCGAACTGTGAACTGCGAACTGTGAAGTGTGAAATGAAGACTGTGAACTGTGATCTGTTAACTGAGAACTGTGAACAGTGGACTGTGAACTGTGACCTGTGAACTGTGAACTGTGAACTGTGAACTGCGAACTGTGAAGTGTGAAATGAAGACTGTGAACTGTGATCTGTTAACTGAGAACTGTGAACAGTGGACTGTGAACTGTGACCTGTGAACTGTGAACTGTGAACTGTGAACTGCGAACTGTGAAGTATGAAATGAAGACTGTGTACTGTGAACTGTGATCTGTGAACAGTGAACTGTGGTCTGTGATCTGTGAACTGTGAACTGTGAACTGTGAAATGAAGACTGTGAAATGTGATCTGTGAACTGAGAACTGTGAACTGTGAACTGTGAACTGTGGTCTGTGATCTGTGAACTGTGATCTGTGAACTGTGAAATGAAGACTGTGAACTGTGATCTGTGAACTGTGAACTGTGAACTGTGAACTGTGAACTGTGAAATGAAGACTGTGAACCGTGATCTGTGAACTGTGAACTGTGAACTGTGAAAACTGAATTGTGAAATGAAGTCTGTGAATTGTGATCTGTGAACTGAGAACTGTGAACTGTGAACTGTGATCTGTGAACTGTGATCTGTGAACTGTTAACTGCGAACTGTGAACTGCGAACTGTGAAGTGTGAAATGAAGACTGTGTACTGTGAACTGTGATCTGTGAACAGTGAACTGTGAACTGTGGTCTGTGATCTGTGAACTGTGATCTGTGAACTGTGAAATGAAGACTGTGAACTGTGATCTGTGAACTGCGAACTGTGAACTGCGAACTGTGAAGTGTGAAATGAAGACTGTGAACTGTGATCTGTGAACTGAGAACTGTGAACTGTGAACTGTGAAAACTGAATTGTGAAATGAAGTCTGTGAACTGTGATCTGTGAACTGAGAACTGAGAACTGTTAACAGTGGACTGTGAACTGTGACCTGTGAACTGTGAACTGTGAACTGCGAACTGTGAAGTATGAAATGAAGACTGTGTACTGTGAACTGTGATCTGTGAACAGTGAACTGTGGTCTGTGATCTGTGAACTGTGAACTGTGAACTGTGAACTGTGAAATGAAGACTGTGAAATGTGATCTGTGAACTGAGAACTGTGAACTGTGAACTGTGAACTGTGAACTGTGAACTGTGAACTGTGGTCTGTGATCTGTGAACTGTGATCTGTGAACTGTGAAATGAAGACTGTGAACTGTGATCTGTGAAGAGTGGGCTGTGAACTGTGACCTCTGAACTGTGAACTGCGAACGGTGAAGTATGAAATGAAGACAGTGAACTGTGAAATGTGAACTGTGACCTGCGAACTGGGAACTGTGAACTGTGAACTGTGAACTGTGATCTGTGAACTGTGAAGTGTGAACTGTGAACTGTGAACTGTGAACTGTGATCTGTGAACTGTGAACTGCGAACTGTGAAGTGTGAAATGAAGACTGTGAACTGTGAACTGTGAACTGTGGACTGTGAACTGTGAACTGTGAACTGTGAACTGTGAACTGAGAACTGTGAACTGTGGACTGTCAACTGTGAACTGCGAACTGTGAAATGTGAAATGAATACTGTGAACGGGGAACTGTGAACTGTGAACTGTGAAACGAAAACTGTGAACTGTGATCTGTGAACTGAGAACTGTGAACTGTGAACTGTGGACTGTGAACTGTGAACTGTGTACTGTGAACTGAGAACTGTAAACTATGAACTGTGAACTGTGAACTGTGAACTGTGAACTGTGATCTGTGAACTGTGATCTGTGAACTGTTAACTGCGAACTGTGAACTGCGAACTGTGAAGTGTGAAATGAAGACTGTGAACTGTGATCTGTGAACTGAGAACTGTGAACTGTGAACTGTGAAAACTGAATTGTGAAATGAAGTCTGTGAACTGTGATCTGTGAACTGAGAACTGAGAACTGTTAACAGTGGACTGTGAACTGTGACCTGTGAACTGTGAACTGTGAACTGCGAACTGTGAAGTATGAAATGAAGACTGTGTACTGTGAACTGTGATCTGTGAACAGTGAACTGTGGTCTGTGATCTGTGAACTGTGAACTGTGAACTGTGAACTGTGAAATGAAGACTGTGAAATGTGATCTGTGAACTGAGAACTGTGAACTGTGAACTGTGAACTGTGAACTGTGAACTGTGGTCTGTGATCTGTGAACTGTGATCTGTGAACTGTGAAATGAAGACTGTGAACTGTGATCTGTGAACTGAGAACTGTGAACTGTGAACTGTGGACTGTGAACTGTGAACTGTGATCTGTGAACTGTGAACTGCGAACTGTGAAGTGTGAAATGAAGACTGTGTACTGTGAACTGTGATCTGTGAACTGTGAACTGTGAACTGTGAACTGTGAACTGTGAAATGAAGACTGTGAACTGTGATCTGTGAACTGTGAACTGTGAACTGTGAACTGTGAAAACTGAATTGTGAAATGAAGTCTGTGAATTGTGATCTGTGAACTGAGAACTGTGATCTGTGAAGAGTGGGCTGTGAACTGTGACCTCTGAACTGTGAACTGCGAACGGTGAAGTATGAAATGAAGACAGTGAACTGTGAAATGTGAACTGTGACCTGCGAACTGGGAACTGTGAACTGTGAACTGTGAACTGTGATCTGTGAACTGTGAAGTGTGAACTGTGAACTGTGAACTGTGAACTGTGATCTGTGAACTGTGAACTGCGAACTGTGAAGTGTGAAATGAAGACTGTGAACTGTGAACTGTGAACTGTGGACTGTGAACTGTGAACTGTGAACTGTGAACTGTGAACTGTGAACTGAGAACTGTGAACTGTGGACTGTCAACTGTGAACTGCGAACTGTGAAATGTGAAATGAATACTGTGAACGGGGAACTGTGAACTGTGAACTGTGAAACGAAAACTGTGAACTGTGATCTGTGAACTGAGAACTGTGAACTGTGAACTGTGGACTGTGAACTGTGAACTGTGTACTGTGAACTGAGAACTGTAAACTATGAACTGTGAACTGTGAACTGTGAACTGTGAACTGTGATCTGTGAACTGTGATCTGTGAACTGTTAACTGCGAACTGTGAACTGCGAACTGTGAAGTGTGAAATGAAGACTGTGAACTGTGATCTGTGAACTGAGAACTGTGAACTGTGAACTGTGAAAACTGAATTGTGAAATGAAGTCTGTGAACTGTGATCTGTGAACTGAGAACTGAGAACTGAGAACTGTTAACAGTGGACTGTGAACTGTGACCTGTGAACTGTGAACTGTGAACTGCGAACTGTGAAGTATGAAATGAAGACTGTGTACTGTGAACTGTGATCTGTGAACAGTGAACTGTGGTCTGTGATCTGTGAACTGTGAACTGTGAACTGTGAACTGTGAAATGAAGACTGTGAAATGTGATCTGTGAACTGAGAACTGTGAACTGTGAACTGTGAACTGTGAACTGTGAACTGTGGTCTGTGATCTGTGAACTGTGATCTGTGAACTGTGAAATGAAGACTGTGAACTGTGATCTGTGAACTGAGAACTGTGAACTGTGAACTGTGGACTGTGAACTGTGAACTGTGATCTGTGAACTGTGAACTGCGAACTGTGAAGTGTGAAATGAAGACTGTGTACTGTGAACTGTGATCTGTGAACAGTGAACTGTGAACTGTGGTCTGTGATCTGGGAACTGTGATCTGTGAACTGTGAAATGAAGACTGTGAACTGTGATCTGTGAACTGTGAACTGTGAACTGTGAACTGTGAACTGTGAAATGAAGACTGTGAACTGTGATCTGTGAACTGTGAACTGTGAACTGTGAACTGTGAAAACTGAATTGTGAAATGAAGTCTGTGAATTGTGATCTGTGAACTGAGAACTGTGAACTGTGAAGAGTGGGCTGTGAACTGTGACCTCTGAACTGTGAACTGCGAACGGTGAAGTATGAAATGAAGACAGTGAACTGTGAAATGTGAACTGTGACCTGCGAACTGGGAACTGTGAACTGTGAACTGTGAACTGTGATCTGTGAACTGTGAAGTGTGAACTGTGAACTGTGAACTGTGATCTGTGAACTGTGAACTGCGAACTGTGAAGTGTGAAATGAAGACTGTGAACTGTGAACTGTGAACTGTGGACTGTGAACTGTGAACTGTGAACTGTGAACTGAGAACTGTAAACTGTGAACTGTGAACTGTGAACTGTGGACTGTCAACTGTGAACTGCGAACTGTGAAATGTGAAATGAATACTGTGAACGGGGAACTGTGAACTGTGAACTGTGGACTGTGAACTGTGAACTGTGATCTGTGAACTGAGAACTGTGAACTGTGAACTGTGGACTGTGAACTGTGAACTGTGTACTGTGAACTGAGAACTGTAAACTATGAACTGTGAACTGTGAACTGTGAACTGTGAACTGTGAACTGTGAACTGTGAACTGTGATCTGTGAACTGTGATCTGTGAACTGTTAACTGCGAACTGTGAACTGCGAACTGTGAAGTGTGAAATGAAGACTGTGAACTGTGATCTGTGAACTGAGAACTGTGAACTGTGAACTGTGAAAACTGAATTGTGAAATGAAGTCTGTGAACTGTGATCTGTGAACTGAGAACTGAGAACTGTGAACAGTGGACTGTGAACTGTGACCTGTGAACTGTGAACTGTGAACTGCGAACTGTGAAGTATGAAATGAAGACTGTGTACTGTGAACTGTGATCTGTGAACATTGAACTGTGGTCTGTGATCTGTGAACTGTGAACTGTGAACTGTGAAATGAAGACTGTGAAATGTGATCTGTGAACTGAGAACTGTGAACTGTGAACTGTGAACTGTGAACTGTGAACTGTGGACTGTGAACTGTGAACTGTGAACTGTGAACTGAGAACTGTGAACTGTGGACTGTCAACTGTGAACTGCGAACTGTGAAATGTGAAATGAATACTGTGAACGGGGAACTGTGAACTGTGAACTGTGAAACGAAAACTGTGAACTGTGATCTGTGAACTGAGAACTGTGAACTGTGAACTGTGGACTGTGAACTGTGAACTGTGTACTGTGAACTGAGAACTGTAAACTATGAACTGTGAACTGTGAACTGTGAACTGTGAACTGTGATCTGTGAACTGTGATCTGTGAACTGTTAACTGCGAACTGTGAACTGCGAACTGTGAAGTGTGAAATGAAGACTGTGAACTGTGATCTGTGAACTGAGAACTGTGAACGGTGAACTGTGAAAACTGAATTGTGAAATGAAGTCTGTGAACTGTGATCTGTGAACTGAGAACTGAGAACTGTTAACAGTGGACTGTGAACTGTGACCTGTGAACTGTGAACTGTGAACTGCGAACTGTGAAGTATGAAATGAAGACTGTGTACTGTGAACTGTGATCTGTGAACAGTGAACTGTGGTCTGTGATCTGTGAACTGTGAACTGTGAACTGTGAACTGTGAAATGAAGACTGTGAAATGTGATCTGTGAACTGAGAACTGTGAACTGTGAACTGTGAACTGTGAACTGTGAACTGTGAACTGTGAACTGTGGTCTGTGATCTGTGAACTGTGATCTGTGAACTGTGAAATGAAGACTGTGAACTGTGATCTGTGAACTGAGAACTGTGAACTGTGAACTGTGGACTGTGAACTGTGAACTGTGATCTGTGAACTGTGAACTGCGAACTGTGAAGTGTGAAATGAAGACTGTGTACTGTGAACTGTGATCTGTGAACAGTGAACTGTGAACTGTGGTCTGTGATCTGGGAACTGTGATCTGTGAACTGTGAAATGAAGACTGTGAACTGTGATCTGTGAACTGTGAACTGTGAACTGTGAACTGTGAAATGAAGACTGTGAACTGTGATCTGTGAACTGTGAACTGTGAACTGTGAACTGTGAAAACTGAATTGTGAAATGAAGTCTGTGAATTGTGATCTGTGAACTGAGAACTGTGAACTGTGAACTGTGAAATGAAGACTGTGAAATGTGATCTGTGAACTGAGAACTGTGAACTGTGAACTGTGAACTGTGAACTGTGGTCTGTGATCTGTGAACTGTGATCTGTGAACTGTGAAATGAAGACTGTGAACTGTGATCTGTGAACTGTGAACTGTGAACTGTGAACTGTGAACTGTGAAATGAAGACTGTGAACTGTGAACTGTGAACTGTGAACTGTGAACTGTGAACTGTGAAAACTGAATTGTGAAATGAAGTCTGTGAACTGTGATCTGTGAACTGAGAACTGAGAACTGTGAACAGTGGACTGTGAACTGTGACCTGTGAACTGTGACCTGCGAACTGGGAACTGTGAACTGTGAACTGTGAACTGTGATCTGTGAACTGTGAAGTGTGAACTGTGAACTGTGAACTGTGAACTGTGAGCAGTGGACTGTGAACTGTGACCTGTGAACTGTGAACTGTGAACTGCGAACTGTGAAGTATGAAATGAAGACAGTGAACTGTGAAATGTGAACTGTGACCTGCGAACTGGGAACTGTGAACTGTGAACTGTGAACTGTGATCTGTGAACTGTGAAGTGTGAACTGTGAACTGTGAACTGTGATCTGTGAACTGTGAACTGCGAACTGTGAAGTGTGAAATGAAGACTGTGAACTGTGATCTGTGAACTGAGAACTGTGAGCTGTGAATAGTGAACTGTGGACTGTGAACTGTGAACTGTGAACTGTGAACTGTGATCTTTGAACTGTGAACTGCTAACTGTGAAGTGTGAAATGAAGACTGTGAACTGTGATCTGTGAACTGAGAACTGTGAACTGTGAAATGAAGACTGTGAAATGTGATCTGTGAACTGAGAACTGTGAACTGTGAACTGTGAACTGTGGTCTGTGATCTGTGAACTGTGATCTGTGAACTGTGAAATGAAGACTGTGAACTGTGATCTGTGAACTGTGACCTGTGAACTGTGACCTGCGAACTGGGAACTGTGAACTGTGTACTGTGAACTGTGATCTGTGAACAGTGAACTGTGGTCTGTGATCTGTGAACTGTGAACTGTGAACTGTGAAATGAAGACTGTGAAATGTGATCTGTGAACTGAGAACTGTGAACTGTGAACTGTGAACTGTGGTCTGTGATCTGTGAACTGTGATCTGTGAACTGTGAAATGAAGACTGTGAACTGTGATCTGTGAACTGTGAACTGTGAACTGTGAACTGTGAACTGTGATCTGTGAACTGTTAACTGCGAACTGTGAACTGCGAACTGTGAAGTGTGAAATGAAGACTGTGTACTGTGAACTGTGATCTGTGAACAGTGAACTGTGAACTGTGATCTGTGAACTGTTAACTGCGAACTGTGAACTGCGAACGGTGAAGTATGAAATGAAGACAGTGAACTGTGAAATGTGAACTGTGACCTGCGAACTGGGAACTGTGAACTGTGAACTGTGAACTGTGATCTGTGAACTGTGAAGTGTGAACTGTGAACTGTGAACTGTGAACTGTGATCTGTGAACTGTGAACTGCGAACTGTGAAGTGTGAAATGAAGACTGTGAACTGTGAACTGTGAACTGTGGACTGTGAACTGTGAACTGTGAACTGTGAACTGTGAACTGTGAACTGTGAACTGTGAACTGAGAACTGTGAACTGTGGACTGTCAACTGTGAACTGCGAACTGTGAAATGTGAAATGAATACTGTGAACGGGGAACTGTGAACTGTGAACTGTGAAACGAAAACTGTGAACTGTGATCTGTGAACTGAGAACTGTGAACTGTGAACTGTGGACTGTGAACTGTGAACTGTGTACTGTGAACTGAGAACTGTAAACTATGAACTGTGAACTGTGAACTGTGAACTGTGAACTGTGATCTGTGAACTGTTAACTGCGAACTGTGAACTGCGAACTGTGAAGTGTGAAATGAAGACTGTGAACTGTGATCTGTGAACTGAGAACTGTGAACTGTGAACTGTGAAAACTGAATTGTGAAATGAAGTCTGTGAACTGTGATCTGTGAACTGAGAACTGAGAACTGTGAACAGTGGACTGTGAACTGTGACCTGTGAACTGTGAACTGTGAACTGCGAACTGTGAAGTATGAAATGAAGACTGTGTACTGTGAACTGTGATCTGTGAACAGTGAACTGTGGTCTGTGATCTGTGAACTGTGAACTGTGAACTGTGAAATGAAGACTGTGAAATGTGATCTGTGAACTGAGAACTGTGAACTGTGAACTGTGAACTGTGAACTGTGAACTGTGAACTGTGGTCTGTGATCTGTGAACTGTGATCTGTGAACTGTGAAATGAAGACTGTGAACTGTGATCTGTGAACTGAGAACTGTGAACTGTGAACTGTGGACTGTGAACTGTGAACTGTGATCTGTGAACTGTGAACTGCGAACTGTGAAGTGTGAAATGAAGACTGTGTACTGTGAACTGTGATCTGTGAACAGTGAACTGTGAACTGTGGTCTGTGATCTGGGAACTGTGATCTGTGAACTGTGAAATGAAGACTGTGAACTGTGATCTGTGAACTGTGAACTGTGAACTGTGAACTGTGAACTGTGAAATGAAGACTGTGAACTGTGATCTGTGAACTGTGAACTGTGAACTGTGAACTGTGAACTGTGAAAACTGAATTGTGAAATGAAGTCTGTGAATTGTGATCTGTGAACTGAGAACTGTGAACTGTGAAGAGTGGGCTGTGAACTGTGACCTCTGAACTGTGAACTGCGAACGGTGAAGTATGAAATGAAGACAGTGAACTGTGAAATGTGAACTGTGACCTGCGAACTGGGAACTGTGAACTGTGAACTGTGAACTGTGATCTGTGAACTGTGAAGTGTGAACTGTGAACTGTGAACTGTGACCTGTGAACTGTGAACTGTGAACTGTGGACTGTGAACTGTGAACTGTGTACTGTGAACTGAGAACTGTAAACTATGAACTGTGAACTGTGAACTGTGAACTGTGAACTGTGAACTGTGAACTGTGATCTGTGAACTGTGATCTGTGAACTGTTAACTGCGAACTGTGAACTGCGAACTGTGAAGTGTGAAATGAAGACTGTGAACTGTGATCTGTGAACTGAGAACTGTGAACTGTGAACTGTGAAAACTGAATTGTGAAATGAAGTCTGTGAACTGTGATCTGTGAACTGAGAACTGAGAACTGTGAACAGTGGACTGTGAACTGTGACCTGTGAACTGTGAACTGTGAACTGCGAACTGTGAAGTATGAAATGAAGACTGTGTACTGTGAACTGTGATCTGTGAACATTGAACTGTGGTCTGTGATCTGTGAACTGTGAACTGTGAACTGTGAAATGAAGACTGTGAAATGTGATCTGTGAACTGAGAACTGTGAACAGTGAACTGTGAACTGTGAACTGTGGTCTGTGATCTGTGAACTGTGATCTGTGAACTGTGAAATGAAGACTGTGAACTGTGATCTGTGAACTGTGAACTGTGAACTGTGAACTGTGAACTGTGAAATGAAGACTGTGAACTGTGATCTGTGAACTGTGAACTGTGAACTGTGAACTGTGAACTGTGAAAACTGGATTGTGAAATGAAGTCTGTGAACTGTGATCTGTGAACTGAGAACTGAGAACTGTGAACAGTGGACTGTGAACTGTGACCTGTGAATTGTGACCTGCGAACTGGGAACTGTGAACTGTGAACTGTGAACTGTGATCTGTGAACTGTGAAGTGTGAACTGTGAACTGTGAACTGTGAACTGTGAGCAGTGGACTGTGAACTGTGACCTGTGAACTGTGAACTGTGAACTGCGAACTGTGAAGTATGAAATGAAGACAGTGAACTGTGAAATGTGAACTGTGACCTGCGAACTGGGAACTGTGAACTGTGAACTGTGAACTGTGATCTGTGAACTGTGAAGTGTGAACTGTGAACTGTGAACTGTGATCTGTGAACTGTGAAATGAAGACTGTGAACTGTGATCTGTGAACTGTGAACTGTGCACTGTGAAGACTGAAGTGTGAAATGAAGACTGTGAAATGTGAACTGTGAACTGTGATCTGTGAACAGTGAACTGTGGTCTGTGATCTGTGAACTGTGAATTGTGAACTGTGAAATGAAGACTGTGAACTGTGAAATGTGAACTGTGACCTGCGAACTGGGAACTGTGAACTGTGAACTGTGAACTGTGATCTGTGAACTGCGAACTGTGAAGTATGAAATGAAGACAGTGAACTGTGAAATGTGAACTGTGACCTGCGAACTGGGAACTGTGAACTGTGAACTGTGAACTGTGATCTGTGAACTGTGAAGTGTGAACTGTGAACTGTGAACTGTGATCTGTGAACTGTGAAGTGTGAACTGTGAACTGTGAACTGTGACCTGTGAACTGTGATCTGTGAACTGTGAACTGTGGACTGTGAACTGTGAACTATGAACTGTGATCTGTGAACTGTGAAGTGTGAACTGTGAACTGTGAACTGTGAACTGTGAGCAGTGGACTGTGAACTGTGACCTGTGAACTGTGAACTGTGAACTGTGAAGTGTGAACTGTGAACTGTGAACTGTGAACTGTGAGCAGTGGACTGTGAACTGTGACCTGTGAACTGTGAACTGTGAACTGCTAACTGTGAAGTGTGAAATGAAGACTGTGAACTGTGATCTGTGAACTGAGAACTGTGAACTGTGAACAGTGGACTGTGAACTGTGACCTGTGAACTGTGAACTGTGAACTGCGAACTGTGAAGTATGAAATGAAGACTGTGTACTGTGAACTGTGATCTGTGAACATTGAACTGTGGTCTGTGATCTGTGAACTGTGAACTGTGAACTGTGAAATGTGATCTGTGAACTGAGAACTGTGAACAGTGAACTGTGAACTGTGAACTGTGGTCTGTGATCTGTGAACTGTGATCTGTGAACTGTGAAATGAAGACTGTGAACTGTGATCTGTGAACTGTGAACTGTGAACTGTGAACTGTGAACTGTGAAATGAAGACTGTGAACTGTGATCTGTGAACTGTGAACTGTGAACTGTGAACTGTGAACTGTGAAAACTGAATTGTGAAATGAAGTCTGTGAACTGTGATCTGTGAACTGAGAACTGAGAACTGTGAACAGTGGACTGTGAACTGTGACCTGTGAATTGTGACCTGCGAACTGGGAACTGTGAACTGTGAACTGTGAACTGTGATCTGTGAACTGTGAAGTGTGAACTGTGAACTGTGAACTGTGAACTGTGAGCAGTGGACTGTGAACTGTGACCTGTGAACTGTGAACTGCGAACTGTGAAGTATGAAATGAAGACAGTGAACTGTGAAATGTGAACTGTGACCTGCGAACTGGGAACTGTGAACTGTGAACTGTGAACTGTGATCTGTGAACTGTGAAGTGTGAACTGTGAACTGTGAACTGTGATCTGTGAACTGTGAAATGAAGACTGTGAACTGTGATCTGTGAACTGTGAACTGTGCCCTGTGAAGACTGAAGTGTGAAATGAAGACTGTGAACTGTGATCTGTGAACTGTGAACTGTGAAAACTGAATTGTGAAATGAAGTCTGTGAATTGTGATCTGTGAACTGAGAACTGTGAACTGTGAAGAGTGGGCTGTGAACTGTGACCTGTGAACTGTGAACTGCGAACTGTGAAGTATGAAATGAAGACAGTGAACTGTGAAATGTGAACTGTGACCTGCGAACTGGGAACTGTGAACTGAGAACTGTGAGCTGTGAATAGTGAACTGTGGACTGTGAACTGTGAACTGTGAACTGTGATCTTTGAACTGTGAACTGCGAACTGTGAAGTGTGAAATGAAGACTGTGAACTGTGATCTGTGAACTGAGAACTGTGAAATGTGATCTGTGGACTGTGAACTGTGCACTGTGATGACTGAAGTGTGAAATGAAGACTGTGAAATGTGAACTGTGAACTGTGATCTGTGAACAGTGAACTGTGGTCTGTGATCTGTGAACTGTGAATTGTGAACTGTGAAATGAAGACTGTGAACTGTGATCTGTGAATTGAGAACTGTGAACTGTGAACTGTGAAAACTGAATTGTGAAATGAAGTCTGTGAACTGTGATCTGTGAACTGTGAACTGTGGACTGTGAACTGTGAACTATGAACTGTGATCTGTGAACTGTGAAGTGTGAACTGTGAACTGTGAACTGTGAACTGTGAGCAGTGGACTGTGAACTGTGACCTGTGAACTGTGAACTGTGAACTGTGAAGTGTGAACTGTGAACTGTGAACTGTGAACTGTGAGCAGTGGACTGTGAACTGTGACCTGTGAACTGTGAACTGTGAACTGTGAACTGCTAACTGTGAAGTGTGAAATGAAGACTGTGAACTGTGATCTGTGAACTGAGAACTGTGAACTGTGATCTGTGGACTGTGAACTGTGCACTGTGATGACTGAAGTGTGAAATGAAGACTGTGAAATGTGAGCTGTGAACTGTGAACTGTGAACTGTGATCTGTGAACAGTGAACTGTGGACTGTGAAATGAAGACTGTGAACTGTGATCTGTGAACTGAGAACTGTGAACTGTGAACTGTGAACTTTGGTCTGTGATCTGTGAACTGTGATCTGTGAACTGTGAAATGAAGACTGTGAACTGTGATCTGTGAACTGTGAAATGTGAACTGTGACCTGCGAACTGGGAACTGTGAACTGTGAACTGTGAACTGTGATCTGTGAACTGTGAAGTGTGAACTGTGAACTGTGAACTGCGAACTGTGAAGTATGAAATGAAGACAGTGAACTGTGAAATGTGAACTGTGACCTGCGAACTGGGAACTGTGAACTGTGAACTGTGAACTGTGATCTGTGAACTGTGAAGTGTGAACTGTGAACTGTGAACTGTGATCTGTGAACTGTGAACTGCGAACTGTGAAGTGTGAAATGAAGACTGTGAACTGTGATCTGTGAACTGAGAACTGTGAGCTGTGAATAGTGAACTGTGGACTGTGAACTGTGAACTGTGAACTGTGAACTGTGAACTGTGATCTTTGAACTGTGAACTGCTAACTGTGAAGTGTGAAATGAAGACTGTGAATTGTGATCTGTGAACTGTGAACTGCGAACTGTGAAGTATGAAATGAAGACAGTGAACTGTGAAATGTGAACTGTGACCTGCGAACTGGGAACTGTGAACTGTGAACTGTGAACTGTGATCTGTGAACTGTGAAGTGTGAACTGTGAACTGTGAACTGTGATCTGTGAACTGTGAACTGCGAACTGTGAAGTGTGAAATGAAGACTGTGAACTGTGATCTGTGAACTGAGAACTGTGAGCTGTGAATAGTGAACTGTGGACTGTGAACTGTGAACTGTGAACTGTGAACTGTGATCTTTGAACTGTGAACTGCTAACTGTGAAGTGTGAAATGAAGACTGTGAACTGTGATCTGTGAACTGAGAACTGTGAACTGTGAAATGAAGACTGTGAAATGTGATCTGTGAACTGAGAACTGTGAACTGTGAACTGTGAACTGTGGTCTGTGATCTGTGAACTGTGATCTGTGAACTGTGAAATGAAGACTGTGAACTGTGATCTGTGAACTGTGACCTGTGAACTGTGACCTGCGAACTGGGAACTGTGAACTGTGTACTGTGAACTGTGATCTGTGAACAGTGAACTGTGGTCTGTGATCTGTGAACTGTGAACTGTGAACTGTGAAATGAAGACTGTGAAATGTGATCTGTGAACTGAGAACTGTGAACTGTGAACTGTGAACTGTGGTCTGTGATCTGTGAACTGTGATCTGTGAACTGTGAAATGAAGACTGTGAAATGTGATCTGTGAACTGAGAACTGTGAACTGTGAACTGTGAACTGTGAACTGTGAACTGTGGTCTGTGATCTGTGAACTGTGACCTGTGAACTGTGAAATGAAGACTGTGAACTGTGATCTGTGAACTGAGAACTGTGAACTGTGAACTGTGGACTGTGAACTGTGAACTGTGATCTGTGAACTGTGAACTGCGAACTGTGAAGTGTGAAATGAAGACTGTGTACTGTGAACTGTGATCTGTGAACAGTGAACTGTGAACTGTGGTCTGTGATCTGGGAACTGTGATCTGTGAACTGTGAAATGAAGACTGTGAACTGTGATCTGTGAACTGTGAACTGTGAACTGTGAACTGTGAACTGTGAAATGAAGACTGTGAACTGTGATCTGTGAACTGTGAACTGTGAACTGTGAACTGTGAAAACTGAATTGTGAAATGAAGTCTGTGAATTGTGATCTGTGAACTGAGAACTGTGAACTGTGAAGAGTGGGCTGTGAACTGTGACCTCTGAACTGTGAACTGCGAACGGTGAAGTATGAAATGAAGACAGTGAACTGTGAAATGTGAACTGTGACCTGCGAACTGGGAACTGTGAACTGTGAACTGTGAACTGTGATCTGTGAACTGTGAAGTGTGAACTGTGAACTGTGAACTGTGACCTGTGAACTGTGAACTGTGAACTGTGGACTGTGAACTGTGAACTGTGTACTGTGAACTGAGAACTGTAAACTATGAACTGTGAACTGTGAACTGTGAACTGTGAACTGTGAACTGTGAACTGTGATCTGTGAACTGTGATCTGTGAACTGTTAACTGCGAACTGTGAAGTATGAAATGAAGACTGTGTACTGTGAACTGTGATCTGTGAACATTGAACTGTGGTCTGTGATCTGTGAACTGTGAACTGTGAACTGTGAAATGAAGACTGTGAAATGTGATCTGTGAACTGAGAACTGTGAACAGTGAACTGTGAACTGTGAACTGTGAACTGTGGTCTGTGATCTGTGAACTGTGATCTGTGAACTGTGAACTGTGAACTGTGAACTGTGAACTGTGAAATGAAGACTGTGAACTGTGATCTGTGAACTGTGAACTGTGAACTGTGAACTGTGAAAACTGAATTGTGAAATGAAGTCTGTGAACTGTGATCTGTGAACTGAGAACTGAGAACTGTGAACAGTGAACTGTGAAATGTGAACTGTGACCTGCGAACTGGGAACTGTGAACTGTGAACTGTGAACTGTGATCTGTGAACTGTGAAGTGTGAACTGTGAACTGTGAACTGTGATCTGTGAACTGTGAAATGAAGACTGTGAACTGTGATCTGTGAACTGTGAACTGTGCCCTGTGAAGACTGAAGTGTGAAATGAAGACTGTGAACTGTGATCTGTGAACTGTGAACTGTGAACTGTGAAAACTGAATTGTGAAATGAAGTCTGTGAATTGTGATCTGTGAACTGAGAACTGTGAACTGTGAAGAGTGGGCTGTGAACTGTGACCTGTGAACTGTGAACTGCGAACTGTGAAGTATGAAATGAAGACAGTGAACTGTGAAATGTGAACTGTGACCTGCGAACTGGGAACTGTGAACTGAGAACTGTGAGCTGTGAATAGTGAACTGTGGACTGTGAACTGTGAACTGTGAACTGTGATCTTTGAACTGTGAACTGCGAACTGTGAAGTGTGAAATGAAGACTGTGAACTGTGATCTGTGAACTGAGAACTGTGAAATGTGATCTGTGGACTGTGAACTGTGCACTGTGATGACTGAAGTGTGAAATGAAGACTGTGAAATGTGAACTGTGAACTGTGATCTGTGAACAGTGAACTGTGATCTTTGAACTGTGAACTGCTAACTGTGAAGTGTGAAATGAAGACTGTGAATTGTGATCTGTGAACTGAGAACTGTGAACTGTGATCTGTGGACTGTGAACTGTGCACTGTGATGACTGAAGTGTGAAATGAAGACTGTGAAATGTGAGCTGTGAACTGTGAACTGTGAACTGTGATCTGTGAACAGTGAACTGTGGACTGTGATCTGTGAACTGTGAACTGTGAACAGTGAAATGAAGACTGTGAACTGTGATCTGTGAACTGAGAACTGTGAACTGTGAACTGTGAAAACTGAATTGTGAAATGAAGTCTGTGAACTGTGATCTGTGAACTGAGAACTGTGAACTGTGAGCAGTGGACTGTGAACTGTGACCTGTGAACTGTGAACTGTGAACTGCGAACTGTGAAGTATGAAATGAAGACTGTGTACTGTGAACTGTGATCTGTGAACAGTGAACTGTGGTCTGTGATCTGTGAACTGTGAACTGTGAACTGTGAAATGAAGGCTGTGAACTGTGATCTGTGAACTGTGAACTGTGAACTGTGGTCTGTGATCTGTGAACTGTGATCTGTGAACTGTGAAATGAAGCCTGTGAACTGTGATCTGTGAACTGTGAACTGTGCCCTGTGAAGACTGAAGTGTGAAATGAAGACTGTGAACTGTGATCTGTGAACAGTGAACTGTGGTCTGTGATCTGTGAACTGTGAACTGTGATCTGTGAACTGAGAACTGTGAACTGTGAACTGTGAACTGTGATCTGTGAACTGTGATCTGTGAACTGTGAAATGAAGACTGTGAACTGTGATCTGTAAACTGTGAACTGTGCCCTGTGAAGACTGAAGTGTGAAATGAAGACTGTGAACTGTGATCTGTGAACTGTGAACTGTGAAATGTGACCGGTGAAAAGTGAATTGTGAAATGAAGTCTGTGAATTGTGATCTGTGAACTGAGAACTGTGAACTGTGAAGAGTGGGCTGTGAACTGTGACCTGTGAACTGTGAACTGCGAACTGTGAAGAATGAAATGAAGACAGTGAATTTTGAAATGTGAACTGTGACCTGCGAACTGGGAACTGTGAACTGTGAACTGTGAACTGTGAACTGTGAACTGTGATCTGTGAACTGTGAAGTGTGAACTGTGAACTGTGAACTGTGATCTGTGAACTGTGAACTGCGAACTGTGAAGTGTGAAATGAAGACTGTGAACTGTGATCTGTGAACTGAGAACTGTGAGCTGTGAATAGTGAACTGTGGACTGTGAACTGTGAACTGTGAACTGTGATCTTTGAACTGTGAACTGCGAACTGTGAAGTGTGAAATGAAGACTGTGAACTGTGATCTGTGAACTGAGAACTGTGAACTGTGATCTGTGGACTGTGAACGGTGCACTGTGATGACTGAAGTGTGAAATGAAGACTGTGAAATGTGAACTGTGAACTGTGAACTGTGAACTGTGATCTGTGAACAGCGAACTGTAGTCTGTGATCTGTGAACTGTGATCTGTGAACTGTGAACTGCGAACTGTGAAGTGTGAAATGAAGACTGTGAACTGTGATCTGTGCACTGAGAACTGTGAGCTGTGAATAGTGAACTGTGGACTGTGAACTGTGAACTGTGAATTGTGAACAGTGAACTGTGGACTGTGAACTGTGAAGTGTGTACTGTGAACTGTCAACTGTCAACTGTGAACTGTAATCTGTGAACTGTGATCTGTGAACTGTGAACTGCGAACTGTGAACTGCGAACTGTGAAGTGTGAAATGAAGACTGTGAACTGTGATCTGTGAACTGAGAACTGTGAACTGTGATCTGTGGACTGTAACCTGTGCACTGTGAAGACTGCAGTGTGAAATGAAGACTGTGAACTGAGAACTGTAAACTGTGAACTGTGAACTGTGAACAGTGGACTGTGAACTGTGAACTGTGAAGTGTGTACTCTGAACTGTCAACTGTCAACTGTGAACTGTAATCTGTGAACTGTGATCTGTGAACTGCGAACTGTGAAGTGTGAAATATATACTGTGAACGGGGAACTGTGAACTGTGACCTGTGAACTGTGAACTGTGAACTGTGAACTGTGATATGTGAATTGTGAACAGTGAACTGTGGACTGTGAACTGTGAAGTGTGTACTGTGAACTGTCAACTGTCAACTGAGAACTGTAATCTGTGAACTGTGATCTGTGAACTGTGAACTGCGAACTGTGAAGTGTGAAATGAAGACTGTGAACTGTGATCTGTGAACTGAGAACTGTGAACTGTGATCTGTGGACTGTAACCTGTGCACTGTGAAGACTGAAGTGTGAAATGAAGACTGTGAACTGTGATCTGTGATCTGTGATCTGTGAACTGTGAACTGCGGACTGTGAACTGCGAACTGTGAAGTGTGAACTGAAGACTGTGAACTGTGATCTGTGTACTGAGAACTGTGAACTGTGAATAGTGAACTGTGGACTGTGAACTGTCAACTGTGAACTGCGAACTGTGAAATGTGAAATGAATACTGTGAACGGGGAACTGTGAACTGTGGACTGTGAACTGTGAACTGTGAACTGTGAAATGAAGACTGTGAACTGTGATCTGTGAACTGAGAACTGTGAACTGTGAACTGTGGACTGTGAACTGTGGACTGTGAACTGTGAACTGTGAACTGTGAACTGTGAACTGAGAACTGTAAACTGTGAACTGTGAACTGTGAACTGTGAACTGTGAACTGTGAACTGTGAACTGTGATCTGTGAACTGTGAACTGTGAACTGTCAACTGTGAACTGAGAACTGTAAACTGAGAACTGTAAACTGTGAACAGTGATCTGTGAACTGTGAACTGTGAACTGTGAACTGTGAACTGTGAACTGCGAACTGTGAAGTGTGAAATGAAGACTGTGAACTGTGATCTGTGAACTGAGAACTGTGAGCTGTGAAATGTGAACTGTGAACTGTGAACTGTGATCTGTGAACAGTGAACTGTGGTTTGTGATCTGTGAACTGTGAAATGAAGACTGTGAACTGTGATCTGTGAACTGAGAACTGTGAACTGTGAACTGTGAATACTGAATTGTGAAATGAAGTCTGTGAACTGTGATCTGTGAACTGAGAACTGTGAACTGTGAGCAGTGGACTGTGAACTGTGACCTGTGAACTGTGAACTGTGAACTGCGAACTGTGAAGTATGAAATGAAGACTGTGTACTGTGAACTGTGATCTGTGAACAGTGAACTGTGGTCTGTGATCTGTGAACTGTGAACTGTGAACTGTGAAATGAAGACTGTGAACTGTGATCTGTGAACTGTGAACTGTGAACTGTGAACTGTGGTCTGTGATCTGTGAACTGTGATCTGTGAACTGTGAAATGAAGACTGTGAACTGTGATCTGTGAACTGTGAACTGTGAACTGTGAACTGTGAACTGTGAAATGAAGACTGTGAACTGTGATCTGTGAACTGTGAACTGTGAACTGTGAAAACTGAATTGTGAAATGAAGTCTGTGAACTGTGATCTGTGAACTGAGAACTGAGAACTGTGAACAGTGGACTGTGAACTGTGACCTGTGAACTGTGACCTGCGAACTGGGAACTGTGAACTGTGAACTGTGAACTGTGATCTGTGAACTGTGAAGTGTGAACTGTGAACTGTGAACTGTGAACTGTGAGCAGTGGACTGTGAACTGTGACCTGTGAACTGTGAACTGTGAACTGCGAACTGTGAACTGTGAACTGTGAACTGTGAACTGTGATCTGTGAACTGTGAACTGTGAACTGTCAACTGTGAACTGAGAACTGTAAACTGAGAACTGTAAACTGTGAACAGTGATCTGTGAACTGTGAACTGTGAACTGTGAACTGTGAACTGTGAACTGCGAACTGTGAAGTGTGAAATGAAGACTGTGAACTGTGATCTGTGAACTGAGAACTGTGAGCTGTGAAATGTGAACTGTGAACTGTGAACTGTGATCTGTGAACAGTGAACTGTGGTTTGTGATCTGTGAACTGTGAAATGAAGACTGTGAACTGTGATCTGTGAACTGAGAACTGTGAACTGTGAACTGTGAATACTGAATTGTGAAATGAAGTCTGTGAACTGTGATCTGTGAACTGAGAACTGTGAACTGTGAGCAGTGGACTGTGAACTGTGACCTGTGAACTGTGAACTGTGAACTGCGAACTGTGAAGTATGAAATGAAGACTGTGTACTGTGAACTGTGATCTGTGAACAGTGAACTGTGGTCTGTGATCTGTGAACTGTGAACTGTGAACTGTGAAATGAAGACTGTGAACTGTGATCTGTGAACTGTGAACTGTGAACTGTGAACTGTGGTCTGTGATCTGTGAACTGTGATCTGTGAACTGTGAAATGAAGACTGTGAACTGTGATCTGTGAACTGTGAACTGTGAACTGTGAACTGTGAACTGTGAAATGAAGACTGTGAACTGTGATCTGTGAACTGTGAACTGTGAACTGTGAAAACTGAATTGTGAAATGAAGTCTGTGAACTGTGATCTGTGAACTGAGAACTGAGAACTGTGAACAGTGGACTGTGAACTGTGACCTGTGAACTGTGACCTGCGAACTGGGAACTGTGAACTGTGAACTGTGAACTGTGATCTGTGAACTGTGAAGTGTGAACTGTGAACTGTGAACTGTGAACTGTGAGCAGTGGACTGTGAACTGTGACCTGTGAACTGTGAACTGTGAACTGCGAACTGTGAAGTATGAAATGAAGACAGTGAACTGTGAAATGTGAACTGTGACCTGCGAACTGGGAACTGTGAACTGTGAACTGTGAACTGTGATCTGTGAACTGTGAAGTGTGAACTGTGAACTGTGAACTGTGATCTGTGAACTGTGAACTGCGAACTGTGAAGTGTGAAATGAAGACTGTGAACTGTGATCTGTGAACTGAGAACTGTGAGCTGTGAATAGTGAACTGTGGACTGTGAACTGTGAACTGTGAACTGTGAACTGTGATCTTTGAACTGTGAACTGCTAACTGTGAAGTGTGAAATGAAGACTGTGAACTGTGATCTGTGAACTGAGAACTGTGAACTGTGAAATGAAGACTGTGAAATGTGATCTGTGAACTGAGAACTGTGAACTGTGAACTGTGAACTGTGAACTGTGAACTGTGAAATGAAGACTGTGAACTGTGATCTGTGAACTGTGAACTGTGAACTGCGAACTGTGAACTGTGAAAACTGAATTGTGAAATGAAGTTTGTGAACTGTGATCTGTGAACTGAGAACTGCGAACTGTGAACAGTGGACTGTGAACTGTGACCTGTGAACTGTGACCTGCGAACTGGGAACTGTGAACTGTGTACTGTGAACTGTGATCTGTGAACAGTGAACTGTGGTCTGTGATCTGTGAACTGTGAACTGTGAACTGTGAAATGAAGACTGTGAAATGTGATCTGTGAACTGAGAACTGTGAACTGTGATCTGTGAACTGTGGTCTGTGATCTGTGAACTGTGATCTGTGAACTGTGAAATGAAGACTGTGAACTGTGATCTGTGAACTGTGAACTGTGAACTGTGAACTGTGAACTGTGAAATGAAGACTGTGAACTGTGATCTGTGAACTGTGAACTGTGAACTGTGAACTGTGAAAACTGAATTGTGAAATGAAGTCTGTGAATTGTGATCTGTGAACTGAGAACTGTGAACTGTGAACTGTGATCTGTGAACTGTGATCTGTGAACTGTTAACTGCGAACTGTGAACTGCGAACTGTGAAGTGTGAAATGAAGACTGTGTACTGTGAACTGTGATCTGTGAACAGTGAACTGTGAACTGTGAACTGTGGTCTGTGATCTGTGAACTGTGATCTGTGAACTGTGAAATGAAGACTGTGAACTGTGATCTGTGAACTGTGAACTGTGAACTGTGAACTGTGAACTGTGAACTGTGAACTGTGAAATGAAGACTGTGAACTGTGATCTGTGAACTGTGAACTGTGAACTGTGATCTGTGAACTGTGAAAACTGAATTGTGAAATGAAGTCTGTGAATTGTGATTTGTGAACTGAGAACTGTGAACTGTGAAGAGTGGGCTGTGAACTGTGACCTCTGAACTGTGAACTGCGAACGGTGAAGTATGAAATGAAGACTGTGAACTGTGATCTGTGCACTGAGAACTGTGAGCTGTGAACTGCGAACTGTGAAGTGTGAAATGAAGACTGTGAACTGTGAACTGTGAACTGTGGACTGTGAACTGTGAACTGTGAACTGTGAACTGTGAACTGTGAACTGTGAACTGTGAACTGAGAACTGTGAACTGTGGACTGTCAACTGTGAACTGCGAACTGTGAAATGTGAAATGAATACTGTGAACGGGGAACTGTGAACTGTGAACTGTGAAACGAAAACTGTGAACTGTGATCTGTGATCTGTGAACTGTGACCTGTGAACTGTGAAATGAAGACTGTGAACTGTGATCTGTGAACTGTGAACTGTGAACTGTGAACTGTGAACTGTGAAATGAAGACTGTGAACTGTGATCTGTGAACTGTGAACTGTGAACTGTGAACTGTGAACTGTGAACTGTGAAAACTGAATTGTGAAATGAAGTCTGTGAACTGTGATCTGTGAACTGAGAACTGAGAACTGTGAACAGTGGACTGTGAACGGTGCACTGTGATGACTGAAGTGTGAAATGAAGACTGTGAAATGTGAACTGTGAACTGTGAACTGTGAACTGTGATCTGTGAACAGCGAACTGTAGTCTGTGATCTGTGAACTGTGATCTGTGAACTGTGAACTGCGAACTGTGAAGTGTGAAATGAAGACTGTGAACTGTGATCTGTGCACTGAGAACTGTGAGCTGTGAATAGTGAACTGTGGACTGTGAACTGTGAACTGTGAATTGTGAACAGTGAACTGTGGACTGTGAACTGTGAAGTGTGTACTGTGAACTGTCAACTGTCAACTGTGAACTGTAATCTGTGAACTGTGATCTGTGAACTGTGAACTGCGAACTGTGAACTGCGAACTGTGAAGTGTGAAATGAAGACTGTGAACTGTGATCTGTGAACTGAGAACTGTGAACTGTGATCTGTGGACTGTAACCTGTGCACTGTGAAGACTGCAGTGTGAAATGAAGACTGTGAACTGAGATCTGTAAACTGTGAACTGTGAACTGTGAACAGTGGACTGTGAACTGTGAACTGTGAAGTGTGTACTCTGAACTGTCAACTGTCAACTGTGAACTGTAATCTGTGAACTGTGATCTGTGAACTGCGAACTGTGAAGTGTGAAATATATACTGTGAACGGGGAACTGTGAACTGTGACCTGTGAACTGTGAACTGTGAACTGTGAACTGTGATCTGTGAATTGTGAACAGTGAACTGTGGACTGTGAACTGTGAAGTGTGTACTGTGAACTGTCAACTGTCAACTGAGAACTGTAATCTGTGAACTGTGATCTGTGAACTGTGAACTGCGAACTGTGAAGTGTGAAATGAAGACTGTGAACTGTGATCTGTGAACTGAGAACTGTGAACTGTGATCTGTGGACTGTAACCTGTGCACTGTGAAGACTGAAGTGTGAAATGAAGACTGTGAACTGTGATCTGTGATCTGTGATCTGTGAACTGTGAACTGCGGACTGTGAACTGCGAACTGTGAAGTGTGAACTGAAGACTGTGAACTGTGATCTGTGTACTGAGAACTGTGAACTGTGAATAGTGAACTGTGGACTGTGAACTGTCAACTGTGAACTGCGAACTGTGAAATGTGAAATGAATACTGTGAACGGGGAACTGTGAACTGTGGACTGTGAACTGTGAACTGTGATCTGTGAACTGAGAACTGTGAGCTGTGAAATGTGAACTGTGAACTGTGAACTGTGATCTGTGAACAGTGAACTGTGGTTTGTGATCTGTGAACTGTGAAATGAAGACTGTGAACTGTGATCTGTGAACTGAGAACTGTGAACTGTGAACTGTGAATACTGAATTGTGAAATGAAGTCTGTGAACTGTGATCTGTGAACTGAGAACTGTGAACTGTGAGCAGTGGACTGTGAACTGTGACCTGTGAACTGTGAACTGTGAACTGCGAACTGTGAAGTATGAAATGAAGACTGTGTACTGTGAACTGTGATCTGTGAACAGTGAACTGTGGTCTGTGATCTGTGAACTGTGAACTGTGAACTGTGAAATGAAGACTGTGAACTGTGATCTGTGAACTGTGAACTGTGAACTGTGAACTGTGGTCTGTGATCTGTGAACTGTGATCTGTGAACTGTGAAATGAAGACTGTGAACTGTGATCTGTGAACTGTGAACTGTGAACTGTGAACTGTGAACTGTGAAATGAAGACTGTGAACTGTGATCTGTGAACTGTGAACTGTGAACTGTGAAAACTGAATTGTGAAATGAAGTCTGTGAACTGTGATCTGTGAACTGAGAACTGAGAACTGTGAACAGTGGACTGTGAACTGTGACCTGTGAACTGTGACCTGCGAACTGGGAACTGTGAACTGTGAACTGTGAACTGTGATCTGTGAACTGTGAAGTGTGAACTGTGAACTGTGAACTGTGAACTGTGAGCAGTGGACTGTGAACTGTGACCTGTGAACTGTGAACTGTGAACTGCGAACTGTGAAGTATGAAATGAAGACAGTGAACTGTGAAATGTGAACTGTGACCTGCGAACTGGGAACTGTGAACTGTGAACTGTGAACTGTGATCTGTGAACTGTGAAGTGTGAACTGTGAACTGTGAACTGTGATCTGTGAACTGTGAACTGCGAACTGTGAAGTGTGAAATGAAGACTGTGAACTGTGATCTGTGAACTGAGAACTGTGAGCTGTGAATAGTGAACTGTGGACTGTGAACTGTGAACTGTGAACTGTGAACTGTGATCTTTGAACTGTGAACTGCTAACTGTGAAGTGTGAAATGAAGACTGTGAACTGTGATCTGTGAACTGAGAACTGTGAACTGTGAAATGAAGACTGTGAAATGTGATCTGTGAACTGAGAACTGTGAACTGTGAACTGTGAACTGTGAACTGTGAACTGTGAACTGTGAACTGTGAACTGTGAAATGAAGACTGTGAACTGTGATCTGTGAACTGTGAACTGTGAACTGCGAACTGTGAACTGTGAAAACTGAATTGTGAAATGAAGTTTGTGAACTGTGATCTGTGAACTGAGAACTGAGAACTGTGAACAGTGGACTGTGAACTGTGACCTGTGAACTGTGACCTGCGAACTGGGAACTGTGAACTGTGTACTGTGAACTGTGATCTGTGAACAGTGAACTGTGGTCTGTGATCTGTGAACTGTGAACTGTGAACTGTGAAATGAAGACTGTGAAATGTGATCTGTGAACTGAGAACTGTGAACTGTGATCTGTGAACTGTGGTCTGTGATCTGTGAACTGTGATCTGTGAACTGTGAAATGAAGACTGTGAACTGTGATCTGTGAACTGTGAACTGTGAACTGTGAACTGTGAACTGTGAAATGAAGACTGTGAACTGTGATCTGTGAACTGTGAACTGTGAACTGTGAACTGTGAAAACTGAATTGTGAAATGAAGTCTGTGAATTGTGATCTGTGAACTGAGAACTGTGAACTGTGAACTGTGATCTGTGAACTGTGATCTGTGAACTGTTAACTGCGAACTGTGAACTGCGAACTGTGAAGTGTGAAATGAAGACTGTGTACTGTGAACTGTGATCTGTGAACAGTGAACTGTGAACTGTGAACTGTGGTCTGTGATCTGTGAACTGTGATCTGTGAACTGTGAAATGAAGACTGTGAACTGTGATCTGTGAACTGTGAACTGTGAACTGTGAACTGTGAACTGTGAACTGTGAAATGAAGACTGTGAACTGTGATCTGTGAACTGTGAACTGTGAACTGTGATCTGTGAACTGTGAAAACTGAATTGTGAAATGAAGTCTGTGAATTGTGATTTGTGAACTGAGAACTGTGAACTGTGAAGAGTGGGCTGTGAACTGTGACCTCTGAACTGTGAACTGCGAACGGTGAAGTATGAAATGAAGACAGTGAACTGTGAAATGTGAACTGTGACCTGCGAACTGGGAACTGTGAACTGTGAACTGTGAACTGTGATCTGTGAACTGTGAAGTGTGAACTGTGAACTGTGAACTGTGAACTGTGATCTGTGAACTGTGAACTGCGAACTGTGAAGTGTGAAATGAAGACTGTGAACTGTGAACTGTGAACTGTGGACTGTGAACTGTGAACTGTGAACTGTGAACTGTGAACTGTGAACTGTGAACTGTGAACTGAGAACTGTGAACTGTGGACTGTCAACTGTGAACTGCGAACTGTGAAATGTGAAATGAATACTGTGAACGGGGAACTGTGAACTGTGAACTGTGAAACGAAAACTGTGAACTGTGATCTGTGATCTGTGAACTGTGACCTGTGAACTGTGAAATGAAGACTGTGAACTGTGATCTGTGAACTGTGAACTGTGAACTGTGAACTGTGAACTGTGAAATGAAGACTGTGAACTGTGATCTGTGAACTGTGAACTGTGAACTGTGAACTGTGAACTGTGAACTGTGAAAACTGAATTGTGAAATGAAGTCTGTGAACTGTGATCTGTGAACTGAGAACTGAGAACTGTGAACAGTGGACTGTGAACTGTGACCTGTGAACTGTGACCTGCGAACTGGGAACTGTGAACTGTGAACTGTGAACTGTGATCTGTGAACTGTGAAGTGTGAACTGTGAACTGTGAACTGTGAACTGTGAGCAGTGGACTGTGAACTGTGACCTGTGAACTGTGAACTGTGAACTGCGAACTGTGAAGTATGAAATGAAGACAGTGAACTGTGAAATGTGAACTGTGACCTGCGAACTGGGAACTGTGAACTGTGAACTGTGAACTGTGATCTGTGAACTGTGAAGTGTGAACTGTGAACTGTGAACTGTGATCTGTGAACTGTGAACTGCGAACTGTGAAGTGTGAAATGAAGACTGTGAACTGTGATCTGTGAACTGAGAACTGTGAGCTGTGAATAGTGAACTGTGGACTGTGAACTGTGAACTGTGAACTGTGAACTGTGATCTTTGAACTGTGAACTGCTAACTGTGAAGTGTGAAATGAAGACTGTGAACTGTGATCTGTGAACTGAGAACTGTGAACTGTGATCTGTGGACTGTGAACTGTGCACTGTGATGACTGAAGTGTGAAATGAAGACTGTGAAATGTGAGCTGTGAACTGTGAACTGTGAACTGTGAACTGTGATCTGTGAACAGTGAACTGTGGACTGTGAAATGAAGACTGTGAACTGTGATCTGTGAACTGAGAACTGTGAACTGTGAACTGTGAACTTTGGTCTGTGATCTGTGAACTGTGATCTGTGAACTGTGAAATGAAGACTGTGAACTGTGATCTGTGAACTGTGAAATGTGAACTGTGACCTGCGAACTGGGAACTGTGAACTGTGAACTGTGAACTGTGAACTGTGATCTGTGAACTGTGAAGTGTGAACTGTGAACTGTGAACTGTGATCTGTGAACTGTGAACTGCGAACTGTGAAGTGTGAAATGAAGACTGTGAACTGTGATCTGTGAACTGAGAACTGTGAGCTGTGAATAGTGAACTGTGGACTGTGAACTGTGAACTGTGAACTGTGAACTGTGAACTGTGATCTTTGAACTGTGAACTGCTAACTGTGAAGTGTGAAATGAAGACTGTGAATTGTGATCTGTGAACTGAGAACTGTGAACTGTGATCTGTGGACTGTGAACTGTGCACTGTGATGACTGAAGTGTGAAATGAAGACTGTGAAATGTGAGCTGTGAACTGTGAACTGTGAACTGTGATCTGTGAACAGTGAACTGTGGACTGTGATCTGTGAACTGTGAACTGTGAACTGTGAAATGAAGACTGTGAACTGTGATCTGTGAACTGAGAACTGTGAACTGTGAACTGTGAAAACTGAATTGTGAAATGAAGTCTGTGAACTGTGATCTGTGAACTGAGAACTGTGAACTGTGAGCAGTGGACTGTGAACTGTGACCTGTGAACTGTGAACTGTGAACTGTGAACTGCGAACTGTGAAGTATGAAATGAAGACTGTGTACTGTGAAGTATGAAATGAAGACTGTGTACTGTGAACTGTGATCTGTGAACAGTGAACTGTGGTCTGTGATCTGTGAACTGTGAACTGTGAACTGTGAAATGAAGACTGTGAACTGTGATCTGTGAACTGAGAACTGTGAACTGTGAACTGTGAACTGTGGTCTGTGATCTGTGAACTGTGATCTGTGAACTGTGAAATGAAGACTGTGAACTGTGATCTGTGAACTGTGAACTGTGCCCTGTGAAGACTGAAGTGTGAAATGAAGACTGTGAACTGTGATCTGTGAACTGAGAACTGTGAACTGTGAACTGTGAACTGTGGTCTGTGATCTGTGAACTGTGATCTGTGAACTGTGAAATGAAGACTGTAAACTGTGATCTGTGAACTGTGAACTGTGCCCTGTGAAGACTGAAGTGTGAAATGAAGACTGTGAACTGTGAACTGTGAACTGTGAACTGTGAACTGTGAAAACTGAATTGTGAAATGAAGTCTGTGAATTGTGATCTGTGAACTGAGAACTGTGAACTGTGAAGAGTGGGCTGTGAACTGTGACCTGTGAAATGTGAACTGCGAACTGTGAAGTGTGAAATGAAGACTGTGAACTGTGATCTGTGAACTGAGAACTGTGAAATGTGATCTGTGGACTGTGAACCGTGCACTGTGATGACTGAAGTGTGAAATGAAGACTGTGAAATGTGAACTGTCAACTGTGAACTGTGATCTGTGAACAGTGAACTGTGGTCTGTGATCTGTTAACTGTGAATTGTGAACTGTGAAATGAAGACTGTGAACTGTGATCTGTGAACTGAGAACTGTGAACTGTGGACTGTGAACTGTGACCTGTGAACTGTGAACTGTGAACTGCGAACTGTGAAGTATGAAATGAAGACTGTGTACTGTGAACTGTGATCTGTGAACAGTGAACTGTGGTCTGTGATCTGTGAACTGTGAACTGTGATCTGTGAACTGAGAACTGTGAACTGTGAACTGTGAACTGTGATCTGTGAACTGTGATCTGTGATCTGTGAACTGTGAAATGAAGACTGTGAACTGTGATCTGTGAACTGTGAACTGTGCCCTGTGAAGACTGAAGTGTGAAATGAAGACTGTGAACTGTGATCTGTGAACTGTGAACTGTGAACTGTGAACTGTGAAAAGTGAATTGTGAAATGAAGTCTGTGAATTGTGATCTGTGAACTGAGAACTGTGAACTGTGAAGAGTGGGCTGTGAACTGTGACCTGTGAACTGTGAACTGCGAACTGTGAAGAATGAAATGAAGACAGTGAATTTTGAAATGTGAACTGTGACCTGCGAACTGGGAACTGTGAACTGTGAACTGTGAACTGTGATCTGTGAACTGTGAAGTGTGAACTGTGAACTGTGAACTGTGATCTGTGAACTGTGAACTGCGAACTGTGAAGTGTGAAATGAAGACTGTGAACTGTGATCTGTGAACTGAGAACTGTGAGCTGTGAATAGTGAACTGTGGACTGTGAACTGTGAACTGTGAACTGTGAACTGTGATCTTTGAACTGTGAACTGCTAACTGTGAAGTGTGAAATGAAGACTGTGAACTGTGATCTGTGAACTGAGAACTGTGAACTGTGATCTGTGGACTGTGAACTGTGCACTGTGATGACTGAAGTGTGAAATGAAGACTGTGATCTGTGAACTGAGAACTGTGAACTGTGAACTGTGAACTTTGGTCTGTGATCTGTGAACTGTGATCTGTGAACTGTGAAATGAAGACTGTGAACTGTGATCTGTGAACTGTGAAATGTGAACTGTGACCTGCGAACTGGGAACTGTGAACTGTGAACTGTGAACTGTGATCTGTGAACTGTGAAGTGTGAACTGTGAACTGTGAACTGTGATCTGTGAACTGTGAACTGCGAACTGTGAAGTGTGAAATGAAGACTGTGAACTGTGATCTGTGAACTGAGAACTGTGAGCTGTGAATAGTGAACTGTGGACTGTGAACTGTGAACTGTGAACTGTGAACTGTGATCTTTGAACTGTGAACTGCTAACTGTGAAGTGTGAAATGAAGACTGTGAATTGTGATCTGTGAACTGAGAACTGTGAACTGTGATCTGTGGACTGTGAACTGTGCACTGTGATGACTGAAGTGTGAAATGAAGACTGTGAAATGTGAGCTGTGAACTGTGAACTGTGAACTGTGATCTGTGAACAGTGAACTGTGGACTGTGATCTGTGAACTGTGAACTGTGAACTGTGAAATGAAGACTGTGAACTGTGATCTGTGAACTGAGAACTGTGAACTGTGAACTGTGAAAACTGAATTGTGAAATGAAGTCTGTGAACTGTGATCTGTGAACTGAGAACTGTGAACTGTGAGCAGTGGACTGTGAACTGTGACCTGTGAACTGTGAACTGTGAACTGTGAACTGCGAACTGTGAAGTATGAACTGTGAACTGTGAACTGTGAAAAGTGAATTGTGAAATGAAGTCTGTGAATTGTGATCTGTGAACTGAGAACTGTGAACTGTGAAGAGTGGGCTGTGAACTGTGACCTGTGAACTGTGAACTGCGAACTGTGAAGAATGAAATGAAGACAGTGAATTTTGAAATGTGAACTGTGACCTGCGAACTGGGAACTGTGAACTGTGAACTGTGAACTGTGATCTGTGAACTGTGAAGTGTGAACTGTGAACTGTGAACTGTGATCTGTGAACTGTGAACTGCGAACTGTGAAGTGTGAAATGAAGACTGTGAACTGTGATCTGTGAACTGAGAACTGTGAGCTGTGAATAGTGAACTGTGGACTGTGAACTGTGAACTGTGAACTGTGAACTGTGAACTGTGATCTTTGAACTGTGAACTGCTAACTGTGAAGTGTGAAATGAAGACTGTGAACTGTGATCTGTGAACTGAGAACTGTGAACTGTGATCTGTGGACTGTGAACTGTGCACTGTGATGACTGAAGTGTGAAATGAAGACTGTGATCTGTGAACTGAGAACTGTGAACTGTGAACTGTGAACTTTGGTCTGTGATCTGTGAACTGTGATCTGTGAACTGTGAAATGAAGACTGTGAACTGTGATCTGTGAACTGTGAAATGTGAACTGTGACCTGCGAACTGGGAACTGTGAACTGTGAACTGTGAACTGTGATCTGTGAACTGTGAAGTGTGAACTGTGAACTGTGAACTGTGATCTGTGAACTGTGAACTGCGAACTGTGAAGTGTGAAATGAAGACTGTGAACTGTGATCTGTGAACTGAGAACTGTGAGCTGTGAATAGTGAACTGTGGACTGTGAACTGTGAACTGTGAACTGTGAACTGTGATCTTTGAACTGTGAACTGCTAACTGTGAAGTGTGAAATGAAGACTGTGAATTGTGATCTGTGAACTGAGAACTGTGAACTGTGATCTGTGGACTGTGAACTGTGCACTGTGATGACTGAAGTGTGAAATGAAGACTGTGAAATGTGAGCTGTGAACTGTGAACTGTGAACTGTGATCTGTGAACAGTGAACTGTGGACTGTGATCTGTGAACTGTGAACTGTGAACTGTGAAATGAAGACTGTGAACTGTGATCTGTGAACTGAGAACTGTGAACTGTGAACTGTGAAAACTGAATTGTGAAATGAAGTCTGTGAACTGTGATCTGTGAACTGAGAACTGTGAACTGTGAGCAGTGGACTGTGAACTGTGACCTGTGAACTGTGAACTGTGAACTGTGAACTGCGAACTGTGAAGTATGAAATGAAGACTGTGTACTGTGAAGTATGAAATGAAGACTGTGTACTGTGAACTGTGATCTGTGAACAGTGAACTGTGGTCTGTGATCTGTGAACTGTGAACTGTGAACTGTGAAATGAAGACTGTGAACTGTGATCTGTGAACTGAGAACTGTGAACTGTGAACTGTGAACTGTGGTCTGTGATCTGTGAACTGTGATCTGTGATCTGTGAACTGTGATCTGTGAACTGTGAAATGAAGACTGTGAACTGTGATCTGTGAACTGTGAACTGTGCCCTGTGAAGACTGAAGTGTGAAATGAAGACTGTGAACTGTGATCTGTGAACTGAGAACTGTGAACTGTGAACTGTGAACTGTGGTCTGTGATCTGTGAACTGTGATCTGTGAACTGTGAAATGAAGACTGTAAACTGTGATCTGTGAACTGTGAACTGTGCCCTGTGAAGACTGAAGTGTGAAATGAAGACTGTGAACTGTGAACTGTGAACTGTGAACTGTGAACTGTGAAAACTGAATTGTGAAATGAAGTCTGTGAATTGTGATCTGTGAACTGAGAACTGTGAACTGTGAAGAGTGGGCTGTGAACTGTGACCTGTGAACTGTGAACTGCGAACTGTGAAGTATGAAATGAAGACAGTGAACTGTGAAATGTGAACTGTGACCTGCGAACTGGGAACTGTGAACTGAGAACTGTGAGCTGTGAATAGTGAACTGTGGACTGTGAACTGTGAACTGTGAACTGTGATCTTTGAACTGTGAACTGCGAACTGTGAAGTGTGAAATGAAGACTGTGAACTGTGATCTGTGAACTGAGAACTGTGAAATGTGATCTGTGGACTGTGAACTGTGCACTGTGATGACTGAAGTGTGAAATGAAGACTGTGAAATGTGAACTGTGAACTGTGATCTGTGAACAGTGAACTGTGGTCTGTGATCTGTGAACTGTGAATTGTGAACTGTGAAATGAAGACTGTGAACTGTGATCTGTGAACTGAGAACTGTGATCTGTGAACTGTGAAAACTGAATTGTGAAATGAAGTCTGTGAACTGTGATCTGTGAACTGTGAACTGTGGACTGTGAACTGTGAACTATGAACTGTGATCTTTGAACTGTGAACTGCGAACTGTGAAGTGTGAAATGAAGACTGTTAACTGTGATCTGTGAACTGAGAACTGTGAACTGTGATCTGTGGACTGTGAACCGTGCACTGTGATGACTGAAGTGTGAAATGAAGACTGTGAAATGTGAACTGTGAACTGTGAACTGTGATCTGTGAACAGTGAACTGTGGTCTGTGATCTGTTAACTGTGAATTGTGAACTGTGAAATGAAGACTGTGAACTGTGATCTGTGAACTGAGAACTGTGAACTGTGGACTGTGAACTGTGACCTGTGAACTGTGAACTGTGAACTGCGAACTGTGAAGTATGAAATGAAGACTGTGTACTGTGAACTGTGATCTGTGAACAGTGAACTGTGGTCTGTGATCTGTGAACTGTGAACTGTGATCTGTGAACTGAGAACTGTGAACTGTGAACTGTGAACTGTGATCTGTGAACTGTGATCTGTGAACTGTGAAATGAAGACTGTGAACTGTGATCTGTGAACTGTGAACTGTGCCCTGTGAAGACTGAAGTGTGAAATGAAGACTGTGAACTGTGATCTGTGAACTGTGAACTGTGAACTGTGAACTGTGAAAAGTGAATTGTGAAATGAAGTCTGTGAATTGTGATCTGTGAACTGAGAACTGTGAACTGTGAAGAGTGGGCTGTGAACTGTGACCTGTGAACTGTGAACTGCGAACTGTGAAGAATGAAATGAAGACAGTGAATTTTGAAATGTGAACTGTGACCTGCGAACTGGGAACTGTGAACTGTGAACTGTGAACTGTGATCTGTGAACTGTGAAGTGTGAACTGTGAACTGTGAACTGTGATCTGTGAACTGTGAACTGCGAACTGTGAAGTGTGAAATGAAGACTGTGAACTGTGATCTGTGAACTGAGAACTGTGAGCTGTGAATAGTGAACTGTGGACTGTGAACTGTGAACTGTGAACTGTGATCTTTGAACTGTGAACTGCGAACTGTGAAGTGTGAAATGAAGACTGTGAACTGTGATCTGTGAACTGAGAACTGTGAACTGTGATCTGTGGACTGTGAACGGTGCACTGTGATGACTGAAGTGTGAAATGAAGACTGTGAAATGTGAACTGTGAACTGTGAACTGTGAACTGTGAACTGTGATCTGTGAACAGCGAACTGTGGTCTGTGATCTGTGAACTGTGATCTGTGAACTGTGAACTGCGAACTGTGAAGTGTGAAATGAAGACTGTGAACTGTGATCTGTGCACTGAGAACTGTGAGCTGTGAATAGTGAACTGTGGACTGTGAACTGTGAACTGTGAATTGTGAACAGTGAACTGTGGACTGTGAACTGTGAAGTGTGTACTGTGAACTGTCAACTGTCAACTGTGAACTGTAATCTGTGAACTGTGATCTGTGAACTGTGAACTGCGAACTGTGAACTGCGAACTGTGAAGTGTGAAATGAAGACTGTGAACTGTGATCTGTGAACTGAGAACTGTGAACTGTGATCTGTGGACTGTAACCTGTGCACTGTGAAGACTGCAGTGTGAAATGAAGACTGTGAACTGAGAACTGTAAACTGTGAACTGTGAACTGTGAACAGTGGACTGTGAACTGTGAACTGTGAAGTGTGTACTGTGAACTGTCAACTGTCAACTGTGAACTGTAATCTGTGAACTGTGATCTGTGAACTGCGAACTGTCAAGTGTGAAATATATACTGTGAACGGGGAACTGTGAACTGTGACCTGTGAACTGTGAACTGTGAACTGTGAACTGTGATCTGTGAATTGTGAACAGTGAACTGTGGACTGTGAACTGTGAAGTGTGTACTGTGAACTGTCAACTGTCAACTGAGAACTGTAATCTGTGAACTGTGATCTGTGAACTGTGAACTGCGAACTGTGAAGTGTGAAATGAAGACTGTGAACTGTGATCTGTGAACTGAGAACTGTGAACTGTGATCTGTGGACTGTAACCTGTGCACTGTGAAGACTGAAGTGTGAAATGAAGACTGTGAACTGTGATCTGTGATCTGTGATCTGTGATCTGTGAACTGTGAACTGCGGACTGTGAACTGCGAACTGTGAAGTGTGAACTGAAGACTGTGAACTGTGATCTGTGAACTGAGAACTGTGAACTGTGAATAGTGAACTGTGGACTGTGAACTGTCAACTGTGAACTGCGAACTGTGAAATGTGAAATGAATACTGTGAACGGGGAACTGTGAACTGTGGACTGTGAACTGTGAACTGTGAACTGTGAAATCAAGACTGTGAACTGTGATCTGTGAACTGAGAACTGTGAACTGTGAACTGTGGACTGTGAACTGTGGACTGTGAACTGTGAACTGTGAACTGTGAACTGTGAACTGAGAACTGTAAACTGTGAACTGTGAACTGTGAACTGTGAACTGTGAACTGTGAACTGTGAACTGTGATCTGTGAACTGTGAACTGTGAACTGTCAACTGTGAACTGAGAACTGTAAACTGAGAACTGTAAACTGTGAACAGTGATCTGTGAACTGTGAACTGTGAACTGTGAACTGTGAACTGTGAACTGTGAACTGCGAACTGTGAAGTGTGAAATGAAGACTGTGAACTGTGATCTGTGAACTGAGAACTGTGAGCTGTGAAATTTGAACTGTGAACTGTGAACTGTGATCTGTGAACAGTGAACTGTGGTTTGTGATCTGTGAACTGTGAAATGAAGACTGTGAACTGTGATCTGTGAACTGAGAACTGTGAACTGTGAACTGTGAATACTGAATTGTGAAATGAAGTCTGTGAACTGTGATCTGTGAACTGAGAACTGTGAACTGTGAGCAGTGGACTGTGAACTGTGACCTGTGAACTGTGAACTGTGAACTGCGAACTGTGAAGTATGAAATGAAGACTGTGTACTGTGAACTGTGATCTGTGAACAGTGAACTGTGGTCTGTGATCTGTGAACTGTGAACTGTGAACTGTGAACTGTGAAATGAAGACTGTGAACTGTGATCTGTGAACTGTGAACTGTGAACTGTGAACTGTGGTCTGTGATCTGTGAACTGTGATCTGTGAACTGTGAAATGAAGACTGTGAACTGTGATCTGTGAACTGTGAACTGTGAACTGTGAACTGTGAACTGTGAAATGAAGACTGTGAACTGTGATCTGTGAACTGTGAACTGTGAACTGTGAACTGTGAACTGTGAAAACTGAATTGTGAAATGAAGTCTGTGAACTGTGATCTGTGAACTGAGAACTGAGAACTGTGAACAGTGGACTGTGAACTGTGACCTGTGAACTGTGACCTGCGAACTGGGAACTGTGAACTGTGAACTGTGAACTGTGATCTGTGAACTGTGAAGTGTGAACTGTGAACTGTGAACTGTGAACTGTGAGCAGTGGACTGTGAACTGTGACCTGTGAACTGTGAACTGTGAACTGCGAACTGTGAAGTATGAAATGAAGACAGTGAACTGTGAAATGTGAACTGTGACCTGCGAACTGGGAACTGTGAACTGTGAACTGTGAACTGTGATCTGTGAACTGTGAAGTGTGAACTGTGAACTGTGAACTGTGATCTGTGAACTGTGAACTGCGAACTGTGAAGTGTGAAATGAAGACTGTGAACTGTGATCTGTGAACTGAGAACTGTGAGCTGTGAATAGTGAACTGTGGACTGTGAACTGTGAACTGTGAACTGTGAACTGTGATCTTTGAACTGTGAACTGCTAACTGTGAAGTGTGAAATGAAGACTGTGAACTGTGATCTGTGAACTGAGAACTGAGAACTGTGAACAGTGGACTGTGAACTGTGACCTGTGAACTGTGACCTGCGAACTGGGAACTGTGAACTGTGTACTGTGAACTGTGATCTGTGAACAGTGAACTGTGGTCTGTGATCTGTGAACTGTGAACTGTGAACTGTGAAGTGAAGACTGTGAAATGTGATCTGTGAACTGAGAACTGTGAACTGTGAACTGTGAACTGTGGTCTGTGATCTGTGAACTGTGATCTGTGAACTGTGAAATGAAGACTGTGAACTGTGATCTGTGAACTGTGAACTGTGAACTGTGAACTGTGAACTGTGAAATGAAGACTGTGAACTGTGATCTGTGAACTGTGAACTGTGAACTGTGAACTGTGAAAACTGAATTGTGAAATGAAGTCTGTGAATTGTGATCTGTGAACTGAGAACTGTGAACTGTGAACTGTGATCTGTGAACTGTGATCTGTGAACTGTTAACTGCGAACTGTGAACTGCGAACTGTGAAGTGTGAAATGAAGACTGTGTACTGTGAACTGTGATCTGTGAACAGTGAACTGTGAACTGTGGTCTGTGATCTGTGAACTGTGATCTGTGAACTGTGAAATGAAGACTGTGAACTGTGATCTGTGAACTGTGAACTGTGAACTGTGAACTGTGAACTGTGAACTGTGAACTGTGAAATGAAGACTGTGAACTGTGATCTGTGAACTGTGAACTGTGAACTGTGATCTGTGAACTGTGAACTGTGAACTGTGAACTGTGAAAACTGAATTGTGAAATGAAGTCTGTGAATTGTGATTTGTGAACTGAGAACTGTGAACTGTGAAGAGTGGGCTGTGAACTGTGACCTCTGAACTGTGAACTGCGAACGGTGAAGTATGAAATGAAGACAGTGAACTGTGAAATGTGAACTGTGACCTGCGAACTGGGAACTGTGAACTGTGAACTGTGAACTGTGATCTGTGAACTGTGAAGTGTGAACTGTGAACTGTGAACTGTGAACTGTGATCTGTGAACTGTGAACTGCGAACTGTGAAGTGTGAAATGAAGACTGTGAACTGTGAACTGTGAACTGTGGACTGTGAACTGTGAACTGTGAACTGTGAACTGTGAACTGTGAACTGTGAACTGTGAACTGAGAACTGTGAACTGTGGACTGTCAACTGTGAACTGCGAACTGTGAAATGTGAAATGAATACTGTGAACGGGGAACTGTGAACTGTGAACTGTGAAACGAAAACTGTGAACTGTGATCTGTGAACTGAGAACTGTGAACTGTGAACTGTGGACTGTGAACTGTGAACTGTGTACTGTGAACTGAGAACTGTAAACTATGAACTGTGAACTGTGAACTGTGAACTGTGAACTGTGAACTGTGATCTGTGAACTGTGATCTGTGAACTGTTAACTGCGAACTGTGAACTGCGAACTGTGAAGTGTGAAATGAAGACTGTGAACTGTGATCTGTGAACTGAGAACTGTGAACTGTGAACTGTGAAAACTGAATTGTGAAATGAAGTCTGTGAACTGTGATCTGTGAACTGAGAACTGAGAACTGTGAACAGTGGACTGTGAACTGTGACCTGTGAACTGTGAACTGTGAACTGCGAACTGTGAAGTATGAAATGAAGACTGTGTACTGTGAACTGTGGTCTGTGATCTGTGAACTGTGAACTGTGAACTGTGAAATGAAGACTGTGAAATGTGATCTGTGAACTGAGAACTGTGAACTGTGAACTGTGAACTGTGAACTGTGAACTGTGAACTGTGGTCTGTGATCTGTGAACTGTGATCTGTGAACTGTGAAATGAAGACTGTGAACTGTGATCTGTGAACTGAGAACTGTGAACTGTGAACTGTGGACTGTGAACTGTGAACTGTGATCTGTGAACTGTGAACTGCGAACTGTGAAGTGTGAAATGAAGACTGTGTACTGTGAACTGTGATCTGTGAACAGTGAACTGTGAACTGTGGTCTGTGATCTGGGAACTGTGATCTGTGAACTGTGAAATGAAGACTGTGAACTGTGATCTGTGAACTGTGAACTGTGAACTGTGAAATGAAGACTGTGAACTGTGATCTGTGAACTGTGAACTGTGAACTGTGAACTGTGAAAACTGAATTGTGAAATGAAGTCTGTGAATTGTGATCTGTGAACTGAGAACTGTGAACTGTGAAGAGTGGGCTGTGAACTGTGACCTCTGAACTGTGAACTGCGAACGGTGAAGTATGAAATGAAGACAGTGAACTGTGAAATGTGAACTGTGACCTGCGAACTGGGAACTGTGAACTGTGAACTGTGAACTGTGATCTGTGAACTGTGAAGTGTGAACTGTGAACTGTGAACTGTGATCTGTGAACTGTGAACTGTGAACTGTGATCTGTGAACTGAGAACTGTGAACTGTGAACTGTGGACTGTGAACTGTGAACTGTGTACTGTGAACTGAGAACTGTAAACTATGAACTGTGAACTGTGAACTGTGAACTGTGAACTGTGAACTGTGAACTGTGAACTGTGAACTGTGAACTGTGATCTGTGAACTGTGATCTGTGAACTGTTAACTGCGAACTGTGAACTGCGAACTGTGAAGTGTGAAATGAAGACTGTGAACTGTGATCTGTGAACTGAGAACTGTGAACTGTGAACTGTGAAAACTGAATTGTGAAATGAAGTCTGTGAACTGTGATCTGTGAACTGAGAACTGAGAACTGTGAACAGTGGACTGTGAACTGTGACCTGTGAACTGTGAACTGTGAACTGCGAACTGTGAAGTATGAAATGAAGACTGTGTACTGTGAACTGTGATCTGTGAACATTGAACTGTGGTCTGTGATCTGTGAACTGTGAACTGTGAACTGTGAAATGAAGACTGTGAAATGTGATCTGTGAACTGAGAACTGTGAACTGTGAACTGTGAACTGTGAACTGTGGTCTGTGATCTGTGAACTGTGATCTGTGAACTGTGAAATGAAGACTGTGAACTGTGATCTGTGAACTATGAACTGTGAACTGTGGACTGTGAACTGTGAACTGTGAACTGTGAAATGAAGACTGTGAACTGTGATCTGTGAACTGTGAACTGTGAACTGTGAACTGTGAACTGTGAAAACTGAATTGTGAAATGAAGTCTGTGAACTGTGATCTGTGAACTGAGAACTGAGAACTGTGAACAGTGGACTGTGAACTGTGACCTGTGAACTGTGACCTGCGAACTGGGAACTGTGAACTGTGAACTGTGAACTGTGATCTGTGAACTGTGAAGTGTGAACTGTGAACTGTGAACTGTGAACTGTGAGCAGTGGACTGTGAACTGTGACCTGTGAACTGTGAACTGTGAACTGCGAACTGTGAAGTATGAAATGAAGACAGTGAACTGTGAAATGTGAACTGTGACCTGCGAACTGGGAACTGTGAACTGTGAACTGTGAACTGTGATCTGTGAACTGTGAAGTGTGAACTGTGAACTGTGAACTGTGATCTGTGAACTGTGAACTGCGAACTGTGAAGTGTGAAATTAAGACTGTGAACTGTGATCAGTGAACTGAGAACTGTGAGCTGTGAATAGTGAACTGTGGACTGTGAACTGTGAACTGTGAACTGTGAACTGTGAACTGTGATCTTTGAACTGTGAACTGCTAACTGTGAAGTGTGAAATGAAGACTGTGAACTGTGATCTGTGAACTGAGAACTGTGAACTGTGATCTGTGGACTGTGAACTGTGCACTGTGATGACTGAAGTGTGAAATGAAGACTGTGAAATGTGAGCTGTGAACTGTGAACTGTGAACTGTGATCTGTGAACAGTGAACTGTGGACTGTGAAATGAAGACTGTGAACTGTGATCTGTGAACTGAGAACTGTGAACTGTGAACTGTGAACTTTGGTCTGTGATCTGTGAACTGTGATCTGTGAACTGTGAAATGAAGACTGTGAACTGTGATCTGTGAACTGTGAAATGTGAACTGTGACCTGCGAACTGGGAACTGTGAACTGTGAACTGTGAACTGTGATCTGTGAACTGTGAAGTGTGAACTGTGAACTGTGAACTGTGATCTGTGAACTGTGAACTGCGAACTGTGAAGTGTGAAATGAAGACTGTGAACTGTGATCTGTGAACTGAGAACTGTGAGCTGTGAATAGTGAACTGTGGACTGTGAACTGTGAACTGTGAACTGTGAACTGTGATCTTTGAACTGTGAACTGCTAACTGTGAAGTGTGAAATGAAGACTGTGAATTGTGATCTGTGAACTGAGAACTGTGAACTGTGATCTGTGGACTGTGAACTGTGCACTGTGATGACTGAAGTGTGAAATGAAGACTGTGAAATTTGAGCTGTGAACTGTGAACTGTGAACTGTGAACTGTGATCTGTGAACAGTGAACTGTGGACTGTGATCTGTGAACTGTGAACTGTGAACTGTGAAATGAAGACTGTGAACTGTGATCTGTGAACTGAGAACTGTGAACTGTGAACTGTGAAAACTGAATTGTGAAATGAAGTCTGTGAACTGTGATCTGTGAACTGAGAACTGTGAACTGTGAGCAGTGGACTGTGAACTGTGACCTGTGAACTGTGAACTGTGAACTGCGAACTGTGAAGTATGAAATGAAGACTGTGTACTGTGAAGTATGAAATGAAGACTGTGTACTGTGAACTGTGATCTGTGAACAGTGAACTGTGGTCTGTGATCTGTGAACTGTGAACTGTGAACTGTGAAATGAAGACTGTGAACTGTGATCTGTGAACTGAGAACTGTGAACTGTGAACTGTGAACTGTGAACTGTGGTCTGTGATCTGTGAACTGTGATCTGTGAACTGTGAAATGAAGACTGTGAACTGTGATCTGTGAACTGTGAACTGTGCCCTGTGAAGACTGAAGTGTGAAATGAAGACTGTGAACTGTGATCTGTGAACTGTGAACTGTGCCCTGTGAAGACTGAAGTGTGAAATGAAGACTGTGAACTGTGATCTGTGAACTGTGAACTGTGAACTGTGAACTGTGAAAACTGAATTGTGAAATGAAGTCTGTGAATTGTGATCTGTGAACTGAGAACTGTGAACTGTGAAGAGTGGGCTGTGAACTGTGACCTGTGAACTGTGAACTGCGAACTGTGAAGTATGAAATGAAGACAGTGAACTGTGAAATGTGAACTGTGACCTGCGAACTGGGAACTGTGAACTGAGAACTGTGAGCTGTGAATAGTGAACTGTGGACTGTGAACTGTGAACTGTGAACTGTGATCTTTGAACTGTGAACTGCGAACTGTGAAGTGTGAAATGAAGACTGTGAACTGTGATCTGTGAACTGAGAACTGTGAAATGTGATCTGTGGACTGTGAACTGTGCACTGTGATGACTGAAGTGTGAAATGAAGACTGTGAAATGTGAACTGTGAACTGTGATCTGTGAACAGTGAACTGTGGTCTGTGATCTGTGAACTGTGAATTGTGAACTGTGAACTGTGATCTGTGAACTGAGAACTGTGAACTGTGAACTGTGAAACCTGAATTGTGAAATGAAGTCTGTGAACTGTGATCTGTGAACTGTGAACTGTGGACTGTGAACTGTGAACTATGAACTGTGATCTTTGAACTGTGAACTGCGAACTGTGAAGTGTGAAATGAAGACTGTTAACTGTGATCTGTGAACTGAGAACTGTGAACTGTGATCTGTGGACTGTGAATCATGCACTGTGATGACTGAAGTGTGAAATGAAGACTGTGAAATGTGAACTGTGAACTGTGAACTGTGATCTGTGAACAGTGAACTGTGGTCTGTGATCTGTTAACTGTGAATTGTGAACTGTGAAATGAAGACTGTGAACTGTGATCTGTGAACTGAGAACTGTGAACTGTGGACTGTGAACTGTGACCTGTGAACTGTGAACTGTGAACTGCGAACTGTGAAGTATGAAATGAAGACTGTGTACTGTGAACTGTGATCTGTGAACAGTGAACTGTGGTCTGTGATCTGTGAACTGTGAACTGTGATCTGTGAACTGAGAACTGTGAACTGTGAACTGTGAACTGTGATCTGTGAACTGTGATCTGTGAACTGTGAAATGAAGACTGTGAACTGTGATCTGTGAACTGTGAACTGTGCCCTGTGAAGACTGAAGTGTGAAATGAAGACTGTGAACTGTGATCTGTGAACTGTGAACTGTGAACTGTGAACTGTGAACTGTGAAAAGTGAATTGTGAAATGAAGTCTGTGAATTGTGATCTGTGAACTGAGAACTGTGAACTGTGAAGAGTGGGCTGTGAACTGTGACCTGTGAACTGTGAACTGCGAACTGTGAAGAATGAAATGAAGACAGTGAATTTTGAAATGTGAACTGTGACCTGCGAACTGGGAACTGTGAACTGTGAACTGTGATCTGTGAACTGTGAAGTGTGAACTGTGAACTGTGAACTGTGATCTGTGAACTGTGAACTGCGAACTGTGAAGTGTGAAATGAAGACTGTGAACTGTGATCTGTGAACTGAGAACTGTGAGCTGTGAATAGTGAACTGTGGACTGTGAACTATGAACTGTGAACTGTGATCTTTGAACTGTGAACTGCGAACTGTGAAGTGTGAAATGAAGACTGTGAACTGTGATCTGTGAACTGAGAACTGTGAACTGTGATCTGTGCACTGTGAACGGTGCACTGTGATGACTGAAGTGTGAAATGAAGACTGTGAAATGTGAACTGTGAACTGTGAACTGTGAACTGTGATCTGTGAACTGCGAACTGTGGTCTGTGATCTGTGAAATGTGATCTGTGAACTGTGAACTGCGAACTGTGAAGTGTGAAATGAAGACTGTGAACTGTGATCTGTGCACTGAGAACTGTGAGCTGTGAATAGTGAACTGTGGACTGTGAACTGTGAACTGTGAATTGTGAACAGTGAACTGTGGACTGTGAACTGTGAAGTGTGTACTGTGAACTGTCAACTGTCAACTGTGAACTGTAATCTGTGAACTGTGATCTGTGAACTGTGAACTGCGAACTGTGAACTGCGAACTGTGAAGTGTGAAATGAAGACTGTGAACTGTGATCTGTGAACTGAGAACTGTGAACTGTGATCTGTGGACTGTAACCTGTGCACTGTGAAGACTGCAGTGTGAAATGAAGACTGTGAACTGAGAACTGTAAACTGTGAACTGTGAACTGTGAACAGTGGACTGTGAACTGTGAACTGTGAAGTGTGTACTGTGAACTGTCAACTGTCAACTGTGAACTGTAATCTGTGAACTGTGATCTGTGAACTGCGAACTGTGAAGTGTGAAATATATACTGTGAACGGGGAACTGTGAACTGTGACCTGTGAACTGTGAACTGTGAACTGTGAACTGTGATCTGTGAATTGTGAACAGTGAACTGTGGACTGTGAACTGTGAAGTGTGTACTGTGAACTGTCAACTGTCAACTGAGAACTGTAATCTGTGAACTGTGATCTGTGAACTGTGAACTGCGAACTGTGAAGTGTGAAATGAAGACTGTGAACTGTGATCTGTGAACTGAGAACTGTGAACTGTGATCTGTGGACTGTAACCTGTGCACTGTGAAGACTGAAGTGTGAAATGAAGACTGTGAACTGTGATCTGTGATGTGTGATCTGTGAACTGTGAACTGCGGACTGTGAACTGCGAACTGTGAAGTGTGAACTGAAGACTGTGAACTGTGATCTGTGAACTGAGAACTGTGAACTGTGAATAGTGAACTGTGGACTGTGAACTGTCAACTGTGAACTGCGAACTGTGAAATGTGAAATGAATACTGTGAACGGGGAACTGTGAACTGTGGACTGTGAACTGTGAACTGTGAACTGTGAAATGAAGACTGTGAACTGTGATCTGTGAACTGAGAACTGTGAACTGTGAACTGTGGACTGTGAACTGTGGACTGTGAACTGTGAACTGTGAACTGTGAACTGTGAACTGAGAACTGTAAACTGTGAACTGTGAACTGTGAACTGTGAACTGTGAACTGTGAACTGTGATCTGTGAACTGTGAACTGTGAACTGTCAACTGTGAACTGAGAACTGTAAACTGAGAACTGTAAACTGTGAACAGTGATCTGTGAACTGTGAACTGTGAACTGTGAACTGTGAACTGTGAACTGCGAACTGTGAAGTGTGAAATGAAGACTGTGAACTGTGATCTGTGAACTGAGAACTGTGAGCTGTGAAATGTGAACTGTGAACTGTGAACTGTGATCTGTGAACAGTGAACTGTGGTTTGTGATCTGTGAACTGTGAAATGAAGACTGTGAACTGTGATCTGTGAACTGTGAACTGTGAACTGTGCCCTGTGAAGACTGAAGTGTGAAATGAAGACTGTGAACTGTGATCTGTGAACTGTGAACTGTGAACTGTGAAAACTGAATTGTGAAATGAAGTCTGTGAATTGTGATCTGTGAACTGTGACCTCTGAACTGTGAACTGCGAACTGTGAAGTATGAAATGAAGACAGTGAACTGTGAAATGTGAACTGTGACCTGCGAACTGGGAACTGTGAACTGTGAACTGTGAACTGTGATCTGTGAACTGTGAAGTGTGAACTGTGAACTGTGAACTGTGATCTGTGAACTGTGAACTGCGAACTGTGAAGTGTGAAATGAAGACTGTGAACTGTGATCTGTGAACTGAGAACTGTGAGCTGTGAATAGTGAACTGTGGACTGTGAACTGTGAACTGTGAACTGTGAACTGTGAACTGTGATCTTTGAACTGTGAACTGCTAACTGTGAAGTGTGAAATGAAGACTGTGAACTGTGATCTGTGAACTGAGAACTGTGAACTGTGATCTGTGGACTGTGAACTGTGCACTGTGATGACTGAAGTGTGAAATGAAGACTGTGAAATGTGAGCTGTGAACTGTGAACTGTGAACTGTGATCTGTGAACAGTGAAGTGTGGACTGTGATCTGTGAACTGTGAACTGTGAAATGAAGACTGTGAACTGTGATCTGTGAACTGAGAACTGTGAACTGTGAACTGTGAAAACTGAATTGTGAAATGAAGTCTGTGAATGGTGATCTGTGAACTGTGACCTCTGAACTGTGAACTGCGAACTGTGAAGTATGAAATGAAGACAGTGAACTGTGAAATGTGAACTGTGACCTGCGAACTGGGAACTGTGAACTGTGAACTGTGAACTGTGATCTGTGAACTGTGAAGTGTGAACTGTGAACTGTGAACTGTGATCTGTGAACTGTGAACTGCGAACTGTGAAGTGTGAAATGAAGACTGTGAACTGTGATCTGTGAACTGAGAACTGTGAGCTGTGAATAGTGAACTGTGGACTGTGAACTGTGATCTGTGAACTGTGAACTGTGATCTTTGAACTGTGAACTGCTAACTGTGAAGTGTGAAATGAAGACTGTGAATTGTGATCTGTGAACTGAGAACTGTGAACTGTGATCTGTGAACTGTGAACTGTGCACTGTGATGACTGAAGTGTGAAATGAAGACTGTGAAATGTGAGCTGTGAACTGTGAACTGTGAACTGTGATCTGTGAATTGTGATCAGTGAACTGTGGACTGTGAACTGTGAAGTGTGTACTGTGAACTGTCAACTGTCAACTGAGAACTGTAATCTGTGAACTGTGATCTGTGAACTGCGAACTGTGAAGTGTGAAATGAAGACTGTGAACTGTGATCTGTGAACTGAGAACTGTGAACTGTGATCTGTGGACTGTAACCTGTGCACTGTGAAAACTGAAGTGTGAAATGAAGACTGTGAACTGTGAACTGTCAACTGTTAACTGAGAACTGTAAACTGTGAACTGTGAACTGTGAACTGTGAAATGTGAACTGTGAACTGTGATCTGTGATCTGTGAACTGTGAACTGCGGACTGTGAACTGCGAACTGTGAAGTGTGAACTGAAGACTGTGAACTGTGATCTGTGAACTGAGAACTGTGAACTGTGAATAGTGAACTGTGGACTGTGAACTGTCAACTGTGAACTGCGAACTGTGAAATGTGAAATGAATACTGTGAACGGGGAACTGTGAACTGTGAACTGTGAACTGTGAACTGTGAACTGTGAAATGAAGACTGTGAACTGTGATCTGAGAACTGAGAACTGTGAACTGTGAACTGTGGACTGTGAACTGTAAACTGTGAACTGTGAACTGAGAACTGTAAACTGTGAACTATGAATTGAGAATAGAAGACAGTGAACTGTGAATAGTGAACTGTGGACTGTGAACTGTGAGCTGCGAACTGTGAACTGTGAAGTGTGAAGTGAAGACTGTGAACTGTGATCTGTGAACTGTGAATAGTGAACTGTGGACTGTGAACTGTCAACTGTGAACTGCGAACTGTGAAGTGTGAAATGAATACTGTGAACGGGGAACTGTGATCTGTGAACTGTGAAGTGTGAACTGTGATCTGTGATCTGTGAACTGTGAACTGCAAACTGCGAAGTGTGAAATGAAGACTGTGAACTGTGATCTGTGAACTGAGAACTGTGAACTGTGAACTGTGAACAGTGAACTGTGGACTGTGATCTGTGAACTGTGAACTGCGAACTGCGAACTGCGAACTGTGAACTGTGAACTGTGAACTGTGAACTGTGAACTGTGAACTGTGAACTGTGAACTGTGAACTGTGAACTGTGAACTGTGAACTGTGAACTGTGAACTGTGAACTGTGAACTGTGAACTGTGAACTGTGAACTGTGAACTGTGAACTGTGAACTGTCAACTGTGAACTGAGAACTGTAAACTGTGAACTGTGAACTGAGAACTGTGAACTGTGATCTGTGGACTGTAACCTGTGCACTGTGAACTGTGAACTGTGAACTGCGAACTGTGAAGTGTGAAATGAAGACTGTGAACTCTGATCTGTGAACTGAGAAATGTGAACTGTGATCTGTGGACTGTGAACTGTGCACTGTGAAGACTGAAGTGTGAAATGAAGACTGTGAATTGTGAACAGTGAACTGTGGACTGTGAACGGTGAACTGTGATGTGTGAACTGTGAACTGTGAACTGTCAACTGTGAACTGAGAACTGTAAACTGAGAACTGTAAACTGTGAACAGTGAACTGTGAACTGTGAACTGTGAACTGTAATCTGTGAACTGTGAACTGTGAACTGTGAATTGTGAACAGTGAACTGTGAACTGTGAACTGTGAACTGTGAAATGTGAACTGTGACCTGCGAACTGGGAACTGGGAACTGTGAACTGTGAACTGTGAACTGTGATCTGTGAACTGTGAAGTGTGAACTGTGAACTGTGAACTGTGAACTGTGAACTGTGAACTGCGAAGTGTGAACTGTGAACTGTGAACTGTGAACTGTGAACTGCGAAGTGTGAACTGTGAACTGTGAACTGTCAACTGTGAACTGCGAACTGTGAAGTGTGAAATGAAGACTGTGAACTCTGATCTGTGAACTGAGAAATGTGAACTGTGATCTGTGGACTGTGAACTGTGCACTGTGAAGACTGAAGTGTGAAATGAAGACTGTGAACTGTGAACTGTGAACTGTGAACAGTGAACTGTGAACTGTGAATTGTGCACTGTGAACTGTCAACTGTGAACTGAGAACTGTAAACTGTGAACTGTGAACTGTGAACTGTCAACTGTCAACTGTGAACTGTGAACTGTGAACTGTGAACTGTGAACTGTGAACTGTGAACTGTGATCTGTGTACTGTGAACTACGAACTGTGAAGTGTGAAATGAAGACTGTGAACTGTGAACTGTGAACTGTGAACAGTGAACTGTGAACTGTGAATTGTGCACTGTGAACTGTCAACTGTGAACTGAGAACTGTAAACTGTGAACTATAAACTGTGAACTGTGAACTGTGAACTGTGAACTGTGAACTGTGAACTGTGTACTGTGAACTGCGAACTGTGAATTGAGAATAGAAGACAGTGAACTGTGATCTGTGAACTGTGAATAGTGAACTGTGGACTGTGAACTGTGAACTGCGAACTGTGAACTGTGAAGTGTGAAGTGAAGACTGTGAACTGTGATCTGTGAACTGAGAACTGTGAACTGTGAATAGTGAACTGTGCACTGTGAACTGTCAACTGTGAACTGCGAACTGTGAAGTGTGAAATGAATACTGTGAACGGGGAACTGTGATCTGTGAACTGTGAAGTGTGAACTGTGATCTGTGATCTGTGAACAGTGAACTGCAAACTGCGAAGTGTGAAATGAAGACTGTGAACTGTGATCTGTGAACTGAGAACTGTGAACTGTGAACAGTGAACTGTGGACTGTGATCTGTGGACTGTGATCTGTGATCTGTGAACAGTGAACTGTGGACTGTGAACTGTGAACTGTGAACTGTGAACTGTGAACTGTGAACTGTGAACTGTGAACTGTGAACTGTGAATTGAGAACTGTGAATAGTGAACTGTGGACTGTGAACTGTCAACTGTGAACTGTGAACTGCGAACTGTGAAGTGTGAAATGAAGACTGTGAACTGTGATCTGTGAACTGAGAACTGTGAGCTGTGAAATGTGAACTGTGAACTGTGAACTGTGATCTGTGAACAGTGAACTGTGGTTTGTGATCTGTGAACTGTGAACAGTGAACTGTGAAATGAAGACTGTGAACTGTGATCTGTGAACTGAGAACTGTGAACTGTGAACTGTGAATACTGAATTGTGAAATGAAGTCTGTGAACTGTGATCTGTGAACTGGGAACTGTGAACTGTGAGCAGTGGACTGTGAACTGTGACCTGTGAACTGTGAACTGTGAACTGCGAACTGTGAAGTATGAAATGAAGACTGTGTACTGTGAACTGTGATCTGTGAACAGTGAACTGTGGTCTGTGATCTGTGAACTGTGAACTGTGAACTGTGAAATGAAGACTGTGAACTGTGATCTGTGAACTGAGATCTGTGAACTGTGAACTGTGAACTGTGGTCTGTGATCTGTGAACTGTGATCTGTGAACTGTGAAATGAAGACTGTGAACTGTGATCTGTGAATTGTGAACTGTGAACTGTGCCCTGTGAAGACTGAAGTGTGAAATGAAGACTGTGAACTGTGATCTGTGAACTGTGAACTGTGAACTGTGAACTGTGAACTGTGAAAACTGAATTGTGAAATGAAGTCTGTGAATTGTGATCTGTGAACTGTGACCTCTGAACTGTGAACTGCGAACTGTGAAGTATGAAATGAAGACAGTGAACTGTGAAATGTGAACTGTGACCTGCGAACTGGGAACTGTGAACTGTGAACTGTGAACTGTGATCTGTGAACTGTGAAGTGTGAACTGTGAACTGTGAACTGTGACCTGTGAACTGTGAACTGCGAACTGTGAAGTGTGAAATGAAGACTGTGAACTGTGATCTGTGAACTGAGAACTGTGAGCTGTGAATAGTGAACTGTGAACTATGAACTTGTGAACTGTCAACTGTGAACTGTGATCTTTGAACTGTGAACTGCTAACTGTGAAGTGTGAAATGAAGACTGTGAATTGTGATCTGTGAACTGAGAACTGTGAACTGTGATCTGTGAACTGTGAACTGTGCACTGTGATGACTGAAGTGTGAAATGAAGACTGTGAAATGTGAGCTGTGAACTGTGAACTGTGAACTGTGAACTGTGATCTGTGAATTGTGATCAGTGAACTGTGGACTGTGAACTGTGAAGTGTGTACTGTGAACTGTCAACTGTCAACTGAGAACTGTAATCTGTGAACTGTGATCTGTGAACTGTGAACTGCGAACTGTGAAGTGTGAAATGAAGACTGTGAACTGTGATCTGTGAACTGAGAACTGTGAACTGTGATCTGTGGACTGTAACCTGTGCACTGTGAAAACTGAAGTGTGAAATGAAGACTGTGAACTGTGAACTGTCAACTGTGAACTGAGAACTGTAAACTGTGAACTGTGAACTGTGAACTGTGAAATGTGAAATGTGAACTATGAACTGAGAACTGTAAACTGTGATCTATGAATTGAGAATAGAAGACAGTGAACTGTGAATAGTGAACTGTGGACTGTGAACTGTGAGCTGCGAACTGTGAACTGTGAAGTGTGAAGTGAAGACTGTGAACTGTGATCTGTGAACTGAGAACTGTGATCTGTGAATAGTGAACTGTGGACTGTGAACTGTCAACTGTGAACTGCGAACTGTGAAGTGTGAAATGAATACTGTGAACGGGGAACTGTGATCTGTGAACTGTGAAGTGTGAACTGTGATCTGTGATCTGTGAACTGTGAACTGCAAACTGCGAAGTGTGAAATGAAGACTGTGAACTGTGATCTGTGAACTGAGAACTGTGAACTGTGAACAGTGAACTGTGGACTGTGATCTGTGAACTGTGAACTGCGAACTGCGAACTGCGAAGTGTGAACTGTGAACTGTGAACTGTGAACTGTGAACTGTGAACTGTGAACTGTGAACTGTGAACTGTGAACTGTGAACTGTGAACTGTGAACTGTGAACTGTGAACTGTGAACTGTGAACTGTGAATTGAGAACTGTGAACTGTCAACTGTGAACTGAGAACTGTAAACTGTGAACTGTGAACTGAGAACTGTGAACTGTGATCTGTGGACTGTAACCTGTGCACTGTGAACTGTGAACTGTGAACTGCGAACTGTGAAGTGTGAAATGAAGACTGTGAACTCTGATCTGTGAACTGAGAAATGTGAACTGTGATCTGTGGACTGTGAACTGTGCACTCTGAAGACTGAAGTGTGAAATGAAGACTGTGAATTGTGAACAGTGAACTGTGGACTGTGAACGGTGAACTGTGATGTGTGAACTGTGAACTGTGAACTGTCAACTGTGAACTGAGAACTGTAAACTGACAACTGTAAACTGTGAACAGTGAACTGTGAACTTTGAACTGTGAACTGTAATCTGTGAACTGTGAACTGTGAACTGTGAATTGTGAACAGTGAACTGTGAACTGTGAACTGTGAAATGTGAACTGTGACCTGCGAACTGGGAACTGGGAACTGTGAACTGTGAACTGTGAACTGTGAACTGTGATCTGTGAACTGTGAAGTGTGAAGTGTGAACTGTGAACTGTGAACTGTGAACTGTGAAGTGTGAATTGTGAACTGTGAACTGTCAACTGTGAACTGCGAACTGTGAAGTGTGAAATGAAGACTGTGAACTCTGATCTGTGAACTGAGAAATGTGAACTGTGATCTGTGGACTGTGAACTGTGCACTGTGAAGACTGAAGTGTGAAATGAAGACTGTGAACTGTGAACTGTGAACTGTGATCTGTGAACTGTGAACTGCGAACTGTGAAGTGTGAAATGAAGACTGTGAACTGTGATCTGTGAACTGAGAACTGTGAGCTGTGAATAGTGAACTGTGGACTGTGAACTGTGAACTGTGAACTGTGAACTGTGATCTTTGAACTGTGAACTGCTAACTGTGAAGTGTGAAATGAAGACTGTGAACTGTGATCTGTGAACTGAGAACTGTGAACTGTGATCTGTGGACTGTGAACTGTGTACTGTGATGACTGAAGTGTGAAATGAAGACTGTGAAATGTGAGCTGTGAACTGTGAACTGTGAACTGTGATCTGTGAACAGTGAATTGTGGACTGTGAACTGTGAACTGTGAAAACTGAATTGTGAAATGAAGTCTGTGAATGGTGATCTGTGAACTGTGACCTCTGAACTGTGAACTGCGAACTGTGAAGTATGAAATGAAGACAGTGAACTGTGAAATGTGAACTGTGACCTGCGAACTGGGAACTGTGAACTGTGAACTGTGAACTGTGATCTGTGAACTGTGAAGTGTGAACTGTGAACTGTGAACTGTGATCTGTGAACTGTGAACTGCGAACTGTGAAGTGTGAAATGAAGACTGTGAACTGTGATCTGTGAACTGAGAACTGTGAGCTGTGAATAGTGAACTGTGGACTGTGAACTGTGAACTGTGAACTGTGAACTGTGAACTGTGCACTGTGATGACTGAAGTGTGAAATGAAGACTGTGAAATGTGAGCTGTGAACTGTGAACTGAGAACTGTGAACTGTGAACTGTGAACTGTGAAATGAAGACTGTGAACTGTGATCTGAGAACTGAGAACTGTGAACTGTGAACTGTGGACTGTGAACTGTGAACTGTGAACTGTGAACTGTGAACTGAGAACTGTAAACTGTGAATAGTGAACTGTGGACTGTGAACTGTCAACTGTGAACTGTGAACTGTCAACTGTGAACTGTGAACTGCGAAGTGTGAACTGTGAACTGTGAACTGTCAACTGTGAACTGCGAACTGTGAAGTGTGAAATGAAGACTGTGAACTCTGATCTGTGAACTGAGAAATGTGAACTGTGATCTGTGGACTGTGAACTGTGCACTGTGAAGACTGAAGTGTGAAATGAAGACTGTGAACTGTGAACTGTGAACTGTGAACAGTGAACTGTGAACTGTGAATTGTGCACTGTGAACTGTCAACTGTGAACTGAGAACTGTAAACTGCGAACTGCGAAGTGTGAACTGTGAACTGTGAACTGTGAACTGTGAACTGTGAACTGTGAACTGTGAACTGTGAACTGTGAACTGTGAACTGTGAACTGTGAACTGTGAACTGTGAACTGTGAACTGTGAACTGTGAACTGTGAACTGTGAACTGTGAACTGTGAACTGTGCACTGTGAACTGTGAATTGAGAACTGTGAACTGTCAACTGTGAACTGAGAACTGTAAACTGTGAACTGTGATCTGAGAACTGTGAACTGTGATCTGTGGACTGTAACCTGTGCACTGTGAACTGTGAACTGTGAACTGCGAACTGTGAAGTGTGAAATGAAGACTGTGAACTGTGATCTGTGAACTGAGAAATGTGAACTGTGATCTGTGGACTGTGAACTGTGCACTGTGAAGACTGAAGTGTGAAATGAAGACTGTGAATTGTGAACAGTGAACTGTGGACTGTGAACGGTGAACTGTGATGTGTGAACTGTGAACTGTGAACTGTCAACTGTGAACTGTGAACTGTCAACTGTGAACTGAGAACTGTAAACTGAGAACTGTAAACTGTGAACAGTGTACTGTGAACTGAGAACTGTAAACTGTAAACTGTGAACTGTGAACTGTGAACTGTCAACTGTGAACTGTGAACTGTCAACTGTGAACTGCGAACTGTGAAGTGTGAAATGAAGACTGTGAACTCTGATCTGTGAACTGAGAAATGTGAACTGTGATCTGTGGACTGTGAACTGTGCACTGTGAAGACTGAAGTGTGAAATGAAGACTGTGAACTGTGAACTGTGAACTGTGAACAGTGAACTGTGAACTGTGAATTGTGCACTGTGAACTGTCAACTGTGAACTGAGAACTGTAAACTGCGAACTGCGAAGTGTGAACTGTGAACTGTGAACTGTGAACTGTGAACTGTGAACTGTGAACTGTGAACTGTGAACTGTGAACTGTGAACTGTGAACTGTGAACTGTGAACTGTGAACTGTGAACTGTGAACTGTGAACTGTGAACTGTGAACTGTGAACTGTGAACTGTGAACTGTGCACTGTGAACTGTGAATTGAGAACTGTGAACTGTCAACTGTGAACTGAGAACTGTAAACTGTGAACTGTGATCTGAGAACTGTGAACTGTGATCTGTGGACTGTAACCTGTGCACTGTGAACTGTGAACTGTGAACTGCGAACTGTGAAGTGTGAAATGAAGACTGTGAACTGTGATCTGTGAACTGAGAAATGTGAACTGTGATCTGTGGACTGTGAACTGTGCACTGTGAAGACTGAAGTGTGAAATGAAGACTGTGAATTGTGAACAGTGAACTGTGGACTGTGAACGGTGAACTGTGATGTGTGAACTGTGAACTGTGAACTGTCAACTGTGAACTGTGAACTGTCAACTGTGAACTGAGAACTGTAAACTGAGAACTGTAAACTGTGAACAGTGTACTGTGAACTGTGAACTGTGAACTGTGAACTGTAATCTGTGAACTGTGAACTGTGAACTGTGAATTGTGAACAGTCAACTGTGAACTGTGAACTGTGAAATGTGAACTGTGACCTGCGAACTGGGAACTGGGAACTGTGAACTGTGAACTGTGAACTGTGATCTGTGAACTGTGAAGTGTGAACTGTGAACTGTGAACTGTGAACTGTGAACTGCGAAGTGTGAACTGTGAACTGTGAACTGTGAACTGTGAACTGCGAAGTGTGAACTGTGAACTGTGAACTGTCAACTGTGAACTGCGAACTGTGAAGTGTGAAATGAAGACTGTGAACTCTGATCTGTGAACTGAGAAATGTGAACTGTGATCTGTGGACTGTGAACTGTGCACTGTGAAGACTGAAGTGTGAAATGAAGACTGTGAACTGTGAACTGTGAACTGTGAACAGTGAACTGTGAACTGTGAATTGTGCACTGTGAACTGTCAACTGTGAACTGAGAACTGTAAACTGTGAACTGTGAACTGTGAACTGTCAACTGTGAACTGTGAACTGTGAACTGTGAACTGTGAACTGTGAACTGTGATCTGTGTACTGTGAACTACGAACTGTGAAGTGTGAAATGAAGACTGTGAACTGTGAACTGTGAACTGTGAACTGTGAACTGCGAAGTGTGAACTGTGAACTGTGAACTGTCAACTGTGAACTGCGAACTGTGAAGTGTGAAATGAAGACTGTGAACTCTGATCTGTGAACTGAGAAATGTGAACTGTGATCTGTGGACTGTGAACTGTGCACTGTGAAGACTGAAGTGTGAAATGAAGACTGTGAACTGTGCACTGTGAAGACTGAAGTGTGAAATGAAGACTGTGAACTGTGAACTGTGAACTGTGAACTGTGAACAGTGATCTGTGAACTGTGAATTGTGCACTGTGAACTGTCAACTGTGAACTGTGAACTGTGAACTGAGAACTGTAAACTGTGAACTGTGAACTGTGAACTGTCAACTGTGAACTGTGAACTGTGAACTGTGAACTGTGAACTGTGAACTGTGATCTGTGTACTGTGAACTACGAACTGTGAAGTGTGAAATGAAGACTGTGAACTGTGAACTGTGAACTGTGAACAGTGAACTGTGAACTGTGAATTGTGCACTGTGAACTGTCAACTGTGAACTGAGAACTGTAAACTGTGAACTATAAACTGTGAACAGTGTACTGTGAACTGTGAACTGTGAACTGTGAACTGTAATCTGTGAACTGTGAACTGTGAACTGTGAACTGTGAACTGTGAATTGTGAACAGTCAACTGTGAACTGTGAACTGTGAACTGTGAACTGTGAACTGTGAACTGTGAACTGTGAACTGTGATCTGTGAACTGTGAAGTGTGAACTGTGAACTGTGAACTGTGAACTGTGAACTGCGAAGTGTGAACTGTGAACTGTGAACTGTGAACTGTGAACTGCGAAGTGTGAACTGTGAACTGTGAACTGTCAACTGTGAACTGCGAACTGTGAAGTGTGAAATGAAGACTGTGAACTCTGATCTGTGAACTGAGAAATGTGAACTGTGATCTGTGGACTGTGAACTGTGCACTGTGAAGACTGAAGTGTGAAATGAAGACTGTGAACTGTGCACTGTGAAGACTGAAGTGTGAAATGAAGACTGTGAACTGTGAACTGTGAACTGTGAACTGTGAACAGTGATCTGTGAACTGTGAATTGTGCACTGTGAACTGTCAACTGTGAACTGTGAACTGTGAACTGAGAACTGTAAACTGTGAACTGTGAACTGTGAACTGTCAACTGTGAACTGTGAACTGTGAACTGTGAACTGTGAACTGTGAACTGTGAACTGTGATCTGTGTACTGTGAACTACGAACTGTGAAGTGTGAAATGAAGACTGTGAACTGTGAACTGTGAACTGTGAACAGTGAACTGTGAACTGTGAATTGTGCACTGTGAACTGTCAACTGTGAACTGAGAACTGTAAACTGTGAACTATAAACTGTGAACAGTGTACTGTGAACTGTGAACTGTGAACTGTGAACTGTAATCTGTGAACTGTGAACTGTGAACTGTGAATTGTGAACAGTCAACTGTGAACTGTGAACTGTGAAATGTGAACTGTGACCTGCGAACTGGGAACTGGGAACTGTGAACTGTGAACTGTGAACTGTGATCTGTGAACTGTGAAGTGTGAACTGTGAACTGTGAACTGTGAACTGTGAACTGTGAACTGTGAACTGTGAACTGTGAACTGTGATCTGTGAAATGTGAAGTGTGAACTGTGAACTTTGAACTGTGATCTGTGAACTGTGAACTGCGAACTGTGAAGTGTGAAATGAAGACTGTGAACTGTGATCTGTGAACTGAGAACTGTGAGCTGTGAATAGTGAACTGTGGACTGTGAACTGTGAACTGTGAACTGTGAACTGTGAACTGTGAACTGTGATCTTTGAACTGTGAACTGCAAACTGTGAAGTGTGAAATGAAGACTGTGAACTGTGATCTGTGAACTGAGAACTGTGAACTGTGATCTGTGGACTGTGAACTGTGCACTGTGATGACTGAAGTGTGAAATGAAGACTGTGAAATGTGAGCTGTGAACTGTGAACTGTGAACTGTGATCTGTGAACAGTGAACTGTGGACTGTGATCTGTGAACTGTGAACTGTGAAATGAAGAATGTGAACTGTGATCTGTGAACTGAGAACTGTGAACTGTGAACTGTGAAAACTGAATTGTGAAATGAAGACTGTGAACTGTGAACTGTCAACTTTTAACTGAGAACTGTAAACTGTGAACTGTGAACTGTGAACTGTGAAATGTGAACTGTGAACTGTGATCTGTGATCTGTGAACTTTGAACTGCGGACTGTGAACTGCGAACTGTGAAGTGTGAACTGAAGACTGTGAACTGTGATCTGTGAACTGAGAACTGTGAACTGTGAATAGTGAACTGTGGACTGTGAACTGTCAACTGTGAACTGCGAACTGTGAAATGTGAAATGAATACTGTGAACGGGGAACTGTGAACTGTGAACTGTGAACTGTGAACTGTGAACTGTGAAATGAAGACTGTGAACTGTGATCTGAGAACTGAGAACTGTGAACTGTGAACTGTGGACTGTGAACTGTAAACTGTGAACTGTGAACTGAGAACTGTAAACTGTGAACTATGAATTGAGAATAGAAGACAGTGAACTGTGAATAGTGAACTGTGGACTGTGAACTGTGAACTGTGATCTGTGAACAGTGAACTGTGGTTTGTGATCTGTGAACTGTGAACAGTGAACTGTGAAATGAAGACTGTGAACTGTGATCTGTGAACTGAGAACTGTGAACTGTGAACTGTGAATACTGAATTGTGAAATGAAGTCTGTGAACTGTGATCTGTGAACTGAGAACTGTGAACTGTGAGCAGTGGACTGTGAACTGTGATCTGTGAACTGTGAAGTGTGAACTGTGAACTGTGAACTGTGAACTGTGAACTGCGAAGTGTGAACTGTGAACTGTGAACTGTGAACTGTGAACTGCGAAGTGTGAACTGTGAACTGTGAACTGTCAACTGTGAACTGCGAACTGTGAAGTGTGAAATGAAGACTGTGAACTCTGATCTGTGAACTGAGAAATGTGAACTGTGATCTGTGGACTGTGAACTGTGCACTGTGAAGACTGAAGTGTGAAATGAAGACTGTGAACTGTGCACTGTGAAGACTGAAGTGTGAAATGAAGACTGTGAACTGTGAACTGTGAACTGTGAACTGTGAACAGTGATCTGTGAACTGTGAATTGTGCACTGTGAACTGTCAACTGTGAACTGTGAACTGTGAACTGAGAACTGTAAACTGTGAACTGTGAACTGTGAACTGTCAACTGTGAACTGTGAACTGTGAACTGTGAACTGTGAACTGTGAACTGTGATCTGTGTACTGTGAACTACGAACTGTGAAGTGTGAAATGAAGACTGTGAACTGTGAACTGTGAACTGTGAACAGTGAACTGTGAACTGTGAATTGTGCACTGTGAACTGTCAACTGTGAACTGAGAACTGTAAACTGTGAACTATAAACTGTGAACAGTGTACTGTGAACTGTGAACTGTGAACTGTGAACTGTAATCTGTGAACTGTGAACTGTGAACTGTGAATTGTGAACAGTCAACTGTGAACTGTGAACTGTGAACTGTGAACTGTGAACTGTGAACTGTGAACTGTGATCTGTGAACTGTGAAGTGTGAACTGTGAACTGTGAACTGTGAACTGTGAACTGCGAAGTGTGAACTGTGAACTGTGAACTGTGAACTGTGAACTGCGAAGTGTGAACTGTGAACTGTGAACTGTCAACTGTGAACTGCGAACTGTGAAGTGTGAAATGAAGACTGTGAACTCTGATCTGTGAACTGAGAAATGTGAACTGTGATCTGTGGACTGTGAACTGTGCACTGTGAAGACTGAAGTGTGAAATGAAGACTGTGAACTGTGCACTGTGAAGACTGAAGTGTGAAATGAAGACTGTGAACTGTGAACTGTGAACTGTGAACTGTGAACAGTGATCTGTGAACTGTGAATTGTGCACTGTGAACTGTCAACTGTGAACTGTGAACTGTGAACTGAGAACTGTAAACTGTGAACTGTGAACTGTGAACTGTCAACTGTGAACTGTGAACTGTGAACTGTGAACTGTGAACTGTGAACTGTGATCTGTGTACTGTGAACTACGAACTGTGAAGTGTGAAATGAAGACTGTGAACTGTGAACTGTGAACTGTGAACAGTGAACTGTGAACTGTGAATTGTGCACTGTGAACTGTCAACTGTGAACTGAGAACTGTAAACTGTGAACTATAAACTGTGAACAGTGTACTGTGAACTGTGAACTGTGAACTGTGAACTGTAATCTGTGAACTGTGAACTGTGAACTGTGAATTGTGAACAGTCAACTGTGAACTGTGAACTGTGAAATGTGAACTGTGACCTGCGAACTGGGAACTGGGAACTGTGAACTGTGAACTGTGAACTGTGATCTGTGAACTGTGAAGTGTGAACTGTGAACTGTGAACTGTGAACTGTGAACTGTGAACTGTGAACTGTGAACTGTGAACTGTGATCTGTGAAATGTGAAGTGTGAACTGTGAACTTTGAACTGTGATCTGTGAACTGTGAACTGCGAACTGTGAAGTGTGAAATGAAGACTGTGAACTGTGATCTGTGAACTGAGAACTGTGAGCTGTGAATAGTGAACTGTGGACTGTGAACTGTGAACTGTGAACTGTGAACTGTGAACTGTGAACTGTGATCTTTGAACTGTGAACTGCAAACTGTGAAGTGTGAAATGAAGACTGTGAACTGTGATCTGTGAACTGAGAACTGTGAACTGTGATCTGTGGACTGTGAACTGTGCACTGTGATGACTGAAGTGTGAAATGAAGACTGTGAAATGTGAGCTGTGAACTGTGAACTGTGAACTGTGATCTGTGAACAGTGAACTGTGGACTGTGATCTGTGAACTGTGAACTGTGAAATGAAGAATGTGAACTGTGATCTGTGAACTGAGAACTGTGAACTGTGAACTGTGAAAACTGAATTGTGAAATGAAGACTGTGAACTGTGAACTGTCAACTTTTAACTGAGAACTGTAAACTGTGAACTGTGAACTGTGAACTGTGAAATGTGAACTGTGAACTGTGATCTGTGATCTGTGAACTGTGAACTGCGGACTGTGAACTGCGAACTGTGAAGTGTGAACTGAAGACTGTGAACTGTGATCTGTGAACTGAGAACTGTGAACTGTGAATAGTGAACTGTGGACTGTGAACTGTCAACTGTGAACTGCGAACTGTGAAATGTGAAATGAATACTGTGAACGGGGAACTGTGAACTGTGAACTGTGAACTGTGAACTGTGAACTGTGAAATGAAGACTGTGAACTGTGATCTGAGAACTGAGAACTGTGAACTGTGAACTGTGGACTGTGAACTGTAAACTGTGAACTGTGAACTGAGAACTGTAAACTGTGAACTATGAATTGAGAATAGAAGACAGTGAACTGTGAATAGTGAACTGTGGACTGTGAACTGTGAACTGTGATCTGTGAACAGTGAACTGTGGTTTGTGATCTGTGAACTGTGAACAGTGAACTGTGAAATGAAGACTGTGAAATGTGATCTGTGAACTGAGAACTGTGAACTGTGAACTGTGAATACTGAATTGTGAAATGAAGTCTGTGAACTGTGATCTGTGAACTGAGAACTGTGAACTGTGAGCAGTGGACTGTGAACTGTGACCTGTGAACTGTGAACTGTGAACTGCGAACTGTGAAGTATGAAATGAAGACTGTGTACTGTGAACTGTGATCTGTGAACAGTGAACTGTGGTCTGTGATCTGTGAACTGTGAACTGTGAACTGTGAAATGAAGACTGTGAACTGTGATCTGTGAACTGAGATCTGTGAACTGTGAACTGTGAACTGTGGTCTGTGATCTGTGAACTGTGATCTGTGAACTGTGAAATGAAGACTGTGAACTGTGATCTGTGAATTGTGAACTGTGAACTGTGCCCTGTGAAGACTGAAGTGTGAAATGAAGACTGTGAACTGTGATCTGTGAACTGTGAACTGTGAACTGTGAACTGTGATCTGTGAACTGTGAAGTGTGAACTGTGAACTGTGAACTGTGATCTGTGAACTGTGAACTGCGAACTGTGAAGTGTGAAATGAAGACTGTGAACTGTGATCTGTGAACTGAGAACTGTGAGCTGTGAATAGTGAACTGTGGACTATGAACTGTGAACTGTCAACTGTGAACTGTGATCTTTGAACTGTGAACTGCTAACTGTGAAGTGTGAAATGAAGACTGTGAATTGTGATCTGTGAACTGAGAACTGTGAACTGTGATCTGTGAACTGTGAACTGTGCACTGTGATGACTGAAGTGTGAAATGAAGACTGTGAAATGTGAGCTGTGAACTGTGAACTGTGAACTGTGAACTGTGATCTGTGAATTGTGATCAGTGAACTGTGGACTGTGAACTGTGAAGTGTGTACTGTGAACTGTCAACTGTCAACTGAGAACTGTAATCTGTGAACTGTGATCTGTGAACTGTGAACTGTGATCTGTGAACTGAGATCTGTGAACTGTGAACTGTGAACTGTGGTCTGTGATCTGTGAACTGTGATCTGTGAACTGTGAAATGAAGACAGTGAACTGTGAAATGTGAACTGTGACCTGCGAACTGGGAACTGTGAACTGTGAACTGTGAACTGTGATCTGTGAACTGTGAAGTGTGAACTGTGAACTGTGAACTGTGATCTGTGAACTGTGAACTGCGAACTGTGAAGTGTGAAATGAAGACTGTGAACTGTGATCTGTGAACTGAGAACTGTGAGCTGTGAATAGTGAACTGTGGACTATGAACTGTGAACTGTCAACTGTGAACTGTGATCTTTGAACTGTGAACTGCTAACTGTGAAGTGTGAAATGAAGACTGTGAATTGTGATCTGTGAACTGAGAACTGTGAACTGTGATCTGTGAACTGTGAACTGTGCACTGTGATGACTGAAGTGTGAAATGAAGACTGTGAAATGTGAGCTGTGAACTGTGAACACTGAACTGTGAACTGTGATCTGTGAATTGTGATCAGTGAACTGTGGACTGTGAACTGTGAAGTGTGTACTGTGAACTGTCAACTGTCAACTGAGAACTGTAATCTGTGAACTGTGATCTGTGAACTGTGAACTGCGAACTGTGAAGTGTGAAATGAAGACTGTGAACTGTGATCTGTGAACTGAGAACTGTGAACTGTGATCTGTGGACTGTAACCTGTGCACTGTGAAAACTGAAGTGTGAAATGAAGACTGTGAACTGTGAACTGTCAACTGTGAACTGAGAACTGTAAACTGTGAACTGTGAACTGTGAACTGTGAAATGTGAACTGTGAACTGTGATCTGTGATCTGTGAACTGTGAACTGCGGACTGTGAACTGCGAACTGTGAAGTGTGAACTGAAGACTGTGAACTGTGATCTGTGAACTGAGAACTGTGAACTGTGAATAGTGAACTGTGGACTGTGAACTGTCAACTGTGAACTGCGAACTGTGAAATGTGAAATGAATACTGTGAACGGGGAACTGTGAACTGTGAACTGTCAACTGTGAACTGTGAAATGAAGACTGTGAACTGTGATCTGAGAACTGAGAACTGTGAACTGTGAACTGTGGACTGTGAACTGTGAACTGTGAACTGTGAACTGTGAACTGAGAACTGTAAACTGTGAACTATGAATTGAGAATAGAAGACAGTGAACTGTGAATAGTGAACTGTGGACTGTGAACTGTGAGCTGCGAACTGTGAACTGTGAAGTGTGAAGTGAAGACTGTGAACTGTGATCTGTGAACTGAGAACTGTGAACTGTGATCTGTGAACTGTGAACTGCGAACTGTGAAGTGTGAAATGAAGACTGTGAACTGTGATCTGTGAACTGAGAACTGTGAGCTGTGAATAGTGAACTGTGGACTATGAACTGTGAACTGTCAACTGTGAACTGTGATCTTTGAACTGTGAACTGCTAACTGTGAAGTGTGAAATGAAGACTGTGAATTGTGATCTGTGAACTGAGAACTGTGAACTGTGATCTGTGAACTGTGAACTGTGCACTGTGATGACTGAAGTGTGAAATGAAGACTGTGAAATGTGAGCTGTGAACTGTGAACTGTGAACTGTGAACTGTGATCTGTGAATTGTGATCAGTGAACTGTGGACTGTGAACTGTGAAGTGTGTACTGTGAACTGTCAACTGTCAACTGAGAACTGTAATCTGTGAACTGTGATCTGTGAACTGTGAACTGCGAACTGTGAAGTGTGAAATGAAGACTGTGAACTGTGATCTGTGAACTGAGAACTGTGAACTGTGATCTGTGGACTGTAACCTGTGCACTGTGAAAACTGAAGTGTGAAATGAAGACTGTGAACTGTGAACTGTCAACTGTGAACTGAGAACTGTAAACTGTGAACTGTGAACTGTGAACTGTGAAATGTGAACTGTGAACTGTGATCTGTGATCTGTGAACTGTGAACTGCGGACTGTGAACTGCGAACTGTGAAGTGTGAACTGAAGACTGTGAACTGTGATCTGTGAACTGAGAACTGTGAACTGTGAATAGTGAACTGTGGACTGTGAACTGTCAACTGTGAACTGCGAACTGTGAAATGTGAAATGAATACTGTGAACGGGGAACTGTGAACTGTGAACTGTGAACTGTGAACTGTGAAATGAAGACTGTGAACTGTGATCTGAGAACTGAGAACTGTGAACTGTGAACTGTGGACTGTGAACTGTGAACTGTGAACTGTGAACTGTGAACTGAGAACTGTAAACTGTGAACTATGAATTGAGAATAGAAGACAGTGAACTGTGAATAGTGAACTGTGGACTGTGAACTGTGAGCTGCGAACTGTGAACTGTGAAGTGTGAAGTGAAGACTGTGAACTGTGATCTGTGAACTGAGAACTGTGATCTGTGAATAGTGAACTGTGGACTGTGAACTGTCAACTGTGAACTGCGAACTGTGAAGTGTGAAATGAATACTGTGAACGGGAACTGTGATCTGTGAACTGTGAAGTGTGAACTGTGATCTGTGATCTGTGAACTGTGAACTGCAAACTGCGAAGTGTGAAATGAAGACTGTGAACTGTGATCTGTGAACTGAGAACTGTGAACTGTGAACAGTGAACTGTGGACTGTGATCTGTGAACTGTGAACTGCGAACTGTGAAGTGTGAACTGTGAACTGTGAACTGTGAACTGTGAACTGTGAACTGTGAACTGTGAACTGTGAACTGTGAACTGTGAACTGTGAACTGTGAACTGTGAACTGTGAACTGTGAACTGTGAACTGTGAATTGAGAACTGTGAACTGTCAACTGTGAACTGAGAACTGTAAACTGTGAACTGTGAACTGAGAACTGTGAACTGTGATCTGTGGACTGTAACCTGTGCACTGTGAACTGTGAACTGTGAACTGCGAACTGTGAAGTGTGAAATGAAGACTGTGAACTCTGATCTGTGAACTGAGAAATGTGAACTGTGATCTGTGGACTGTGAACTGTGCACTCTGAAGACTGAAGTGTGAAATGAAGACTGTGAATTGTGAACAGTGAACTGTGGACTGTGAACGGTGAACTGTGATGTGTGAACTGTGAACTGTGAACTGTCAACTGTGAACTGAGAACTGTAAACTGAGAACTGTAAACTGTGAACAGTGAACTGTGAACTGTGAACTGTGAACTGTAATCTGTGAACTGTGAACTGTGAACTGTGAATTGTGAACAGTGAACTGTGAACTGTGAACTGTGAAATGTGAACTGTGACCTGCGAACTGGGAACTGGGAACTGTGAACTGTGAACTGTGAACTGTGAACTGTGATCTGTGAACTGTGAAGTGTGAAGTGTGAACTGTGAACTGTGAACTGTGAACTGTGAAGTGTGAACTGTGAACTGTGAACTGTCAACTGTGAACTGCGAACTGTGAAGTGTGAAATGAAGACTGTGAACTCTGATCTGTGAACTGAGAAATGTGAACTGTGATCTGTGGACTGTGAACTGTGCACTGTGAAGACTGAAGTGTGAAATGAAGACTGTGAACTGTGAACTGTAAACTGTGATCTGTGAACTGTGAACTGCGAACTGTGAAGTGTGAAATGAAGACTGTGAACTGTGATCTGTGAACTGAGAACTGTGAGCTGTGAATAGTGAACTGTGGACTGTGAACTGTGAACTGTGAACTGTGAACTGTGATCTTTGAACTGTGAACTGCTAACTGTGAAGTGTGAAATGAAGACTGTGAACTGTGATCTGTGAACTGAGAACTGTGAACTGTGATCTGTGGACTGTGAACTGTGTACTGTGATGACTGAAGTGTGAAATGAAGACTGTGAAATGTGAGCTGTGAACTGTGAACTGTGAAGTGTGAACTGTGAACTGTGAACTGTGAACTGTGAACTGCGAAGTGTGAACTGTGAACTGTGAACTGTGAACTGTGAACTGCGAAGTGTGAACTGTGAACTGTGAACTGTCAACTGTGAACTGCGAACTGTGAAGTGTGAAATGAAGACTGTGAACTCTGATCTGTGAACTGAGAAATGTGAACTGTGATCTGTGGACTGTGAACTGTGCACTGTGAAGACTGAAGTGTGAAATCAAGACTGTGAACTGTGAACTGTGAACTGTGAACAGTGAACTGTGAACTGTGAATTGTGCACTGTGAACTGTCAACTGTGAACTGAGAACTGTAAACTGTGAACTGTGAACTGTGAACTGTCAACTGTCAACTGTCAACTGTGAACTGTGAACTGTGAACTGTGAACTGTGAACTGTGAACTGTGAACTGTGAACTGTGATCTGTGTACTGTGAACTACGAACTGTGAAGTGTGAAATGAAGACTGTGAACTGTGAACTGTGAACTGTGAACAGTGAACTGTGAACTGTGAATTGTGCACTGTGAACTGTCAACTGTGAACTGAGAACTGTAAACTGTGAACTATAAACTGTGAACTGTGAACTGTGAACTGTGAACTGTGAACTGTGAACTGTGAACTGTGAACTGTGATCTGTGAACTGTGAAGTGTGAACTGTGAACTGTGAACTGTGAACTGTGAACTGCGAAGTGTGAACTGTGAACTGTGAACTGTGAACTGTGAACTGCGAAGTGTGAACTGTGAACTGTGAACTGTCAACTGTGAACTGCGAACTGTGAAGTGTGAAATGAAGACTGTGAACTCTGATCTGTGAACTGAGAAATGTGAACTGTGATCTGTGGACTGTGAACTGTGCACTGTGAAGACTGAAGTGTGAAATGAAGACTGTGAACTGTGAACTGTGAACTGTGAACAGTGAACTGTGAACTGTGAATTGTGCACTGTGAACTGTCAACTGTAAACTGTCAACTGTGAACTGAGAACTGTAAACTGTGAACTGTGAACTGTGAACTGTCAACTGTGAACTGTGAACTGTGAACTGTGAACTGTGATCTGTGTACTGTGAACTACGAACTGTGAAGTGTGAAATGAAGACAGTGAACTGTGAACTGTGAACTGTGAACAGTGAACTGTGAACTGTGAATTGTGCACTGTGAACTGTCAACTGTGAACTGAGAACTGTAAACTGTGAACTATAAACTGTGAACAGTGTACTGTGAACTGTGAACTGTGAACTGTGAACTGTGAACTGTAATCTGTGAACTGTGAACTGTGAATTGTGAACAGTCAACTGTGAACTGTGAACTGTGAACTGTGAAATGTGAACTGTGACCTGCGAACTGGGAACTGGGAACTGTGAACTGTGAACTGTGAACTGTGAACTGTGATCTGTGAACTGTGAAGTGTGAACTGTGAACTGTGAACTGTGAACTGTGAACTGTGAACTGTGAACTGTGAACTGTGATCTGTGAACTGTGAAGTGTGAACTGTGAACTGTGAACTGTGATCTGTGAACTGTGAACTGCGAACTGTGAAGTGTGAAATGAAGACTGTGAACTGTGATCTGTGAACTGAGAACTGTGAGCTGTGAATAGTGAACTGTGGACTGTGAACTGTGAACTGTGAACTGTGAACTGTGAACTGTGATCTTTGAACTGTGAACTGCTAACTGTGAAGTGTGAAATGAAGACTGTGAACTGTGATCTGTGAACTGAGAACTGTGAACTGTGATCTGTGGACTGTGAACTGTGCACTGTGATGACTGAAGTGTGAAATGAAGACTGTGAAATGTGAGCTGTGAACTGTGAACTGTGAACTGTGAACTGTGATCTGTGAACAGTGAACTGTGGACTGTGATCTGTGAACTGTGAACTGTGAAATGAAGACTGTGAACTGTGATCTGTGAACTGAGAACTGTGAACTGTGAACTGTGAAAACTGAATTGTGAAATGAAGTCTTTGAATGGTGATCTGTGAACTGTGACCTCTGAACTGTGAACTGCGAACTGTGAAGTATGAAATGAAGACAGTGAACTGTGAAATGTGAACTGTGACCTGCGAACTGGGAACTGTGAACTGTGAACTGTGAACTGTGATCTGTGAACTGTGAAGTGTGAACTGTGAACTGTGAACTGTGATCTGTGAACTGTGAACTGCGAACTGTGAAGTGTGAAATGAAGACTGTGAACTGTGATCTGTGAACTGAGAACTGTGAGCTGTGAATAGTGAACTGTGGACTGTGAACTGTGATCTGTGAACTGTGAACTGTGATCTTTGAACTGTGAACTGCTAACTGTGAAGTGTGAAATGAAGACTGTGAATTGTGATCTGTGAACTGAGAACTGTGAACTGTGATCTGTGAACTGTGAACTGTGCACTGTGATGACTGAAGTGTGAAATGAAGACTGTGAAATGTGAGCTGTGAACTGTGAACTGTGAACTGTGATCTGTGAATTGTGATCAGTGAACTGTGGACTGTGAACTGTGAAGTGTGTACTGTGAACTGTCAACTGTCAACTGAGAACTGTAATCTGTGAACTGTGATCTGTGAACTGTGAACTGCGAACTGTGAAGTGTGAAATGAAGACTGTGAACTGTGATCTGTGAACTGAGAACTGTGAACTGTGATCTGTGGACTGTAACCTGTGCACTGTGAAAACTGAAGTGTGAAATGAAGACTGTGAACTGTGAACTGTCAACTTTTAACTGAGAACTGTAAACTGTGAACTGTGAACTGTGAACTGTGAAATGTGAACTGTGAACTGTGATCTGTGATCTGTGAACTGTGAACTGCGGACTGTGAACTGCGAACTGTGAAGTGTGAACTGAAGACTGTGAACTGTGATCTGTGAACTGAGAACTGTGAACTGTGAATAGTGAACTGTGGACTGTGAACTGTCAACTGTGAACTGCGAACTGTGAAATGTGAAATGAATACTGTGAACGGGGAACTGTGAACTGTGAACTGTGAACTGTGAACTGTGAACTGTGAAATGAAGACTGTGAACTGTGATCTGAGAACTGAGAACTGTGAACTGTGAACTGTGGACTGTGAACTGTAAACTGTGAACTGTGAACTGAGAACTGTAAACTGTGAACTATGAATTGAGAATAGAAGACAGTGAACTGTGAATAGTGAACTGTGGACTGTGAACTGTGAACTGTGATCTGTGAACAGTGAACTGTGGTTTGTGATCTGTGAACTGTGAACAGTGAACTGTGAAATGAAGACTGTGAACTGTGATCTGTGAACTGAGAACTGTGAACTGTGAACTGTGAATACTGAATTGTGAAATGAAGTCTGTGAACTGTGATCTGTGAACTGAGAACTGTGAACTGTGAGCAGTGGACTGTGAACTGTGACCTGTGAACTGTGAACTGTGAACTGCGAACTGTGAAGTATGAAATGAAGACTGTGTACTGTGAACTGTGATCTGTGAACAGTGAACTGTGGTCTGTGATCTGTGAACTGTGAACTGTGAACTGTGAAATGAAGACTGTGAACTGTGATCTGTGAACTGAGATCTGTGAACTGTGAACTGTGAACTGTGGTCTGTGATCTGTGAACTGTGATCTGTGAACTGTGAAATGAAGACTGTGAACTGTGATCTGTGAATTGTGAACTGTGAACTGTGCCCTGTGAAGACTGAAGTGTGAAATGAAGACTGTGAACTGTGATCTGTGAACTGTGAACTGTGAACTGTGAACTGTGATCTGTGAACTGTGAAGTGTGAACTGTGAACTGTGAACTGTGATCTGTGAACTGTGAACTGCGAACTGTGAAGTGTGAACTGCGAACTGTGAAGTGTGAAATGAAGACTGTGAACTGTGATCTGTGAACTGAGAACTGTGAGCTGTGAATAGTGAACTGTGGACTATGAACTGTGAACTGTCAACTGTGAACTGTGATCTTTGAACTGTGAACTGCTAACTGTGAAGTGTGAAATGAAGACTGTGAATTGTGATCTGTGAACTGAGAACTGTGAACTGTGATCTGTGAACTGTGAACTGTGCACTGTGATGACTGAAGTGTGAAATGAAGACTGTGAAATGTGAGCTGTGAACTGTGAACTGTGAACTGTGAACTGTGATCTGTGAATTGTGATCAGTGAACTGTGGACTGTGAACTGTGAAGTGTGTACTGTGAACTGTCAACTGTCAACTGAGAACTGTAATCTGTGAACTGTGATCTGTGAACTGTGAACTGTGATCTGTGAACTGAGATCTGTGAACTGTGAACTGTGAACTGTGGTCTGTGATCTGTGAACTGTGATCTGTGAACTGTGAAATGAAGACAGTGAACTGTGAAATGTGAACTGTGACCTGCGAACTGGGAACTGTGAACTGTGAACTGTGAACTGTGATCTGTGAACTGTGAAGTGTGAACTGTGAACTGTGAACTGTGATCTGTGAACTGTGAACTGCGAACTGTGAAGTGTGAAATGAAGACTGTGAACTGTGATCTGTGAACTGAGAACTGTGAGCTGTGAATAGTGAACTGTGGACTATGAACTGTGAACTGTCAACTGTGAACTGTGATCTTTGAACTGTGAACTGCTAACTGTGAAGTGTGAAATGAAGACTGTGATTTGTGATCTGTGAACTGTGAACTGTGAACTGTGATCTGTGAACTGTGAACTGTGCACTGTGATGACTGAAGTGTGAAATGAAGACTGTGAAATGTGAGCTGTGAACTGTGAACTGTGAACTGTGAACTGTGATCTGTGAATTGTGATCAGTGAACTGTGGACTGTGAACTGTGAAGTGTGTACTGTGAACTGTCAACTGTCAACTGAGAACTGTAATCTGTGAACTGTGATCTGTGAACTGTGAACTGCGAACTGTGAAGTGTGAAATGAAGACTGTGAACTGTGATCTGTGAACTGAGAACTGTGAACTGTGATCTGTGGACTGTAACCTGTGCACTGTGAAAACTGAAGTGTGAAATGAAGACTGTGAACTGTGAACTGTGAACTGAGAAATGTGAACTGTGATCTGTGGACTGTGAACTGTGCACTCTGAAGACTGAAGTGTGAAATGAAGACTGTGAATTGTGAACAGTGAACTGTGGACTGTGAACGCTGAACTGTGATGTGTGAACTGTGAACTGTGAACTGTCAACTGTGAACTGAGAACTGTAAACTGAGAACTGTAAACTGTGAACAGTGAACTGTGAACTGTCAACTGTGAACTGTGAAATGTGAACTGTGACCTGCGAACTGGGAACTGGGAACTGTGAACTGTGAACTGTGAACTGTGAACTGTGAACTGTGATCTGTGAACTGTGAAGTGTGAAGTGTGAACTGTGAACTGTGAACTGTGAACTGTGAAGTGTGAACTGTGAACTGTGAACTGTCAACTGTGAACTGCGAACTGTGAAGTGTGAAATGAAGACTGTGAACTCTGATCTGTGAACTGAGAAATGTGAACTGTGATCTGTGGACTGTGAACTGTGCACTGTGAAGACTGAAGTGTGAAATGAAGACTGTGAACTGTGAACTGTGAACTGTGATCTGTGAACTGTGAACTGCGAACTGTGAAGTGTGAAATGAAGACTGTGAACTGTGATCTGTGAACTGAGAACTGTGAGCTGTGAATAGTGAACTGTGGACTATGAACTGTGAACTGTCAACTGTGAACTGTGATCTTTGAACTGTGAACTGCTAACTGTGAAGTGTGAAATGAAGACTGTGAATTGTGATCTGTGAACTGAGAACTGTGAACTGTGATCTGTGAACTGTGAACTGTGCACTGTGATGACTGAAGTGTGAAATGAAGACTGTGAAATGTGAGCTGTGAACTGTGAACTGTGAACTGTGAACTGTGATCTGTGAATTGTGATCAGTGAACTGTGGACTGTGAACTGTGAAGTGTGTACTGTGAACTGTCAACTGTCAACTGAGAACTGTAATCTGTGAACTGTGATCTGTGAACTGTGAACTGCGAACTGTGAAGTGTGAAATGAAGACTGTGAACTGTGATCTGTGAACTGAGAACTGTGAACTGTGATCTGTGGACTGTAACCTGTGCACTGTGAAAACTGAAGTGTGAAATGAATACTGTGAACTGTGAACTGTCAACTGTGAACTGAGAACTGTAAACTGTGAACTGTGAACTGTGAACTGTGAAATGTGAACTGTGAACTGTGATCTGTGATCTGTGAACTGTGAACTGCGGACTGTGAACTGCGAACTGTGAAGTGTGAACTGAAGACTGTGAACTGTGATCTGTGAACTGAGAACTGAGAACTGTGAATAGTGAACTGTGGACTGTGAACTGTCAACTGTGAACTGCGAACTGTGAAATGTGAAATGAATACTGTGAACGGGGAACTGTGAACTGTGAACTGTGAACTGTGAACTGTGAAATGAAGACTGTGAACTGTGATCTGAGAACTGAGAACTGTGAACTGTGAACTGTGGACTGTGAACTGTGAACTGTGAACTGTGAACTGTGAACTGAGAACTGTAAACTGTGAACTATGAATTGAGAATAGAAGACAGTGAACTGTGAATAGTGAACTGTGGACTGTGAACTGTGAGCTGCGAACTGTGAACTGTGAAGTGTGAAGTGAAGACTGTGAACTGTGATCTGTGAACTGAGAACTGTGATCTGTGAATAGTGAACTGTGGACTGTGAACTGTCAACTGTGAACTGCGAACTGTGAAGTGTGAAATGAATACTGTGAACGGGAACTGTGATCTGTGAACTGTGAAGTGTGAACTGTGATCTGTGATCTGTGAACTGTGAACTGCAAACTGCGAAGTGTGAAATGAAGACTGTGAACTGTGATCTGTGAACTGAGAACTGTGAACTGTGAACAGTGAACTGTGGACTGTGATCTGTGAACTGTGAACTGCTAACTGTGAAGTGTGAACTGTGAACTGTGAACTGTGAACTGTGAACTGTGAACTGTGAACTGTGAACTGTGAACTGTGAACTGTGAACTGTGAACTGTGAACTGTGAACTGTGAACTGTGAACTGTGAACTGTGAACTGTGAACTGTGAACTGTGAACTGTGAACTGTGAACTGTCAACTGTGAACTGAGAACTGTAAACTGTGAACTGTGAACTGAGAACTGTGAACTGTGATCTGTGGACTGTAACCTGTGCACTGTGAACTGTGAACTGTGAACTGCGAACTGTGAAGTGTGAAATGAAGACTGTGAACTCTGATCTGTGAACTGAGAAATGTGAACTGTGATCTGTGGACTGTGAACTGTGCACTCTGAAGACTGAAGTGTGAAATGAAGACTGTGAATTGTGAACAGTGAACTGTGGACTGTGAACCGTGAACTGTGATGTGTGAACTGTGAACTGTGAACTGTAAACTGTGAACTGTGAACTGAGAACTGTGAACTGTGAACTGAGAACTGTAAACTGAGAACTGTAAACTGTGAACAGTGAACTGTGAACTGTCAACTGTGAACTGTAATCTGTGAACTGTGAACTGTGAACTGTGAATTGTGAACAGTGAACTGTGAACTGTGAACTGTGAAATGTGAACTGTGACCTGCGAACTGGGAACTGGGAACTGTGAACTGTGAACTGTGAACTGTGAACTGTGATCTGTGAACTGTGAAGTGTGAAGTGTGAACTGTGAACTGTGAACTGTGAACTGTGAACTGTGAAGTGTGAACTGTGAACTGTGAACTGTCAACTGTGAACTGCGAACTGTGAAGTGTGAAATGAAGACTGTGAACTCTGATCTGTGAACTGAGAAATGTGAACTGTGATCTGTGGACTGTGAACTGTGCACTGTGAAGACTGAAGTGTGAAATGAAGACTGTGAACTGTGAACTGTGAACTGTGATCTGTGAACTGTGAACTGCGAACTGTGAAGTGTGAAATGAAGACTGTGAACTGTGATCTGTGAACTGAGAACTGTGAGCTGTGAATAGTGAACTGTGGACTGTGAACTGTGAACTGTGAACTGTGAACTGTGATCTTTGAACTGTGAACTGCTAAGTGTGAAGTGTGAAATGAAGACTGTGAACTGTGATCTGTGAACTGAGAACTGTGAACTGTGATCTGTGGACTGTGAACTGTGTACTGTGATGACTGAAGTGTGAAATGAAGACTGTGAAATGTGAGCTGTGAACTGTGAACTGTGAACTGTGATCTGTGAACAGTGAATTGTGGACTGTGATCTGTGAACTGTGAACTGTGAATTGAAGACTGTGAACTGTGATCTGTGAACTGAGAACTGTGAACTGTGAACTGTGAAAACTGAATTGTGAAATGAAGTCTGTGAATGGTGATCTGTGAACTGTGACCTCTGAACTGTGAACTGCGAACTGTGAAGTATGAAATGAAGACAGTGAACTGTGAAATGTGAACTGTGACCTGCGAACTGGGAACTGTGAACTGTGAACTGTGAACTGTGAACTGTGATCTGTGAACTGTGAAGTGTGAACTGTGAACTGTGAACTGTGAACTGTGATCTGTGAACTGTGAACTGCGAACTGTGAAGTGTGAAATGAAGACTGTGAACTGTGATCTGTGAACTGAGAACTGTGAGCTGTGAATAGTGAACTGTGGACTGTGAACTGTGAACTGTGAACTGTGAACTGTGCACTGTGATGACTGAAGTGTGAAATGAAGACTGTGAAATGTGAGCTGTGAACTGTGAACTGAGAACTGTAAACTGTGAACTGTGTACTGTGAACTGCGAACTGTGAACTGCGAACTGTGAAGTGTGAAATGAATACTGTGAACGGGAACTGTGATCTGTGAACTGTGAAGTGTGAACTGTGATCTGTGATCTGTGAACTGTGAACTGCAAACTGCGAAGTGTGAAATGAAGACTGTGAACTGTGATCTGTGAACTGAGAACTGTGAACTGTGAACAGTGAACTGTGGACTGTGATCTGTGAACTGTGAACTGCGAACTGTGAAGTGTGAACTGTGAACTGTGAACTGTGAACTGTGAACTGTGAACTGTGAACTGTGAACTGTGAACTGTGAACTGTGAACTGTGAACTGTGAACTGTGAACTGTGAACTGTGAACTGTGAACTGTGAACTGTGAACTGTGAACTGTGAACTGTGAACTGTGAACTGTGAACTGTGAATTGAGAACTGTGAACTGTCAACTGTGAACTGAGAACTGTAAACTGTGAACTGTGAACTGAGAACTGTGAACTGTGATCTGTGGACTGTAACCTGTGCACTGTGAACTGTGAACTGTGAACTGCGAACTGTGAAGTGTGAAATGAAGACTGTGAACTCTGATCTGTGAACTGAGAAATGTGAACTGTGATCTGTGGACTGTGAACTGTGCACTCTGAAGACTGAAGTGTGAAATGAAGACTGTGAATTGTGAACAGTGAACTGTGGACTGTGAACGGTGAACTGTGATGTGTGAACTGTGAACTGTGAACTGTGAACTGTCAACTGTGAACTGAGAACTGTAAACTGAGAACTGTAAACTGTGAACAGTGAACTGTGAACTGTGAACTGTGAACTGTAATCTGTGAACTGTGAACTGTGAACTGTGAATTGTGAACAGTGAACTGTGAACTGTGAACTGTGAAATGTGAACTGTGACCTGCGAACTGGGAACTGGGAACTGTGAACTGTGAACTGTGAACTGTGAACTGTGATCTGTGAACTGTGAAGTGTGAAGTGTGAACTGTGAACTGTGAACTGTGAACTGTGAAGTGTGAACTGTGAACTGTGAACTGTCAACTGTGAACTGCGAACTGTGAAGTGTGAAATGAAGACTGTGAACTCTGATCTGTGAACTGAGAAATGTGAACTGTGATCTGTGGACTGTGAACTGTGCACTGTGAAGACTGAAGTGTGAAATGAAGACTGTGAACTGTGAACTGTGAACTGTGATCTGTGAACTGTGAACTGCGAACTGTGAAGTGTGAAATGAAGACTGTGAACTGTGATCTGTGAACTGAGAACTGTGAGCTGTGAATAGTGAACTGTGGACTGTGAACTGTGAACTGTGAACTGTGAACTGTGATCTTTGAACTGTGAACTGCTAACTGTGAAGTGTGAAATGAAGACTGTGAACTGTGATCTGTGAACTGAGAACTGTGAACTGTGATCTGTGGACTGTGAACTGTGTACTGTGATGACTGAAGTGTGAAATGAAGACTGTGAAATGTGAGCTGTGAACTGTGAACTGTGAACTGTGATCTGTGAACAGTGAATTGTGGACTGTGATCTGTGAACTGTGAACTGTGAATTGAAGACTGTGAACTGTGATCTGTGAACTGAGAACTGTGAACTGTGAACTGTGAAAACTGAATTGTGAAATGAAGTCTGTGAATGGTGATCTGTGAACTGTGACCTCTGAACTGTGAACTGCGAACTGTGAAGTATGAAATGAAGACAGTGAACTGTGAAATGTGAACTGTGACCTGCGAACTGGGAACTGTGAACTGTGAACTGTGAACTGTGATCTGTGAACTGTGAAGTGTGAACTGTGAACTGTGAACTGTGATCTGTGAACTGTGAACTGCGAACTGTGAAGTGTGAAATGAAGACTGTGAACTGTGATCTGTGAACTGAGAACTGTGAGCTGTGAATAGTGAACTGTGGACTGTGAACTGTGAACTGTGAACTGTGAACTGTGCACTGTGATGACTGAAGTGTGAAATGAAGACTGTGAAATGTGAGCTGTGAACTGTGAACTGAGAACTGTAAACTGTGAACTGTGAACTGTGAACTGTGAACTGTGAAATGTGAACTGTGAACTGTGATCTGTGATCTGTGAACTGTGAACTGCGGACTGTGAACTGCGAACTGTGAAGTGTGAACTGAAGACTGTGAACTGTGATCTGTGAACTGAGAACTGTGAACTGTGAATAGTGAACTGTGGACTGTGAACTGTCAACTGTGAACTGCGAACTGTGAAATGTGAAATGAATACTGTGAATGGGGAACTGTGAACTGTGAACTGTGAACTGTGAACTGTGAACTGTGAACTGTGAAATGAAGACTGTGAACTGTGATCTGAGAACTGAGAACTGTGAACTGTGAACTGTGGACTGTGAACTGTGAACTGTGAACTGTGAACTGAGAACTGTAAACTGCGAACTGCGAACTGTGAAGTGTGAACTGTGAACTGTGAACTGTGAACTGTGAACTGTGAACTGTGAACTGTGAACTGTGAACTGTGAACTGTGAACTGTGAACTGTGAACTGTGAACTGTGAACTGTGAACTGTGAACTGTGAACTGTGAACTGTGAACTGTGAACTGTGAACTGTGAACTGTGAACTGTGAACTGTGAATTGAGAACTGTGAACTGTCAACTGTGAACTGAGAACTGTAAACTGTGAACTGTGATCTGAGAACTGTGAACTGTGATCTGTGGACTGTAACCTGTGCACTGTGAACTGTGAACTGTGAACTGCGAACTGTGAAGTGTGAAATGAAGACTGTGAACTCTGATCTGTGAACTGAGAAATGTGAACTGTGATCTGTGGACTGTGAACTGTGCACTGTGAAGACTGAAGTGTGAAATGAAGACTGTGAATTGTGAACAGTGAACTGTGGACTGTGAACGGTGAACTGTGATGTGTGAACTGTGAACTGTGAACTGTCAACTGTGAACTGTGAACTGTGAACTGTGAACTGAGAACTGTAAACTGAGAACTGTAAACTGTGAACAGTGTACTGTGAACTGTGAACTGTGAACTGTGAACTGTGAACTGTAATCTGTGAACTGTGAACTGTGAACTGTGAATTGTGAACAGTCAACTGTGAACTGTGAACTGTGAAATGTGAACTGTGACCTGCGAACTGGGAACTGGGAACTGTGAACTGTGAACTGTGAACTGTGATCTGTGAACTGTGAAGTGTGAACTGTGAACTGTGAACTGTGAACTGTGAACTGCGAAGTGTGAACTGTGAACTGTGAACTGTGAACTGTGAACTGCGAAGTGTGAACTGTGAACTGTGAACTGTCAACTGTGAACTGCGAACTGTGAAGTGTGAAATGAAGACTGTGAACTCTGATCTGTGAACTGAGAAATGTGAACTGTGATCTGTGGACTGTGAACTGTGCACTGTGAAGACTGAAGTGTGAAATGAAGACTGTGAACTGTGAACTGTGAACTGTGAACAGTGAACTGTGAACTGTGAATTGTGCACTGTGAACTGTCAACTGTGAACTGAGAACTGTAAACTGTGAACTGTGAACTGTGAACTGTCAACTGTGAACTGTGAACTGTGAACTGTGAACTGTGAACTGTGATCTGTGTACTGTGAACTACGAACTGTGAAGTGTGAAATGAAGACTGTGAACTGTGAACTGTGAACTGTGAACTGTGAACAGTGAACTGTGAACTGTGAATTGTGCACTGTGAACTGTCAACTGTGAACTGAGAACTGTAAACTGTGAACTATAAACTGTGAACTGTGAACTGTGAACTGTGAACTGTGAACTGTGAACTGTGAACTGTGAACTGTGAACTGTGATCTGTGAACTGTGAAGTGTGAACTGTGAACTGTGAACTGTGAACTGTGAACTGCGAAGTGTGAACTGTGAACTGTGAACTGTGAACTGTGAACTGTGAACTGCGAAGTGTGAACTGTGAACTGTGAACTGTCAACTGTGAACTGCGAACTGTGAAGTGTGAAATGAAGACTGTGAACTCTGATCTGTGAACTGAGAAATGTGAACTGTGATCTGTGGACTGTGAACTGTGCACTGTGAAGACTGAAGTGTGAAATGAAGACTGTGAACTGTGAACTGTGAACAGTGAACTGTGAACTGTGAATTGTGCACTGTGAACTGTCAACTGTGAACTGAGAACTGTAAACTGTGAACTGTGAACTGTGAACTGTCAACTGTCAACTGTGAACTGTGAAATGTGAACTGTGAACTGTGAACTGTGAACTGTGATCTGTGTACTGTGAACTACGAACTGTGAAGTGTGAAATGAAGACTGTGAACTGTGAACTGTGAACTGTGAACAGTGAACTGTGAACTGTGAACTGTGAACTGTGAACTGTGAACTGAGAACTGTAAACTGCGAACTGCGAACTGTGAAGTGTGAACTGTGAACTGTGAACTGTGAACTGTGAACTGTGAACTGTGAACTGTGAACTGTGAACTGTGAACTGTGAACTGTGAACTGTGAACTGTGAACTGTGAACTGTGAACTGTGAACTGTGAACTGTGAACTGTGAACTGTGAACTGTGAACTGTGAACTGTGAACTGTGAACTGTGAATTGAGAACTGTGAACTGTCAACTGTGAACTGAGAACTGTAAACTGTGAACTGTGAACTGAGAACTGTGAACTGTGATCTGTGGACTGTGAACTGTGTACTGTGATGACTGAAGTGTGAAATGAAGACTGTGAAATGTGAGCTGTGAACTGTGAACTGTGAACTGTGATCTGTGAACAGTGAATTGTGGACTGTGATCTGTGAACTGTGAACTGTGAATTGAAGACTGTGAACTGTGATCTGTGAACTGAGAACTGTGAACTGTGAACTGTGAAAACTGAATTGTGAAATGAAGTCTGTGAATGGTGATCTGTGAACTGTGACCTCTGAACTGTGAACTGCGAACTGTGAAGTATGAAATGAAGACAGTGAACTGTGAAATGTGAACTGTGACCTGCGAACTGGGAACTGTGAACTGTGAACTGTGAACTGTGATCTGTGAACTGTGAAGTGTGAACTGTGAACTGTGAACTGTGATCTGTGAACTGTGAACTGCGAACTGTGAAGTGTGAAATGAAGACTGTGAACTGTGATCTGTGAACTGAGAACTGTGAGCTGTGAATAGTGAACTGTGGACTGTGAACTGTGAACTGTGAACTGTGAACTGTGCACTGTGATGACTGAAGTGTGAAATGAAGACTGTGAAATGTGAGCTGTGAACTGTGAACTGAGAACTGTAAACTGTGAACTGTGAACTGTGAACTGTGAACTGTGAAATGTGAACTGTGAACTGTGATCTGTGATCTGTGAACTGTGAACTGCGGACTGTGAACTGCGAACTGTGAAGTGTGAACTGAAGACTGTGAACTGTGATCTGTGAACTGAGAACTGTGAACTGTGAATAGTGAACTGTGGACTGTGAACTGTCAACTGTGAACTGCGAACTGTGAAATGTGAAATGAATACTGTGAATGGGGAACTGTGAACTGTGAACTGTGAACTGTGAACTGTGAACTGTGAACTGTGAAATGAAGACTGTGAACTGTGATCTGAGAACTGAGAACTGTGAACTGTGAACTGTGGACTGTGAACTGTGAACTGTGAACTGTGAACTGAGAACTGTAAACTGCGAACTGCGAACTGTGAAGTGTGAACTGTGAACTGTGAACTGTGAACTGTGAACTGTGAACTGTGAACTGTGAACTGTGAACTGTGAACTGTGAACTGTGAACTGTGAACTGTGAACTGTGAACTGTGAACTGTGAACTGTGAACTGTGAACTGTGAACTGTGAACTGTGAACTGTGAACTGTGAATTGAGAACTGTGAACTGTCAACTGTGAACTGAGAACTGTAAACTGTGAACTGTGATCTGAGAACTGTGAACTGTGATCTGTGGACTGTAACCTGTGCACTGTGAACTGTGAACTGTGAACTGCGAACTGTGAAGTGTGAAATGAAGACTGTGAACTCTGATCTGTGAACTGAGAAATGTGAACTGTGATCTGTGGACTGTGAACTGTGCACTGTGAAGACTGAAGTGTGAAATGAAGACTGTGAATTGTGAACAGTGAACTGTGGACTGTGAACGGTGAACTGTGATGTGTGAACTGTGAACTGTGAACTGTCAACTGTGAACTGTGAACTGTGAACTGTGAACTGAGAACTGTAAACTGAGAACTGTAAACTGTGAACAGTGTACTGTGAACTGTGAACTGTGAACTGTGAACTGTGAACTGTAATCTGTGAACTGTGAACTGTGAACTGTGAATTGTGAACAGTCAACTGTGAACTGTGAACTGTGAAATGTGAACTGTGACCTGCGAACTGGGAACTGGGAACTGTGAACTGTGAACTGTGAACTGTGATCTGTGAACTGTGAAGTGTGAACTGTGAACTGTGAACTGTGAACTGTGAACTGCGAAGTGTGAACTGTGAACTGTGAACTGTGAACTGTGAACTGCGAAGTGTGAACTGTGAACTGTGAACTGTCAACTGTGAACTGCGAACTGTGAAGTGTGAAATGAAGACTGTGAACTCTGATCTGTGAACTGAGAAATGTGAACTGTGATCTGTGGACTGTGAACTGTGCACTGTGAAGACTGAAGTGTGAAATGAAGACTGTGAACTGTGAACTGTGAACTGTGAACAGTGAACTGTGAACTGTGAATTGTGCACTGTGAACTGTCAACTGTGAACTGAGAACTGTAAACTGTGAACTGTGAACTGTGAACTGTCAACTGTGAACTGTGAACTGTGAACTGTGAACTGTGAACTGTGATCTGTGTACTGTGAACTACGAACTGTGAAGTGTGAAATGAAGACTGTGAACTGTGAACTGTGAACTGTGAACTGTGAACAGTGAACTGTGAACTGTGAATTGTGCACTGTGAACTGTCAACTGTGAACTGAGAACTGTAAACTGTGAACTATAAACTGTGAACTGTGAACTGTGAACTGTGAACTGTGAACTGTGAACTGTGAACTGTGAACTGTGAACTGTGATCTGTGAACTGTGAAGTGTGAACTGTGAACTGTGAACTGTGAACTGTGAACTGCGAAGTGTGAACTGTGAACTGTGAACTGTGAACTGTGAACTGCGAAGTGTGAACTGTGAACTGTGAACTGTCAACTGTGAACTGCGAACTGTGAAGTGTGAAATGAAGACTGTGAACTCTGATCTGTGAACTGAGAAATGTGAACTGTGATCTGTGGACTGTGAACTGTGCACTGTGAAGACTGAAGTGTGAAATGAAGACTGTGAACTGTGAACTGTGAACAGTGAACTGTGAACTGTGAATTGTGCACTGTGAACTGTCAACTGTGAACTGAGAACTGTAAACTGTGAACAGTGAACTGTGAACTGTCAACTGTCAACTGTGAACTGTGAAATGTGAACTGTGAACTGTGAACTGTGAACTGTGATCTGTGTACTGTGAACTACGAACTGTGAAGTGTGAAATGAAGACTGTGAACTGTGAACTGTGAACTGTGAACAGTGAACTGTGAACTGTGAATTGTGCACTGTGAACTGTGAACTGTGAACTGAGAACTGTAAACTCTGAACTATAAACTGTGAACTGTGAACTGTGAACTGTGAACTGTGAACTGTGAACTGTGTACTGTGAACTGCGAACTGTGAATTGAGAATAGAAGACAGTGAACTGTGATCTGTGAACTGTGAATAGTGAACTGTGGACTGTGAACTGTGAACTGCGAACTGTGAACTGTGAAGTGTGAAGTGAAGACTGTGAACTGTGATCTGTGAACTGAGAACTGTGAACTGTGAATAGTGAACTGTGCACTGTGAACTGTCAACTGTGAACTGCGAACTGTGAAGTGTGAAATGAATACTGTGAACGGGGAACTGTGATCTGTGAACTGTGAAGTGTGAACTGTGATCTGTGAACTGTGATCTGTGAACTGTGAACTGTGAACTGTGAACTGTGAACTGTGAACTGTGAATTGAGAACTGTGAACTCTCAACTGTGAACTGAGAACTGTAAACTGTGAACTGTGAACTGAGAACTGTGAACTGTGATCTGTGGACTGTAACCTGTGCACTGTGAACTGTGAACTGTGAACTGCGAACTGTGAAGTGTGAAATGAAGACTGTGAACTCTGATCTGTGAACTGAGAAATGTGAACTGTGATCTGTGGACTGTGAACTGTGCACTGTGAAGACTGAAGTGTGAAATGAAGACTGTGAATTGTGAACAGTGAACTGTGGACTGTGAACGGTGAACTGTGATGTGTGAACTGTGAACTGTGAACTGTCAACTGTGAACTGAGAACTGTAAACTGAGAACTGTAAACTGTGAACAGTGAACTGTGAACTGTGAACTGTGAACTGTGAACTGTGAACTGTAATCTGTGAACTGTGAACTGTGATCTGTGAACTGTGAAGTGTGAACTGTGAACTGTGAACTGTGAACTGTGAACTGCGAAGTGTGAACTGTGAACTGTGAACTGTGAACTGTGAACTGCGAAGTGTGAACTGTGAACTGTGAACTGTCAACTGTGAACTGCGAACTGTGAAGTGTGAAATGAAGACTGTGAACTCTGATCTGTGAACTGAGAAATGTGAACTGTGATCTGTGGACTGTGAACTGTGCACTGTGAATACTGAAGTGTGAAATGAAGACTGTGAACTGTGAACTGTGAACTGTGAACAGTGAACTGTGAACTGTGAATTGTGCACTGTGAACTGTCAACTGTGAACTGAGAACTGTAAACTGTGAACTGTGAACTGTGAACTGTGAACTGTCAACTCTGAACTGTGAACTGTGAACTGTGAACTGTGAACTGTGAACTGTGATCTGTGTACTGTGAACTACGAACTGTGAAGTGTGAAATGAAGACTGTGAACTGTGAACTGTGAACTGTGAACAGTGAACTGTGAACTGTGAATTGTGCACTGTGAACTGTCAACTGTGAACTGAGAACTGTAAACTGTGAACTATAAACTGTGAACTGTGAACTGTGAACTGTGAACTGTGAACTGTGAACTGTGTACTGTGAACTGCGAACTGTGAATTGAGAATAGAAGACAGTGAACTGTGATCTGTGAACTGTGAATAGTGAACTGTGGACTGTGAACTGTGAACTGCGAACTGTGAACTGTGAAGTGTGAAGTGAAGACTGTGAACTGTGATCTGTGAACTGAGAACTGTGAACTGTGAATAGTGAACTGTGCACTGTGAACTGTCAACTGTGAACTGCGAACTGTGAAGTGTGAAATGAATACTGTGAACGGGGAACTGTGATCTGTGAACTGTGAAGTGTGAACTGTGATCTGTGATCTGTGAACAGTGAACTGCAAACTGCGAAGTGTGAAATGAAGACTGTGAACTGTGATCTGTGAACTGAGAACTGTGAACTGTGAACAGTGAACTGTGGACTGTGATCTGTGGACTGTGATCTGTGAACTGTGAACTGTGAACTGCGAACTGTGAAGTGTGAACTGTGAACTGTGAACTGTGAACTGTGAACTGTGAACTGTGAACTGTGAACTGTGAACTGTGAACTGTGAACTGTGAACTGTGAACTGTGAACTGTGAATTGAGAACTGTGAATAGTGAACTGTGGACTGTGAACTGTCAACTGTGAACTGCGAACTGTGAAGTGTGAAATGAATACTGTGAACGGGGAACTGTGAACTGTGAACTGTAAACTGTGAAATGAAGACTGTGAACTGTGATCTGTGAACTGAGAACTGTGAACTGTGAACTGTGGCCTGTGAACTGTGAACTGTGAACTGTGAACTGTGAACTGTGAACTGTGAACTGAGAACTGTAAACTGTGAACTGTGAACTGTGTACTGTGATCTGTGAACTGTGAACTGTGAACTGTGAACTGTGAACTGTGAACTGCGAAGTGTGAACTGTGAACTGTGAACTGTGAACTGTGAACTGCGAAGTGTGAACTGTGAACTGTGAACTGTCAACTGTGAACTGCGAACTGTGAAGTGTGAAATGAAGACTGTGAACTCTGATTTGTGAACTGAGAAATGTGAACTGTGATCTGTGGACTGTGAACTGTGCACTGTAAAGACTGAAGTGTGAAATGAAGACTGTGAACTGTGAACTGTGAACTGTGAACTGTGAACAGTGAACTGTGAACTGTGAATTGTGCACTGTGAACTGTCAACTGTGAACTGAGAACTGTAAACTGTGAACTGTGAACTGTGAACTGTCAACTGTCAACTGTGAACTGTGAACTGTGAACTGTGAACTGTGAACTGTGAACTGTGATCTGTGTACTGTGAACTACGAACTGTGAAGTGTGAAATGAAGACTGTGAACTGTGAACTGTGAACTGTGAACAGTGAACTGTGAACTGTGAATTGTGCACTGTGAACTGTCAACTGTGAACTGAGAACTGTAAACTGTGAACTATAAACTGTGAACTGTGAACTGTGAACTGTGAACTGTGAACTGTGAACTGTGAACTGTGTACTGTGAACTGCGAACTGTGAATTGAGAATAGAAGACAGTGAACTGTGATCTGTGAACTGTGAATAGTGAACTGTGGACTGTGAACTGTGAAGTGTGAACTGTGAACTGTGAACTGTGAACTGTGAATTGTGAAATGAAGACTCTGAACTGTGAACTGTGAACAGTGAACAGTGAACAGTGAACAGTGAACAGTGAACAGTGAACCGAGAACTGTAAACTGAGAACTGTAAACTGAGAACTGTAAACTGTGAACTGTGAAGTATGAACTGTGAACTGTGAACTGTGATCTGTGGACTGTAACCTGTGCACTGTGAATACTGAAGTTTGAAATGAAGACTGTGAACTGTGAACTGTCACCAGTGAACTGTGAACTGTGAACTGTGAACTGTGAACTGTGAACTGTGAACTGTGAACTGTGAACTGTGAACAGTCAACTGTGAACTGAGAACTGTGAATTGTGATCTGTGGACTGTAACCTGTGCACTGTGAAGACTGAAGTTTGAAATGAAGACTGTGAACTGTGAACTGTCACCAGTGAACTGTGAACTGTGAACTGTGAACTGTGAACTGCGAACTGTGAACTGTGAACTGTGAACTGTGAACTGTGAACTGTGAACTGTGAACAGTCAACTGTGAACTGAGAACTGTGAATTGTGATCTGTGGACTGTAACCTGTGCACTGTGAAGACTGAAGTTTGAAATGAAGACTGTGAACTGTGAACTGTCACCTGTGAACTGTGAACTGTGATCTGTGAACTGAGAACTGTGAACTGTGATCTGTGGACTGTGAACTGTGAACTGTGAACTGTGAACTGTGAACTGTGAACTGTGAACTGTGAACTGTGAACTGCGAAGTGTGAACTGTGAACTGTGAACAGTCAACTGTGAACAGTGAACTGTGAATTGTGAAATGAAGACTGTGAACTGTGAACAGTGAACTGTGAACTGTGAAGTGTGAACTGTGAACTGTGAACTGTCAACTGTGAACTGAGAACTGTAAACTGAGAACTGTAAACTGTGAACAGTGAACTGTGAACTGTGAACTGTGAACTGTGAACTGTGATCTGTGAACTGTGAACTGTGAACTGTGAACTGTGATCTGTGAACTGTGAACTGCGAACTGTGAAGTGTGAAATGAAGACTGTGAACTGTGATCTGTGAACTGAGAACTGTGAGCTGTGAATAGTGAACTGTGGACTGTGAACTGTGAACTGTGAACTGTGAACTGTGCACTGTGATGACTGAAGTGTGAAATGAAGACTGTGAAATGTGAGCTGTGAACTGTGAACTGAGAACTGTAAACTGTGAACTGTGTACTGTGAACTGCGAACTGTGAACTGCGAACTGTGAAGTGTGAAATGAATACTGTGAACGGGAACTGTGATCTGTGAACTGTGAAGTGTGAACTGTGATCTGTGATCTGTGAACTGTGAACTGCAAACTGCGAAGTGTGAAATGAAGACTGTGAACTGTGATCTGTGAACTGAGAACTGTGAACTGTGAACAGTGAACTGTGGACTGTGATCTGTGAACGGTGAACTGCGAACTGTGAAGTGTGAACTGTGAACTGTGAACTGTGAACTGTGAACTGTGAACTGTGAACTGTGAACTGTGAACTGTGAACTGTGAACTGTGAACTGTGAACTGTGAACTGTGAACTGTGAACTGTGAATTGAGAACTGTGAACTGTCAACTGTGAACTGAGAACTGTAAACTGTGAACTGTGAACTGAGAACTGTGAACTGTGATCTGTGGACTGTAACCTGTGCACTGTGAACTGTGAACTGTGAACTGCGAACTGTGAAGTGTGAAATGAAGACTGTGAACTCTGATCTGTGAACTGAGAAATGTGAACTGTGATCTGTGGACTGTGAACTGTGCACTCTGAAGACTGAAGTGTGAAATGAAGACTGTGTATTGTGAACAGTGAACTGTGGACTGTGAACGGTGAACTGTGATGTGTGAACTGTGAACTGTTAACTGTCAACTGTGAACTGAGAACTGTAAACTGAGAACTGTAAACTGTGAACAGTGAACTGTGAACTGTGAACTGTGAACTGTAATCTGTGAACTGTGAACTGTGAACTGTGAACTGTGAACTGTGAATTGTGAACAGTGAACTGTGAACTGTGAACTGTGAACTGTGAAATGTGAACTGTGACCTGCGAACTGGGAACTGGGAACTGTGAACTGTGAACTGTGAACTGTGAACTGTGATCTGTGAACTGTGAAATGTGAGCTGTGAACTGTGAACTGTGAACTGTGAACTGTGAACTGTGAACTGTGAACTGTGAACTGTGAACTGTGAACTGTGAACTGTGAACTGTGAACTGTGAATTGAGAATTGTGAACTGTCAACTGTGAACTGAGAACTGTAAACTGTGAACTATGATCTGAGAACTGTGAACTGTGATCTGTGGACTGTAACCTGTGCACTGTGAACTGTGAACTGTGAACTGCGAACTGTGAAGTGTGAAATGAAGACTGTGAACTCTGATCTGTGAACTGAGAAATGTGAACTGTGATCTGTGGACTGTGAACTGTGCACTGTGAAGACTGAAGTGTGAAATGAAGACTGTGTATTGTGAACAGTGAACTGTGGACTGTGAACGGTGAACTGTGATGTGTGAACTGTGAACTGTGAACTGTCAACTGTGAACTGTGAACTGTCAACTGTGAACTGAGAACTGTAAACTGAGAACTGTAAACTGTGAACAGTGTACTGTGAACTGTGAACTGTGAACTGTGAACTGTGAACTGTGAACTGTAATCTGTGAACTGTGAACTGTGAACTGTGAATTGTGAACAGTCAACTGTGAACTGTGAACTGTGAAATGTGAACTGTGACCTGCGAACTGGGAACTGGGAACTGTGAACTGTGAACTGTGAACTGTGATCTGTGAACTGTGAAGTGTGAACTGTGAACTGTGAACTGTGAACTGTGAACTGCGAAGTGTGAACTGTGAACTGTGAACTGTGAACTGTGAACTGTGAACTGCGAAGTGTGAACTGTGAACTGTGAACTGTCAACTGTGAACTGCGAACTGTGAAGTGTGAAATGAAGACTGTGAACTCTGATCTGTGAACTGAGAAATGTGAACTGTGATCTGTGGACTGTGAACTGTGCACTGTGAAGACTGAAGTGTGAAATGAAGACTGTGAACTGTGAACTGTGAACTGTGAACAGTGAACTGTGAACTGTGAATTGTGCACTGTGAACTGTCAACTGTGAACTGAGAACTGTAAACTGTGAACTGTGAACTGTGAACTGTGAACTGTGAACTGTGAACTGTGAACTGTGAACTGTGAACTGTGAACTGTGAACTGTGATCTGTGTACTGTGAACTACGAACTGTGAAGTGTGAAATGAAGACTGTGAACTGTGAACTGTGAACTGTGAACTGTGAACAGTGAACTGTGAACTGTGAATTGTGCACTGTGAACTGTCAACTGTGAACTGAGAACTGTAAACTGTGAACTATAAACTGTGAACTGTGAACTGTGAACTGTGAACTGTGAACTGTGAACTGTGAACTGTGAACTGTGAACTGTGATCTGTGAACTGTGAAGTGTGAACTGTGAACTGTGAACTGTGAACTGTGAACTGCGAAGTGTGAACTGTGAACTGTGAACTGTGAACTGTGAACTGCGAAGTGTGAACTGTGAACTGTGAACTGTCAACTGTGAACTGCGAACTGTGAAGTGTGAAATGAAGACTGTGAACTCTGATCTGTGAACTGAGAAATGTGAACTGTGATCTGTGGACTGTGAACTGTGCACTGTGAAGACTGAAGTGTGAAATGAAGACTGTGAACTGTGAACTGTGAACTGTGAACTGTGAACAGTGAACTGTGAACTGTGAATTGTGCACTGTGAACTGTCAACTGTGAACTGAGAACTGTAAACTGTGAACTGTGAACTGTGAACTGTCAACTGTCAACTGTGAACTGTGAAATGTGAACTGTGAACTGTGAACTGTGAACTGTGATCTGTGTACTGTGAACTACGAACTGTGAAGTGTGAAATGAAGACTGTGAACTGTGAACTGTGAACTGTGAACAGTGAACTGTGAACTGTGAATTGTGCACTGTGAACTGTGAACTGTGAACTGAGAACTGTAAACTCTGAACTATAAACTGTGAACTGTGAACTGTGAACTGTGAACTGTGAACTGTGAACTGTGTACTGTGAACTGCGAACTGTGAATTGAGAATAGAAGACAGTGAACTGTGATCTGTGAACTGTGAATAGTGAACTGTGGACTGTGAACTGTGAACTGCGAACTGTGAACTGTGAAGTGTGAAGTGAAGACTGTGAACTGTGATCTGTGAACTGAGAACTGTGAACTGTGAATAGTGAACTGTGCACTGTGAACTGTCAACTGTGAACTGCGAACTGTGAAGTGTGAAATGAATACTGTGAACGGGGAACTGTGATCTGTGAACTGTGAAGTGTGAACTGTGATCTGTGAACTGTGAACTGTGAACTGTGAACTGTGAACTGTGAACTGTGAACTGTGAACTGTGAACTGTGAACTGTGAACTGTGAACTGTGAACTGTGAACTGTGAACTGTGAATTGAGAACTGTGAACTCTCAACTGTGAACTGAGAACTGTAAACTGTGAACTGTGAACTGAGAACTGTGAACTGTGATCTGTGGACTGTAACCTGTGCACTGTGAACTGTGAACTGTGAACTGCGAACTGTGAAGTGTGAAATGAAGACTGTGAACTCTGATCTGTGAACTGAGAAATGTGAACTGTGATCTGTGGACTGTGAACTGTGCACTGTGAAGACTGAAGTGTGAAATGAAGACTGTGAATTGTGAACAGTGAACTGTGGACTGTGAACGGTGAACTGTGATGTGTGAACTGTGAACTGTGAACTGTCAACTGTGAACTGAGAACTGTAAACTGAGAACTGTAAACTGTGAACAGTGAACTGTGAACTGTGAACTGTGAACTGTGAACTGTAATCTGTGAACTGTGAACTGTGATCTGTGAACTGTGAAGTGTGAACTGTGAACTGTGAACTGTGAACTGTGAACTGTGAACTGCGAAGTGTGAACTGTGAACTGTGAACTGTGAACTGTGAACTGCGAAGTGTGAACTGTGAACTGTGAACTGTGAACTGTCAACTGTGAACTGCGAACTGTGAAGTGTGAAATGAAGACTGTGAACTCTGATCTGTGAACTGAGAAATGTGAACTGTGATCTGTGGACTGTGAACTGTGCACTGTGAATACTGAAGTGTGAAATGAAGACTGTGAACTGTGAACTGTGAACTGTGAACAGTGAACTGTGAACTGTGAATTGTGCACTGTGAACTGTCAACTGTGAACTGAGAACTGTAAACTGTGAACTGTGAACTGTCAACTGTCAACTGTCAACTCTGAACTGTGAACTGTGAACTGTGAACTGTGAACTGTGAACTGTGATCTGTGTACTGTGAACTACGAACTGTGAAGTGTGAAATGAAGACTGTGAACTGTGAACTGTGAACTGTGAACAGTGAACTGTGAACTGTGAATTGTGCACTGTGAACTGTCAACTGTGAACTGAGAACTGTAAACTGTGAACTATAAACTGTGAACTGTGAACTGTGAACTGTGAACTGTGAACTGTGAACTGTGTACTGTGAACTGCGAACTGTGAATTGAGAATAGAAGACAGTGAACTGTGATCTGTGAACTGTGAATAGTGAACTGTGGACTGTGAACTGTGAACTGCGAACTGTGAACTGCGAAGTGTGAAGTGAAGACTGTGAACTGTGATCTGTGAACTGAGAACTGTGAACTGTGAATAGTGAACTGTGCACTGTGAACTGTCAACTGTGAACTGCGAACTGTGAAGTGTGAAATGAATACTGTGAACGGGGAACTGTGATCTGTGAACTGTGAAGTGTGAACTGTGATCTGTGATCTGTGAACAGTGAACTGCAAACTGCGAAGTGTGAAATGAAGACTGTGAACTGTGATCTGTGAACTGAGAACTGTGAACTGTGAACAGTGAACTGTGGACTGTGATCTGTGGACTGTGATCTGTGAACTGTGAACTGTGAACTGCGAACTGTGAAGTGTGAACTGTGAACTGTGAACTGTGAACTGTGAACTGTGAACTGTGAACTGTGAACTGTGAACTGTGAACTGTGAACTGTGAACTGTGAACTGTGAACTGTGAACTGTGAACTGTGAACTGTGAACTGTGAATTGAGAACTGTGAATAGTGAACTGTGGACTGTGAACTGTCAACTGTGAACTGTGAAATGAAGACTGTGAACTGTGATCTGTGAACTGAGAACTGTGAACTGTGAACTGTGGCCTGTGAACTGTGAACTGTGAACTGTGAACTGTGAACTGTGAACTGTGAACTGAGAACTGTAAACTGTGAACTGTGAACTGTGTACTGTGATCTGTGAACTGTGAACTGTGAACTGTGAACTGTGAACTGTGAACTGCGAAGTGTGAACTGTGAACTGTGAACTGTGAACTGTGAACTGCGAAGTGTGAACTGTGAACTGTGAACTGTCAACTGTGAACTGCGAACTGTGAAGTGTGAAATGAAGACTGTGAACTCTGATTTGTGAACTGAGAAATGTGAACTGTGATCTGTGGACTGTGAACTGTGCACTGTAAAGACTGAAGTGTGAAATGAAGACTGTGAACTGTGAACTGTGAACTGTGAACAGTGAACTGTGAACTGTGAATTGTGCACTGTGAACTGTCAACTGTGAACTGAGAACTGTAAACTGTGAACTGTGAACTGTGAACTGTCAACTGTCAACTGTGAACTGTGAACTGTGAACTGTGAACTGTGAACTGTGAACTGTGATCTGTGTACTGTGAACTACGAACTGTGAAGTGTGAAATGAAGACTGTGAACTGTGAACTGTGAACTGTGAACAGTGAACTGTGAACTGTGAATTGTGCACTGTGAACTGTCAACTGTGAACTGAGAACTGTAAACTGTGAACTATAAACTGTGAACTGTGAACTGTGAACTGTGAACTGTGAACTGTGAACTGTGAACTGTGTACTGTGAACTGCGAACTGTGAATTGAGAATAGAAGACAGTGAACTGTGATCTGTGAACTGTGAATAGTGAACTGTGGACTGTGAACTGTGAAGTGTGAACTGTGAACTGTGAACTGTGAACTGTGCACTGTGAATACTGAAGTTTGAAATGAAGACTGTGAACTGTGAACTGTCACCAGTGAACTGTGAACTGTGAACTGTGAACTGTGAACTGTGAACTGTGAACTGTGAACTGTGAACAGTCAACTGTGAACTGAGAACTGTGAATTGTGATCTGTGGACTGTAACCTGTGCACTGTGAAGACTGAAGTTTGAAATGAAGACTGTGAACTGTGAACTGTCACCAGTGAACTGTGAACTGTGAACTGTGAACTGTGAACTGCGAACTGTGAACTGTGAACTGTGAACTGTGAACTGTGAACTGTGAACTGTGAACAGTCAACTGTGAACTGAGAACTGTGAATTGTGATCTGTGGACTGTAACCTGTGCACTGTGAAGACTGAAGTTTGAAATGAAGACTGTGAACTGTGAACTGTCACCTGTGAACTGTGAACTGTGATCTGTGAACTGAGAACTGTGAACTGTGATCTGTGGACTGTGAACTGTGAACTGTGAACTGTGAACTGTGAACTGTGAACTGTGAACTGTGAACTGTGAACTGCGAAGTGTGAACTGTGAACTGTGAACAGTCAACTGTGAACTGTGAACTGTGAATTGTGAAATGAAGACTGTGAACTGTGAACAGTGAACTGTGAACTGTGAAGTGTGAACTGTGAACTGTGAACTGTCAACTGTGAACTGAGAACTGTAAACTGAGAACTGTAAACTGTGAACAGTGAACTGTGAACTGTGAACTGTGAACTGTGAACTGTGATCTGTGAACTGTGAACTGTGAACTGTGAACTGTGATCTGTGAACTGTGAACTGCGAACTGTGAAGTGTGAAATGAAGACTGTGAACTGTGATCTGTGAACTGAGAACTGTGAGCTGTGAATAGTGAACTGTGGACTGTGAACTGTGAACTGTGAACTGTGAACTGTGCACTGTGATGACTGAAGTGTGAAATGAAGACTGTGAAATGTGAGCTGTGAACTGTGAACTGAGAACTGTAAACTGTGAACTGTGTACTGTGAACTGCGAACTGTGAACTGCGAACTGTGAAGTGTGAAATGAATACTGTGAACGGGAACTGTGATCTGTGAACTGTGAAGTGTGAACTGTGATCTGTGATCTGTGAACTGTGAACTGCAAACTGCGAAGTGTGAAATGAAGACTGTGAACTGTGATCTGTGAACTGAGAACTGTGAACTGTGAACAGTGGACTGTGATCTGTGAACGGTGAACTGCGAACTGTGAAGTGTGAACTGTGAACTGTGAACTGTGAACTGTGAACTGTGAACTGTGAACTGTGAACTGTGAACTGTGAACTGTGAACTGTGAACTGTGAACTGTGAACTGTGAACTGTGAACTGTGAATTGAGAACTGTGAACTGTCAACTGTGAACTGAGAACTGTAAACTGTGAACTGTGAACTGAGAACTGTGAACTGTGATCTGTGGACTGTAACCTGTGCACTGTGAACTGTGAACTGTGAACTGTGAACTGCGAACTGTGAAGTGTGAAATGAAGACTGTGAACTCTGATCTGTGAACTGAGAAATGTGAACTGTGATCTGTGGACTGTGAACTGTGCACTCTGAAGACTGAAGTGTGAAATGAAGACTGTGTATTGTGAACAGTGAACTGTGGACTGTGAACGGTGAACTGTGATGTGTGAACTGTGAACTGTTAACTGTCAACTGTGAACTGAGAACTGTAAACTGAGAACTGTAAACTGTGAACAGTGAACTGTGAACTGTGAACTGTGAACTGTAATCTGTGAACTGTGAACTGTGAACTGTGAACTGTGAATTGTGAACAGTGAACTGTGAACTGTGAACTGTGAACTGTGAAATGTGAACTGTGACCTGCGAACTGGGAACTGGGAACTGTGAACTGTGAACTGTGAACTGTGAACTGTGATCTGTGAACTGTGAAGTGTGAAGTGTGAACTGTGAACTGTGAACTGTGAACTGTGAAGTGTGAACTGTGAACTGTGAACTGTCAACTGTGCACTGCGAACTGTGAAGTGTGAAATGAAGACTGTGAACTCTGATCTGTGAACTGAGAAATGTGAACTGTGATCTGTGGACTGTGAACTGTGCACTGTGAAGACTGAAGTGTGAAATGAAGACTGTGAACTGTGAACTGTGAACTGTGATCTGTGAACTGTGAACTGCGAACTGTGAAGTGTGAAATGAAGACTGTGAACTGTGATCTGTGAACTGAGAACTGTGAGCTGTGAATAGTGAACTGTGGACTGTGAACTGTGAACTGTGAACTGTGAACTGTGATCTTTGAACTGTGAACTGCTAACTGTGAAGTGTGAAATGAAGACTGTGAACTGTGATCTGTGAACTGAGAACTGTGAACTGTGATCTGTGGACTGTGAACTGTGTACTGTGATGACTGAAGTGTGAAATGAAGACTGTGAAATGTGAGCTGTGAACTGTGAACTGTGATCTTTGAACTGTGAACTGCTAACTGTGAAGTGTGAAATGAAGACTGTGAACTGTGATCTGTGAACTGAGAACTGTGAACTCTGATCTGTGAACTGAGAAATGTGAACTGTGATCTGTGGACTGTGAACTGTGCACTGTGAAGACTGAAGTGTGAAATGAAGACTGTGAACTGTGAACTGTGGACTGTGATCTGTGAACTGTGAACTGTGAATTGAAGACTGTGAACTGTGATCTGTGAACTGAGAACTGTGAACTGTGAACTGTGAAAACTGAATTGTGAAATGAAGTCTGTGAATGGTGATCTGTGAACTGTGACCTCTGAACTGTGAACTGCGAACTGTGAAGTATGAAATGAAGACAGTGAACTGTGAAATGTGAACTGTGACCTGCGAACTGGGAACTGTGAACTGTGAACTGTGAACTGTGATCTGTGAACTGTGAAGTGTGAACTGTGAACTGTGAACTGTGATCTGTGAACTGTGAACTGCGAACTGTGAAGTGTGAAATGAAGACTGTGAACTGTGATCTGTGAACTGAGAACTGTGAGCTGTGAATAGTGAACTGTGGACTGTGAACTGTGAACTGTGAACTGTGAACTGTGCACTGTGAACTGTGAACTGCGAAGTGTGAACTGTGAACTGTGAACAGTCAACTGTGAACTGTGAACTGTGAATTGTGAAACGAAGACTGTGAACTGTGAACAGTGAACTGTGAACTGTGAAGTGTGAACTGTGAACTGTGAACTGTCAACTGTGAACTGAGAACTGTAAACTGAGAACTGTAAACTGTGAACAGTGAACTGTGAACTGTGAACTGTGAACTGTGAACTGTGATCTGTGAACTGTGAACTGTGAACTGTGAACTGTGATCTGTGAACTGTGAACTGCGAACTGTGAACTGTGAACTGTGAACTGTGCACTGTGATGACTGAAGTGTGAAATGAAGACTGTGAAATGTGAGCTGTGAACTGTGAACTGAGAACTGTAAACTGTGAACTGTGTACTGTGAACTGCGAACTGTGAACTGCGAACTGTGAAGTGTGAAATGAATACTGTGAACGGGAACTGTGATCTGTGAACTGTGAAGTGTGAACTGTGATCTGTGATCTGTGAACTGTGAACTGCAAACTGCGAAGTGTGAAATGAAGACTGTGAACTGTGATCTGTGAACTGAGAACTGTGAACTGAGAACTGTGAATTGTGATCTGTGGACTGTAAGCTGTGCACTGTGAAGACTGAAGTTTGAAATGAAGACTGTGAACTGTGAACTGTCACCTGTGAACTGTGAACTGTGATCTGTGAACTGAGAACTGTGAACTGCGAACTGTGAAGTATGAAATGAAGACAGTGAACTGTGAAATGTGAACTGTGACCTGCGAACTGGGAACTGTGAACTGTGAACTGTGAACTGTGATCTGTGAACTGTGAAGTGTGAACTGTGAACTGTGAACTGTGATCTGTGAACTGTGAACTGCGAACTGTGATGTGTGAAATGAAGACTGTGAACTGTGATCTGTGAACTGAGAACTGTGAGCTGTGAATAGTGAACTGTGGACTGTGAACTGTGAACTGTGAACTGTGAACTGTGCACTGTGATGACTGAAGTGTGAAATGAAGACTGTGAAATGTGAGCTGTGAACTGTGAACTGAGAACTGTAAACTGTGAACTGTGTACTGTGAACTGCGAACTGTGAACTGCGAACTGTGAAGTGTGAAATGAATACTGTGAACGGGAACTGTGATCTGTGAACTGTGAAGTGTGAACTGTGATCTGTGATCTGTGAACTGTGAACTGCAAACTGCGAAGTGTGAAATGAAGACTGTGAACTGTGATCTGTGAACTGAGAACTGTGAACTGAGAACTGTGAATTGTGATCTGTGGACTGTAACCTGTGCACTGTGAAGACTGAAGTTTGAAATGAAGACTGTGAACTGTGAACTGTCACCTGTGAACTGTGAACTGTGATCTGTGAACTGAGAACTGTGAACTGCGAACTGTGAAGTATGAAATGAAGACAGTGAACTGTGAAATGTGAACTGTGACCTGCGAACTGGGAACTGTGAACTGTGAACTGTGAACTGTGATCTGTGAACTGTGAAGTGTGAACTGTGAACTGTGAACTGTGATCTGTGAACTGTGAACTGCGAACTGTGAAGTGTGAAATGAAGACTGTGAACTGTGATCTGTGAACTGAGAACTGTGAGCTGTGAATAGTGAACTGTGGACTGTGAACTGTGAACTGTGAACTGTGAACTGTGCACTGTGATGACTGAAGTGTGAAATGAAGACTGTGAAATGTGAGCTGTGAACTGTGAACTGAGAACTGTAAACTGTGAACTGTGTACTGTGAACTGCGAACTGTGAACTGCGAACTGTGAAGTGTGAAATGAATACTGTGAACGGGAACTGTGATCTGTGAACTGTGAAGTGTGAACTGTGATCTGTGATCTGTGAACTGTGAACTGCAAACTGCGAAGTGTGAAATGAAGACTGTGAACTCTGATCTGTGAACTGAGAAATGTGAACTGTGAACTGTGAACTGTGAACTGTGAACTGTGAACTGTGAACTGTGAACTGTGAACTGTGAACTGTGAACTGTGAACTGTGAACTGTGAACTGTGAACTGTGAATTGAGAACTGTGAACTGTCAACTGTGAACTGAGAACTGTAAACTGTGAACTGTGAACTGAGAACTGTGAACTGTGATCTGTGGACTGTAACCTGTGCACTGTGAACTGTGAACTGTGAACTGCGAACTGTGAAGTGTGAAATGAAGACTGTGAACTCTGATCTGTGAACTGAGAAATGTGAACTGTGATCTGTGGACTGTGAACTGTGCACTCTGAAGACTGAAGTGTGAAATGAAGACTGTGAATTGTGAACAGTGAACTGTGGACTGTGAACGGTGAACTGTGATGTGTGAACTGTGAACTGTGAACTGTCAACTGTGAACTGAGAACTGTAAACTGAGAACTGTAAACTGTGAACAGTGAACTGTGAACTGTGAACTGTGAACTGTAATCTGTGAACTGTGAACTGTGAACTGTGAACTGTGAATTGTGAACAGTGAACTGTGAACTGTGAACTGTGAAATGTGAACTGTGACCTGCGAACTGGGAACTGGGAACTGTGAACTGTGAACTGTGAACTGTGAACTGTGATCTGTGAACTGTGAAGTGTGAAGTGTGAACTGTGAACTGTGAACTGTGAACTGTGAAGTGTGAACTGTGAACTGTGAACTGTCAACTGTGAACTGCGAACTGTGAAGTGTGAAATGAAGACTGTGAACTCTGATCTGTGAACTGAGAACTGTGAACTGTGATCTGTGGACTGTGAACTGTGTACTGTGATGACTGAAGTGTGAAATGAAGACTGTGAAATGTGAGCTGTGAACTGTGAACTGTGATCTTTGAACTGTGAACTGCTAACTGTGAAGTGTGAAATGAAGACTGTGAACTGTGATCTGTGAACTGAGAACTGTGAACTCTGATCTGTGAACTGAGAAATGTGAACTATGATCTGTGGACTGTGAACTGTGCACTGTGAAGACTGAAGTGTGAAATGAAGACTGTGAACTGTGAACTGTGGACTGTGATCTGTGAACTGTGAACTGTGAATTGAAGACTGTGAACTGTGATCTGTGAACTGAGAACTGTGAACTGTGAACTGTGAAAACTGAATTGTGAAATGAAGTCTGTGAATGGTGATCTGTGAACTGTGACCTCTGAACTGTGAACTGCGAACTGTGAAGTATGAAATGAAGACAGTGAACTGTGAAATGTGAACTGTGACCTGCGAACTGGGAACTGTGAACTGTGAACTGTGAACTGTGATCTGTGAACTGTGAAGTGTGAACTGTGAACTGTGAACTGTGATCTGTGAACTGTGAACTGCGAACTGTGAAGTGTGAAATGAAGACTGTGAACTGTGATCTGTGAACTGAGAACTGTGAGCTGTGAATAGTGAACTGTGGACTGTGAACTGTGAACTGTGAACTGTGAACTGTGCACTGTGATGACTGAAGTGTGAAATGAAGACTGTGAAATGTGAGCTGTGAACTGTGAACTGAGAACTGTAAACTGTGAACTGTGAACTGTGAACTGTGAAATGTGAACTGTGAACTGTGATCTGTGATCTGTGAACTGTGAACTGCGGACTGTGAACTGCGAACTGTGAAGTGTGAACTGAAGACTGTGAACTGTGATCTGTGAACTGAGAACTGTGAACTGTGAATAGTGAACTGTGGACTGTGAACTGTCAACTGTGAACTGCGAACTGTGAAATGTGAAATGAATACTGTGAATGGGGAATTGTGAACTGTGAACTGTGAACTGTGAACTGTGAACTGTGAACTGTGAACTGTGAACTGTGAACTGTGAACTGTGAACTGTGAACTGTGAACTGTGAACTGTGAACTGTGAAATGAAGACTGTGAACTGTGATCTGAGAACTGAGAACTGTGAACTGTGAACTGTGGACTGTGAACTGTGAACTGTGAACTGTGAACTGAGAACTGTAAACTGCGAACTGCGAACTGTGAAGTGTGAACTGTGAACTGTGAACTGTGAACTGTGAACTGTGAACTGTGAACTGTGAACTGTGAACTGTGAACTGTGAACTGTGAACTGTGAACTGTGAACTGTGAACTGTGAACTGTGAACTGTGAACTGTGAACTGTGAACTGTGAACTGTGAACTGTGAACTGTGAACTGTGAACTGTGAACTGTGAACTGTGAATTGAGAACTGTGAACTGTCAACTGTGAACTGAGAACTGTAAACTGTGAACTGTGATCTGAGAACTGTGAACTGTGATCTGTGGACTGTAACCTGTGCACTGTGAACTGTGAACTGTGAACTGCGAACTGTGAAGTGTGAAATGAAGACTGTGAACTCTGATCTGTGAACTGAGAAATGTGAACTGTGATCTGTGGACTGTGAACTGTGCACTGTGAAGACTGAAGTGTGAAATGAAGACTGTGAATTGTGAACAGTGAACTGTGGACTGTGAACGGTGAACTGTGATGTGTGAACTGTGAACTGTGAACTGTCAACTGTGAACTGTGAACTGTCAACTGTGAACTGAGAACTGTAAACTGAGAACTGTAAACTGTGAACAGTGTACTGTGAACTGTGAACTGTGAACTGTGAACTGTAATCTGTGAACTGTGAACTGTGAACTGTGAATTGTGAACAGTCAACTGTGAACTGTGAACTGTGAAATGTGAACTGTGACCTGCGAACTGGGAACTGGGAACTGTGAACTGTGAACTGTGAACTGTGATCTGTGAACTGTGAAGTGTGAACTGTGAACTGTGAACTGTGAACTGTGAACTGCGAAGTGTGAACTGTGAACTGTGAACTGTGAACTGTGAACTGCGAAGTGTGAACTGTGAACTGTGAACTGTCAACTGTGAACTGCGAACTGTGAAGTGTGAAATGAAGACTGTGAACTCTGATCTGTGAACTGAGAAATGTGAACTGTGATCTGTGGACTGTGAACTGTGCACTGTGAAGACTGAAGTGTGAAATGAAGACTGTGAACTGTGAACTGTGAACTGTGAACAGTGAACTGTGAACTGTGAATTGTGCACTGTGAACTGTCAACTGTGAACTGAGAACTGTAAACTGTGAACTGTGAACTGTGAACTGTCAACTGTGAACTGTGAACTGTGAACTGTGAACTGTGAACTGTGATCTGTGTACTGTGAACTACGAACTGTGAAGTGTGAAATGAAGACTGTGAACTGTGAACTGTGAACTGTGAACTGTGAACAGTGAACTGTGAACTGTGAATTGTGCACTGTGAACTGTCAACTGTGAACTGAGAACTGTAAACTGTGAACTATAAACTGTGAACTGTGAACTGTGAACTGTGAACTGTGAACTGTGAACTGTGAACTGTGAACTGTGAACTGTGATCTGTGAACTGTGAAGTGTGAACTGTGAACTGTGAACTGTGAACTGTGAACTGCGAAGTGTGAACTGTGAACTGTGAACTGTGAACTGTGAACTGCGAAGTGTGAACTGTGAACTGTGAACTGTCAACTGTGAACTGCGAACTGTGAAGTGTGAAATGAAGACTGTGAACTCTGATCTGTGAACTGAGAAATGTGAACTGTGATCTGTGGACTGTGAACTGTGCACTGTGAAGACTGAAGTGTGAAATGAAGACTGTGAACTGTGAACTGTGAACTGTGAACAGTGAACTGTGAACTGTGAATTGTGCACTGTGAACTGTCAACTGTGAACTGAGAACTGTAAACTGTGAACTGTGAACTGTCAACTGTCAACTGTGAACTGTGAAATGTGAACTGTGAACTGTGAACTGTGAACTGTGATCTGTGTACTGTGAACTACGAACTGTGAAGTGTGAAATGAAGACTGTGAACTGTGAACTGTGAACTGTGAACAGTGAACTGTGAACTGTGAATTGTGCACTGTGAACTGTGAACTGTGAACTGAGAACTGTAAACTGTGAACTATAAACTGTGAACTGTGAACTGTGAACTGTGAACTGTGAACTGTGAACTGTGAACTGTGTACTGTGAACTGCGAACTGTGAATTGAGAATAGAAGACAGTGAACTGTGATCTGTGAACTGTGAATAGTGAACTGTGGACTGTGAACTGTGAACTGCGAACTGTGAACTGTGAAGTGTGAAGTGAAGACTGTGAACTGTGATCTGTGAACTGAGAACTGTGAACTGTGAATAGTGAACTGTGCACTGTGAGCTGTCAACTGTGAACTGCGAACTGTGTAGTGTGAAATGAATACTGTGAACGGGGAACTGTGATCTGTGAACTGTGAAGTGTGAACTGTGATCTGTGAACTGTGAACTGTGAACTGTGAACTGTGAACTGTGAACTGTGAACTGTGAACTGTGAACTGTGAACTGTGAACTGTGAACTGTGAACTGTGAACTGTGAATTGAGAACTGTGAACTCTCAACTGTGAACTGAGAACTGTAAACTGTGAACTGTGAACTGAGAACTGTGAACTGTGATCTGTGGACTGTAACCTGTGCACTGTGAACTGTGAACTGTGAACTGCGAACTGTGAAGTGTGAAATGAAGACTGTGAACTCTGATCTGTGAACTGAGAAATGTGAACTGTGATCTGTGGACTGTGAACTGTGCACTGTGAAGACTGAAGTGTGAAATGAAGACTGTGAATTGTGAACAGTGAACTGTGGACTGTGAACGGTGAACTGTGATGTGTGAACTGTGAACTGTGAACTGTCAACTGTGAACTGAGAACTGTAAACTGAGAACTGTAAACTGAGAACTGTAAACTGTGAACAGTGAACTGTGAACTGTGAACTGTGAACTGTGAACTGTAATCTGTGAACTGTGAACTGTGATCTGTGAACTGTGAAGTGTGAACTGTGAACTGTGAACTGTGAACTGCGAAGTGTGAACTGTGAACTGTGAACTGTGAACTGTGAACTGCGAAGTGTGAACTGTGAACTGTGAACTGTCAACTGTGAACTGCGAACTGTGAAGTGTGAAATGAAGACTGTGAACTCTGATCTGTGAACTGAGAAATGTGAACTGTGATCTGTGGGCTGTGAACTGTGCACTGTGAATACTGAAGTGTGAAATGAAGACTGTGAACTGTGAACTGTGAACTGTGAACAGTGAACTGTGAACTGTGAATTGTGCACTGTGAACTGTCAACTGTGAACTGAGAACTGTAAACTGTGAACTGTGAACTGTGAACTGTCAACTGTCAACTCTGAACTGTGAACTGTGAACTGTGAACTGTGAACTGTGAACTGTGATCTGTGTACTGTGAACTACGAACTGTGAAGTGTGAAATGAAGACTGTGAACTGTGAACTGTGAACTGTGAACAGTGAACTGTGAACTGTGAATTGTGCACTGTGAACTGTCAACTGTGAACTGAGAACTGTAAACTGTGAACTATAAACTGTGAACTGTGAACTGTGAACTGTGAACTGTGAACTGTGAACTGTGAACTGTGTACTGTGAACTGCGAACTGTGAATTGAGAATAGAAGACAGTGAACTGTGATCTGTGAACTGTGAATAGTGAACTGTGGACTGTGAACTGTGAACTGCGAACTGTGAACTGTGAAGTGTGAAGTGAAGACTGTGAACTGTGATCTGTGAACTGAGAACTGTGAACTGTGAATAGTGAACTGTGCACTGTGAACTGTCAACTGTGAACTGCGAACTGTGAAGTGTGAAATGAATACTGTGAACGGGGAACTGTGATCTGTGAACTGTGAAGTGTGAACTGTGATCTGTGATCTGTGAACAGTGAACTGCAAACTGCGAAGTGTGAAATGAAGACTGTGAACTGTGATCTGTGAACTGAGAACTGTGAACTGTGAACAGTGAACTGTGGACTGTGATCTGTGGACTGTGATCTGTGAACTGTGAACTGTGAACTGTGAACTGTGAACTGTGAACTGTGAACTGTGAACTGTGAACTGTGTACTGTGAACTGCGAACTGTGAATTGAGAATAGAAGACAGTGAACTGTGATCTGTGAACTGTGAATAGTGAACTGTGGACTGTGAACTGTGAACTGCGAACTGTGAACTGTGAAGTGTGAAGTGAAGACTGTGAACTGTGATCTGTGAACTGAGAACTGTGAACTGTGAATAGTGAACTGTGCACTGTGAGCTGTCAACTGTGAACTGCGAACTGTGTAGTGTGAAATGAATACTGTGAACGGGGAACTGTGATCTGTGAACTGTGAAGTGTGAACTGTGATCTGTGAACTGTGAACTGTGAACTGTGAACTGTGAACTGTGAACTGTGAACTGTGAACTGTGAACTGTGAACTGTGAACTGTGAACTGTGAACTGTGAACTGTGAATTGAGAACTGTGAACTCTCAACTGTGAACTGAGAACTGTAAACTGTGAACTGTGAACTGAGAACTGTGAACTGTGATCTGTGGACTGTAACCTGTGCACTGTGAACTGTGAACTGTGAACTGCGAACTGTGAAGTGTGAAATGAAGACTGTGAACTCTGATCTGTGAACTGAGAAATGTGAACTGTGATCTGTGGACTGTGAACTGTGCACTGTGAAGACTGAAGTGTGAAATGAAGACTGTGAATTGTGAACAGTGAACTGTGGACTGTGAACGGTGAACTGTGATGTGTGAACTGTGAACTGTGAACTGTCAACTGTGAACTGAGAACTGTAAACTGAGAACTGTAAACTGAGAACTGTAAACTGTGAACAGTGAACTGTGAACTGTGAACTGTGAACTGTGAACTGTAATCTGTGAACTGTGAACTGTGATCTGTGAACTGTGAAGTGTGAACTGTGAACTGTGAACTGTGAACTGCGAAGTGTGAACTGTGAACTGTGAACTGTGAACTGTGAACTGCGAAGTGTGAACTGTGAACTGTGAACTGTCAACTGTGAACTGCGAACTGTGAAGTGTGAAATGAAGACTGTGAACTCTGATCTGTGAACTGAGAAATGTGAACTGTGATCTGTGGACTGTGAACTGTGCACTGTGAATACTGAAGTGTGAAATGAAGACTGTGAACTGTGAACTGTGAACTGTGAACAGTGAACTGTGAACTGTGAATTGTGCACTGTGAACTGTCAACTGTGAACTGAGAACTGTAAACTGTGAACTGTGAACTGTGAACTGTCAACTGTCAACTCTGAACTGTGAACTGTGAACTGTGAACTGTGAACTGTGATCTGTGTACTGTGAACTACGAACTGTGAAGTGTGAAATGAAGACTGTGAACTGTGAACTGTGAACTGTGAACTGTGAACTGCGAAGTGTGAACTGTGAACTGTGAACTGTCAACTGTGAACTGCGAACTGTGAAGTGTGAAATGAAGACTGTGAACTCTGATCTGTGAACTGAGAAATGTGAACTGTGATCTGTGGACTGTGAACTGTGCACTGTGAATACTGAAGTGTGAAATGAAGACTGTGAACTGTGAACTGTGAACTGTGAACAGTGAACTGTGAACTGTGAATTGTGCACTGTGAACTGTCAACTGTGAACTGAGAACTGTAAACTGTGAACTGTGAACTGTGAACTGTCAACTGTCAACTCTGAACTGTGAACTGTGGACTGTGAACTGTGAACTGCGAACTGTGAACTGTGAAGTGTGAAGTGAAGACTGTGAACTGTGATCTGTGAACTGAGAACTGTGAACTGTGAATAGTGAACTGTGCACTGTGAACTGTCAACTGTGAACTGCGAACTGTGAAGTGTGAAATGAATACTGTGAACGGGGAACTGTGATCTGTGAACTGTGAAGTGTGAACTGTGATCTGTGATCTGTGAACAGTGAACTGCAAACTGCGAAGTGTGAAATGAAGACTGTGAACTGTGATCTGTGAACTGAGAACTGTGAACTGTGAACAGTGAACTGTGGACTGTGATCTGTGGACTGTGATCTGTGAACTGTGAACTGTGAACTGTGAACTGTGAACTGTGAACTGTGAACTGTGAACTGTGAACTGTGTACTGTGAACTGCGAACTGTGAATTGAGAATAGAAGACAGTGAACTGTGATCTGTGAACTGTGAATAGTGAACTGTGGACTGTGAACTGTGAACTGCGAACTGTGAACTGTGAAGTGTGAAGTGAAGACTGTGAACTGTGATCTGTGAACTGAGAACTGTGAACTGTGAATAGTGAACTGTGCACTGTGAGCTGTCAACTGTGAACTGCGAACTGTGTAGTGTGAAATGAATACTGTGAACGGGGAACTGTGATCTGTGAACTGTGAAGTGTGAACTGTGATCTGTGAACTGTGAACTGTGAACTGTGAACTGTGAACTGTGAACTGTGAACTGTGAACTGTGAACTGTGAACTGTGAACTGTGAACTGTGAACTGTGAACTGTGAATTGAGAACTGTGAACTCTCAACTGTGAACTGAGAACTGTAAACTGTGAACTGTGAACTGAGAACTGTGAACTGTGATCTGTGGACTGTAACCTGTGCACTGTGAACTGTGAACTGTGAACTGCGAACTGTGAAGTGTGAAATGAAGACTGTGAACTCTGATCTGTGAACTGAGAAATGTGAACTGTGATCTGTGGACTGTGAACTGTGCACTGTGAAGACTGAAGTGTGAAATGAAGACTGTGAATTGTGAACAGTGAACTGTGGACTGTGAACGGTGAACTGTGATGTGTGAACTGTGAACTGTGAACTGTCAACTGTGAACTGAGAACTGTAAACTGAGAACTGTAAACTGAGAACTGTAAACTGTGAACAGTGAACTGTGAACTGTGAACTGTGAACTGTGAACTGTAATCTGTGAACTGTGAACTGTGATCTGTGAACTGTGAAGTGTGAACTGTGAACTGTGAACTGTGAACTGCGAAGTGTGAACTGTGAACTGTGAACTGTGAACTGTGAACTGCGAAGTGTGAACTGTGAACTGTGAACTGTCAACTGTGAACTGCGAACTGTGAAGTGTGAAATGAAGACTGTGAACTCTGATCTGTGAACTGAGAAATGTGAACTGTGATCTGTGGACTGTGAACTGTGCACTGTGAATACTGAAGTGTGAAATGAAGACTGTGAACTGTGAACTGTGAACTGTGAACAGTGAACTGTGAACTGTGAATTGTGCACTGTGAACTGTCAACTGTGAACTGAGAACTGTAAACTGTGAACTGTGAACTGTGAACTGTCAACTGTCAACTCTGAACTGTGAACTGTGAACTGTGAACTGTGAACTGTGATCTGTGTACTGTGAACTACGAACTGTGAAGTGTGAAATGAAGACTGTGAACTGTGAACTGTGAACTGTGAACAGTGAACTGTGAACTGTGAATTGTGCACTGTGAACTGTCAACTGTGAACTGAGAACTGTAAACTGTGAACTATAAACTGTGAACTGTGAACTGTGAACTGTGAACTGTGAACTGTGAACTGTGAACTGTGTACTGTGAACTGCGAACTGTGAATTGAGAATAGAAGACAGTGAACTGTGATCTGTGAACTGTGAATAGTGAACTGTGGACTGTGAACTGTGAACTGCGAACTGTGAACTGTGAAGTGTGAAGTGAAGACTGTGAACTGTGATCTGTGAACTGAGAACTGTGAACTGTGAATAGTGAACTGTGCACTGTGAACTGTCAACTGTGAACTGCGAACTGTGAAGTGTGAAATGAATACTGTGAACGGGGAACTGTGATCTGTGAACTGTGAAGTGTGAACTGTGATCTGTGATCTGTGAACAGTGAACTGCAAACTGCGAAGTGTGAAATGAAGACTGTGAACTGTGATCTGTGAACTGAGAACTGTGAACTGTGAACTGTGAACAGTGAACTGTGGACTGTGATCTGTGGACTGTGATCTGTGAACTGTGAACTGTGAACTGCGAACTGTGAAGTGTGAACTGTGAACTGTGAACTGTGAACTGTGAACTGTGAACTGTGAACTGTGAACTGTGAACTGTGAACTGTGAACTGTGAACTGTGAATTGAGAACTGTGAATAGTGAACTGTGGACTGTGAACTGTCAACTGTGAACTGCGAACTGTGAAGTGTGAAATGAATACTGTGAACGGGGAACTGTGAACTGTGAACTGTAAACTGTGAAATGAAGACTGTGAACTGTGATCTGTGAACAGAGAACTGTGAACTGTGAACTGTGGCCTGTGAACTGTGAACTGTGAACTGTGAACTGTGAACTGTGAACTGTGAACTGTGAACTGAGAACTGTAAACTGTGAACTGTGAACTGTGTACTGTGATCTGTGAACTGTGAACTGTGAACTGTGAACTGTGAACTGTGAACTGCGAAGTGTGAACTGTGAACTGTGAACTGTGAACTGTGAACTGCGAAGTGTGAACTGTGAACTGTGAACTGTCAACTGTGAACTGCGAACTGTGAAGTGTGAAATGAAGACTGTGAATTCTGATTTGTGAACTGAGAAATGTGAACTGTGATCTGTGGACTGTGAACTGTGCACTGTAAAGACTGAAGTGTGAAATGAAGACTGTGAACTGTGAACTGTGAACTGTGAACAGTGAACTGTGAACTGTGAATTGTGCACTGTGAACTGTCAACTGTGAACTGAGAACTGTAAACTGTGAACTGTGAACTGTGAACTGTCAACTGTCAACTGTGAACTGTGAACTGTGAACTGTGAACTGTGAACTGTGAACTGTGATCTGTGTACTGTGAACTACGAACTGTGAAGTGTGAAATGAAGACTGTGAACTGTGAACTGTGAACTGTGAACAGTGAACTGTGAACTGTGAATTGTGCACTGTGAACTGTCAACTGTGAACTGAGAACTGTAAACTGTGAACTATAAACTGTGAACTGTGAACTGTGAACTGTGAACTGTGAACTGTGAACTGTGAACTGTGTACTGTGAACTGCGAACTGTGAATTGAGAATAGAAGACAGTGAACTGTGATCTGTGAACTGTGAATAGTGAACTGTGGACTGTGAACTGTGAAGTGTGAACTGTGAACTGTGAACTGTGAACTGTGAACTGTGAACTGTGAATTGTGAAATGAAGACTCTGAACTGTGAACTGTGAACAGTGAACAGTGAACAGTGAACAGTGAACAGTGAACAGTGAACCGAGAACTGTAAGCTGAGAACTGTAAACTGAGAACTGTAAACTGTGAACTGTGAAGTATGAACTGTGAACTGTGAACTGTGATCTGTGGACTGTAACCTGTGCACTGTGAATACTGAAGTTTGAAATGAAGACTGTGAACTGTGAACTGTCACCAGTGAACTGTGAACTGTGAACTGTGAACTGTGAACTGTGAACTGTGAACTGTGAACTGTGAACTGTGAACTGTGAACTGTGAACTGTGAACTGTGAACAGTCAACTGTGAACTGAGAACTGTGAATTGTGATCTGTGGACTGTAACCTGTGCACTGTGAAGACTGAAGTTTGAAATGAAGACTGTGAACTGTGAACTGTCACCAGTGAACTGTGAACTGTGAACTGTGAACTGTGAACTGCGAACTGTGAACTGTGAACTGTGAACTGTGAACTGTGAACTGTGAACTGTGAACAGTCAACTGTGAACTGAGAACTGTGAATTGTGATCTGTGGACTGTAACCTGTGCACTGTGAAGACTGAAGTTTGAAATGAAGACTGTGAACTGTGAACTGTCACCTGTGAACTGTGAACTGTGATCTGTGAACTGAGAACTGTGAACTGTGATCTGTGGACTGTGAACTGTGAACTGTGAACTGTGAACTGTGAACTGTGAACTGTGAACTGCGAAGTGTGAACTGTGAACTGTGAACAGTCAACTGTGAACTGTGAACTGTGAATTGTGAAATGAAGACTGTGAACTGTGAACAGTGAACTGTGAACTGTGAAGTGTGAACTGTGAACTGTGAACTGTCAACTGTGAACTGAGAACTGTAAACTGAGAACTGTAAACTGTGAACAGTGAACTGTGAACTGTGAACTGTGAACTGTGAACTGTGATCTGTGAACTGTGAACTGTGAACTGTGAACTGTGATCTGTGAACTGTGAACTATGAACTGTGAACTGCGAAGTGTGAACTGTGAACTGTGAACAGTCAACTGTGAACTGTGACCTGTGAATTGTGAAATGAAGACAGTGAACTGTGAACAGTGAACAGTGAACAGTGAACTGTGAACTGTGAACTGTGAACTGTGATCTGTGAAGTGTGAAGTGTGAACTGTGAACTGTGAACTGTGAACTGCGAAGTGTGAACTGTGAACTGTGAACTGTGAACTATGAACTGAGAACTGTAAACTGAGAACTGTAAACTGTGAACTGTGAACTGTGAACTGTGAACTCTGATCTGTGAACTGATAAATGTGAACTGTGATCTGTGGACTGTGAACTGTGCACTGTGAAGACTGAAGTGTGAAATGAAGACTGTGAACTGTGAACTGTGAACTGTGAACAGTGAACTGTGAACTGTGAACTGTGAATTGTGCACTGTGAACTGTCAACTGTGAACTGAGTACTGTAAACTGTGAACTGTGAACTGAGAACTGTGAACTGTGATCTGTGGACTGTAACCTGTGCACTGTAACCTGTGCACTGTGAACTGTGAACTGTGAACTGTGAACTGTGAACTGTGAACTGTGAAATGCGAAGTGTGAACTGTGAACTGTGAACTGTGAACTGTGATCTGTGAACTGTGAAGTGTGAACTGTGAACTGTGAACTGTGATCTGTGAACTGTGAACTGTGAACTGTGAACTGCGAAGTGTGAACTGTGAACTGTGAACAGTCAACTGTGAACTGTGAACTGTGAATTGTGAAATGAAGACTGTGAACTGTGAACAGTGAACAGTGAACAGTGAACAGTGAACTGTGAACTGTGAATTGTGATCAGTGAACTGTGGACTGTGAACTGTGAACTGTGAAGTGTGAACTGTGAACTGTGAACTGTCAACTGTGAAGTGTGAACTGTGAACTGTGAACTGTGAACTGCGAAGTGTGAACTGTGAACTGTGAACAGTCAACTGTGAACTGAGAACTGTGAATTGTGAAATGAAGACTGTGAACTGTGAACTGTGAACTGTGAACAGTGAACAGTGAACAGTGAACTGTGAACTGTGAATTGTGAACAGTGAACTGTGGACTGTGAACTGTGAACTGTGAAGTGTGAACTGTGAACTGTGAACTGAGAACTGTAAACTGTGAACTGTGAACTGTGAACTGTGAACTGTGAACTGTGAACTGCGAAGTGTGAACTGTGAACTGTGAACAGTCAACTGTGAACTGTGAATTGTGAAATGAAGACTGTGAACTGTGAACAGTGAACTGTGAACTGTGAAGTGTGAACTGTGAACTGTGAACTGTCAACTGTGCACTGAGAACTGTAAACTGAGAACTGTAAACTGTGAACAGTGAACAGTGAACTGTCAACTGTGAACTGTAATCTGTGAACTGTGAACTGTGAACTGTCAACTGTGAACTGTGAACTGTGAACTGAGAACTGTAAACTGAGAACTGTAAACTGTGAACAGTGAACTCTGAACTGTGAACTGTGATCTGTGATCTGTGAACTGTGAACTGTGAACTGTGAACTGTGAATTGAGAACTGTGAATAGTGAACTGTGGACTGTGAACTGTCAACTGTGAACTGTGAACTGTGAACTGCGAACTGTGAAGTGTGAAATGAAGACTGTGAACTGTGATCTGTGAACTGAGAACTGTGAGCTGTGAAATGTGAACTGTGAACTGTGAACTGTGATCTGTGAACAGTGAACTGGGGTTTGTGATCTGTGAACTGTGAACTGTGAACTGTGAAATGAAGACTGTGAACTGTGATCTGTGAACTGTGAACTGTGAACTGTGAACTATGATCTGTGAAGTGTGAAGTGTGAACTGTGAACTGTGAACTGTGAACTGTGAACTGCGAAGTGTGAACTGTGAACTGTGAACTGTGAACTATGAACTGAGAACTGTAAACTGTGAACTGTGAACTGTGAACTGTGAACTCTGATCTGTGAACTGATAAATGTGAACTGTGATCTGTGGACTGTGAACTGTGCACTGTGAAGACTGAAGTGTGAAATGAAGACTGTGAACTGTGAACTGTGAACTGTGAACAGTGAACTGTGAACTGTGAACAGTCAACTGTGAACTGAGAACTGTGAATTGTGAACAGTGAACTGTGGACTGTGAACTGAGAACTGTAAACTGTGAACTGTGAACTGTGAACTGTCAACTGTCAACTGTGAACTGTGAACTGTGAACTGTGAACTGTGAACTGTGAACTGTGATCTGTGTACTGTGAACTACGAACTGTGAAGTGTGAAATGAAGACTGTGAACTGTGAACTGTGAACTGTGAACAGTGAACTGTGAACTGTGAATTGTGCACTGTGAACTGTCAACTGTGAACTGAGAACTGTAAACTGTGAACTATAAACTGTGAACTGTGAACTGTGAACTGTGAACTGTGAACTGTGAACTGTGAACTGTGTACTGTGAACTGCGAACTGTGAATTGAGAATAGAAGACAGTGAACTGTGATCTGTGAACTGTGAATAGTGAACTGTGGACTGTGAACTGTGAAGTGTGAACTGTGAACTGTGAACTGTGAACTGTGAACTGTGAACTGTGAATTGTGAAATGAAGACTCTGAACTGTGAACTGTGAACAGTGAACAGTGAACAGTGAACAGTGAACAGTGAACAGTGAACCGAGAACTGTAAACTGAGAACTGTAAACTGAGAACTGTAAACTGTGAACTGTGAAGTATGAACTGTGAACTGTGAACTGTGATCTGTGGACTGTAACCTGTGCACTGTGAATACTGAAGTTTGAAATGAAGACTGTGAACTGTGAACTGTCACCAGTGAACTGTGAACTGTGAACTGTGAACTGTGAACTGTGAACTGTGAACTGTGAACTGTGAACAGTCAACTGTGAACTGAGAACTGTGAATTGTGATCTGTGGACTGTAACCTGTGCACTGTGAAGACTGAAGTTTGAAATGAAGACTGTGAACTGTGAACTGTCACCAGTGAACTGTGAACTGTGAACTGTGAACTGTGAACTGCGAACTGTGAACTGTGAACTGTGAACAGTCAACTGTGAACTGAGAACTGTGAATTGTGATCTGTGGACTGTAACCTGTGCACTGTGAAGACTGAAGTTTGAAATGAAGACTGTGAACTGTGAACTGTCACCTGTGAACTGTGAACTGTGATCTGTGAACTGAGAACTGTGAACTGTGATCTGTGGACTGTGAACTGTGAACTGTGAACTGTGAACTGTGAACTGTGAACTGTGAACTGTGAACTGTGAACTGCGAAGTGTGAACTGTGAACTGTGAACAGTCAACTGTGAACAGTCAACTGTGAACTGTGAACTGTGAATTGTGAAATGAAGACTGTGAACTGTGAACAGTGAACTGTGAACTGTGAAGTGTGAACTGTGAACTGTGAACTGTCAACTGTGAACTGAGAACTGTAAACTGAGAACTGTAAACTGTGAACAGTGAACTGTGAACTGTGAACTGTGAACTGTGAACTGTGATCTGTGAACTGTGAACTGTGAACTGTGAACTGTGATCTGTGAACTGTGAACTGTGAACTGTGAACTGCGAAGTGTGAACTGTGAACTGTGAACAGTCAACTGTGAACTGTGACCTGTGAATTGTGAAATGAAGACAGTGAACTGTGAACAGTGAACAGTGAACAGTGAACTGTGAACTGTGAACTGTGAACTGTGATCTGTGAAGTGTGAAGTGTGAACTGTGAACTGTGAACTGTGAACTGCGAAGTGTGAACTGTGAACTGTGAACTGTGAACTATGAACTGAGAACTGTAAACTGAGAACTGTAAACTGTGAACTGTGAACTGTGAACTGTGAACTCTGATCTGTGAACTGATAAATGTGAACTGTGATCTGTGGACTGTGAACTGTGCACTGTGAAGACTGAAGTGTGAAATGAAGACTGTGAACTGTGAACTGTGAACTGTGAACAGTGAACTGTGAACTGTGAATTGTGCACTGTGAACTGTCAACTGTGAACTGAGTACTGTAAACTGTGAACTGTGAACTGAGAACTGTGAACTGTGATCTGTGGACTGTAACCTGTGCACTGTAACCTGTGCACTGTGAACTGTGAACTGTGAACTGTGAACTGTGAACTGTGAACTGTGAAATGCGAAGTGTGAACTGTGAACTGTGAACTGTGATCTGTGAACTGTGAAGTGTGAACTGTGAACTGTGAACTGTGATCTGTGAACTGTGAACTGTGAACTGTGAACTGCGAAGTGTGAACTGTGAACTGTGAACAGTCAACTGTGAACTGTGAACTGTGAATTGTGAAATGAAGACTGTGAACTGTGAACAGTGAACAGTGAACAGTGAACAGTGAACTGTGAACTGTGAATTGTGAACAGTGAACTGTGGACTGTGAACTGTGAACTGTGAAGTGTGAACTGTGAACTGTGAACTGTCAACTGTGAAGTGTGAACTGTGAACTGTGAACTGTGAACTGCGAAGTGTGAACTGTGAACTGTGAACAGTCAACTGTGAACTGAGAACTGTGAATTGTGAAATGAAGACTGTGAACTGTGAACTGTGAACTGTGAACAGTGAACAGTGAACAGTGAACTGTGAACTGTGAATTGTGAACAGTGAACTGTGGACTGTGAACTGTGAACTGTGAAGTGTGAACTGTGAACTGTGAACAGTCAACTGTGAACTGTGAACTGTGAATTGTGAAATGAAGACTGTGAACTGTGAACAGTGAACTGTGAACTGTGAAGTGTGAACTGTGAACTGTGAACTGTCAACTGTGCACTGAGAACTGTAAACTGAGAACTGTAAACTGTGAACAGTGAACAGTGAACTGTCAACTGTGAACTGTAATCTGTGAACTGTGAACTGTGAACTGTCAACTGTGAACTGTGAACTGTGAACTGAGAACTGTAAACTGAGAACTGTAAACTGTGAACAGTGAACTCTGAACTGTGAACTGTGATCTGTGATCTGTGAACTGTGAACTGTGAACTGTGAACTGTGAATTGAGAACTGTGAATAGTGAACTGTGGACTGTGAACTGTCAACTGTGAACTGTGAACTGCGAACTGTGAAGTGTGAAATGAAGACTGTGAACTGTGATCTGTGAACTGAGAACTGTGAGCTGTGAAATGTGAACTGTGAACTGTGAACTGTGATCTGTGAACAGTGAACTGTGGTTTGTGATCTGTGAACTGTGAACTGTGAACTGTGAAATGAAGACTGTGAACTGTGATCTGTGAACTGTGAACTGTGAACTGTGAACTATGATCTGTGAAGTGTGAAGTGTGAACTGTGAACTGTGAACTGTGAACTGTGAACTGCGAAGTGTGAACTGTGAACTGTGAACTGTGAACTATGAACTGAGAACTGTAAACTGTGAACTGTGAACTGTGAACTGTGAACTCTGATCTGTGAACTGATAAATGTGAACTGTGATCTGTGGACTGTGAACTGTGCACTGTGAAGACTGAAGTGTGAAATGAAGACTGTGAACTGTGAACTGTGAACTGTGAACAGTGAACTGTGAACTGTGAACAGTCAACTGTGAACTGAGAACTGTGAATTGTGAAATGAAGACTGTGAACTGTGAACTGTGAACTGTGAACTGTGAACAGTGAACAGTGAACAGTGAACAGTGAACAGTGAACAGTGAACAGTGAACTGTGAACAGTGAACTGTGGACTGTGAACTGTGAACTGTGAAGTGTGAACTGTGAACTGTGAACTGTGAACTGAGAACTGTAAACTGAGAACTGTAAACTGTGAACAGTGAACTGTCAACTGTGAACTGTGAACTGTGAACTGTGATCTGTGAACTGTGAACTGTGAACTGTGAACTGTGAACTGTGAACTGTGCACTGTGAACTGTCAACTGTGAACTGAGAACTGTAAACTGTGAACTGTGAACTGAGAACTGTGAACAGTGATCTGTGGACTGTAACCTGTGCACTGTGAACTGTGAACTGTGAACTGTGAACTGTGAACTGTCAACTGTGAACTGCGAAGTGTGAACTGTGAACTGTGAACTGTGAACTGTGATCTGTGAACTGTGAAGTGTGAACTGTGAACTGTGAACTGTGAACTGTAAACTGAGAACTGTAAACTGTGAACAGTGAACTGTCAACTGTCAACTGTGAACTGTGAACTGTGATCTGTGAACTGTGAACTGTGAACTGTGAACTGTGAACTGTGAACTGTGAACTGTGAACTGTGAACTGCGAAGTGTGAACTGTGAACTGTGAACAGTCAACTGTGAGCTGAGAACTGTGAATTGTGAAATGAAGACTGTGAACTGTGAACTGTGAAGTGTGAACAGTGAACAGTGAACAGTGAACAGTGAACTGTGAACTGTGAACTGTGAACTGTGAACTGCGAAATGTGAACTGTGACCTGCGAACTGGGAACTGGGAACTGGGAACTGTGAAGTGTGAACTGTGAACTGTGATCTGTGAACTGTGAAGTGTGAACTGTGAACTGCGAAGTGTGAACTGTGAACTGTCAACTGTCAACTGTGAACTGAGAACTGTAAACTGTGAACTGTGAACTGTGAACTGTGAACTGTGATCTGTGAACTGTGAACTGCGAACTGTGAAGTGTGAAATGAAGAGTGTGAACACTGATCTGTGAACTGAGAAATGTGAACTGTGATCTGTGGACTGTGAACTGTGAACTGTGAACTGTGAACTGTGAACTGTGATCTGTGAACTGTGAAGTGTGAACTGTGAACTGTGAACTGTGAACAGTGAACTGCGAAGTGTGAACTGCGAAGTGTGAACTGTGAACTGTGAACTGTGAACTGTGATCTGTGAACTGTCAACTGTCAACTGTGATCTGTGAACTGTGAACTGCGAACTGTGAAGTGTGAAATGAAGACTGTGAACTGTGATCTGTGAACTGAGAACTGTGAGCTGTGAATAGTGAACTGTGGACTGTGAACTGTGAACTGTCAACTGTGAACTGTGATCTTTGAACTGTGAACTGCTAACTGTGAAGTGTGAAATGAAGACTGTGAATTGTGATCTGTGAACTGAGAACTGTGAACTGTGATCTGTGAACTGTGAACTGTGCACTGTGATGACTGAAGTGTGAAATGAAGACTGTGAAATGTGAGCTGTGAACTGTGAACTGTGAACTGTGAACTGTGAACTGTGAACTGTGATCTGTGAATTGTGATCAGTGAACTGTGGACTGTGAACTGTGAAGTGTGTACTGTGAACTGTCAACTGTCAACTGAGAACTGTAATCTGTGAACTGTGATCTGTGAACTGTGAACTGCGAACTGTGAAGTGTGAAATGAAGACTTTGAACTGTGATCTGTGAACTGAGAACTGTGAACTGAGAACTGTGAACTGTGATCTGTGGACTGTAACCTGTGCACTGTGAAAACTGAAGTGTGAAATGAAGACTGTGAACTGTGAACTGTCATCTGTGAACTGAGAACTGTAAACTGTGAACTGTGAACTGTGAACTGTGAACAGTCAACTGTGAGCTGAGAACTGTGAATTGTGAAATGAAGACTGTGAACTGTGAACTGTGAAGTGTGAACAGTGAACAGTGAACAGTGAACAGTGAACTGTGAACTGTGAACTGTGAACTGTGAACTGCGAAATGTGAACTGTGACCTGCGAACTGGGAACTGGGAACTGGGAACTGTGAAGTGTGAACTGTGAACTTTGATCTGTGAACTGTGAAGTGTGAACTGTGAACTGCGAAGTGTGAACTGTGAACTGTGAACTGTCAACTGTGAACTGAGAACTGTAAACTGTGAACTGTGAACTGTGAACTGTGAACTGTGATCTGTGAACTGTGAACTGCGAACTGTGAAGTGTGAAATGAAGAGTGTGAACACTGATCTGTGAACTGAGAAATGTGAACTGTGATCTGTGGACTGTGAACTGTGAACTGTGAACTGTGAACTGTGAACTGTGATCTGTGAACTGTGAAGTGTGAACTGTGAACTGTGAACTGTGAACAGTGAACTGCGAAGTGTGAACTGCGAAGTGTGAACTGTGAACTGTGAACTGTGAACTGTGATCTGTGAACTGTCAACTGTCAACTGTGATCTGTGAACTGTGAACTGCGAACTGTGAAGTGTGAAATGAAGACTGTGAACTGTGATCTGTGAACTGAGAACTGTGAGCTGTGAATAGTGAACTGTGGACTGTGAACTGTGAACTGTCAACTGTGAACTGTGATCTTTGAACTGTGAACTGCTAACTGTGAAGTGTGAAATGAAGACTGTGAATTGTGATCTGTGAACTGAGAACTGTGAACTGTGATCTGTGAACTGTGAACTGTGCACTGTGATGACTGAAGTGTGAAATGAAGACTGTGAAATGTGAGCTGTGAACTGTGAACTGTGAACTGTGAACTGTTAACTGTGAACTGTGATCTGTGAATTGTGATCAGTGAACTGTGGACTGTGAACTGTGAAGTGTGTACTGTGAACTGTCAACTGTCAACTGAGAACTGTAATCTGTGAACTGTGATCTGTGAACTGTGAACTGCGAACTGTGAAGTGTGAAATGAAGACTTTGAACTGTGATCTGTGAACTGAGAACTGTGAACTGAGAACTGTGAACTGTGATCTGTGGACTGTAACCTGTGCACTGTGAAAACTGAAGTGTGAAATGAAGACTGTGAACTGTGAACTGTCATCTGTGAACTGAGAACTGTAAACTGTGAACTGTGAACTGTGAACTGTGAAATGTGAACTGTGAACTGTGATCTGTGATCTGTGAACTGTGAACTGCGGACTGTGAACTGCGAACTGTGAAGTGTGAACTGAAGACTGTGAACTGTGATCTGTGAACTGAGAACTGTGAACTGTGATCTGTGAACTGAGAACTGTGAACTGTGAATAGTGAACTGTGGACTGTGAACTGTCAACTGTGAACTGCGAACTGTGAAGTGTGAAATGAATACTGTGAACGGGGAACTGTGATCTGTGAACTGTGAAGTGTGAACTGTGATCTGTGATCTGTGAACTGTGAACTGCAAACTGCGAAGTGTGAAATGAAGACTGTGAACTGTGATCTGTGAACTGAGAACTGAGAACTGTGAACTGTGAACAGTGAACTGTGGACTGTGATCTGTGAACTGTGAACTGCGAACTGTGAAGTGTGAACTGTGAACTGTGAACTGTGAACTGTGAACTGTGAACTGTGAACTGTGAACTGTGAACTGTGAACTGTGAACTGTGAACTGTGAACTGTGAACTGTGAACTGTGAACTGTGAACTGTGAACTGTGAACTGTGAACTGTGAATTGAGAACTGTGAACTGTCAACTGTGAACTGAGAACTGTAAACTGTGAACTGTGAACTGAGAACTGTGAACTGTGATCTGTGGACTGTAACCTGTGCACTGTGAACTGTGAACTGTGAACTGCGAACTGTGAAGTGTGAAATGAAGACTGTGAACTCTGATCTGTGAACTGAGAAATGTGAACTGTGATCTGTGGACTGTGAACTGTGCACTGTGAAGACTGAAGTGTGAAATGAAGACTGTGAATTGTGAACAGTGAACTGTGGACTGTGAACGGTGAACTGTGATGTGTGAACTGTGAACTGTGAACTGTCAACTGTGAACTGAGAACTGTAAACTGAGAACTGTAAACTGTGAACAGTGAACTGTGAACTGTGAACTGTGAACTGTAATCTGTGAACTGTGAACTGTGAACTGTGAATTGTGAACAGTGAACTGTGAACTGTGAACTGTGAAATGTGAACTGTGACCTGCGAACTGGGAACTGGGAACTGTGAACTGTGAACTGTGAACTGTGATCTGTGAACTGTGAAGTGTGAACTGTGAACTGTGAACTGTGAACTGTGAACTGCGAAGTGTGAACTGTGAACTGTGAACTGTGAACTGTGAACTGCGAAGTGTGAACTGTGAACTGTGAACTGTCAACTGTGAACTGCGAACTGTGAAGTGTGAAATGAAGACTGTGAACTCTGATCTGTGAACTGAGAAATGTGAACTGTGATCTGTGGACTGTGAACTGTGCACTGTGAAGACTGAAGTGTGAAATGAAGACTGTGAACTGTGAACTGTGAACTGTGAACAGTGAACTGTGAACTGTGAATTGTGCACTGTGAACTGTCAACTGTGAACTGAGAACTGTAAACTGTGAACTGTGAACTGTGAACTGTCAACTGTCAACTGTGAACTGTGAACTGTGAACTGTGAACTGTGAACTGTGATCTGTGTACTGTGAACTACGAACTGTGAAGTGTGAAATGAAGACTGTGAACTGTGAACTGTGAACTGTGAACAGTGAACTGTGAACTGTGAATTGTGCACTGTGAACTGTCAACTGTGAACTGAGAACTGTAAACTGTGAACTATAAACTGTGAACTGTGAACTGTGAACTGTGAACTGTGAACTGTGAACTGTGTACTGTGAACTGCGAACTGTGAATTGAGAATAGAAGACAGTGAACTGTGATCTGTGAACTGTGAATAGTGAACTGTGGACTGTGAACTGTGAACTGCGAACTGTGAACTGTGAAGTGTGAAGTGAAGACTGTGATCTGTGATCTGTGAACTGAGAACTGTGAACTGTGAATAGTGAACTGTGCACTGTGAACTGTCAACTGTGAACTGCGAACTGTGAAGTGTGAAATGAATACTGTGAACGGGGAACTGTGATCTGTGAACTGTGAAGTGTGAACTGTGATCTGTGATCTGTGAACAGTGAACTGCAAACTGCGAAGTGTGAAATGAAGACTGTGAACTGTGATCTGTGAACTGAGAACTGTGAACTGTGAACAGTGAACTGTGGACTGTGATCTGTGGACTGTGATCTGTGAACTGTGAACTGTGAACTGCGAACTGTGAAGTGTGAACTGTGAACTGTGAACTGTGAACTGTGAACTGTGAACTGTGAACTGTGAACTGTGAACTGTGAACTGTGAACTGTGAACTGTGAACTGTGAATTGAGAACTGTGAATAGTGAACTGTGGACTGTGAACTGTCAACTGTGAACTGCGAACTGTGAAGTGTGAAATGAATACTGTGAACGGGGAACTGTGAACTGTGAACTGTAAACTGTGAAATGAAGACTGTGAACTGTGATCTGTGAACTGAGAACTGTGAACTGTGAACTGTGGCCTGTGAACTGTGAACTGTGAACTGTGAACTGTGAACTGTGAACTGTGAACTGAGAACTGTAAACTGTGAACTGTGAACTGTGAACTGTGATCTGTGAACTGTGAACTGTGAACTGTGAACTGTGAACTGTGAACTGTGAACTGCGAAGTGTGAACTGTGAACTGTGAACTGTGAACTGTGAACTGTGAACTGCGAAGTGTGAACTGTGAACTGTGAACTGTCAACTGTGAACTGCGAACTGTGAAATGTGAAATGAAGACTGTGAACTCTGATTTGTGAACTGAGAAATGTGAACTGTGATCTGTGGACTGTGAACTGTGCACTGTAAAGACTGAAGTGTGAAATGAAGACTGTGAACTGTGAACTGTGAACTGTGAACAGTGAACTGTGAACTGTGAATTGTGCACTGTGAACTGTGAACTGTGATCTGTGTACTGTGAACTACGAACTGTGAAGTGTGAAATGAAGACTGTGAACTGTGAACTGTGAACTGTGAACAGTGAACTGTGAACTGTGAATTGTGCACTGTGAACTGTCAACTGTGAACTGAGAACTGTAAACTGTGAACTATAAACTGTGAACTGTGAACTGTGAACTGTGAACTGTGAACTGTGAACTGTGTACTGTGAACTGCGAACTGTGAATTGAGAATAGAAGACAGTGAACTGTGATCTGTGAACTGTGAATAGTGAACTGTGGACTGTGAACTGTGAAGTGTGAACTGTGAACTGTGAACTGTGAACTGTGAACTGTGAACTGTGAACTGTGAACTGTGAATTGTGAAATGAAGACTCTGAACTGTGAACTGTGAACAGTGAACAGTGAACAGTGAACAGTGAACAGTGAACAGTGAACAGAGAACCGAGAACTGTAAACTGAGAACTGTAAACTGAGAACTGTAAACTGAGAACTGTAAACTGTGAACTGTGAAGTATGAACTGTGAACTGTGAACTGTGATCTGTGGACTGTAACCTGTGCACTGTGAATACTGAAGTTTGAAATGAAGACTGTGAACTGTGAACTGTCACCAGTGAACTGTGAACTGTGAACTGTGAACTGTGAACTGTGAACTGTGAACTGTGAACTGTGAACTGTGAACAGTCAACTGTGAACTGAGAACTGTGAATTGTGATCTGTGGACTGTAACCTGTGCACTGTGAAGACTGAAGTTTGAAATGAAGACTGTGAACTGTGAACTGTCACCAGTGAACTGTGAACTGTGAACTGTGAACTGTGAACTGTGAACTGCGAGCTGTGAACTGTGAACTGTGAACTGTGAACTGTGAACTGTGAACTGTGAACTGTGAACAGTCAACTGTGAACTGAGAACTGTGAATTGTGATCTGTGGACTGTAACCTGTGCACTGTGAAGACTGAAGTTTGAAATGAAGACTGTGAACTGTGAACTGTCACCTGTGAACTGTGAACTGTGATCTGTGAACTGAGAACTGTGAACTGTGATCTGTGGACTGTGAACTGTGAACTGTGAACTGTGAACTGTGAACTGTGAACTGTGAACTGTGAACTGTGAACTGTGAACTGCGAAGTGTGAACTGTGAACTGTGAACAGTCAACTGTGAACTGTGAACTGTGAATTGTGAAATGAAGACAGTGAACTGTGAACAGTGAACTGTGAACTGTGAAGTGTGAACTGTGAACTGTGAACTGTCAACTGTGAACTGAGAACTGTAAACTGAGAACTGTAAACTGTGAACAGTGAACTGTGAACTGTGAACTGTGAACTGTGAACTGTGAACTGTGATCTGTGAACTGTGAACTGTGAACTGTGATCTGTGAACTGTGAACTGTGAACTGTGAACTGCGAACTGTGAAGTGTGAAATGAAGACTGTGAACTCTGATTTGTGAACTGAGAAATGTGAACTGTGATCTGTGGACTGTGAACTGTGCACTGTAAAGACTGAAGTGTGAAATGAAGACTGTGAACTGTGAACTGTGAACTGTGAACAGTGAACTGTGAACTGTGAATTGTGCACTGTGAACTGTGAACTGTGATCTGTGTACTGTGAACTACGAACTGTGAAGTGTGAAATGAAGACTGTGAACTGTGAACTGTGAACTGTGAACAGTGAACTGTGAACTGTGAATTGTGCACTGTGAACTGTCAACTGTGAACTGAGAACTGTAAACTGTGAACTATAAACTGTGAACTGTGAACTGTGAACTGTGAACTGTGAACTGTGAACTGTGTACTGTGAACTGCGAACTGTGAATTGAGAATAGAAGACAGTGAACTGTGATCTGTGAACTGTGAATAGTGAACTGTGGACTGTGAACTGTGAAGTGTGAACTGTGAACTGTGAACTGTGAACTGTGAACTGTGAACTGTGAACTGTGAATTGTGAAATGAAGACTCTGAACTGTGAACTGTGAACAGTGAACAGTGAATAGTGAACAGTGAACAGTGAACAGAGAACCGAGAACAGAGAACCGAGAACTGTAAACTGAGAACTGTAAACTGAGAACTGTAAACTGTGAACTGTGAAGTATGAACTGTGAACTGTGAACTGTGATCTGTGGACTGTAACCTGTGCACTGTGAATACTGAAGTTTGAAATGAAGACTGTGAACTGTGAACTGTCACCAGTGAACTGTGAACTGTGAACTGTGAATTGTGAACTGTGAACTGTGAACTGTGAACTGTGAACAGTCAACTGTGAACTGAGAACTGTGAATTGTGATCTGTGGACTGTAACCTGTGCACTGTGAAGACTGAAGTTTGAAATGAAGACTGTGAACTGTGAACTGTCACCAGTGAACTGTGAACTGTGAACTGTGAACTGTGAACTGCGAGCTGTGAACTGTGAACTGTGAACTGTGAACTGTGAACTGTGAACTGTGAACAGTCAACTGTGAACTGAGAACTGTGAATTGTGATCTGTGGACTGTAACCTGTGCACTGTGAAGACTGAAGTTTGAAATGAAGACTGTGAACTGTGAACTGTCACCTGTGAACTGTGAACTGTGATCTGTGAACTGAGAACTGTGAACTGTGATCTGTGGACTGTGAACTGTGAACTGTGAACTGTGAACTGTGAACTGTGAACTGTGAACTGTGAACTGTGAACTGTGAACTGCGAAGTGTGAACTGTGAACTGTGAACAGTCAACTGTGAACTGTGAACTGTGAATTGTGAAATGAAGACAGTGAACTGTGAACAGTGAACTGTGAACTGTGAAGTGTGAACTGTGAACTGTGAACTGTCAACTGTGAACTGAGAACTGTAAACTGAGAACTGTAAACTGTGAACAGTGAACTGTGAACTGTGAACTGTGAACTGTGAACTGTGAACTGTGATCTGTGAACTGTGAACTGTGAACTGTGAACTGTGATCTGTGAACTGTGAACTGTGAACTGTGAACTGCGAAGTGTGAACTGTGAACTGTGAACAGTCAACTGTGAACTGTGAACTGTGAATTGTGAAATGAAGACAGTGAACTGTGAACAGTGAACAGTGAACAGTGAACTGTGAACTGTGAACTGTGAACTGTGATCTGTGAAGTGTGAAGTGTGAACTGTGAACTGTGAACTGTGAACTGCGAAGTGTGAACTGTGAACTGTGAACTGTGAACTATGAACTGAGAACTGTAAACTGAGAACTGTAAACTGTGAACTGTGAACTGTGAACTGTGAACTCTGATCTGTGAACTGATAAATGTGAACTGTGATCTGTGGACTGTGAACTGTGCACTGTGAAGACTGAAGTGTGAAATGAAGACTGTGAACTGTGAACTGTGAACTGTGAACTGTGAACAGTGAACTGTGAACTGTGAATTGTGCACTGTGAACTGTCAACTGTGAACTGAGTACTGTAAACTGTGAACTGTGAACTGAGAACTGTGAACTGTGATCTGTGGACTGTAACCTGTGCACTGTGAACTGTGAACTGTGAACTGTGAACTGTGAACTGTGAACTGTGAAATGCGAAGTGTGAACTGTGAACTGTGAACTGTGATCTGTGAACTGTGAAGTGTGAACTGTGAACTGTGATCTGTGAACTGTGAACTGTGAACTGTGAACTGCGAAGTGTGAACTGTGAACTGTGAACAGTCAACTGTGAACTGTGAACTGTGAATTGTGAAATGAAGACTGTGAACTGTGAACAGTGAACAGTGAACAGTGAACAGTGAACTGTGAACTGTGAATTGTGAACAGTGAACTGTGGACTGTGAACTGTGAACTGTGAAGTGTGAACTGTGAACTGTGAACTGTCAACTGTGAAGTGTGAACTGTGAACTGTGAACTGTGAACTGCGAAGTGTGAACTGTGAACTGTGAACAGTCAACTGTGAACTGTGAACTGTGAACTGTGAACTGTGAACTGTGAACTGTGAACTGTGAACTGTGAACTGCGAAGTGTGAACTGTGAACTGTGATCTGTGAACTGTGAACTGTGAACTGTGAACTGCGAAGTGTGAACTGTGAACTGTGAACAGTCAACTGTGAACTGTGAACTGTGAATTGTGAAATGAAGACAGTGAACTGTGAACAGTGAACAGTGAACAGTGAACTGTGAACTGTGAACTGTGATCTGTGAAGTGTGAAGTGTGAACTGTGAACTGTGAACTGTGAACTGCGAAGTGTGAACTGTGAACTGTGAACTGTGAACTATGAACTGAGAACTGTAAACTGAGAACTGTAAACTGTGAACTGTGAACTGTGAACTGTGAACTCTGATCTGTGAACTGATAAATGTGAACTGTGATCTGTGGACTGTGAACTGTGCACTGTGAAGACTGAAGTGTGAAATGAAGACTGTGAACTGTGAACTGTGAACTGTGAACAGTGAACTGTGAACTGTGAATTGTGCACTGTGAACTGTCAACTGTGAACTGAGTACTGTAAACTGTGAACTGTGAACTGAGAACTGTGTACTCTGATCTGTGGACTGTAACCTGTGCACTGTGAACTGTGAACTGTGAACTGTGAACTGTGAACTGTGAAATGCGAAGTGTGAACTGTGAACTGTGAACTGTGATCTGTGAACTGTGAAGTGTGAACTGTGAACTGTGAACTGTGATCTGTGAACTGTGAACTGTGAACTGTGAACTGCGAAGTGTGAACTGTGAACTGTGAACAGTCAACTGTGAACTGTGAACTGTGAATTGTGAAATGAAGACTGTGAACTGTGAACAGTGAACAGTGAACAGTGAACAGTGAACTGTGAACTGTGAATTGTGAACAGTGAACTGTGGACTGTGAACTGTGAACTGTGAAGTGTGAACTGTGAACTGTGAACTGTCAACTGTGAAGTGTGAACTGTGAACTGTGAACTGTGAACTGCGAAGTGTGAACTGTGAACAGTCAACTGTGAACTGAGAACTGTGAATTGTGAAATGAAGACTGTGAACTGTGAACTGTGAACTGTGAACAGTGAACAGTGAACAGTGAACTGTGAACTGTGAATTGTGAACAGTGAACTGTGGACTGTGAACTGTGAACTGTGAAGTGTGAACTGTGAACTGTGAACTGAGAACTGTAAACTGTGAACTGTGAACTGTGAACTGTGAACTGTGAACTGTGAACTGCGAAGTGTGAACTGTGAACTGTGAACAGTCAACTGTGAACTGTGAACTGTGAATTGTGAAATGAAGACTGTGAACTGTGAACAGTGAACTGTGAACTGTGAAGTGTGAACTGTGAACTGTGAACTGTCAACTGTGCACTGAGAACTGTAAACTGAGAACTGTAAACTGTGAACAGTGAACAGTGAACTGTCAACTGTGAACTGTAATCTGTGAACTGTGAACTGTGAACTGTCAACTGTGAACTGTGAACTGTGAACTGAGAACTGTAAACTGAGAACTGTAAACTGTGAACAGTGAACTCTGAACTGTGAACTGTGATCTGTGATCTGTGAACTGTGAACTGTGAACTGTGAAATGTGAACTGTGAACTGTGAACTGTGATCTGTGAACAGTGAACTGTGGTTTGTGATCTGTGAACTGTGAACTGTGAACTGTGAAATGAAGACTGTGAACTGTGGTCTGTGAACTGTGAACTGTGAACTGTGAACTATGATCTGTGAAGTGTGAAGTGTGAACTGTGAACTGTGAACTGTGAACTGCGAAGTGTGAACTGTGAACTGTGAACTGTGAACAATGAACTGAGAACTGTAAACTGTGAACTGTGAACTGTGAACTGTGAACTCTGATCTGTGAACTGATAAATGTGATCTGTGGACTGTGAACTGTGCACTGTGAAGACTGAAGTGTGAAATGAAGACTGTGAACTGTGAACTGTGAACTGTGAACAGTGAACTGTGAACTGTGAATTGTGCACTGTGAACTGTCAACTGTGAACTGAGAACTGTAAACTGTGAACTGTGAACTGAGAACTGTGAACAGTGATCTGTGGACTGTAACCTGTGCACTGTGAACTGTGAACTGTGAACTGTGAACTGTGAACTGTGAACTGCGAAGTGTGAACTGTGAACTGTGAACTGTGAACTGTGATCTGTGAACTGTGAAGTGTGAACTGTGAACTGTGAACTGTGAACTGCGAAGTGTGAACTGTGAACTGTGAACTGTGAACAATGAACTGAGAACTGTAAACTGTGAACTGTGAACTGTGAACTGTGAACTCTGATCTGTGAACTGATAAATGTGAACTGTGATCTGTGGACTGTGAACTGTGCACTGTGAAGACTGAAGTGTGAAATGAAGACTGTGAACTGTGAACTGTGAACTGTGAACAGTGAACTGTGAACTGTGAATTGTGCACTGTGAACTGTCAACTGTGAACTGAGAACTGTAAACTGTGAACTGTGAACTGAGAACTGTGAACAGTGATCTGTGGACTGTAACCTGTGCACTGTGAACTGTGAACTGTGAACTGTGAACTGTGAACTGCGAAGTGTGAACTGTGAACTGTGAACTGTGAACTGTGATCTGTGAACTGTGAAGTGTGAACTGTGAACTGTGAACTGTGAACTGCGAAGTGTGAACTGTGAACTGTGAACAGTCAACTGTGAACTGGGAACTGTGAATTGTGAAATGAAGACTGTGAACTGTGAACTGTGAACTGTGAACAGTGAACAGTGAACAGTGAACAGTGAACAGTGAACTGTGAACTGTGAACAGTGAACTGTGGACTGTGAACTGTGAACTGTGAAGTGTGAACTGTGAACTGTGAACTGAGAACTGTAAACTGAGAACTGTAAACTGTGAACAGTGAACTGTCAACTGTGAACTGTGAACTGTGATCTGTGAACTGTGAACTGTGAACTGTGAACTGTGAACTGTGAACTGTGAACTGTGAACTGTGAACTGCGAAGTGTGAACTGTGAACTGTGAACAGTCAACTGTGAGCTGAGAACTGTGAATTGTGAAATGAAGACTGCGAACTGTGAACAGTGAAGTGTGAAGAGTGAACAGTGAACAGTGAACAGTGAACTGTGAACTGTGAACTGTGATCTGTGAACTGTGAACTGTGACCTGTGAATTGTGAATTGTGAACAGTGAACTGTGAACTGTGAACTGCGAAATGTGAACTGTGAACTGTGAACTGTCAACTGTGAACTGAGAACTGTAAACTGTGAACTGTGAACTGTGAACTGTGAACTGTGATCTGTGAACTGTGAACTGCGAACTGTGAAGTGTGAAATGAAGAGTGTGAACACTGATCTGTGAACTGAGAAATGTGAACTGTGATCTGTGGACTGTGAACTGTGAACTGTGAACTGTGAACTGTGAATTGTGAACTGTGATCTGTGAACTGTGAAGTGTGAACTGTGAACTGTGAACTGTGAACAGTGAACTGCGAAGTGTGAACTGCGAAGTGTGAACTGTGAACTGTGAACTGTGAACTGTGAACTGTGAACTGTCAACTGTCAACTGTCAACTGTGAACTGTGAACTGTGAACTGTGAACAGTGAACAGTGAACAGTGAACAGTGAACAGTGAACTGTGAACAGTGAACTGTGGACTGTGAACTGTGAACTGTGAAGTGTGAACTGTGAACTGTGAACTGTCAACTGTGAAGTGTGAACTGTGAACTGTGAACTGTGAACTGTGAACTGTGAACTGCGAAGTGTGAACTGTGAACTGTGAACAGTCAACTGTGAACTGTGAACTGTGAACTGTGAACTGTGAACTGTGAACTGTGAACTGTGAACTGTGAACTGTGAACAGTCAACTGTGAACTGAGAACTGTGAATTGTGATCTGTGGACTGTAACCTGTGCACTGTGAAGACTGAAGTTTGAAATGAAGACTGTGAACTGTGAACTGTCACCAGTGAACTGTGAACTGTGAACTGCGAACTGTGAACTGGGAACTGTGAACTGTGAACTGTGAACTGTGAACTGTGAACAGTCAACTGTGAACTGAGAACTGTGAACTGTGATCTGTGGACTGTGAACTGTGAACTGTGAACTGTGAACTGTGAACTGTGAACTGTGAACTGTGAACTGTGAACTGCGAAGTGTGAACTGTGAACTGTGAACAGTCAACTGTGAACTGTGAACTGTGAATTGTGAAATGAAGACTGTGAACTGTGAACAGTGAACTGTGAACTGTGAAGTGTGAACTGTGAACTGTGAACTGTCAACTGTGAACTGAGAACTGTAAACTGAGAACTGTAAACTGTGAACAGTGAACTGTGAACTGTGAACAGTGAACTGTGAACTGTGATCTGTGAACTGTGAACTGTGAACTGTGAACTGTGATCTGTGAACTGTGAACTGTGAACTGTGAACTGCGAAGTGTGAACTGTGAACTGTGAACAGTCAACTGTGAACTGTGAACTGTGAATTGTGAAATGAAGACAGTGAACTGTGAACAGTGAACAGTGAACAGTGAACTGTGAACTGTGAACTGTGATCTGTGAAGTGTGAAGTGTGAACTGTGAACTGTGAACTGTGAACTGCGAAGTGTGAACTGTGAACTGTGAACTGTGAACTATGAACTGAGAACTGTAAACTGAGAACTGTAAACTGTGAACTGTGAACTGTGAACTGTGAACTCTGATCTGTGAACTGATAAATGTGAACTGTGATCTGTGGACTGTGAACTGTGCACTGTGAAGACTGAAGTGTGAAATGAAGACTGTGAACTGTGAACTGTGAACTGTGAACAGTGAACTGTGAACTGTGAATTGTGCACTGTGAACTGTCAACTGTGAACTGAGTACTGTAAACTGTGAACTGTGAACTGAGAACTGTGTACTCTGATCTGTGGACTGTAACCTGTGCACTGTGAACTGTGAACTGTGAACTGTGAACTGTGAACTGTGAAATGCGAAGTGTGAACTGTGAACTGTGAACTGTGATCTGTGAACTGTGAAGTGTGAACTGTGAACTGTGAACTGTGATCTGTGAACTGTGAACTGTGAACTGTGAACTGCGAAGTGTGAACTGTGAACTGTGAACAGTCAACTGTGAACTGTGAACTGTGAATTGTGAAATGAAGACTGTGAACTGTGAACAGTGAACAGTGAACAGTGAACAGTGAACTGTGAACTGTGAATTGTGAACAGTGAACTGTGGACTGTGAACTGTGAACTGTGAAGTGTGAACTGTGAACTGTGAACTGTCAACTGTGAAGTGTGAACTGTGAACTGTGAACTGTGAACTGCGAAGTGTGAACTGTGAACTGTGAACAGTCAACTGTGAACTGAGAACTGTGAATTGTGAAATGAAGACTGTGAACTGTGAACTGTGAACTGTGAACAGTGAACAGTGAACAGTGAACTGTGAACTGTGAATTGTGAACAGTGAACTGTGGACTGTGAACTGTGAACTGTGAAGTGTGAACTGTGAACTGTGAACTGAGAACTGTAAACTGTGAACTGTGAACTGTGAACTGTGAACTGTGAACTGTGAACTGTGAACTGCGAAGTGTGAACTGTGAACTGTGAACAGTCAACTGTGAACTGTGAACTGTGAATTGTGAAATGAAGACTGTGAACTGTGAACAGTGAACTGTGAACTGTGAAGTGTGAACTGTGAACTGTGAACTGTCAACTGTGCACTGAGAACTGTAAACTGAGAACTGTAAACTGTGAACAGTGAACAGTGAACTGTCAACTGTGAACTGTAATCTGTGAACTGTGAACTGTGAACTGTCAACTGTGAACTGTGAACTGTGAACTGAGAACTGTAAACTGAGAACTGTAAACTGTGAACAGTGAACTCTGAACTTTGAACTGTGATCTGTGATCTGTGAACTGTGAACTGTGAAATGTGAACTGTGAACTGTGAACTGTGATCTGTGAACAGTGAACTGTGGTTTGTGATCTGTGAACTGTGAACTGTGAACTGTGAAATGAAGACTGTGAACTGTGGTCTGTGAACTGTGAACTGTGAACTGTGAACTATGATCTGTGAAGTGTGAAGTGTGAACTGTGAACTGTGAACTGTGAACTGCGAAGTGTGAACTGTGAACTGTGAACTGTGAACAATGAACTGAGAACTGTAAACTGTGAACTGTGAACTGTGAACTGTGAACTCTGATCTGTGAACTGATAAATGTGAACTGTGAACTGTGAACAGTCAACTGTGAACTGGGAACTGTGAATTGTGAAATGAAGACTGTGAACTGTGAACTGTGAACTGTGAACAGTGAACAGTGAACAGTGAACAGTGAACTGTGAACTGTGAACAGTGAACTGTGAAGTGTGAACTGTGAACTGTGAACTGAGAACTGTAAACTGAGAACTGTAAACTGTGAACAGTGAACTGTCAACTGTGAACTGTGAACTGTGATCTGTGAACTGTGAACTGTGAACTGTGAACTGTGAACTGTGAACTGTGAACTGTGAACTGTGAACTGTGAACTGCGAAGTGTGAACTGTGAACTGTGAACAGTCAACTGTGAGCTGAGAACTGTGAATTGTGAAATGAAGACTGCGAACTGTGAACTGTGAAGTGTGAACAGTGAACAGTGAACAGTGAACAGTGAACTGTGAACTGTGAACTGTGAACTGTGATCTGTGAACTGTGAACTGTGAACTGTGAATTGTGAATTGTGAACAGTGAACTGTGAACTGTGAACTGCGAAATGTGAACTGTGAACTGTGAACTGTCAACTGTGAACTGAGAACTGTAAACTGTGAACTGTGAACTGTGAACTGTGAACTGTGATCTGTGAACTGTGAACTGCGAACTGTGAAGTGTGAAATGAAGAGTGTGAACACTGATCTGTGAACTGAGAAATGTGAACTGTGATCTGTGGACTGTGAACTGTGAACTGTGAACTGTGAATTGTGAACTGTGATCTGTGAACTGTGAAGTGTGAACTGTGAACTGTGAACTGTGAACAGTGAACTGCGAAGTGTGAACTGTGAACTGTGAACTGTGAACTGTGAACTGTGAACTGTCAACTGTCAACTGTGAACTGTGAACTGTGAACTGTGAACAGTGAACAGTGAACAGTGAACAGTGAACAGTGAACTGTGAACTGTGAACTGCGAAGTGTGAACTGTGAACTGTGAACTGTGAACTGTGATCTGTGAACTGTGAAGTGTGAACTGTGAACTGTGAACTGTGAACTGCGAAGTGTGAACTGTGAACTGTGAACAGTCAACTGTGAACTGGGAACTGTGAATTGTGAAATGAAGACTGTGAACTGTGAACTGTGAACTGTGAACAGTGAACAGTGAACAGTGAACAGTGAACTGTGAACTGTGAACAGTGAACTGTGGACTGTGAACTGTGAACTGTGAAGTGTGAACTGTGAACTGTGAACTGAGAACTGTAAACTGAGAACTGTAAACTGTGAACAGTGAACTGTCAACTGTGAACTGTGAACTGTGATCTGTGAACTGTGAACTGTGAACTGTGAACTGTGAACTGTGAACTGTGAACTGTGATCTGTGAACTGTGAACTGTGAACTGTGAACTGCGAAGTGTGAACTGTGAACTGTGAACAGTCAACTGTGAACTGTGAACTGTGAATTGTGAAATGAAGACTGTGAACTGTGAACAGTGAACAGTGAACAGTGAACAGTGAACTGTGAACTGTGAATTGTGAACAGTGAACTGTGGACTGTGAACTGTGAACTGTGAAGTGTGAACTGTGAACTGTGAACTGTCAACTGTGAAGTGTGAACTGTGAACTGTGAACTGTGAACTGCGAAGTGTGAACTGTGAACTGTGAACAGTGAACAGTGAACAGTGAACTGTGAACTGTGAACTGTGAACTGTGATCTGTGAAGTGTGAAGTGTGAACTGTGAACTGTGAACTGTGAACTGCGAAGTGTGAACTGTGAACTGTGAACTGTGAACTATGAACTGAGAACTGTAAACTGAGAACTGTAAACTGTGAACTGTGAACTGTGAACTGTGAACTCTGATCTGTGAACTGATAAATGTGAACTGTGATCTGTGGACTGTGAACTGTGCACTGTGAAGACTGAAGTGTGAAATGAAGACTGTGAACTGTGAACTGTGAACTGTGAACTGTGAACAGTGAACTGTGAACTGTGAATTGTGCACTGTGAACTGTCAACTGTGAACTGAGTACTGTAAACTGTGAACTGTGAACTGAGAACTGTGAACTGTGATCTGTGGACTGTAACCTGTGCACTGTGAACTGTGAACTGTGAACTGTGAACTGTGAACTGTGAACTGTGAAATGCGAAGTGTGAACTGTGAACTGTGAACTGTGATCTGTGAACTGTGAAGTGTGAACTGTGAACTGTGATCTGTGAACTGTGAACTGTGAACTGTGAACTGCGAAGTGTGAACTGTGAACTGTGAACAGTCAACTGTGAACTGTGAACTGTGAATTGTGAAATGAAGACTGTGAACTGTGAACAGTGAACAGTGAACAGTGAACAGTGAACTGTGAACTGTGAATTGTGAACAGTGAACTGTGGACTGTGAACTGTGAACTGTGAAGTGTGAACTGTGAACTGTGAACTGTCAACTGTGAAGTGTGAACTGTGAACTGTGAACTGTGAACTGCGAAGTGTGAACTGTGAACTGTGAACAGTCAACTGTGAACTGTGAACTGTGAACTGTGAACTGTGAACTGTGAACTGTGAACTGTGAACTGTGAACTGCGAAGTGTGAACTGTGAACTGTGATCTGTGAACTGTGAACTGTGAACTGTGAACTGCGAAGTGTGAACTGTGAACTGTGAACAGTCAACTGTGAACTGTGAACTGTGAATTGTGAAATGAAGACAGTGAACTGTGAACAGTGAACAGTGAACAGTGAACTGTGAACTGTGAACTGTGATCTGTGAAGTGTGAAGTGTGAACTGTGAACTGTGAACTGTGAACTGCGAAGTGTGAACTGTGAACTGTGAACTGTGAACTATGAACTGAGAACTGTAAACTGAGAACTGTAAACTGTGAACTGTGAACTGTGAACTGTGAACTCTGATCTGTGAACTGATAAATGTGAACTGTGATCTGTGGACTGTGAACTGTGCACTGTGAAGACTGAAGTGTGAAATGAAGACTGTGAACTGTGAACTGTGAACTGTGAACAGTGAACTGTGAACTGTGAATTGTGCACTGTGAACTGTCAACTGTGAACTGAGTACTGTAAACTGTGAACTGTGAACTGAGAACTGTGTACTCTGATCTGTGGACTGTAACCTGTGCACTGTGAACTGTGAACTGTGAACTGTGAACTGTGAACTGTGAAATGCGAAGTGTGAACTGTGAACTGTGAACTGTGATCTGTGAACTGTGAAGTGTGAACTGTGAACTGTGAACTGTGATCTGTGAACTGTGAACTGTGAACTGTGAACTGCGAAGTGTGAACTGTGAACTGTGAACAGTCAACTGTGAACTGTGAACTGTGAATTGTGAAATGAAGACTGTGAACTGTGAACAGTGAACAGTGAACAGTGAACAGTGAACTGTGAACTGTGAATTGTGAACAGTGAACTGTGGACTGTGAACTGTGAACTGTGAAGTGTGAACTGTGAACTGTGAACTGTCAACTGTGAAGTGTGAACTGTGAACTGTGAACTGTGAACTGCGAAGTGTGAACTGTGAACTGTGAACAGTCAACTGTGAACTGAGAACTGTGAATTGTGAAATGAAGACTGTGAACTGTGAACTGTGAACTGTGAACAGTGAACAGTGAACAGTGAACTGTGAACTGTGAATTGTGAACAGTGAACTGTGGACTGTGAACTGTGAACTGTGAAGTGTGAACTGTGAACTGTGAACTGAGAACTGTAAACTGTGAACTGTGAACTGTGAACTGTGAACTGTGAACTGTGAACTGCGAAGTGTGAACTGTGAACTGTGAACAGTCAACTGTGAACTGTGAACTGTGAATTGTGAAATGAAGACTGTGAACTGTGAACAGTGAACTGTGAACTGTGAAGTGTGAACTGTGAACTGTGAACTGTCAACTGTGCACTGAGAACTGTAAACTGAGAACTGTAAACTGTGAACAGTGAACAGTGAACTGTCAACTGTGAACTGTAATCTGTGAACTGTGAACTGTGAACTGTCAACTGTGAACTGTCAACTGTGAACTGTGAACTGTGAACTGAGAACTGTAAACTGAGAACTGTAAACTGTGAACAGTGAACTCTGAACTGTGAACTGTGATCTGTGATCTGTGAACTGTGAACTGTGAACTGTGAAATGTGAACTGTGAACTGTGAACTGTGATCTGTGAACAGTGAACTGTGGTTTGTGATCTGTGAACTGTGAACTGTGAACTGTGAAATGAAGACTGTGAACTGTGGTCTGTGAACTGTGAACTGTGAACTGTGAACTATGATCTGTGAAGTGTGAAGTGTGAACTGTGAACTGTGAACTGTGAACTGCGAAGTGTGAACTGTGAACTGTGAACTGTGAACAATGAACTGAGAACTGTAAACTGTGAACTGTGAACTGTGAACTGTGAACTCTGATCTGTGAACTGATAAATGTGATCTGTGGACTGTGAACTGTGCACTGTGAAGACTGAAGTGTGAAATGAAGACTGTGAACTGTGAACTGTGAACTGTGAACAGTGAACTGTGAACTGTGAATTGTGCACTGTGAACTGTCAACTGTGAACTGAGAACTGTAAACTGTGAACTGTGAACTGAGAACTGTGAACAGTGATCTGTGGACTGTAACCTGTGCACTGTGAACTGTGAACTGTGAACTGTGAACTGTGAACTGTGAACTGCGAAGTGTGAACTGTGAACTGTGAACTGTGAACTGTGATCTGTGAACTGTGAAGTGTGAACTGTGAACTGTGAACTGTGAACTGCGAAGTGTGAACTGTGAACTGTGAACTGTGAACAATGAACTGAGAACTGTAAACTGTGAACTGTGAACTGTGAACTGTGAACTCTGATCTGTGAACTGATAAATGTGAACTGTGATCTGTGGACTGTGAACTGTGCACTGTGAAGACTGAAGTGTGAAATGAAGACTGTGAACTGTGAACTGTGAACTGTGAACAGTGAACTGTGAACTGTGAATTGTGCACTGTGAACTGTCAACTGTGAACTGAGAACTGTAAACTGTGAACTGTGAACTGAGAACTGTGAACAGTGATCTGTGGACTGTAACCTGTGCACTGTGAACTGTGAACTGTGAACTGTGAACTGTGAACTGCGAAGTGTGAACTGTGAACTGTGAACTGTGAACTGTGATCTGTGAACTGTGAAGTGTGAACTGTGAACTGTGAACTGTGAACTGCGAAGTGTGAACTGTGAACTGTGAACAGTCAACTGTGAACTGGGAACTGTGAATTGTGAAATGAAGACTGTGAACTGTGAACTGTGAACTGTGAACAGTGAACAGTGAACAGTGAACAGTGAACAGTGAACTGTGAACTGTGAACAGTGAACTGTGGACTGTGAACTGTGAACTGTGAAGTGTGAACTGTGAACTGTGAACTGAGAACTGTAAACTGAGAACTGTAAACTGTGAACAGTGAACTGTCAACTGTGAACTGTGAACTGTGATCTGTGAACTGTGAACTGTGAACTGTGAACTGTGAACTGTGAACTGTGAACTGTGAACTGTGAACTGCGAAGTGTGAACTGTGAACTGTGAACAGTCAACTGTGAGCTGAGAACTGTGAATTGTGAAATGAAGACTGCGAACTGTGAACAGTGAAGTGTGAAGAGTGAACAGTGAACAGTGAACAGTGAACTGTGAACTGTGAACTGTGATCTGTGAACTGTGAACTGTGACCTGTGAATTGTGAATTGTGAACAGTGAACTGTGAACTGTGAACTGCGAAATGTGAACTGTGAACTGTGAACTGTCAACTGTGAACTGAGAACTGTAAACTGTGAACTGTGAACTGTGAACTGTGAACTGTGATCTGTGAACTGTGAACTGCGAACTGTGAAGTGTGAAATGAAGAGTGTGAACACTGATCTGTGAACTGAGAAATGTGAACTGTGATCTGTGGACTGTGAACTGTGAACTGTGAACTGTGAACTGTGAATTGTGAACTGTGATCTGTGAACTGTGAAGTGTGAACTGTGAACTGTGAACTGTGAACAGTGAACTGCGAAGTGTGAACTGCGAAGTGTGAACTGTGAACTGTGAACTGTGAACTGTGAACTGTGAACTGTCAACTGTCAACTGTCAACTGTGAACTGTGAACTGTGAACTGTGAACAGTGAACAGTGAACAGTGAACAGTGAACAGTGAACTGTGAACAGTGAACTGTGGACTGTGAACTGTGAACTGTGAAGTGTGAACTGTGAACTGTGAACTGTCAACTGTGAAGTGTGAACTGTGAACTGTGAACTGTGAACTGTGAACTGTGAACTGCGAAGTGTGAACTGTGAACTGTGAACAGTCAACTGTGAACTGTGAACTGTGAACTGTGAACTGTGAACTGTGAACTGTGAACTGTGAACTGTGAACTGTGAACAGTCAACTGTGAACTGAGAACTGTGAATTGTGATCTGTGGACTGTAACCTGTGCACTGTGAAGACTGAAGTTTGAAATGAAGACTGTGAACTGTGAACTGTCACCAGTGAACTGTGAACTGTGAACTGCGAACTGTGAACTGGGAACTGTGAACTGTGAACTGTGAACTGTGAACTGTGAACAGTCAACTGTGAACTGAGAACTGTGAACTGTGATCTGTGGACTGTGAACTGTGAACTGTGAACTGTGAACTGTGAACTGTGAACTGTGAACTGTGAACTGTGAACTGCGAAGTGTGAACTGTGAACTGTGAACAGTCAACTGTGAACTGTGAACTGTGAATTGTGAAATGAAGACTGTGAACTGTGAACAGTGAACTGTGAACTGTGAAGTGTGAACTGTGAACTGTGAACTGTCAACTGTGAACTGAGAACTGTAAACTGAGAACTGTAAACTGTGAACAGTGAACTGTGAACTGTGAACAGTGAACTGTGAACTGTGATCTGTGAACTGTGAACTGTGAACTGTGAACTGTGATCTGTGAACTGTGAACTGTGAACTGTGAACTGCGAAGTGTGAACTGTGAACTGTGAACAGTCAACTGTGAACTGTGAACTGTGAATTGTGAAATGAAGACAGTGAACTGTGAACAGTGAACAGTGAACAGTGAACTGTGAACTGTGAACTGTGATCTGTGAAGTGTGAAGTGTGAACTGTGAACTGTGAACTGTGAACTGCGAAGTGTGAACTGTGAACTGTGAACTGTGAACTATGAACTGAGAACTGTAAACTGAGAACTGTAAACTGTGAACTGTGAACTGTGAACTGTGAACTCTGATCTGTGAACTGATAAATGTGAACTGTGATCTGTGGACTGTGAACTGTGCACTGTGAAGACTGAAGTGTGAAATGAAGACTGTGAACTGTGAACTGTGAACTGTGAACAGTGAACTGTGAACTGTGAATTGTGCACTGTGAACTGTCAACTGTGAACTGAGTACTGTAAACTGTGAACTGTGAACTGAGAACTGTGTACTCTGATCTGTGGACTGTAACCTGTGCACTGTGAACTGTGAACTGTGAACTGTGAACTGTGAACTGTGAAATGCGAAGTGTGAACTGTGAACTGTGAACTGTGATCTGTGAACTGTGAAGTGTGAACTGTGAACTGTGAACTGTGATCTGTGAACTGTGAACTGTGAACTGTGAACTGCGAAGTGTGAACTGTGAACTGTGAACAGTCAACTGTGAACTGTGAACTGTGAATTGTGAAATGAAGACTGTGAACTGTGAACAGTGAACAGTGAACAGTGAACAGTGAACTGTGAACTGTGAATTGTGAACAGTGAACTGTGGACTGTGAACTGTGAACTGTGAAGTGTGAACTGTGAACTGTGAACTGTCAACTGTGAAGTGTGAACTGTGAACTGTGAACTGTGAACTGCGAAGTGTGAACTGTGAACTGTGAACAGTCAACTGTGAACTGAGAACTGTGAATTGTGAAATGAAGACTGTGAACTGTGAACTGTGAACTGTGAACAGTGAACAGTGAACAGTGAACTGTGAACTGTGAATTGTGAACAGTGAACTGTGGACTGTGAACTGTGAACTGTGAAGTGTGAACTGTGAACTGTGAACTGAGAACTGTAAACTGTGAACTGTGAACTGTGAACTGTGAACTGTGAACTGTGAACTGTGAACTGCGAAGTGTGAACTGTGAACTGTGAACAGTCAACTGTGAACTGTGAACTGTGAATTGTGAAATGAAGACTGTGAACTGTGAACAGTGAACTGTGAACTGTGAAGTGTGAACTGTGAACTGTGAACTGTCAACTGTGCACTGAGAACTGTAAACTGAGAACTGTAAACTGTGAACAGTGAACAGTGAACTGTCAACTGTGAACTGTAATCTGTGAACTGTGAACTGTGAACTGTCAACTGTGAACTGTGAACTGTGAACTGAGAACTGTAAACTGAGAACTGTAAACTGTGAACAGTGAACTCTGAACTTTGAACTGTGATCTGTGATCTGTGAACTGTGAACTGTGAAATGTGAACTGTGAACTGTGAACTGTGATCTGTGAACAGTGAACTGTGGTTTGTGATCTGTGAACTGTGAACTGTGAACTGTGAAATGAAGACTGTGAACTGTGGTCTGTGAACTGTGAACTGTGAACTGTGAACTATGATCTGTGAAGTGTGAAGTGTGAACTGTGAACTGTGAACTGTGAACTGCGAAGTGTGAACTGTGAACTGTGAACTGTGAACAATGAACTGAGAACTGTAAACTGTGAACTGTGAACTGTGAACTGTGAACTCTGATCTGTGAACTGATAAATGTGAACTGTGAACTGTGAACAGTCAACTGTGAACTGGGAACTGTGAATTGTGAAATGAAGACTGTGAACTGTGAACTGTGAACTGTGAACAGTGAACAGTGAACAGTGAACAGTGAACTGTGAACTGTGAACAGTGAACTGTGAAGTGTGAACTGTGAACTGTGAACTGAGAACTGTAAACTGAGAACTGTAAACTGTGAACAGTGAACTGTCAACTGTGAACTGTGAACTGTGATCTGTGAACTGTGAACTGTGAACTGTGAACTGTGAACTGTGAACTGTGAACTGTGAACTGTGAACTGTGAACTGCGAAGTGTGAACTGTGAACTGTGAACAGTCAACTGTGAGCTGAGAACTGTGAATTGTGAAATGAAGACTGCGAACTGTGAACTGTGAAGTGTGAACAGTGAACAGTGAACAGTGAACAGTGAACAGTGAACTGTGAACTGTGAACTGTGAACTGTGATCTGTGAACTGTGAACTGTGAACTGTGAATTGTGAATTGTGAACAGTGAACTGTGAACTGTGAACTGCGAAATGTGAACTGTGAACTGTGAACTGTCAACTGTGAACTGAGAACTGTAAACTGTGAACTGTGAACTGTGAACTGTGAACTGTGATCTGTGAACTGTGAACTGCGAACTGTGAAGTGTGAAATGAAGAGTGTGAACACTGATCTGTGAACTGAGAAATGTGAACTGTGATCTGTGGACTGTGAACTGTGAACTGTGAACTGTGAATTGTGAACTGTGATCTGTGAACTGTGAAGTGTGAACTGTGAACTGTGAACTGTGAACAGTGAACTGCGAAGTGTGAACTGTGAACTGTGAACTGTGAACTGTGAACTGTGAACTGTCAACTGTCAACTGTGAACTGTGAACTGTGAACTGTGAACAGTGAACAGTGAACAGTGAACAGTGAACAGTGAACTGTGAACTGTGAACTGCGAAGTGTGAACTGTGAACTGTGAACTGTGAACTGTGATCTGTGAACTGTGAAGTGTGAACTGTGAACTGTGAACTGTGAACTGCGAAGTGTGAACTGTGAACTGTGAACAGTCAACTGTGAACTGGGAACTGTGAATTGTGAAATGAAGACTGTGAACTGTGAACTGTGAACTGTGAACAGTGAACAGTGAACAGTGAACAGTGAACTGTGAACTGTGAACAGTGAACTGTGGACTGTGAACTGTGAACTGTGAAGTGTGAACTGTGAACTGTGAACTGAGAACTGTAAACTGAGAACTGTAAACTGTGAACAGTGAACTGTCAACTGTGAACTGTGAACTGTGATCTGTGAACTGTGAACTGTGAACTGTGAACTGTGAACTGTGAACTGTGAACTGTGAACTGCGAAGTGTGAACTGTGAACTGTGAACAGTCAACTGTGAGCTGAGAACTGTGAATTGTGAAATGAAGACTGCGAACTGTGAACTGTGAAGTGTGAACAGTGAACAGTGAACAGTGAACAGTGAACAGTGAACTGTGAACTGTGAACTGTGAACTGTGATCTGTGAACTGTGAACTGTGAACTGTGAATTGTGAATTGTGAACAGTGAACTGTGAACTGTGAACTGCGAAATGTGAACTGTGAACTGTGAACTGTCAACTGTGAACTGAGAACTGTAAACTGTGAACTGTGAACTGTGAACTGTGAACTGTGATCTGTGAACTGTGAACTGCGAACTGTGAAGTGTGAAATGAAGAGTGTGAACACTGATCTGTGAACTGAGAAATGTGAACTGTGATCTGTGGACTGTGAACTGTGAACTGTGAACTGTGAATTGTGAACTGTGATCTGTGAACTGTGAAGTGTGAACTGTGAACTGTGAACTGTGAACAGTGAACAGTGAACAGTGAACAGTGAACAGTGAACTGTGAACAGTGAACAGTGAACAGTGAACTGTGAACTGTGAAGTGTGAACTGTGAACTGAAAACTGTAAACTGAGAACTGTAAACTGTGAACAGTGAACTGTCAACTGTGAACTGTGAACTGTGATCTGTGAACTGTCAACTGTGAACTGTGAACTGCGAAGTGTGAACTGTGAACTGTGAACAGTCAACTGTGAGCTGAGAACTGTGAATTGTGAAATGAAGACTGTGAACTGTGAACTGTGAACTGTGAACAGTGAACAGTGAACAGTGAACTCTGAACTGTGAACTGTGAACTGTGATCTGTGAACTGTGAACTGTGAACTGTGAACTGTGAACTGTGAAGTGTGAACTGTGAACTGTGAACTGTGAACTGTCAACTGTGAACTGAGAACTGTAAACTGAGAACTGTAAACTGTGAACAGTGAACTGTGAACTGTGAACTGTGAACTGTGAACTGTGATCTGTGAACTGTGAACTGTGAACTGTGAACTGTGATCTGTGAACTGTGAACAGTCAACTGTGAACTGTGAACTGTGAATTGTGAAATGAAGACTGTGAACTGTGAACAGTGAACAGTGAACAGTGAACAGTGAACAGTGAACTGTGAACTGTGAATTGTGAACAGTGAACTGTGGACTGTGAACTGTGAACTGTGAAGTGTGAACTGTGAACTGTGAACTGTCAACTGTGAAGTGTGAACTGTGAACTGTGAACTGTGAACTGCGAAGTGTGAACTGTGAACTGTGAACAGTCAACTGTGAACTGTGAACTGTGAACTGTGAACTGTGAACTGTGAACTGTGAACTGTGAACTGTGAACTGTGAACAGTCAACTGTGAACTGAGAACTGTGAATTGTGATCTGTGGACTGTAACCTGTGCACTGTGAAGACTGAAGTTTGAAATGAAGACTGTGAACTGTGAACTGTCAACAGTGAACTGTGAACTGCGAACTGTGAACTGGGAACTGTGAACTGTGAACTGTGAACTGTGAACTGTGAACAGTCAACTGTGAACTGAGAACTGTGAACTGTGATCTGTGGACTGTGAACTGTGAACTGTGAACTGTGAACTGTGAACTGTGAACTGTGAACTGTGAACTGTGAACTGCGAAGTGTGAACTGTGAACTGTGAACAGTCAACTGTGAACTGTGAACTGTGAATTGTGAAATGAAGACTGTGAACTGTGAACAGTGAACTGTGAACTGTGAAGTGTGAACTGTGAACTGTGAACTGTCAACTGTGAACTGAGAACTGTAAACTGAGAACTGTAAACTGTGAACAGTGAACTGTGAACTGTGAACTGTGAACTGTGAACTGTGATCTGTGAACTGTGAACTGTGAACTGTGAACTGTGATCTGTGAACTGTGAACTGTGAACTGCGAAGTGTGAACTGTGAACTGTGAACAGTCAACTGTGAACTGGGAACTGTGAATTGTGAAATGAAGACTGTGAACTGTGAACTGTGAACTGTGAACAGTGAACAGTGAACAGTGAACAGTGAACAGTGAACTGTGAACTGTGAACAGTGAACTGTGGACTGTGAACTGTGAACTGTGAAGTGTGAACTGTGAACTGTGAACTGAGAACTGTAAACTGAGAACTGTAAACTGTGAACAGTGAACTGTCAACTGTGAACTGTGAACTGTGATCTGTGAACTGTGAACTGTGAACTGTGAACTGTGAACTGTGAACTGTGAACTGTGAACTGCGAAGTGTGAACTGTGAACTGTGAACAGTCAACTGTGAGCTGAGAACTGTGAATTGTGAAATGAAGACTGCGAACTGTGAACTGTGAAGTGTGAACAGTGAACAGTGAACAGTGAACAGTGAACTGTGAACTGTGAACTGTGAACTGTGATCTGTGAACTGTGAACTGTGAACTGTGAATTGTGAATTGTGAACAGTGAACTGTGAACTGTGAACTGCGAAATGTGAACTGTGAACTGTGAACTGTCAACTGTGAACTGAGAACTGTAAACTGTGAACTGTGAACTGTGAACTGTGAACTGTGATCTGTGAACTGTGAACTGCGAACTGTGAAGTGTGAAATGAAGAGTGTGAACACTGATCTGTGAACTGAGAAATGTGAACTGTGATCTGTGGACTGTGAACTGTGAACTGTGAACTGTGAATTGTGAACTGTGATCTGTGAACTGTGAAGTGTGAACTGTGAACTGTGAACTGTGAACAGTGAACTGCGAAGTGTGAACTGCGAAGTGTGAACTGTGAACTGTGAACTGTGAACTGTGAACTGTGAACTGTCAACTGTCAACTGTGAACTGTGAACTGTGAACTGTGAACAGTGAACAGTGAACAGTGAACAGTGAACAGTGAACTGTGAACAGTGAACTGTGGACTGTGAACTGTGAACTGTGAAGTGTGAACTGTGAACTGTGAACTGTGAACTGAAAACTGTAAACTGAGAACTGTAAACTGTGAACAGTGAACTGTCAACTGTGAACTGTGAACTGTGATCTGTGAACTGTCAACTGTGAACTGTGAACTGCGAAGTGTGAACTGTGAACTGTGAACAGTCAACTGTGAGCTGAGAACTGTGAATTGTGAAATGAAGACTGTGAACTGTGAACTGTGAACTGTGAACAGTGAACAGTGAACAGTGAACTCTGAACTGTGAACTGTGAACTGTGATCTGTGAACTGTGAACTGTGAACTGTGAACTGTGAACTGTGAAGTGTGAACTGTGAACTGTGAACTGTGAACTGTCAACTGTGAACTGAGAACTGTAAACTGAGAACTGTAAACTGTGAACAGTGAACTGTGAACTGTGAACTGTGAACTGTGAACTGTGATCTGTGAACTGTGAACTGTGAACTGTGAACTGTGATCTGTGAACTGTGAACAGTCAACTGTGAACTATGATCTGTGAAGTGTGAAGTGTGAACTGTGAACTGTGAACTGTGAACTGCGAAGTGTGAACTGTGAACTGTGAACTGTGAACAATGAACTGAGAACTGTAAACTGTGAACTGTGAACTGTGAACTGTGAACTCTGATCTGTGAACTGATAAATGTGAACTGTGATCTGTGGACCGTGAACTGTGCACTGTGAAGACTGAAGTGTGAAATGAAGACTGTGAACTGTGAACTGTGAACTGTGAACAGTGAACTGTGAACTGTGAATTGTGCACTGTGAACTGTCAACTGTGAACTGAGAACTGTAAACTGTGAACTGTGAACTGAGAACTGTGAACAGTGATCTGTGGACTGTAACCTGTGCACTGTGAACTGTGAACTGTGAACTGTGAACTGTGAACTGTGAACTGCGAAGTGTGAACTGTGAACTGTGAACTGTGAACTGTGATCTGTGAACTGTGAAGTGTGAACTGTGAACTGTGAACTGTGAACTGCGAAGTGTGAACTGTGAACTGTGAACAGTCAACTGTGAACTGGGAACTGTGAATTGTGAAATGAAGACTGTGAACTGTGAACTGTGAACTGTGAACAGTGAACAGTGAACAGTGAACAGTGAACTGTGAACTGTGAACAGTGAACTGTGGACTGTGAACTGTGAACTGTGAAGTGTGAACTGTGAACTGTGAACTGAGAACTGTAAACTGAGAACTGTAAACTGTGAACAGTGAACTGTCAACTGTGAACTGTGAACTGTGATCTGTGAACTGTGAACTGTGAACTGTGAACTGTGAACTGTGAACTGTGAACTGTGAACTGCGAAGTGTGAACTGTGAACTGTGAACAGTCAACTGTGAGCTGAGAACTGTGAATTGTGAAATGAAGACTGCGAACTGTGAACTGTGAAGTGTGAACAGTGAACAGTGAACAGTGAACAGTGAACTGTGAACTGTGAACTGTGAACTGTGATCTGTGAACTGTGAACTGTGAACTGTGAATTGTGAATTGTGAACAGTGAACTGTGAACTGTGAACTGCGAAATGTGAACTGTGAACTGTGAACTGTCAACTGTGAACTGAGAACTGTAAACTGTGAACTGTGAACTGTGAACTGTGAACTGTGATCTGTGAACTGTGAACTGCGAACTGTGAAGTGTGAAATGAAGAGTGTGAACACTGATCTGTGAACTGAGAAATGTGAACTGTGATCTGTGGACTGTGAACTGTGAACTGTGAACTGTGAATTGTGAACTGTGATCTGTGAACTGTGAAGTGTGAACTGTGAACTGTGAACTGTGAACAGTGAACTGCGAAGTGTGAACTGCGAAGTGTGAACTGTGAACTGTGAACTGTGAACTGTCAACTGTCAACTGTGAACTGTGAACTGTGAACTGTGAACAGTGAACAGTGAACAGTGAACAGTGAACAGTGAACTGTGAACAGTGAACTGTGGACTGTGAACTGTGAACTGTGAAGTGTGAACTGTGAACTGTGAACTGTGAACTGAAAACTGTAAACTGAGAACTGTAAACTGTGAACAGTGAACTGTCAACTGTGAACTGTGAACTGTGATCTGTGAACTGTCAACTGTGAACTGTGAACTGCGAAGTGTGAACTGTGAACTGTGAACAGTCAACTGTGAGCTGAGAACTGTGAATTGTGAAATGAAGACTGTGAACTGTGAACTGTGAACTGTGAACAGTGAACAGTGAACAGTGAACTCTGAACTGTGAACTGTGAACTGTGATCTGTGAACTGTGAACTGTGAACTGTGAACTGTGAACTGTGAAGTGTGAACTGTGAACTGTGAACTGTGAACTGTCAACTGTGAACTGAGAACTGTAAACTGAGAACTGTAAACTGTGAACAGTGAACTGTGAACTGTGAACTGTGAACTGTGAACTGTGATCTGTGAACTGTGAACTGTGAACTGTGAACTGTGATCTGTGAACTGTGAACTGTGAACTGTGAACTGCGAAGTGTGAACTGTGAACTGTGAACAGTCAACTGTGAACTGTGAACTGTGAATTGTGAAATGAAGACTGTGAACTGTGAACAGTGAACAGTGAACAGTGAACTGTGAACTGTGAACTGTGAACTGTGATCTGTGAAGTGTGAAGTGTGAACTGTGAACTGTGAACTGTGAACTGCGAAGTGTGAACTGTGAACTGTGAACTGTGAACTATGAACTGAGAACTGTAAACTGAGAACTGTAAACTGTGAACTGTGAACTGTGAACTGTGAACTCTGATCTGTGAACTGATAAATGTGAACTGTGATCTGTGGACTGTGAACTGTGCACTGTGAAGACTGAAGTGTGAAATGAAGACTGTGAACTGTGAACTGTGAACTGTGAACAGTGAACTGTGAACTGTGAATTGTGCACTGTGAACTGTCAACTGAGAACTGAGTACTGTAAACTGTGAACTGTGAACTGAGAACTGTGAAGTGTGATCTGTGGACTGTAACCTGTGCACTGTGAACTGTGAACTGTGAACTGTGAACTGTGAACTGTGAACTGTGAACTGTGAACTGCGAAGTGTGAACTGTGAACTGTGAACTGTGATCTGTGAACTGTGAAGTGTGAACTGTGAACTGTGAACTGTGATCTGTGAACTGTGAACTGTGAACTGTGAACTGCGAAGTGTGAACTGTGAACTGTGAACAGTCAACTGTGAACTGTGAACTGTGAATTGTGAAATGAAGACTGTGAACTGTGAACAGTGAACAGTGAACAGTGAACAGTGAACTGTGAACTGTGAATTGTGAACAGTGAACTGTGGACTGTGAACTGTGAACTGTGAAGTGTGAACTGTGAACTGTCAACTGTGAAGTGTGAACTGTGAACTGTGAACTGTGAACTGCGAAGTGTGAACTGTGAACTGTGAACAGTCAACTGTGAACTGTGAACTGTGAATTGTGAAATGAAGACTGTGAACTGTGAACACTGAACTGTGAACTGTGAAGTGTGAACTGTGAACTGAGAACTGTAAACTGTGAACTGTGAACTGTGAACTGTGAACTGCGAAGTGTGAACTGTGGACTGTGAACTGTGAACTGCGAACTGTGAACTGTGAAGTGTGAAGTGAAGACTGTGAACTGTGATCTGTGAACTGAGAACTGTGAACTGTGAATAGTGAACTGTGCACTGTGAACTGTCAACTGTGAACTGCGAACTGTGAAGTGTGAAATGAGTACTGTGAACGGGGAACTGTGATCTGTGAACTGTGAAGTGTGAACTGTGATCTGTGATCTGTGAACAGTGAACTGCAAACTGCGAAGTGTGAAATGAAGACTGTGAACTGTGATCTGTGAACTGAGAACTGTGAACTGTGAACAGTGAACTGTGGACTGTGATCTGTGGACTGTGATCTGTGAACTGTGAACTGTGAACTGCGAACTGTGAAGTGTGAACTGTGAACTGTGAACTGTGAACTGTGAACTGTGAACTGTGAACTGTGAACTGTGAACTGTGAACTGTGAACTGTGAACTGTGAATTGAGAACTGTGAATAGTGAACTGTGGACTGTGAACTGTCAACTGTGAACTGCGAACTGTGAAGTGTGAAATGAATACTGTGAACGGGGAACTGTGAACTGTGAACTGTAAACTGTGAAATGAAGACTGTGAACTGTGATCTGTGAACTGAGAACTGTGAACTGTGAACTGTGAACTGTGGCCTGTGAACTGTGAACTGTGAACTGTGAACTGTGAACTGAGAACTGTAAACTGTGAACTGTGAACTGTGAACTGTGATCTGTGAACTGTGAACTGTGAACTGTGAACTGTGAACTGTGAACTGCGAAGTGTGAACTGTGAACTGTGAACTGTGAACTGTGAACTGCGAAGTGTGAACTGTGAACTGTGAACTGTCAACTGTGAACTGCGAACTGTGAAGTGTGAAATGAAGACTGTGAACTCTGATTTGTGAACTGAGAAATGTGAACTGTGATCTGTGGACTGTGAACTGTGCACTGTAAAGACTGAAGTGTGAAATGAAGACTGTGAACTGTGAACTGTGAACTGTGAACTGTGAACAGTGAACTGTGAACTGTGAATTGTGCACTGTGAACTGTCAACTGTGAACTGAGAACTGTAAACTGTGAACTGTGAACTGTGAACTGTCAACTGTGAACTGTGAACTGTGAACTGTGAACTGTGAACTGTGATCTGTGGACTGTGAACTGTGCACTGTGAAGACTGAAGTGTGAAATGAGGACTGTGAACTGTGAACTGTGAACTGTGAACTGTGAACTGTGAACTGTCAACTGTTAACTGTGAACTGTGAACTGTGTACTGTGAACTGCGAACTGTGAATTGAGAATAGAAGACAGTGAACTGTGATCTGTGAACTGTGAATAGTGAACTGTGGACTGTGAACTGTGAAGTGTGAACTGTGAACTGTGAACTGTGAACTGTGAACTGTGAACTGTGAACTGTGAATTGTGAAATGAAGACTCTGAACTGTGAACTGTGAACAGTGAACAGTGAACAGTGAACAGTGAACAGTGAACAGTGAACCGAGAACTGTAAACTGAGAACTGTAAACTGAGAACTGTAAACTGTGAACTGTGAAGTATGAACTGTGAACTGTGAACTGTGATCTGTGGACTGTAACCTGTGCACTGTGAATACTGAAGTTTGAAATGAAGACTGTGAACTGTGAACTGTCACCAGTGAACTGTGAACTGTGAACTGTGAACTGTGAACTGTGAACTGTGAACTGTGAACTGTGAACTGTGAACAGTCAACTGTGAACTGTGAACAGTCAACTGTGAACTGAGAACTGTGAATTGTGATCTGTGGACTGTAACCTGTGCACTGTGAAGACTGAAGTTTGAAATGAAGACTGTGAACTGTGAACTGTCACCAGTGAACTGTGAACTGTGAACTGTGAACTGTGAACTGCGAACTGTGAACTGTGAACTGTGAACTGTGAACTGTGAACTGTGAACTGTGAACAGTCAACTGTGAACTGAGAACTGTGAATTGTGATCTGTGGACTGTAACCTGTGCACTGTGAAGACTGAAGTTTGAAATGAAGACTGTGAACTGTGAGCTGTCACCTGTGAACTGTGAACTGTGATCTGTGAACTAAGAACTGTGAACTGTGATCTGTGGACTGTGAACTGTGAACTGTGAACTGTGAACTGTGAACTGTGAACTGTGAACTGTGAACTGTGAACTGTGAACTGTGAACTGTGAACTGCGAAGTGTGAACTGTGAACTGTGAACAGTCAACTGTGAACTGTGAACTGTGAATTGTGAAATGAAGACTGTGAACTGTGAACAGTGAACTGTGAACTGTGAAGTGTGAACTGTGAACTGTGAACTGTCAACTGTGAACTGAGACCTGTAAACTGAGAACTGTAAACTGTGAACAGTGAACTGTGAACTGTGAACTGTGAACTGTGAACTGTGATCTGTGAACTGTGAACTGTGAACTGTGAACTGTGATCTGTGAACTGTGAACTGTGAACTGTGAACTGCGAAGTGTGAACTGTGAACTGTGAACAGTCAACTGTGAACTGTGAACTGTGAATTGTGAAATGAAGACAGTGAACTGTGAACAGTGAACAGTGAACAGTCAACTGTGAAATGAAGACAGTGAACTGTGAACAGTGAACAGTGAACAGTCAACTGTGAACTGTGAACTGTGAACTGTGATCTGTGAAGTGTGAAGTGTGAACTGTGAACTGTGAACTGTGAACTGTGAACTGCGAAGTGTGAACTGTGAACTGTGAACTGTGAACTATGAACTGAGAACTGTAAACTGAGAACTGTAAACTGTGAACTGTGAACTGTGAACTGTGAACTCTGATCTGTGAACTGATAAATGTGAACTGTGATCTGTGGACTGTGAACTGTGCACTGTGAAGACTGAAGTGTGAAATGAAGACTGTGAACTGTGAACTGTGAACTGTGAACAGTGAACTGTGAACTGTGAATTGTGCACTGTGAACTGTCAACTGTGAACTGAGTACTGTAAACTGTGAACTGTGAACTGAGAACTGTGAACTGTGATCTGTGGACTGTAACCTGTGCACTGTGAACTGTGAACTGTGAACTGTGAACTGTGAACTCTGAAATGCGAAGTGTGAACTGTGAACTGTGAACTGTGATCTGTGAACTGTGAAGTGTGAACTGTGAACTGTGAACTGTGAACTGCGAAGTGTGAACTGTGAACTGTGAACAGTCAACTGTGAACTGAGAACTGTGAATTGTGAAATGAAGACTGTGAACAGTGAACAGTGAACAGTGAACTGTGAACTGTGAACTGTGAACAGTGAACTGTGGACTGTGAACTGTGAACTGTGAAGTGTGAACTGTGAACTGTGAACTGAGAACTGTAAACTGATAACTGTAAACTGTGAACAGTGAACTGTCAACTGTGAACTGTGAACTGTGATCTGTGAACTGTGAACTGTGAACTGTGAACTGTGAACTGTGAACTGTGAACTGTGAACTGCGAAGTGTGAACTGTGAACTGTGAACAGTCAACTGTGAGCTGAGAACTGTGAATTGTGAAATGAAGACTGTGAACTGTGAACTGTGAAGTGTGAACAGTGAACAGTGAACAGTGAACAGTGAACTGTGAACTGTGAACTGTGAACTGTGATCTGTGAACTGTGAACTGTGAACTGTGAATTGTGAATTGTGAACTGTGAACTGTGAACTGTGAACTGTGATCTGTGAACTGTGAATTCTGAACTGTGAACTGCGAAGTGTGAACTGCGAAGTGTGAACTGTGAACTGTGAACTGTGAACTGTGAACTGTGAACTGTGAACTGTGAACTGTGAACTGTCAACTGTGAACTGTGAACTGTGAACTGTGAACTGTGATCTGTGAACTGTGAACTACGAACTGTGAAGTGTGAAATGAAGACTGTGAACTGTGAACTGTGAACTGTGAACAGTGAACTGTGAACTGTGAATTGTGCACTGTGAACTGTCAACCGTGAACTGAGAACTGTAAACTGTGAACTGTCAACTGAGAACTGTGAACTGTGATCTGATGACTGTAACCTGTGCACTGTGAAGACTGAAGTGTGAAATGAAGACTGTGAACTGTGAACTGTGAACAGTGAACTGTGAACTGTGAATTGTGAACTATGTGCTGTGAACTGTCAACTGTGAACTTTGAACTATAAACTGTGAACTGTGAACTGTGAACTGTGAACTGTGATCTGTGTACTGTGAACTGCGAACTGTGAACTGTGAACTGAGAACTGTAAACTGTGAACTGTGAACTGTGAACTGTGAACTGAGAACTGTAAACTGTGAACTGTGAAGTGTGAACTGTGAAGTGTGAACTGTGAACTGTGAACTGTGAACTGTGAACTGTCAACTGTGAACTGAGAACTGTGAACTGTGAACTGTGAACTGTGAACTGTGAACTGTGAACTGCGAAGTGTGAACTGTGAACTGTGAACAGTCAACTGTGAGCTGAGAACTGTGAATTGTGAAATGAAGACTGTGAACTGTGAACTGTGAACTGTGAACTGTGAACTGTGAACTGTGAACTGTGATCTGTGAACTGTGAACTGTGATCTGTGAACTGTGAACTGTGAACTGTGAATTGTGAACAGTGAACTGTGAACTGTGAACTGTGAAATGTGAACTGTGACCTGCGAACTGGGAACTGGGAACTGTGAACTGTGAACTGTGAACTGTGATCTGTGAACTGTGAAGTGTGAACTGTGAACTGTGAACTGCGAAGTGTGAACTGTGAACTGTGAACAGTCAACTGTGAACTGTGAACTGTGAATTGTGAAATGAAGACTGTGAACTGTGAACAGTGAACTGTGAACTGTGAAGTGTGAACTGTGAACTGAGAACTGTAAACTGAGAACTGTAAACTGTGAACAGTGAACTCTGAACTGTGAACTGTGATCTGTGAACTGTGAACTGTGAACTGTGAACTGTGAACTGTGAATTGTGAACAGTGAACTGTGAACTGTGAACTGTGAAATGTGAACTGTGACCTGCGAACTGGGAACTGGGAGCTGTGAACTGTGAACTGTGAACTGTGAACTGTGAACTGTGAACTGTGAACTGTGAACTATGAACTGAGAACTGTAAACTGTGAACTGTGAACTGTGAACTGTGAACTCTGATCTGTGAACTGATAAATGTGAACTGTGATCTGTGGACTGTGAACTGTGCACTGTGAAGACTGAAGTGTGAAATGAAGACTGTGAACTGTGAACTGTGAACTGTGAACAGTGAACTGTGAACTGTGAATTGTGCACTGTGAACTGTCAACTGTGAACTGAGAACTGTAAACTGTGAACTGTGAACTGAGAACTGTGAACAGTGATCTGTGGACTGTAACCTGTGCACTGTGAACTGTGAACTGTGAACTGTGAACTGTGAACTGTGAACTGTGAACTGTGAACTGTGAACTGTGAACTGCGAAGTGTGAACTGTGAACTGTGAACTGTGAACTGTGATCTGTGAACTGTGAAGTGTGAACTGTGAACTGTGAACTGTGATCTGTGAACTGTGAACTGTGAACTGTGAACTGTGAACTGTGAACTGTGAACTGTGAACTGTGAACTGCGAAGTGTGAACTGCGAAGTGTGAACTGTGAACTGTGAACTGTGAACTGTGAACTGTGAACTGTGATCTGTGAACTGTGAACTGTGAACTGTGAACTGCGAAGTGTGAACTGTGAACTGTGAACAGTCAACTGTGAACTGTGAACTGTGAATTGTGAAATGAAGACAGTGAACTGTGAACAGTGAACAGTGAACAGTGAACTGTGAACTGTGAACTGTGAACTGTGATCTGTGAAGTGTGAACTGTGAACTGTGAACTGTGAACTGCGAAGTGTGAACTGTGAACTGTGAACTGTGAACTGTGAACTCTGATCTGTGAACTGATAAATGTGAACTGTGATCTGTGGACTGTGAACTGTGCACTGTGAAGACTGAAGTGTGAAATGAAGACTGTGAACTGTGAACTGTGAACTGTGAACTGTGAACAGTGAACTGTGAACTGTGAATTGTGCACTGTGAACTGTCAACTGTGAACTGAGTACTGTAAACTGTGAACTGTGAACTGAGAACTGTGAACTGTGATCTGTGGACTGTAACCTGTGCACTGTGAACTGTGAACTGTGAACTGTGAACTGTGAACTGTGAACTGTGAAATGCGAAGTGTGAACTGTGAACTGTGAACTGTGATCTGTGAACTGTGATGTGTGAACTGTGAACTGTGAACTGTGATCTGTGAACTGTGAACTGTGAACTGTGAACTGCGAAGTGTGAACTGTGAACTGTGAACAGTCAACTGTGAACTGTGAACTGTGAATTGTGAAATGAAGACTGTGAACTGTGAACAGTGAACAGTGAACAGTGAACAGTGAACTGTGAACTGTGAATTGTGAACAGTGAACTGTGGACTGTGAACTGTGAACTGTGAAGTGTGAACTGTGAACTGTGAACTGTGAACTGTCAACTGTGAAGTGTGAACTGTGAACTGTGAACTGTGAACTGCGAAGTGTGAACTGTGAACTGTGAACAGTCAACTGTGAACTGAGAACTGTGAATTGTGAAATGAAGACTGTGAACTGTGAACTGTGAACTGTGAACAGTGAACAGTGAACTGTGAACTGTGAATTGTGAACTGTGAACTGTGAATTGTGAACAGTGAACTGTGGACTGTGAACTGTGAACTGTGAAGTGTGAACTGTGAACTGTGAACTGAGAACTGTAAACTGTGAACTGTGAACTGTGAACTGTGAACTGTGAACTGTGAACTGTGAACTGTGAACAGTCAACTGTGAACTGTGAACTGTGAATTGTGAAATGAAGACTGTGAACTGTGAACAGTGAACTGTGAACTGTGAAGTGTGAACTGTGAACTGTGAACTGTCAACTGTGAACTGAGAACTGTAAACTGAGAACTGTAAACTGTCAACTGTGAACAGTGAACTGTCAACTGTGAACTGTGATCTGTGAACTGTGAACTGTGAACTGTCAACTGTGAACTGTGAACTGTGAACTGAGAACTGTAAACTGAGAACTGTAAACTGTGAACAGTGAACTTTGAACTGTGAACTGTGATCTGTGATCTGTGAACTGTGAACTGTGAACTGTGAACTGTGAACTGTGAATTGAGAACTGTGAATAGTGAACTGTGGACTGTGAACTGTCAACTGTGAACTGTGAACTGCGAACTGTGAAGTGTGAAATGAAGACTGTGAACTGTGATCTGTGAACTGAGAACTGTGAGCTGTGAAATGTGAACTGTGAACTGTGAACTGTGATCTGTGAACAGTGAACTGTGGTTTGTAATCTGTGAACTGTGAACTGTGAACTGTGAAATGAAGACTGTGAACTGTGATCTGTGAACTGTGAACTGTGAACTGTGAACTATGATCTGTGAAGTGTGAAGTGTGAACTGTGAACTGTGAACTGTGAACTGCGAAGTGTGAACTGTGAACTGTGAACTGTGAACTATGAACTGAGAACTGTAAACTGTGAACTGTGAAATGTGAACTGTGAACTGTGAACTCTGATCTGTGAACTGATAAATGTGAACTGTGATCTGTGGACTGTGAACTGTGCACTGTGAAGACTGAAGTGTGAAATGAAGACTGTGAACTGTGAACTGTGAACTGTGAACAGTGAACTGTGAACTGTGAATTGTGCACTGTGAACTGTCAACTGTGAACTGAGAACTGTAAACTGTGAACTGTGAACTGAGAACTGTGAACAGTGATCTGTGGACTGTAACCTGTGCACTGTGAACTGTGAACTGTGAACTGTGAACTGTGAACTGTGAACTGTGAACTGTGAACTGCGAAGTGTGAACTGTGAACTGTGAACTGTGATCTGTGAACTGTGAAGTGTGAACTGTGAACTGTGAACTGTGAACTGCGAAGTGTGAACTGTGAACTGTGAACAGTCAACTGTGAACTGAGAACTGTGAATTGCGAAATGAAGACTGTGAACTGTGAACTGTGAACTGTGAACAGTGAACAGTGAACAGTGAACAGTGAACTGTGAACAGTGAACTGTGGACTGTGAACTGTGAACTGTGAAGTGTGAACTGTGAACTGTGAACTGTGAACTGAGAACTGTAAACTGAGAACTGTAAACTGTGAACAGTGAACTGTCAACTGTGAACTGTGAACTGTGATCTGTGAACTGTGAACTGTGAACTGTGAACTGTGAACTGTGAACTGTGAACTGTGAACTGTGAACTGTGAACTGTGAACTGTGAACTGTGAACTGCGAAGTGTGAACTGTGAACTGTGAACAGTCAACTGTGAGCTGAGAACTGTGAATTGTGAAATGAAGACTGTGAACTGTGAACTGTGAAGTGTGAACAGTGAACAGTGAACAGTGAACAGTGAACTGTGAACTGTGAACTGGGAACTGTGATCTGTGAACTGTGAACTGTGAACTGTGAACTGTGAATTGTGAATTGTGAACAGTGAACTGTGAACTGTGAACTGCGAAATGTGAACTGTGACCTGCGAACTGGGAACTGGGAACTGGGAACTGTGAAGTGTGAACTGTGAACTGTGATCTGTGAACTGTGAAGTGTGAACTGTGAACTGCGAAGTGTGAACTGTGAACTGTGAACTGTCAACTGTGAACTGAGAACTGTAAACTGTGAACTGTGAACTGTGAACTGTGATCTGTGAACTGTGAACTGCGAACTGTGAAGTGTGAAATGAAGACTGTGAACTCTGATCTGTGAACTGAGAAATGTGAACTGTGATCTGTGGACTGTGAACTGTGAACTGTGAACTGTGAACTGTGGACTGTGAACTGTGAACTGTGAAGTGTGAACTGTGAACTGTGAACTGTGAACTGTGAACTGAGAACTGTAAACTGAGAACTGTAAACTGTGAACAGCGAACTGTCAACTGTGAACTGTGAACTGTGATCTGTGAACTGTGAACTGTGAACTGTGAACTGCGAAGTGTGAACTGTGAACTGTGAACAGTCAACTGTGAGCTGAGAACTGTGAATTGTGAAATGAAGACTGTGAACTGTGAACTGTGAACTGTGAACAGTGAACAGTGAACAGTGAACAGTGAACTGTGAACTGTGAACTGTGAACTGTGAACTGTGAACTGTGAACTGTGAACTGTGAACTGTGAACTGTGAAGTGTGAACTGTGAACTGTGAACTGTGAACTGTCAACTGTGAACTGTCAACTGTGAACTGAGAACTGTAAACTGAGAACTGTAAACTGTGAACAGTGAACTGTGAACTGTGAACTGTGAACTGTGAACTGTGAACTGTGATCTGTGAACTGAGAACTGTGAACTGTGATCTGTGGACTGTAACCTGTGCACTGTGAACTGTGAACTGTGAACTGTGAACTGTGAACTGTGAACTGCGAAGTGTGAACTGTGAACTGTGAACTGTGATCTGTGAACTGTGAAGTGTGAACTGTGAACTGTGAACTGTGAACTGTGAACTGTGAACTGTGAACTGTGAACTGTGAACTGTGAATTGTGAACTGTGAATTGTGAACAGTGAACTGTGGACTGTGAACTGTGAACTGTGAACAGTGAACAGTGAACTGTGAACTGTGAATTGTGAACAGTGAACTGTGGACTGTGAACTGTGAACTGTGAAGTGTGAACTGTGAACTGTGAACTGTCAACTGTGAAGTGTGAACTGTGAACTGTGAACTGTGAACTGCGAAGTGTGAACTGTGAACTGTGAACAGTCAACTGTGAACTGAGAACTGTGAATTGTGAAATGAAGACTGTGAACTGTGAACTGTGAACTGTGAACAGTGAACAGTGAACAGTGAACTGTGAACTGTGAATTGTGAACAGTGAACTGTGGACTGTGAACTGTGAACTGTGAAGTGTGAACTGTGAACTGTGAACTGTGAACTGTGAACTGTGAACTGTGAATTGTGAACTGTGAATTGTGAACAGTGAACTGTGGACTGTGAACTGTGAACTGTGAAGTGTGAACTGTGAACTGTAAACTGTGAACTGTGAACTGTGAACTGTCAACTGTGAACTGAGAACTGTAAACTGAGAACTGTAAACTGTGAACAGTGAACAGTGAACTGTCAACTGTGAACTGTGATCTGTGAACTTGTGAACTGTGAACTGTCAACTGTGAACTGTGAACTGTGAACTGAGAACTGTAAACTGAGAACTGTAAACTGTGAACAGTGAACTCTGAACTGTGAACTGTGATCTGTGATCTGTGAACTGTGAACTGTGAACTGTGAACTGTGAACTGTGAATTGTGAACAGTGAACTGTGAACTGTGAACTGTGAACTGTGAACTGTGAACTGTGAACTGTGACCTGCGAACTGGGAACTGGGAGCTGCGAACTGTGAACTGTGAACTGTGAACTATGATCTGTGAAGTGTGAAGTGTGAACTGTGAACTGTGAACTGTGAACTGCGAAGTGTGAACTGTGAACTGTGAACTGTGAACTATGAACTGAGAACTGTAAACTGTGAACTGTGAACTGTGAACTGTGAACTCTGATCTGTGAACTGATAAATGTGAACTGTGATCTGTGGACTGTGAACTGTGCACTGTGAAGACTGAAGTGTGAAATGAAGACTGTGAACTGTGAACTGTGAACTGTGAACAGTGAACTGTGAACTGTGAATTGTGCACTGTGAACTGTCAACTGTGAACTGAGAACTGTAAACTGTGAACTGTGAACTGAGAACTGTGAACAGTGATCTGTGGACTGTAACCTGTGCACTGTGAACTGTGAACTGTGAACTGTGAACTGTGAACTGTGAACTGTGAACTGCGAAGTGTGAACTGTGAACTGTGAACTGTGAACTGTGAACTGTGATCTGTGAACTGTGAAGTGTGAACTGTGAACTGTGAACTGCGAAGTGTGAACTGTGAACTGTGAACAGTCAACTGTGAACTGAGAACTGTGAATTGTGAAATGAAGACTGTGAACTGTGAACTGTGAACTGTGAACAGTGAACAGTGAACAGTGAACAGTGAACTGTGAACAGTGAACTGTGGACTGTGAACTGTGAACTGTGAAGTGTGAACTGTGAACTGTGAACTGAGAACTGTAAACTGAGAACTGTAAACTGTGAACAGTGAACTGTCAACTGTGAACTGTGAACTGTGATCTGTGAACTGTGAACTGTCAACTGTGAACTGTGAACTGTGAACTGTGAACTGCGAAGTGTGAACTGTGAACTGTGAACAGTCAACTGTGAGCTGAGAACTGTGAATTGTGAAATGAAGACTGTGAACTGTGAACTGTGAAGTGTGAACAGTGAACAGTGAACAGTGAACAGTGAACTGTGAACTGTGAACTGTGAACTGTGATCTGTGAACTGTGAACTGTGAACTGTGAACTGTGAATTGTGAATTGTGAACAGTGAACTGTGAACTGTGAACTGTGAAATGTGAACTGTGACCTGCGAACTGGGAACTGGGAACTGGGAACTGGGAACTGGGAACTGTGAAGTGTGAACTGTGAACTGTGATCTGTGAACTGTGAAGTGTGAACTGTGAACTGCGAAGTGTGAACTGTGAACTGTGAACAGTCAACTGTGAGCTGAGAACTGTGAATTGTGAAATGAAGACTGTGAACTGTGAACTGTGAAGTGTGAACAGTGAACAGTGAACAGTGAACAGTGAACTGTGAACTGTGAACTGTGAACTGTGATCTGTGAACTGTGAACTGTGAACTGTGAACTGTGAATTGTGAATTGTGAACAGTGAACTGTGAACTGTGAACTGTGAAATGTGAACTGTGACCTGCGAACTGGGAACTGGGAACTGGGAACTGGGAACTGTGAAGTGTGAACTGTGAACTGTGATCTGTGAACTGTGAAGTGTGAACTGTGAACTGCGAAGTGTGAACTGTGAACTGTGAACTGTCAACTGTGAACTGAGAACTGTAAACTGTGAACTGTGAACTGTGAACTGTGATCTGTGAACTGTGAACTGCGAACTGTGAAGTGTGAAATGAAGACTGTGAACTCTGATCTGTGAACTGAGAAATGTGAACTGTGATCTGTGGACTGTGAACTGTGAACTGTGAACTGTGAACTGTGAACTGTGAACTGTGAAGTGTGAACTGTGAACTGTGAACTGTGAACTGAGAACTGTAAACTGAGAACTGTAAACTGTGAACAGTGAACTGTCAACTGTGAACTGTGAACTGTGAACTGTGAACTGTGAACTGCGAAGTGTGAACTGTGAACTGTGAACAGTCAACTGTGAGCTGAGAACTGTGAATTGTGAAATGAAGACTGTGAACTGTGAACTGTGAACTGTGAACAGTGAACAGTGAACAGTGAACAGTGAACTGTGAACTGTGAACTGTGAACTGTGATCTGTGAACTGTGAACTGTGAACTGTGAATTGTGAATTGTGAATTGTGAACAGTGAACTGTGAACTGTGAACTGTGAAATGTGAACTGTGACCTGCGAACTGGGAACTGGGAACTGTGAAGTGTGAACTGTGAACTGTGATCTGTGAACTGTGAAGTGTGAACTGTGAACTGCGAAGTGTGAACTGTGAACTGAGAACTGTCAACTGTGAACTGAGAACTGTAAACTGTGAACTGTGAACTGTGAACTGTGAACTGTGATCTGTGAACTGTGAACTGCGAACTGTGAAGTGTGAAATGAAGACTGTGAACTCTGATCTGTGAACTGAGAAATGTGAACTGTGATCTGTGGACTGTGAACTGTGCACTGTGAAGACTGAAGTGTGAAATGAAGACTGTGAACTGTGAACTGTGAACTGTGAACTGTGAACAGTGAACTGTGAACTGTGAATTGTGCACTGTGAACTGTCAACTGTGAACTGAGAACTGTAAACTGTGAACTGTGAACTGTGAACTATGATCTGTGAAGTGTGAAGTGTGAACTGTGAACTGTGAACTGTGAACTGCGAAGTGTGAACTGTGAACTGTGAACTGTGAACTATGAACTGAGAACTGTAAACTGTGAACTGTGAACTGTGAACTGTGAACTCTGATCTGTGAACTGATAAATGTGAACTGTGATCTGTGGACTGTGAACTGTGCACTGTGAAGACTGAAGTGTGAAATGAAGACTGTGAACTGTGAACTGTGAACTGTGAACAGTGAACTGTGAACTGTGAATTGTGCACTGTGAACTGTCAACTGTGAACTGAGAACTGTAAACTGTGAACTGTGAACTGAGAACTGTGAACAGTGATCTGTGGACTGTAACCTGTGCACTGTGAACTGTGAACTGTGAACTGTGAACTGTGAACTGTGAACTTGTGAACTGTGAACTGTCAACTGTGAACTGTGAACTGTGAACTGAGAACTGTAAACTGAGAACTGTAAACTGTGAACAGTGAACTCTGAACTGTGAACTGTGATCTGTGATCTGTGAACTGTGAACTGTGAACTGTGAACTGTGAACTGTGAATTGTGAACAGTGAACTGTGAACTGTGAACTGTGAACTGTGAACTGTGAACTGTGACCTGCGAACTGGGAACTGGGAGCTGCGAACTGTGAACTGTGAACTGTGAACTATGATCTGTGAAGTGTGAAGTGTGAACTGTGAACTGTGAACTGTGAACTGCGAAGTGTGAACTGTGAACTGTGAACTGTGAACTACGAACTGAGAACTGTAAACTGTGAACTGTGAACTGTGAACTGTGAACTCTGATCTGTGAACTGATAAATGTGAACTGTGATCTGTGGACTGTGAACTGTGCACTGTGAAGACTGAAGTGTGAAATGAAGACTGTGAACTGTGAACTGTGAACTGTGAACAGTGAACTGTGAACTGTGAATTGTGCACTGTGAACTGTCAACTGTGAACTGAGAACTGTAAACTGTGAACTGTGAACTGAGAACTGTGAACAGTGATCTGTGGACTGTAACCTGTGCACTGTGAACTGTGAACTGTGAACTGTGAACTGTGAACTGTGAACTGCGAAGTGTGAACTGTGAACTGTGAACTGTGAACTGTGAACTGTGATCTGTGAACTGTGAAGTGTGAACTGTGAACTGTGAACTGCGAAGTGTGAACTGTGAACTGTGAACAGTCAACTGTGAACTGAGAACTGTGAATTGTGAAATGAAGACTGTGAACTGTGAACTGTGAACTGTGAACAGTGAACAGTGAACAGTGAACAGTGAACTGTGAACAGTGAACTGTGGACTGTGAACTGTGAACTGTGAAGTGTGAACTGTGAACTGTGAACTGAGAACTGTAAACTGAGAACTGTAAACTGTGAACAGTGAACTGTCAACTGTGAACTGTGAACTGTGATCTGTGAACTTTGAACTGTCAACTGTGAACTGTGAACTGTGAACTGTGAACTGCGAAGTGTGAACTGTGAACTGTGAACAGTCAACTGTGAGCTGAGAACTGTGAATTGTGAAATGAAGACTGTGAACTGTGAACTGTGAAGTGTGAACAGTGAACAGTGAACAGTGAACAGTGAACTGTGAACTGTGAACTGTGAACTGTGATCTGTGAACTGTGAACTGTGAACTGTGAACTGTGAATTGTGAATTGTGAACAGTGAACTGTGAACTGTGAACTGTGAAATGTGAACTGTGACCTGCGAACTGGGAACTGGGAACTGGGAACTGGGAACTGGGAACTGTGAAGTGTGAACTGTGAACTGTGATCTGTGAACTGTGAAGTGTGAACTGTGAACTGCGAAGTGTGAACTGTGAACTGTGAACTGTCAACTGTGAACTGAGAACTGTAAACTGTGAACTGTGAACTGTGAACTGTGAACTGTGATCTGTGAACTGTGAACTGCGAACTGTGAAGTGTGAAATGAAGACTGTGAACTCTGATCTGTGAACTGAGAAATGTGAACTGTGATCTGTGGACTGTGAACTGTGAACTGTGAACTGTGAACTGTGAACTGTGAACTGTGAAGTGTGAACTGTGAACTGTGAACTGTGAACTGAGAACTGTAAACTGAGAACTGTAAACTGTGAACAGTGAACTGTCAACTGTGAACTGTGAACTGTGAACTGTGAACTGTGAACTGCGAAGTGTGAACTGTGAACTGTGAACAGTCAACTGTGAGCTGAGAACTGTGAATTGTGAAATGAAGACTGTGAACTGTGAACTGTGAACTGTGAACAGTGAACAGTGAACAGTGAACAGTGAACTGTGAACTGTGAACTGTGAACTGTGATCTGTGAACTGTGAACTGTGAACTGTGAATTGTGAATTGTGAACAGTGAACTGTGAACTGTGAACTGTGAAATGTGAACTGTGACCTGCGAACTGGGAACTGGGAACTGTGAAGTGTGAACTGTGAACTGTGATCTGTGAACTGTGAAGTGTGAACTGTGAACTGCGAAGTGTGAACTGTGAACTGAGAACTGTCAACTGTGAACTGAGAACTGAGAACTGTAAACTGTGAACTGTGAACTGTGAACTGTGAACTGTGATCTGTGAACTGTGAACTGCGAACTGTGAAGTGTGAAATGAAGACTGTGAACTCTGATCTGTGAACTGAGAAATGTGAACTGTGATCTGTGGACTGTGAACTGTGCACTGTGAAGACTGAAGTGTGAAATGAAGACTGTGAACTGTGAACTGTGAACTGTGAACAGTGAACTGTGAACTGTGAATTGTGCACTGTGAACTGTCAACTGTGAACTGAGAACTGTAAACTGTGAACTGTGAACTGAGAACTGTGAACTGTGATCTGTGGACTGTAACCTGTGCACTGTGAACTGTCAACTGTGAACTGCGAACTGTGAAGTATGAAATGAAGACTGTGTACTGTGAACTGTGATCTGTAAACAGTGAACTGTGGTCTGTGATCTGTGAACTGTGAACTGCGAACTGTGAAGTGTGAAATAAAGACTGTGAACTGTGATCTGTGAACTGAGAACTGTGAACTGTGAACTGTGAACTGTGGCCTGTGAACTGTGAACTGTGAACTGTGAACTGTGAACTGTGAACTGTGAACTGTGAACTGTGAACTGGGAACTGGGAACTGGGAACTGTGAACTGTGAACAGTCAACTGTGAACTGAGAACTGTGAATTGTGAAATGAAGACTGTGAACTGTGAACTGTGAACTGTGAACTGTGAACTGTGAACAGTGAACAGTGAACAGTGAACAGTGAACTGTGAACAGTGAACTGTGGACTGTGAACTGTGAACTGTGAAGTGTGAACTGTGAACTGTGAACTGTGAACTGCGAAGTGTGAACTGTGAACTGTGAACAGTCAACTGTGAGCTGAGAACTGTGAATTGTGAAATGAAGACTGTGAACTGTGAACTGTGAACTGTGAACTGTGAACTGTGAACTGTGAACTGTGAACTGTGAACAGTGAACAGTGAACAGTGAACAGTGAACAGTGAACTGTGAACTGTGAACTGTGAACTGTGAACTGTGATCTGTGAACTGTGAACTGTGAACTGTGAATTGTGAATTGTGAATTGTGAACAGTGAACTGTGAACTGTGAACTGTGAACTGTGAAATGTGAACTGTGACCTGCGAACTGGGAACTGGGAACTGTGAAGTGTGAACTGTGAACTGTGATCTGTGAACTGTGAAGTGTGAACTGTGAACTGCGAAGTGTGAACTGTGAACTGTGAACTGTCAACTGTGAACTGAGAACTGTAAACTGTGAACTGTGAACTGTGAACTGTGAACTGTGATCTGTGAACTGTGAACTGCGAACTGTGAAGTGTGAAATGAAGACTGTGAACTCTGATCTGTGAACTGAGAAATGTGAACTGTGATCTGTGAACTGTGAACTGTGAACTGTGAACTGTGAACTGTGAACTGTGAACTGTGAAGTGTGAACTGTGAACTGTGAACTGTGAACTGTGAACTGTGAACTGTGAACTGCGAAGTGTGAACTGCGAAGTGTGAACTGTGAACTGTGAACTGTGAACTGTGAACTGTGAACTGTGAACTGTGAACTGTGAACTGTGAACTGTGAACTGTGAACTGTGAACTGTGAACTGTGAACTGTGATCTGTGAACTGTGAACTACGAACTGTGAAGTGTGAAATGAAGACTGTGAACTGTGAACTGTGAACAGTGAACAGTGAACCGAGAACTGTAAACTGAGAACTGTAAACTGAGAACTGTAAACTGTGAACTGTGAAGTATGAACTGTGAACTGTGAACTGTGATCTGTGGACTGTAACCTGTGCACTGTGAATACTGAAGTTTGAAATGAAGACTGTGAACTGTGAACTGTCACCAGTGAACTGTGAACTGTGAACTGTGAACTGTGAACTGTGAACTGTGAACAGTCAACTGTGAACTGAGAACTGTGAATTGTGATCTGTGGACTGTAACCTGTGCACTGTGAAGACTGAAGTTTGAAATGAAGACTGTGAACTGTGAACTGTGAACTGTGAACTGTGAACTGTCAACTGTGAACTGAGAACTGTAAACTGAGAACTGTAAACTGTGAACAGTGAACTGTGAACTGTGAACTGTGAACTGTGAACTGTGAACTGTGATCTGTGAACTGTGAACTGTGAACTGTGAACTGTGATCTGTGAACTGTGAACTGTGAACTGTGAACTGCGAAGTGTGAACTGTGAACTGTGAACAGTCAACTGTGAACTGTGAACTGTGAATTGTGAAATGAAGACAGTGAACTGTGAACAGTGAACAGTGAACAGTGAACTGTGAACTGTGAACTGTGAACTGTGATCTGTGAAGTGTGAACTGTGAACTGTGAACTGTGAACTGCGAAGTGTGAACTGTGAACTGTGAACTGTGAACTGTGAACTCTGATCTGTGAACTCTGATCTGTGAACTGATAAATGTGAACTGTGATCTGTGGACTGTGAACTGTGCACTGTGAAGACTGAAGTGTGAAATGAAGACTGTGAACTGTGAACTGTGAACTGTGAACTGTGAACAGTGAACTGTGAACTGTGAATTGTGCACTGTGAACTGTCAACTGTGAACTGAGTACTGTAAACTGTGAACTGTGAACTGAGAACTGTGAACTGTGATCTGTGGACTGTAACCTGTGCACTGTGAACTGTGAACTGTGAACTGTGAACTGTGAAATGCGAAGTGTGAACTGTGAACTGTGAACTGTGATCTGTGAACTGTGAAGTGTGAACTGTGAACTGTGAACTGTGATCTGTGAACTGTGAACTGTGAACTGTGAACTGCGAAGTGTGAACTGTGAACTGTGAACAGTCAACTGTGAACTGTGAACTGTGAATTGTGAAATGAAGACTGTGAACTGTGAACAGTGAACAGTGAACAGTGAACAGTGAACTGTGAACTGTGAATTGTGAACAGTGAACTGTGGACTGTGAACTGTGAACTGTGAAGTGTGAACTGTGAACTGTGAACTGTCAACTGTGAAGTGTGAACTGTGAACTGTGAACTGTGAACTGCGAAGTGTGAACTGTGAACTGTGAACAGTCAACTGTGAACTGAGAACTGTGAATTGTGAAATGAAGACTGTGAACTGTGAACTGTGAACTGTGAACAGTGAACAGTGAACTGTGAACTGTGAATTGTGAACTGTGAACTGTGAATTGTGAACAGTGAACTGTGGACTGTGAACTGTGAACTGTGAAGTGTGAACTGTGAACTGTGAACTGAGAACTGTAAACTGTGAACTGTGAACTGTGATCTGTGAACTGTGAACTGTGAACTGTGAACTGTGAACTGTGAACTGTGAACAGTCAACTGTGAACTGTGAACTGTGAATTGTGAAATGAAGACTGTGAACTGTGAACAGTGAACTGTGAACTGTGAAGTGTGAACTGTGAACTGTGAACTGTCAACTGTGAACTGAGAACTGTAAACTGAGAACTGTAAACTGTGAACAGTGAACAGTGAACTGTCAACTGTGAACTGTGATCTGTGAACTGTGAACTGTGAACTGTCAACTGTGAACTGTGAACTGTGAACTGAGAACTGTAAACTGAGAACTGTAAACTGTGAACAGTGAACTGTGAATTGTGCACTGTGAACTGTCAACTGTGAACTGAGTACTGTAAACTGTGAACTGTGAACTGAGAACTGTGAACTGTGATCTGTGGACTGTAACCTGTGCACTGTGAACTGTGAACTGTGAACTGTGAACTGTGAACTGTGAACTGTGAAATGCGAAGTGTGAACTGTGAACTGTGAACTGTGATCTGTGAACTGTGAAGTGTGAACTGTGAACTGTGAACTGTGATCTGTGAACTGTGAACTGTGAACTGTGAACTGCGAAGTGTGAACTGTGAACTGTGAACAGTCAACTGTGAACTGTGAACTGTGAATTGTGAAATGAAGACTGTGAACTGTGAACAGTGAACAGTGAACAGTGAACAGTGAACAGTGAACAGTGAACTGTGAACTGTGAATTGTGAACAGTGAACTGTGGACTGTGAACTGTGAACTGTGAAGTGTGAACTGTGAACTGTGAACTGTCAACTGTGAAGTGTGAACTGTGAACTGTGAACTGTGAACTGCGAAGTGTGAACTGTGAACTGTGAACAGTCAACTGTGAACTGAGAACTGTGAATTGTGAAATGAAGACTGTGAACTGTGAACAGTCAACTGTGAACTGAGAACTGTGAATTGTGAAATGAAGACTGTGAACTGTGAACTGTGAACTGTGAACAGTGAACTGTGAACTGTGAAGTGTGAACTGTGAACTGTGAACTGTCAACTGTGAACTGAGAACTGTGAACTGAGAACTGTAAACTGAGAACTGTAAACTGTGAACAGTGAACAGTGAACTGTCAACTGTGAACTGTGATCTGTGAACTGTGAACTGTGAACTGTCAACTGTGAACTGTGAACTGTGAACTGAGAACTGTAAACTGAGAACTGTAAACTGTGAACAGTGAACTCTGAACTGTGAACTGTGATCTGTGATCTGTGAACTGTGAACTGTGAACTGTGAACTGTGAACTGTGAATTGAGAACTGTGAATAGTGAACTGTGGACTGTGAACTGTCAACTGTGAACTGTGAACTGCGAACTGTGAAGTGTGAAATGAAGACTGTGAACTGTGATCTGTGAACTGAGAACTGTGAGCTGTGAAATGTGAACTGTGAACTGTGAACTGTGATCTGTGAACAGTGAACTGTGGTTTGTAATCTGTGAACTGTGAACTGTGAACTGTGAAATGAAGACTGTGAACTGTGATCTGTGAACTGTGAACTGTGAACTGTGAACTATGATCTGTGAAGTGTGAAGTGTGTACTGTGAACTGTGAACTGTGAACTGCGAAGTGTGAACTGTGAACTGTGAACTGTGAACTATGAACTGAGAACTGTAAACTGTGAACTGTGAACTGTGAACTGTGAACTGTGAACTGTGAACTCTGATCTGTGAACTGATAAATGTGAACTGTGATCTGTGGACTGTGAACTGTGCACTGTGAAGACTGAAGTGTGAAATGAAGACTGTGAACTGTGAACTGTGAACTGTGAACAGTGAACTGTGAACTGTGAATTGTGCACTGTGAACTGTCAACTGTGAACTGAGAACTGTAAACTGTGAACTGTGAACTGAGAACTGTGAACAGTGATCTGTGGACTGTAACCTGTGCACTGTGAACTGTGAACTGTGAACTGTGAACTGTGAACTGTGAACTGTGAACTGTGAACTGCGAAGTGTGAACTGTGAACTGTGAACTGTGAACTGTGATCTGTGAACTGTGAAGTGTGAACTGTGAACTGTGAACTGTGAACTGCGAAGTGTGAACTGTGAACTGTGAACAGTCAACTGTGAACTGAGAACTGTGAATTGTGAAATGAAGACTGTGAACTGTGAACTGTGAACTGTGAACAGTGAACAGTGAACAGTGAACAGTGAACTGTGAACAGTGAACTGTGGACTGTGAACTGTGAACTGTGAAGTGTGAACTGTGAACTGTGAACTGAGAACTGTAAACTGAGAACTGTAAACTGTGAACAGTGAACTGTCAACTGTGAACTGTGAACTGTGATCTGTGAACTGTGAACTGTGAACTGTGAACTGTGAACTGTGAACTGTGAACTGTGAACTGTGAACTGTGAACTGCGAAGTGTGAACTGTGAACTGTGAACAGTCAACTGTGAGCTGAGAACTGTGAATTGTGAAATGAAGACTGTGAACTGTGAACTGTGAAGTGTGAACAGTGAACAGTGAACAGTGAACAGTGAACTGTGAACTGTGAACTGGGAACTGTGATCTGTGAACTGTGAACTGTGAACTGTGAATTGTGAATTGTGAACAGTGAACTGTGAACTGTGAACTGCGAAATGTGAACTGTGACCTGCGAACTGGGAACTGGGAACTGGGAACTGTGAAGTGTGAACTGTGAACTGTGATCTGTGAACTGTGAAGTGTGAACTGTGAACTGCGAAGTGTGAACTGTGAACTGTGAACTGTCAACTGTGAACTGAGAACTGTAAACTGTGAACTGTGAACTGTGAACTGTGAACTGTGAACTGTGATCTGTGAACTGTGAACTGCGAACTGTGAAGTGTGAAATGAAGACTGTGAACTCTGATCTGTGAACTGAGAAATGTGAACTGTGATCTGTGGACTGTGAACTGTGAACTGTGAACTGTGAACTGTGGACTGTGAACTGTGAACTGTGAAGTGTGAACTGTGAACTGTGAACTGTGAACTGTGAACTGAGAACTGTAAACTGAGAACTGTAAACTGTGAACAGTGAACTGTCAACTGTGAACTGTGAACTGTGATCTGTGAACTGTGAACTGTGAACTGTGAACTGCGAAGTGTGAACTGTGAACTGTGAACAGTCAACTGTGAGCTGAGAACTGTGAATTGTGAAATGAAGACTGTGAACTGTGAACTGTGAACTGTGAACAGTGAACAGTGAACAGTGAACAGTGAACTGTGAACTGTGAACTGTGAACTGTGAACTGTGAACTGTGAACTGTGAACTGTGAACTGTGAACTGTGAACTGTGAACTGTGAACTGTGAACTGTGAAGTGTGAACTGTGAACTGTGAACTGTGAACTGTCAACTGTGAACTGTCAACTGTGAACTGAGAACTGTAAACTGAGAACTGTAAACTGTGAACAGTGAACTGTGAACTGTGAACTGTGAACTGTGAACTGTGATCTGTGAACTGAGAACTGTGAACTGTGATCTGTGGACTGTAACCTGTGCACTGTGAACTGTGAACTGTGAACTGTGAACTGTGAACTGTGAACTGCGAAGTGTGAACTGTGAACTGTGAACTGTGATCTGTGAACTGTGAAGTGTGAACTGTGAACTGTGAACTGTGATCTGTGAACTGTGAACTGTGAACTGTGAAGTGTGAACTGTGAACTGTGAACTGTGAACTGTCAACTGTGAACTGTCAACTGTGAACTGAGAACTGTAAACTGAGAACTGTAAACTGTGAACAGTGAACTGTGAACTGTGAACTGTGAACTGTGAACTGTGATCTGTGAACTGAGAACTGTGAACTGTGATCTGTGGACTGTAACCTGTGCACTGTGAACTGTGAACTGTGAACTGTGAACTGTGAACTGTGAACTGCGAAGTGTGAACTGTGAACTGTGAACTGTCAACTGTGAAGTGTGAACTGTGAACTGTGAACTGTGAACTGCGAAGTGTGAACTGTGAACTGTGAACAGTCAACTGTGAACTGAGAACTGTGAATTGTGAAATGAAGACTGTGAACTGTGAACTGTGAACTGTGAACAGTGAACAGTGAACAGTGAACTGTGAACTGTGAATTGTGAACAGTGAACTGTGGACTGTGAACTGTGAACTGTGAAGTGTGAACTGTGAACTGTGAACTGTGAACTGTGAACTGTGAATTGTGAACTGTGAATTGTGAACAGTGAACTGTGGACTGTGAACTGTGAACTGTGAACTGTGAAGTGTGAACTGTGAACTGTAAACTGTGAACTGTGAACTGTCAACTGTGAACTGAGAACTGTAAACTGAGAACTGTAAACTGTGAACAGTGAACAGTGAACTGTCAACTGTGAACTGTGATCTGTGGACTTGTGAACTGTGAACTGTCAACTGTGAACTGTGAACTGTGAACTGAGAACTGTAAACTGAGAACTGTAAACTGTGAACAGTGAACTCTGAACTGTGAACTGTGATCTGTGATCTGTGAACTGTGAACTGTGAACTGTGAACTGTGAACTGTGAATTGTGAACAGTGAACTGTGAACTGTGAACTGTGAACTGTGAACTGTGAACTGTGACCTGCGAACTGGGAACTGGGAGCTGCGAACTGTGAACTGTGAACTGTGAACTATGATCTGTGAAGTGTGAAGTGTGAACTGTGAACTGTGAACTGTGAACTGCGAAGTGTGAACTGTGAACTGTGAACTGTGAACTATGAACTGAGAACTGTAAACTGTGAACTGTGAACTGTGAACTGTGAACTCTGATCTGTGAACTGATAAATGTGAACTGTGATCTGTGGACTGTGAACTGTGCACTGTGAAGACTGAAGTGTGAAATGAAGACTGTGAACTGTGAACTGTGAACTGTGAACTGTGAACAGTGAACTGTGAACTGTGAATTGTGCACTGTGAACTGTCAACTGTGAACTGAGAACTGTAAACTGTGAACTGTGAACTGAGAACTGTGAACAGTGATCTGTGGACTGTAACCTGTGCACTGTGAACTGTGAACTGTGAACTGTGAACTGTGAACTGTGAACTGTGAACTGCGAAGTGTGAACTGTGAACTGTGAACTGTGAACTGTGAACTGTGATCTGTGAACTGTGAAGTGTGAACTGTGAACTGTGAACTGTGAACTGCGAAGTGTGAACTGTGAACTGTGAACAGTCAACTGTGAACTGAGAACTGCGAATTGTGAAATGAAGACTGTGAACTGTGAACTGTGAACTGTGAACAGTGAACAGTGAACAGTGAACAGTGAACAGTGAACTGTGAACAGTGAACTGTGGACTGTGAACTGTGAACTGTGAAGTGTGAACTGTGAACTGTGAACTGAGAACTGTAAACTGAGAACTGTAAACTGTGAACAGTGAACTGTCAACTGTGAACTGTGAACTGTGATCTGTGAACTGTGAACTGTCAACTGTGAACTGTGAACTGTGAACTGTGAACTGCGAAGTGTGAACTGTGAACTGTGAACAGTCAACTGTGAGCTGAGAACTGTGAATTGTGAAATGAAGACTGTGAACTGTGAACTGTGAAGTGTGAACAGTGAACAGTGAACAGTGAACAGTGAACAGTGAACAGTGAACTGTGAACTGTGAACTGTGAACTGTGATCTGTGAACTGTGAACTGTGAACTGTGAACTGTGAATTGTGAATTGTGAACAGTGAACTGTGAACTGTGAACTGTGAAATGTGAACTGTGACCTGCGAACTGGGAACTGGGAACTGGGAACTGGGAACTGTGAAGTGTAAACTGTGAACTGTGATCTGTGAACTGTGAAGTGTGAACTGTGAACTGCGAAGTGTGAACTGTGAACTGTGAACTGTCAACTGTGAACTGAGAACTGTAAACTGTGAACTGTGAACTGTGAACTGTGATCTGTGAACTGTGAACTGCGAACTGTGAAGTGTGAAATGAAGACTGTGAACTCTGATCTGTGAACTGAGAAATGTGAACTGTGATCTGTGGACTGTGAACTGTGAACTGTGAACTGTGAACTGTGAACTGTGAACTGTGAACTGTGAAGTGTGAACTGTGAACTGTGAACTGTGAACTGAGAACTGTAAACTGAGAACTGTAAACTGTGAACAGTGAACTGTCAACTGTGAACTGTGAACTGTGAACTGTGAACTGTGAACTGCGAAGTGTGAACTGTGAACTGTGAACAGTCAACTGTGAGCTGAGAACTGTGAATTGTGAAATGAAGACTGTGAACTGTGAACTGTGAACTGTGAACAGTGAACAGTGAACAGTGAACAGTGAACTGTGAACTGTGAACTGTGAACTGTGATCTGTGAACTGTGAACTGTGAACTGTGAATTGTGAATTGTGAACAGTGAACTGTGAACTGTGAACTGTGAAATGTGAACTGTGACCTGCGAACTGGGAACTGGGAACTGTGAAGTGTGAACTGTGAACTGTGATCTGTGAACTGTGAAGTGTGAACTGTGAACTGCGAAGTGTGAACTGTGAACTGAGAACTGTCAACTGTGAACTGAGAACTGTAAACTGTGAACTGTGAACTGTGAACTGTGAACTGTGATCTGTGAACTGTGAACTGCGAACTGTGAAGTGTGAAATGAAGACTGTGAACTCTGATCTGTGAACTGAGAAATGTGAACTGTGATCTGTGGACTGTGAACTGTGCACTGTGAAGACTGAAGTGTGAAATGAAGACTGTGAACTGTGAACTGTGAACTGTGAACAGTGAACTGTGAACTGTGAATTGTGCACTGTGAACTGTCAACTGTGAACTGAGAACTGTAAACTGTGAACTGTGAACTGAGAACTGTGAACTGTGATCTGTGGACTGTAACCTGTGCACTGTGAACTGTCAACTGTGAACTGCGAACTGTGAAGTATGAAATGAAGACTGTGTACTGTGAACTGTGATCTGTAAACAGTGAACTGTGGTCTGTGATCTGTGAACTGTGAACTGCGAACTGTGAAGTGTGAAATAAAGACTGTGAACTGTGATCTGTGAACTGAGAACTGTGAACTGTGAACTGTGGCCTGTGAACTGTGAACTGTGAACTGTGAACTGTGAACTGTGAACTGTGAACTGTGAACTGTGAACTGTGAACTGTGAACTGTGAACTGTGAACTGTGAACTGTGAACTGTGAACTGTGAACTGTGATCTGTGAACTGTGATCTGTGAACTGTGAACTGCGAACTGTGAATTGTTAAATGAAGACTGTGAACTGTGAACTGTGAACTGTGAACAGTGAACAGTGAACAGTGAACAGTGAACTGTGAACTGTGAACTGTGAACTGTGAACTGTGATCTGTGAACTGTGAACTGTGAACTGTGAATTGTGAATTGTGAACAGTGAACTGTGAACTGTCAACTGTGAACTGAGAACTGTAAACTGTGAACAGTGAACTGTGAACTGTGAACTGTGAACTGTGATCTGTGAACTGTGAATTCTGAACTGTGAACTGCGAAGTGTGAACTGCGAAGTGTGAACTGCGAAGTGTGAACTGTGAACTGTGAACTGTGAACTGTGAACTGTGAACTGTGAACTGTGAACTGTGAACTGTGAACTGTGAACTGTGAACTGTGAACTGTGAACTGTGAACTGTGAACTGTGAACTGTGAACTGTGAACTGTCAACTGTGAACTGTCAACTGTGAACTGTCAACTGTGAACTGTCAACTGTGAACTGTCAACTGTGAACTGTCAACTGTGAACTGTCAACTGTGAACTGTCAACTGTGAACTGTGAACTGTGATCTGTGAACTGTGAACTACGAACTGTGAAGTGTGAAATGAAGACTGTGAACTGTGAACTGTGAACTGTGAACAGTGAACTGTGAACTGTGAATTGTGCACTGTGAACTGTCAACCGTGAACTGAGAACTGTAAACTGTGAACTGTCAACTGAGAACTGTGAACTGTGATCTGATGACTGTAACCTGTGCACTGTGAAGACTGAAGTGTGAAATGAAGACTGTGAACTGTGAACTGTGAACAGTGAACTGTGAACTGTGAATTGTGAACTATGTGCTGTGAACTGTCAACTGTGAACTTTGAACTATAAACTGTGAACTGTGAACTGTGAACTGTGATCTGTGTACTGTGAACTGCGAACTGTGAACTGTGAACTGTGAACTGAGAACTGTAAACTGTGAACTGTGAACTGTGAACTGTGAACTGTGAACTGAGAACTGTAAACTGTGAACTGTGAAGTGTGAACTGTGAAGTGTGAACTGTGAACTGTGAACTGTCAACTGTGAACTGAGAACTGTGAACTGTGAACTGTGAACTGTGAACTGTGAACTGTGAACTGTGAACTGCGAAGTGTGTACTGTGAACTGTGAACAGTCAACTGTGAGCTGAGAACTGTGAATTGTGAAATGAAGACTGTGAACTGTGAACTGTGAACTGTGAACTGTGAACTGTGAACTGTGAACTGTGATCTGTGAACTGTGAACTGTGAACTGTGAATTGTGAACAGTGAACTGTGAACAGTGAACTGTGAACTGTGAACTGTGAAATGTGAACTGTGACCTGCGAACTGGGAACTGGGAACTGTGAACTGTGAACTGTGAACTGTGATCTGTGAACTGTGAAGTGTGAACTGTGAACTGTGAACTGCGAAGTGTGAACTGTGAACTGTGAACAGTCAACTGTGAACTGTGAACTGTGAATTGTGAAATGAAGACTGTGAACTGTGAACAGTGAACTGTGAACTGTGAAGTGTGAACTGTGAACTGTGAACTGTGAACTGTCAACTGTGAACTGAGAACTGTAAACTGAGAACTGTAAACTGTGAACAGTGAACAGTGAACTGTCAACTGTGAACTGTGATCTGTGATCTGTGAACTGTGAACTGTGAACTGTCAACTGTGAACTGTCAACTGTGAACTGTGAACTGTGAACTGAGAACTGTAAACTGAGAACTGTAAACTGTGAACAGTGAACTCTGAACTGTGAACTGTGATCTGTGAACTGTGAACTGTGAACTGTGAACTGTGAATTGTGAACAGTGAACTGTGAACTGTGAACTGTGAAATGTGAACTGTGACCTGCGAACTGGGAACTGGGAGCTGTGAACTGTGAACTGTGAACTGTGAACTGTGATCTGTGAAGTGTGAAGTGTGAACTGTGAACTGTGAACTGTGAACTGCGAAGTGTGAACTGTGAACTGTGAACTGTGAACTGTGAACTATGAACTGAGAACTGTAAACTGTGAACTGTGAACTGTGAACTGTGAACTCTGATCTGTGAACTGATAAATGTGAACTGTGATCTGTGGACTGTGAACTGTGCACTGTGAAGACTGAAGTGTGAAATGAAGACTGTGAACTGTGAACTGTGAACTGTGAACAGTGAACTGTGAACTGTGAATTGTGCACTGTGAACTGTCAACTGTGAACTGAGAACTGTAAACTGTGAACTGTGAACTGAGAACTGTGAACAGTGATCTGTGGACTGTAACCTGTGCACTGTGAACTGTGAACTGTGAACTGTGAACTGTGAACTGCGAAGTGTGAACTGTGAACTGTGAACTGTGAACTGTGAACTGTGATCTGTGAACTGTGAAGTGTGAACTGTGAACTGTGAACTGTGAACTGCGAAGTGTGAACTGTGAACTGTGAACAGTCAACTGTGAACTGAGAACTGTGAATTGTGAAATGAAGACTGTGAACTGTGAACTGTGAACTGTGAACAGTGAACAGTGAACAGTGAACAGTGAACTGTGAACAGTGAACTGTGGACTGTGAACTGTGAACTGTGAAGTGTGAACTGTGAACTGTGAACTGTGAACTGTGAACTGAGAACTGTAAACTGAGAACTGTAAACTGTGAACAGTGAACTGTCAACTGTGAACTGTGAACTGTGATCTGTGAACTGTGAACTGTGAACTGTGAACTGTGAACTGTGAGCTGTGAACTGCGAAGTGTGAACTGTGAACTGTGAACAGTCAACTGTGAGCTGAGAACTGTGAATTGTGAACAGTGAACTGTGAACTGTGAACTGTGATCTGTGAACTGTGAACTGTGAACTGTGAATTGTGAATTGTGAACAGTGAACTGTGAACTGTGAACTGTGAACTGTGAACTGTGAAATGTGAACTGTGACCTGCGAACTGGGAACTGGGAACTGTGAAGTGTGAACTGTGAACTGTGATCTGTGAACTGTGAACTGTGAAGTGTGAACTGTGAACTGCGAAGTGTGAACTGTGAACTGTGAACTGTCAACTGTGAACTGAGAACTGTAAACTGTGAACTGTGAACTGTGAACTGTGAACTGTGAACTGTGAACTGTGATCTGTGAACTGTGAACTGCGAACTGTGAAGTGTGAAATGAAGACTGTGAACTCTGATCTGTGAACTGAGAAATGTGAACTGTGATCTGTGAACTGTGAACTGTGAACTGTGAACTGTGAACTGTGAACTGTGATCTGTGAACTGTGAAGTGTGAACTGTGAACTGTGAACTGTGAACTGTGAACTGTGAACTGCGAAGTGTGAACTGCGAAGTGTGAACTGTGAACTGTGAACTGTGAACTGTGAACTGTGAACTGTGAACTGTCAACTGTGAACTGTGAACTGTGAACTGTGAACTGTGAACTGTGATCTGTGAACTGTGAACTACGAACTGTGAAGTGTGAAATGAAGACTGTGAACTGTGAACTGTGAACTGTGAACAGTGAACTGTGAACTGTGAATTGTGAAATGAAGACTGTGAACTGTGAACTGTGAACAGTGAACAGTGAACAGTGAACAGTGAACTGTGAACAGTGAACTGTGGACTGTGAACTGTGAACTGTGAAGTGTGAATTGTGAATTGTGAACTGTGAACTGAGAACTGTAAACTGAGAACTGTAAACTGAGAACTGTAAACTGAGAACTGTAAACTGTGAACAGTGAACTGTCAACTGTGAACTGTGAACTGTGATCTGTGAACTGTGAACTGTGAACTGTGAACTGCGAAGTGTGAACTGTGAACTGTGAACTGTGAACAGTCTTCTGTGAGCTGAGAACTGTGAATTGTGAAATGAAGACTGTGAACTGTGAACTGTGAACAGTGAACAGTGAACAGTGAACAGTGAACAGTGAACTGTGAACTGTGAACTGTGAACTGTGATCTGTGAACTGTGAACTGTGAACTGTGAATTGTGAATTGTGAACAGTGAACTGTGAACTGTGAACTGTGAAATGTGAACTGTGACCTGCGAACTGGGAACTGGGAACTGTGAAGTGTGAACTGTGAACTGTGATCTGTGAACTGTGAAGTGTGAACTGTGAACTGCGAAGTGTGAACTGTGAACTGAGAACTGTCAACTGTGAACTGAGAACTGTAAACTGTGAACTGTGAACTGTGAACTGTGAACTGTGATCTGTGAACTGTGAACTGCGAACTGTGAAGTATGAAATGAAGACTGTGTACTGTGAACTGTGACCTGTAAACAGTGAACTGTGGTCTGTGATCTGTGAACTGTGAACTGCGAACTGTGAAGTGTGAAATAAAGACTGTGAACTGTGATCTGTGAACTGAGAACTGTGAACTGTGAACTGTGGCCTGTGAACTGTGAACTGTGAACTGTGAACTGTGAACTGTGAACTGTCAACTGTGAACTGTGAACTGTGAACTGTGAACTGTGAACTGTGATCTGTGAACTGTGAACTACGAACTGTGAAGTGTGAAATGAAGACTGTGAACTGTGAACTGTGAACTGTGAACAGTGAACTGTGAACTGTGAATTGTGCACTGTGAACTGTCAACCGTGAACTGAGAACTGTAAACTGTGAACTGTCAACTGAGAACTGTGAACTGTGATCTGTGGACTGTAACCTGTGCACTGTGAAGACTGAAGTGTGAAATGAAGACTGTGAACTGTGAACAGTGAACTGTGAACTGTGAATTGTGAACTATGAACTGTGAACTGTCAACTGTGAACTTTGAACTATAAACTGTGAACTGTGAACTGTGAACTGTGAACTGTGATCTGTGTACTGTGAACTGCGAACTGTGAATTGAGAAATGAAGACAGTGAACTGTGATCTGTGAACTGTGAATAGTGAACTGTGGACTGTGAACTGTGAACTGCGAACTGTGAACTGTGAAGTGTGAAGTGAAGACAGTGAACTGTGATGTGTGAACTGAGAACTGTGAACTGTGAATAGTGAACTGTGGACTGTGAACTGTCAACTGTGAACTGCGAACTGTGAAGTGTGAAATGAATACTGTTCTACTGTGGTCTGTGATCTGTGAACTGTGAACTGCGAACTGTGAAGTGTGAAATAAAGACTGTGAACTGTGATCTGTGAACTGAGAACTGTGAACTGTGATCTGTGGACTGTAACCTGTGCACTGCGAAGACTGAAGTTTGAAATGAAGACTGTGAACAGTGAACTGTCACCTGTGAACTGTGAACTGTGAACTGTGAACTGTGAACTGTGAACTGTGAACTGAGAACTGTGAACTGTGAACTGTGGACTGTGAACTGTGAACTGTGATCTGTGAACTGTGAAGTGTGAACTGTGAACTGCGAAGTGTGAACTGTGAACTGAGAACTGTCAACTGTGAACTGAGAACTGTAAACTGTGATCTGTGAACTGTGAACTGTGAACTGTGATCTGTGAACTGTGAACTGCGAACTGTGAAGAGTGAAATGAAGACTTGGAACTGTGATCTGTGAACTGAGAACTGTGAACTGTGAACTGTGGCCTGTGAACTGTGAACTGTGAACTGTGAACTGTGAACTGTGAACTGTGAACTGTGAACTGTGAACTGTGAACTGTGAACTGTGAACTGTGAACTGTGAACTGTGATCTGTGAACTGTGATCTGTGAACTGTGAACTGCGAACTGTGAATTGTGAAATGAAGACTGTGAACTGTGAACTGTGAACTGTGAACAGTGAACAGTGAACAGTGAACAGTGAACAGTGAACAGTGAACTGTGAACTGTGAACTGTGAATTGTGAACAGTGAACTGTGGACTGTGAACTGTGGACTGTGAGCTGTGAACTCTGAAGTGTGAACTGTGAACTGTGAACTGTCAACTGTGAACTGAGAACTGTAAACTGAAAACTGTAAACTGAGAACTGTAAACTGTGATCTGTGAACTGTGAACTGTGAACTGTGAACTGCGAAGTGTGAACTGTGAACTGTGAACAGTCAACTGTGAGCTGAGAACTGTGAATTGTGAAATGAAGACTGTGAACTGTGAACTGTGAACAGTGAACAGTGAACAGTGAACAGTGAACTGTGAACTGTGAACTGTGAACTGTGAACTGTGAACTGTGAACTGTGAACTGTGAACTGTGAACTGTGAACTGTGAACTGTGATCTGTGAACTGTGATCTGTGAACTGTGAACTGCGAACTGTGAATTGTGAAATGAAGACTGTGAACTGTGAACTGTGAACTGTGAACAGTGAACAGTGAACAGTGAACAGTGAACAGTGAACAGTGAACTGTGAACTGTGAACTGTGAATTGTGAACAGTGAACTGTGGACTGTGAGCTGTGAACTCTGAAGTGTGAACTGTGAACTGTGAACTGTCAACTGTGAACTGAGAACTGTAAACTGAAAACTGTAAACTGAGAACTGTAAACTGTGAACAGTGAACTGTCAACTGTGAACTGTGAACTGTGATCTGTGAACTGTGAACTGTGAACTGTGAACTGCGAAGTGTGAACTGTGAACTGTGAACAGTCAACTGTAAGCTGAGAACTGTGAATTGTGAAATGAAGACTGTGAACTGTGAACTGTGAACAGTGAACAGTGAACAGTGAACAGTGAACTGTGAACTGTGAACTGTGAACTGTGAACTGTGAACTGTGAACTGTGAACTGTGAACTGTGAATTGTGAATTGTGAACAGTGAACAGTGAACTGTGAACTGTGAACTGTGAAATGTGAACTGTGACCTGCGAACTGGGAACTGGGAACTGTGAAGTGTGAACTGTGAACTGTGATCTGTGAACTGTGAAGTGTGAACTGTGAACTGCGAAGTGTGAACTGTGAACTGAGAACTGTCAACTGTGAACTGAGAACTGTAAACTGTGAACTGTGAACTGTGAACTGTGAACTATGATCTGTGAACTGTGAACTGCGAACTGTGAAGTATGAAATGAAGACTGTGTACTGTGAACTGTGACCTGTAAACAGTGAACTGTGGTCTGTGATCTGTGAACTGTGAACTGCGAACTGTGAAGTGTGAAATAAAGACTGTGAACTGTGATCTGTGAACTGAGAACTGTGAACTGTGAACTGTGAACTGTGGCCTGTGAACTGTGAACTGTGAACTGTGAACTGTGAACTGTGAACTGTGAACTGTGAAGTGTGAACTGTGAACTGTGAACTGTGATCTGTGAACTGTGAACTGTGAACTGTGAACTGTGAACTGTGAACTGTGAACTGTGAACTGTGATTTGTGAACTGTGAACTACGAACTGTGAAGTGTGAAATGAAGACTGTGAACTGTGAACTGTGAACTGTGAACTGTGAACAGTGAACTGTGAACTGTGAATTGTGCACTGTGAACTGTCAACCGTGAACTGAGAACTGTAAACTGTGAACTGTCAACTGAGAACTGTGAACTGTGATCTGTGGACTGTAACCTGTGCACTGTGAAGACTGAAGTGTGAAATGAAGACTGTGAACTGTGAACTGTGAACAGTGAACTGTGAACTGTGAATTGTGAACTATGAACTGTGAACTGTCAACTGTGAACTTTGAACTATAAACTGTGAACTGTGAACTGTGAACTGTGAACTGTGATCTGTGTACTGTGAACTGCGAACTGTGAATTGAGAAATGAAGACAGTGAACTGTGATCTGTGAACTGTGAATAGTGAACTGTGGACTGTGAACTGTGAACTGCGAACTGTGAACTGTGAAGTGTGAAGTGAAGACTGTGAACTGTGATCTGTGAACTGAGAACTGTGAACTGTGAATAGTGAACTGTGGACTGTGAACTGTCAACTGTGAACTGCGAACTGTGAAGTGTGAAATGAATACTGTTCTACTGTGGTCTGTGATCTGTGAACTGTGAACTGCGAACTGTGAAGTGTGAAATAAAGACTGTGAACTGTGATCTGTGAACTGAGAACTGTGAACTGTGATCTGTGGACTGTAACCTGTGCACTGCGAAGACTGAAGTTTGAAATGAAGACTGTGAACAGTGAACTGTCACCAGTGAACTGTGAACTGTGAACTGTGAACTGTGAACTGTGAACTGAGAACTGTGAACTGTGAACTGTGGACTGTGAACTGTGAACTTTGATCTGTGAACTGTGAAGTGTGAACTGTGAACTGCGAAGTGTGAACTGTGAACTGAGAACTGTCAACTGTGAACTGAGAACTGTAAACTGTGAACTGTGAACTGTGAACTGTGAACTGTGATCTGTGAACTGTGAACTGCGAACTGTGAAGAGTGAAATGAAGACTGTGAACTCTGATCTGTGAACTGAGAAATGTGAACTGTGATCTGTGGACTGTGAACTGTGCACTGTGAAGACTGAAGTGTGAAATGAAGACTGTGAACTGTGAACTGTGAACTGTGAACAGTGAACAGTGAACTGTGAACTGTGAACTGAGAACTGTGAACTGTGATCTGTGGACTGTAACCTGTGCACTGTGAACTGTCAACTGTGAACTGCGAACTGTGAAGTATGAAATGAAGACTGTGAACTGTGAACTGTGAACTGTGAACTGTGAACTGTCAACTGTGAACTGAGAACTGTAAACTGAAAACTGTAAACTGAGAACTGTAAACTGTGAACAGTGAACTGTCAACTGTGAACTGTGAACTGTGATCTGTGAACTGTGAACTGTGAACTGTGAACTGCGAAGTGTGAACTGTGAACTGTGAACAGTCAACTGTAAGCTGAGAACTGTGAATTGTGAAATGAAGACTGTGAACTGTGAACTGTGAACAGTGAACAGTGAACAGTGAACAGTGAACTGTGAACTGTGAACTGTGAACTGTGAACTGTGAACTGTGAACTGTGAACTGTGAACTGTGAATTGTGAATTGTGAACAGTGAACAGTGAACTGTGAACTGTGAACTGTGAAATGTGAACTGTGACCTGCGAACTGGGAACTGGGAACTGTGAAGTGTGAACTGTGAACTGTGATCTGTGAACTGTGAAGTGTGAACTGTGAACTGCGAAGTGTGAACTGTGAACTGAGAACTGTCAACTGTGAACTGAGAACTGTAAACTGTGAACTGTGAACTGTGAACTGTGAACTATGATCTGTGAACTGTGAACTGCGAACTGTGAAGTATGAAATGAAGACTGTGTACTGTGAACTGTGACCTGTAAACAGTGAACTGTGGTCTGTGATCTGTGAACTGTGAACTGCGAACTGTGAAGTGTGAAATAAAGACTGTGAACTGTGATCTGTGAACTGAGAACTGTGAACTGTGAACTGTGGCCTGTGAACTGTGAACTGTGAACTGTGAACTGTGAACTGTGAACTGTGAACTGTGAACTGTGAACTGTGAACTGTGAACTGTGATCTGTGAACTGTGAACTGTGAACTGTGAACTGTGAACTGTGAACTGTGAACTGTGAACTGTGAACTGTGATCTGTGAACTGTGAACTACGAACTGTGAAGTGTGAAATGAAGACTGTGAACTGTGAACTGTGAACTGTGAACTGTGAACAGTGAACTGTGAACTGTGAATTGTGCACTGTGAACTGTCAACCGTGAACTGAGAACTGTAAACTGTGAACTGTCAACTGAGAACTGTGAACTGTGATCTGTGGACTGTAACCTGTGCACTGTGAAGACTGAAGTGTGAAATGAAGACTGTGAACTGTGAACTGTGAACAGTGAACTGTGAACTGTGAATTGTGAACTATGAACTGTGAACTGTCAACTGTGAACTTTGAACTATAAACTGTGAACTGTGAACTGTGAACTGTGAACTGTGATCTGTGTACTGTGAACTGCGAACTGTGAATTGAGAAATGAAGACAGTGAACTGTGATCTGTGAACTGTGAATAGTGAACTGTGGACTGTGAACTGTGAACTGCGAACTGTGAACTGTGAAGTGTGAAGTGAAGACTGTGAACTGTGATCTGTGAACTGAGAACTGTGAACTGTGAATAGTGAACTGTGGACTGTGAACTGTCAACTGTGAACTGCGAACTGTGAAGTGTGAAATGAATACTGTTCTACTGTGGTCTGTGATCTGTGAACTGTGAACTGCGAACTGTGAAGTGTGAAATAAAGACTGTGAACTGTGATCTGTGAACTGAGAACTGTGAACTGTGATCTGTGGACTGTAACCTGTGCACTGCGAAGACTGAAGTTTGAAATGAAGACTGTGAACAGTGAACTGTCACCAGTGAACTGTGAACTGTGAACTGTGAACTGTGAACTGTGAACTGTGAACTGAGAACTGTGAACTGTGAACTGTGGACTGTGAACTGTGAACTTTGATCTGTGAACTGTGAAGTGTGAACTGTGAACTGCGAAGTGTGAACTGTGAACTGAGAACTGTCAACTGTGAACTGAGAACTGTAAACTGTGAACTGTGAACTGTGAACTGTGAACTGTGATCTGTGAACTGTGAACTGCGAACTGTGAAGAGTGAAATGAAGACTGTGAACTCTGATCTGTGAACTGAGAAATGTGAACTGTGATCTGTGGACTGTGAACTGTGCACTGTGAAGACTGAAGTGTGAAATGAAGACTGTGAACTGTGAACTGTGAACTGTGAACAGTGAACAGTGAACTGTGAACTGTGAACTGAGAACTGTGAACTGTGATCTGTGGACTGTAACCTGTGCACTGTGAACTGTCAACTGTGAACTGCGAACTGTGAAGTATGAAATGAAGACTGTGAACTGTGAACTGTGAACTGTGAACTGTGAACTGTGATCTGTGAACTGTGATCTGTGAACTGTGAACTGCGAACTGTGAATTGTGAAATGAAGACTGTGAACTGTGAACTGTGAACTGTGAACAGTGAACAGTGAACAGTGAACAGTGAACTGTGAACTGTGAACTGTGAATTGTGAACAGTGAACTGTGGACTGTGAACTGTGAACTGTGAAGTGTGAACTGTGAACTGTGAACTGTCAACTGTGAACTGAGAACTGTAAACTGTGAACAGTGAACTGTGAACTGTGAACTGTGAACTGTGATCTGTGAACTGTGAATTCTGAACTGTGAACTGCGAAGTGTGAACTGCGAAGTGTGAAATGTGAACTGTGAACTGTGAACTGTCAAGTGTGAACTGTCAAGTGTGAACTGTCAAGTGTGAACTGTCAAGTGTGAACTGTCAAGTGTGAACTGTGAACTGTGAACTGTGAACTGTGAACTGTGATCTGTGAACTGTGAACTACGAACTGTGAAGTGTGAAATGAAGACTGTGAACTGTGAACTGTGAACTGTGAACAGTGAACTGTGAACTGTGAATTGTGCACTGTGAACTGTCAACCGTGAACTGAGAACTGTAAACTGTGAACTGTCAACTGAGAACTGTGAAGACTGAAGTGTGAAATGAAGACTGTGAACTGTGAACAGTGAACTGTGAACTGTGAATTGTGAACTATGAACTGTGAACTGTCAACTGTGAACTTTGAACTATAAACTGTGAACTGTGAACTGTGAACTGTGATCTGTGTACTGTGAACTGCGAACTGTGAATTGAGAAATGAAGACAGTGAACTGTGATCTGTGAACTGTGAATAGTGAACTGTGGACTGTGAACTGTGAACTGCGAACTGTGAACTGTGAAGTGTGAAGTGAAGACTGTGAACTGTGAACTGTGAACTGTGAACAGTGAACTGTGAACTGTGAATTGTGCACTGTGAACTGTCAACCGTGAACTGAGAACTGTAAACTGTGAACTGTCAACTGAGAACTGTGAACTGTGATCTGATGACTGTAACCTGTGCACTGTGAAGACTGAAGTGTGAAATGAAGACTGTGAACTGTGAACTGTGAACAGTGAACTGTGAACTGTGAATTGTGAACTATGTGCTGTGAACTGTCAACTGTGAACTTTGAACTATAAACTGTGAACTGTGAACTGTGAACTGTGATCTGTGTACTGTGAACTGCGAACTGTGAACTGTGAACTGTGAACTGAGAACTGTAAACTGTGAACTGTGAACTGTGAACTGTGAACTGTGAACTGTGAACTGTGAACTGAGAACTGTAAACTGTGAACTGTGAAGTGTGAACTGTGAAGTGTGAACTGTGAACTGTGAACTGTCAACTGTGAACTGAGAACTGTGAACTGTGAACTGTGAACTGTGAACTGTGAACTGTGAACTGCGAAGTGTGTACTGTGAACTGTGAACAGTCAACTGTGAGCTGAGGACTGTGAATTGTGAAATGAAGACTGTGAACTGTGAACTGTGAACTGTGAACTGTGAACTGTGATCTGTGAACTGTGAACTGTGAACTGTGAATTGTGAACAGTGAACTGTGAACTGTGAACTGTGAAATGTGAACTGTGACCTGCGAACTGGGAACTGGGAACTGTGAACTGTGAACTGTGAACTGTGATCTGTGAACTGTGAAGTGTGAACTGTGAACTGTGAACTGCGAAGTGTGAACTGTGAACTGTGAACAGTCAACTGTGAACTGTGAACTGTGAATTGTGAAATGAAGACTGTGAACTGTGAACAGTGAACTGTGAACTGTGAAGTGTGAACTGTGAACTGTGAACTGTGAACTGTCAACTGTGAACTGAGAACTGTAAACTGAGAACTGTAAACTGTGAACAGTGAACAGTGAACTGTCAACTGTGAACTGTGAACTGTGATCTGTGATCTGTGAACTGTGAACTGTGAACTGTCAACTGTGAACTGTCAACTGTGAACTGTGAACTGTGAACTGAGAACTGTAAACTGAGAACTGTAAACTGTGAACAGTGAACTCTGAACTGTGAACTGTGATCTGTGAACTGTGAACTGTGAACTGTGAACTGTGAATTGTGAACAGTGAACTGTGAACTGTGAACTGTGAAATGTGAACTGTGACCTGCGAACTGGGAACTGGGAGCTGTGAACTGTGAACTGTGAACTGTGAACTGTGATGTGTGAAGTGTGAAGTGTGAACTGTGAACTGTGAACTGTGAACTGCGAAGTGTGAACTGTGAACTGTGAACTGTGAACTATGAACTGAGAACTGTAAACTGTGAACTGTGAACTGTGAACTGTGAACTCTGATCTGTGAACTGATAAATGTGAACTGTGATCTGTGGACTGTGAACTGTGCACTGTGAAGACTGAAGTGTGAAATGAAGACTGTGAACTGTGAACTGTGAACTGTGAACAGTGAACTGTGAACTGTGAATTGTGCACTGTGAACTGTCAACTGTGAACTGAGAACTGTAAACTGTGAACTGTGAACTGAGAACTGTGAACAGTGATCTGTGGACTGTAACCTGTGCACTGTGAACTGTGAACTGTGAACTGTGAACTGTGAACTGTGAACTGCGAAGTGTGAACTGTGAACTGTGAACTGTGAACTGTGAACTGTGATCTGTGAACTGTGAAGTGTGAACTGTGAACTGTGAACTGTGAACTGTGAACTGCGAAGTGTGAACTGTGAACTGTGAACAGTCAACTGTGAACTGAGAACTGTGAATTGTGAAATGAAGACTGTGAACTGTGAACTGTGAACTGTGAACAGTGAACAGTGAACAGTGAACAGTGAACTGTGAACAGTGAACTGTGGACTGTGAACTGTGAACTGTGAAGTGTGAACTGTGAACTGTGAACTGTGAACTGAGAACTGTAAACTGAGAACTGTAAACTGTGAACAGTGAACTGTCAACTGTGAACTGTGAACTGTGATCTGTGAACTGTGAACTGTGAACTGTGAACTGTGAACTGTGAACTGTGAGCTGTGAACTGCGAAGTGTGAACTGTGAACTGTGAACAGTCAACTGTGAGCTGAGAACTGTGAATTGTGAACTGTGAACTGTGAACTGTGAACTGTGAACTGTGAACTGTGAACAGTGAACAGTGAACAGTGAACAGTGAACTGTGAACTGTGAACTGTGAACTGTGAACTGTGATCTGTGAACTGTGAACTGTGAACTGTGAATTGTGAATTGTGAACAGTGAACTGTGAACTGTGAACTGTGAACTGTGAAATGTGAAATGTGAACTGTGACCTGCGAACTGGGAACTGGGAACTGTGAAGTGTGAACTGTGAACTGTGATCTGTGAACTGTGAACTGTGAAGTGTGAACTGTGAACTGCGAAGTGTGAACTGTGAACTGTGAACTGTCAACTGTGAACTGAGAACTGTAAACTGTGAACTGTGAACTGTGAACTGTGAACTGTGAACTGTGAACTGTGAACTGTGATCTGTGAACTGTGAACTGCGAACTGTGAAGTGTGAAATGAAGACTGTGAACTCTGATCTGTGAACTGAGAAATATGAACTGTGATCTGTGAACTGTGAACTGTGAACTGTGAACTGTGAACTGTGAACTGTGATCTGTGAACTGCGAAGTGTGAACTGCGAAGTGTGAACTGTGAACTGTGAACTGTGAACTGTGAACTGTGAACTGTGAACTGTGAACTGTCAACTGTCAACTGTGAACTGTGAACTGTGAACTGTGAACTGTGATCTGTGAACTGTGAACTACGAACTGTGAAGTGTGAAATGAAGACTGTGAACTGTGAACTGTGAACTGTGAACAGTGAACTGTGAACTGTGAATTGTGAAATGAAGACTGTGAACTGTGAACTGTGAACAGTGAACAGTGAACAGTGAACAGTGAACTGTGAACAGTGAACTGTGGACTGTGAACTGTGAACTGTGAAGTGTGAATTGTGAACTGTGAACTGAGAACTGTAAACTGAGAACTGTAAACTGAGAACTGTAAACTGAGAACTGTAAACTGTGAACAGTGAACTGTCAACTGTGAACTGTGAACTGTGATCTGTGAACTGTGAACTGTGAACTGTGAACTGCGAAGTGTGAACTGTGAACTGTGAACAGTCAACTGTGAGCTGAGAACTGTGAATTGTGAAATAAAGACTGTGAACTGTGAACTGTGAACAGTGAACAGTGAACAGTGAACAGTGAACTGTGAACTGTGAACTGTGAACTGTGATCTGTGAACTGTGAACTGTGAACTGTGAATTGTGAATTGTGAACAGTGAACTGTGAACTGTGAACTGTGAACAGTGAACTGTCAACTGTGAACTGGGAACTGGGAACTGTGAAGTGTGAACTGTGAACTGTGATCTGTGAACTGTGAAGTGTGAACTGTGAACTGCGAAGTGTGAACTGTGAACTGTGAACAGTCAACTGTGAGCTGAGAACTGTGAATTGTGAACTGTGAACTGTGAACTGTGAACTGTGAACAGTGAACAGTGAACAGTGAACAGTGAACTGTGAACTGTGAACTGTGAACTGTGATCTGTGAACTGTGAACTGTGAACTGTGAATTGTGAATTGTGAACAGTGAACTGTGAACTGTGAACTGTGAACTGTGAACTGTGAACTGTGAAATGTGAACTGTGACCTGCGAACTGGGAACTGGGAACTGTGAAGTGTGAACTGTGAACTGTGATCTGTGAACTGTGAACTGTGAAGTGTGAACTGTGAACTGCGAAGTGTGAACTGTGAACTGTGAACTGTGAACTGTGAACTGAGAACTGTAAACTGTGAACTGTGAACTGTGAACTGTGAACTGTGAACTGTGAACTGTGATCTGTGAACTGTGAACTGCGAACTGTGAAGTGTGAAATGAAGACTGTGAACTCTGATCTGTGAACTGAGAAATGTGAACTGTGATCTGTGAACTGTGAACTGTGAACTGTGAACTGTGACCTGTGAACTGTGAACTGTGATCTGTGAACTGCGAAGTGTGAACTGCGAAGTGTGAACTGTGAACTGTGAACTGTGAACTGTGAACTGTGAACTGTCAACTGTGAACTGTGAACTGTCAACTGTGAACTGTGAACTGTCAACTGTGAACTGTGAACTGTGATCTGTGAACTGTGAACTACGAACTGTGAAGTGTGAAATGAAGACTGTGAACTGTGAACTGTGAACTGTGAACTGTGAACAGTGAACTGTGAACTGTGAATTGTGAAATGAAGACTGTGAACTGTGAACTGTGAACAGTGAACAGTGAACAGTGAACAGTGAACTGTGAACAGTGAACTGTGGACTGTGAACTGTGAACTGTGAAGTGTGAATTGTGAACTGTGAACTGAGAACTGTAAACTGAGAACTGTAAACTGAGAACTGTAAACTGAGAACTGTAAACTGTGAACAGTGAACTGTCAACTGTGAACTGTGAACTGTGATCTGTGAACTGTGAACTGTGAACTGTGAACTGCGAAGTGTGAACTGTGAACTGTGAACAGTCAACTGTGAGCTGAGAACTGTGAATTGTGAAATGAAGACTGTGAACTGTGAACTGTGAACAGTGAACAGTGAATAGTGAACAGTGAACTGTGAACTGTGAACTGTGAACTGTGAACTGTGATCTGTGAACTGTGAACTGTGAACTGTGAATTGTGAATTGTGAACAGTGAACTGTGAACTGTGAACTGTGAAATGTGAACTGTGACCTGCGAACTGGGAACTGGGAACTGTGAAGTGTGAACTGTGAACTGTGATCTGTGAACTGTGAAGTGTGAACTGTGAACTGCGAAGTGTGAACTGTGAACTGAGAACTGTCAACTGTGAACTGAGAACTGTAAACTGTGAACTGTGAACTGTGAACTGTGAACTGTGATCTGTGAACTGTGAACTGCGAACTGTGAAGTATGAAATGAAGACTGTGTACTGTGAACTGTGACCTGTAAACAGTGAACTGTGGTCTGTGATCTGTGAACTGTGAACTGCGAACTGTGAAGTGTGAAATAAAGACTGTGAACTGTGATCTGTGAACTGAGAACTGTGAACTGTGAACTGTGAACTGTGAACTGTGAACTGTGAACTGTGAACTGTCAACTGTGAACTGTCAACTGTGAACTGTGAACTGTGAACTGTGAACTGTGAACTGTGATCTGTGAACTGTGAACTACGAACTGTGAAGTGTGAAATGAAGACTGTGAACTGTGAACTGTGAACTGTGAACAGTGAACTGTGAACTGTGAATTGTGCACTGTGAACTGTCAACCGTGAACTGAGAACTGTAAACTGTGAACTGTCAACTGAGAACTGTGAACTGTGATCTGTGGACTGTAACCTGTGCACTGTGAAGACTGAAGTGTGAAATGAAGACTGTGAACTGTGAACTGTGAACAGTGAACTGTGAACTGTGAATTGTGAACTATGAACTGTGAACTGTCAACTGTGAACTTTGAACTATAAACTGTGAACTGTGAACTGTGAACTGTGAACTGTGATCTGTGTACTGTGAACTGCGAACTGTGAATTGAGAAATGAAGACAGTGAACTGTGATCTGTGAACTGTGAATAGTGAACTGTGGACTGTGAACTGTGAACTGCGAACTGTGAACTGTGAAGTGTGAAGTGAAGACAGTGAACTGTGATGTGTGAACTGAGAACTGTGAACTGTGAATAGTGAACTGTGGACTGTGAACTGTCAACTGTGAACAGCGAACTGTGAAGTGTGAAATGAATACTGTTCTACTGTGGTCTGTGATCTGTGAACTGTGAACTGCGAACTGTGAAGTGTGAAATAAAGACTGTGAACTGTGATCTGTGAACTGAGAACTGTGAACTGTGATCTGTGGACTGTAACCTGTGCACTGCGAAGACTGAAGTTTGAAATGAAGACTGTGAACAGTGAACTGTCACCTGTGAACTGTGAACTGTGAACTGTGAACTGTGAACTGTGAACTGTGAACTGTGAACTGAGAACTGTGAACTGTGAACTGTGGACTGTGAACTGTGAACTGTGATCTGTGAACTGTGAAGAGTGAACTGTGAACTGCGAAGTGTGAACTGTGAACTGAGAACTGTCAACTGTGAACTGAGAACTGTAAACTGTGAACTGTGAACTGTGAACTGTGAACTGTGATCTGTGAACTGTGAACTGCGAACTGTGAAGAGTGAAATGAAGACTGTGAACTCTGATCTGTGAACTGAGAAATGTGAACTGTGATCTGTGGACTGTGAACTGTGCACTGTGAAGACTGAAGTGTGAAATGAAGACTGTGAACTGTGAACTGTGAACTGTGAACAGTGAACAGTGAACTGTGAACTGTGAACTGAGAACTGTGAACTGTGATCTGTGGACTGTAACCTGTGCACTGTGAACTGTCAACTGTGAACTGCGAACTGTGAAGTATGAAATGAAGACTGTGTACTGTGAACTGTGATCTGTAAACAGTGAACTGTGGTCTGTGATCTGTGAACTGTGAACTGCGAACTGTGAAGTGTGAAATAAAGACTTGGAACTGTGATCTGTGAACTGAGAACTGTGAACTGTGAACTGTGGCCTGTGAACTGTGAACTGTGAACTGTGAACTGTGAACTGTGAACTGTGAACTGTGAACTGTGAACTGTGAACTGTGAACTGTGAACTGTGATCTGTGGACTGTGATCTGTGAACTGTGAACTGCGAACTGTGAATTGTGAAATGAAGACTGTGAACTGTGAACTGTGAACTGTGAACAGTGAACAGTGAACAGTGAACAGTGAACAGTGAACAGTGAACTGTGAACTGTGAACTGTGAATTGTGAACAGTGAACTGTGGACTGTGAGCTGTGAACTCTGAAGTGTGAACTGGGAACTGTGAACTGTCAACTGTGAACTGAGAACTGTAAACTGAAAACTGTAAACTGAGAACTGCAAACTGTCAACTGTGAACTGTCAACTGTGAACTGTGAACTGTGATCTGTGAACTGTGAACTGTGAACTGTGAACTGCGAAGTGTGAACTGTGAACTGTGAACAGTCAACTGTGAGCTGAGAACTGTGAATTGTGAAATGAAGACTGTGAACTGTGAACTGTGAACAGTGAACAGTGAACAGTGAACAGTGAACTGTGAACTGTGAACTGTGAACTGTGAACTGTGAACTGTGAACTGTGAACTGTGAACTGTGAATTGTGAATTGTGAACAGTGAACTGTGAACTGTGAACTGTGAAATGTGAACTGTGACCTGCGAACTGGGAACTGGGAACTGTGAAGTGTGAACTGTGAACTGTGATCTGTGAACTGTGAAGTGTGAACTGTGAACTGCGAAGTGTGAACTGTGAACTGAGAACTGTCAACTGTGAACTGAGAACTGTAAACTGTGAACTGTGAACTTTGAACTGTGAACTGTGATCTGTGAACTGTGAACTGCGAACTGTGAAGTATGAAATGAAGACTGTGTACTGTGAACTGTGACCTGTAAACAGTGAACTGTGGTCTGTGATCTGTGAACTGTGAACTGCGAACTGTGAAGTGTGAAATAAAGACTGTGAACTGTGATCTGTGAACTGAGAACTGTGAACTGTGAACTGTGGCCTGTGAACTGTGAACTGTGAACTGTGAACTGTGAACTGTGAACTGTGAACTGTGAACTGTGAACTGTGAACTGTGAACTGTGAACTGTGAACTGTGAACTGTGAACTGTGAACTGTGAACTGTGAACTGTGAACTGTGAACTGTGAACTGTGAACTGTGAACTGTGAACTGTGAACTGTGATCTGTGAACTGTGAACTACGAACTGTGAAGTGTGAAATGAAGACTGTGAACTGTGAACTGTGAACTGTGAACAGTGAACTGTGAACTGTGAATTGTGCACTGTGAACTGTCAACCGTGAACTGAGAACTGTAAACTGTGAACTGTCAACTGAGAACTGTGAACTGTGATCTGTGGACTGTAACCTGTGCACTGTGAAGACTGAAGTGTGAAATGAAGACTGTGAACTGTGAACTGTGAACAGTGAACTGTGAACTGTGAATTGTGAACTATGAACTGTGAACTGTCAACTGTGAACTTTGAACTATAAACTGTGAACTGTGAACTGTGAACTGTGAACTGTGATCTGTGTACTGTGAACTGCGAACTGTGAATTGAGAAATGAAGACAGTGAACTGTGATCTGTGAACTGTGAATAGTGAACTGTGGACTGTGAACTGTGAACTGCGAACTGTGAACTGTGAAGTGTGAAGTGAAGACTGTGAACTGTGATCTGTGAACTGAGAACTGTGAACTGTGAATAGTGAACTGTGGACTGTGAACTGTCAACTGTGAACTGCGAACTGTGAAGTGTGAAATGAATACTGTTCTACTGTGGTCTGTGATCTGTGAACTGTGAACTGCGAACTGTGAAGTGTGAAATAAAGACTGTGAACTGTGATCTGTGAACTGAGAACTGTGAACTGTGATCTGTGGACTGTAACCTGTGCACTGCGAAGACTGAAGTTTGAAATGAAGACTGTGAACAGTGAACTGTCACCTGTGAACTGTGAACTGTGAACTGTGAACTGTGAACTGTGAACTGTGAACTGTGAACTGAGAACTGTGAACTGTGAACTGTGGACTGTGAACTGTGAACTGTGATCTGTGAACTGTGAAGTGTGAACTGTGAACTGCGAAGTGTGAACTGTGAACTGAGAACTGTCAACTGTGAACTGAGAACTGTAAACTGTGAACTGTGAACTGTGAACTGTGAACTGTGATCTGTGAACTGTGAACTGCGAACTGTGAAGAGTGAAATGAAGACTGTGAACTCTGATCTGTGAACTGAGAAATGTGAACTGTGATCTGTGGACTGTGAACTGTGCACTGTGAACTGTGAACTGTGAAGTGTGAACTGTGAACTGTGAACTGTGAACTGTCAACTGTGAACTGAGAACTGTAAACTGTGAACAGTGAACTGTGAACTGTGAACTGTGTACTGTGATCTGTGAACTGTGAATTCTGAACTGTGAACTGCGAAGTGTGAACTGCGAAGTGTGAACTGTGAACTGTGAACTGTGAACTGTCAAGTGTGAACTGTCAAGTGTGAACTGTCAAGTGTGAACTGTCAATTGTGAACTGTCAAGTGTGAACTGTGAACTGTGAACTGTGAACTGTGAACTGTGATCTGTGAACTGTGAACTACGAACTGTGAAGTGTGAAATGAAGACTGTGAACTGTGAACTGTGAACTGTGAACAGTGAACTGTGAACTGTGAATTGTGCACTGTGAACTGTCAACCGTGAACTGAGAACTGTAAACTGTGAACTGTCAACTGAGAACTGTGAAGACTGAAGTGTGAAATGAAGACTGTGAACTGTGAACTGTGAACAGTGAACTGTGAACTGTGAATTGTGAACTATGAACTGTGAACTGTCAACTGTGAACTTTGAACTATAAACTGTGAACTGTGAACTGTGAACTGTGATCTGTGTACTGTGAACTGCGAACTGTGAATTGAGAAATGAAGACAGTGAACTGTGATCTGTGAACTGTGAATAGTGAACTGTGGACTGTGAACTGTGAACTGCGAACTGTGAACTGTGAAGTGTGAAGTGAAGACTGTGAACTGTGATCTGTGAACTGAGAACTGTGAACTGTGAATAGTGAACTGTGGACTGTGAACTGTCAACTGTGAACTGCGAACTGTGAAGTGTGAAATGAATACTGTTCTACTGTGGTCTGTGATCTGTGAACTGTGAACTGCGAACTGTGAAGTGTGAAATAAAGACTGTGAACTGTGATCTGTGAACTGAGAACTGTGAACTGTGATCTGTGGACTGTAACCTGTGCTCTGCGAAGACTGAAGTTTGAAATGAAGACTGTGAACAGTGAACTGTCACCTGTGAACTGTGAACTGTGAACTGTGAACTGTGAACTGTGAACTGTGAACTGAGAACTGTGAACTGTGAACTGTGGACTGTGAACTGTGAACTGTGATCTGTAAACAGTGAACTGTGGTCTGTGATCTGTGAACTGTGAACTGCGAACTGTGAAGTGTGAAATAAAGACTGTGAACTGTGATCTGTGAACTGAGAACTGTGAACTGTGATCTGTGGACTGTAACCTGTGCACTGTGAAGACTGAAGTTTGAAATGAAGACTGTGAACTGTGAACTGTCACCTGTGAACTGTGAACTGTGAACTGTGAACTGTGAACTGTGAACTGTGAACTGTGAACTGTGAACTGTGAACTGTGAACTGTGAACTGTGAACTGTGAACTGAGAACTGTGAACTGTGAACTGTGGACTGTGAACTGTGAACTGTGAACTGTGAACTGAGAACTGTAAACTGTGAACTGTGAACTGTGAACTGTGAACTGTGAACTGAGAACTGTAAACTGTGAACTGTGAAGTGTGAACTGTGATCTGTGGACTGTAACCTGTGCACTGTGAACTGTGAACTGTGAACTGCGAACTGTGAAGTATGAATTGTGAACAGTGAACTGTGGACTGTGAACTGTGAACTGTGAAGTGTGAACTGTGAACTGTGAACTGTAAACTGTGAACTGAGAACTGTAAACTGAGAACTGTAAACTGTGAACAGTGAACTGTCAACTGAGAACTGTGAACTGTGATCTGTGGACTGTAACCTGTGCACTGTGAAGACTGAAGTGTGAAATGAAGACTGTGAACTGTGAACTGTGAACAGTGAACTGTGAACTGTGAATTGTGAACTATGAACTGTGAACTGTCAACTGTGAACTTTGAACTATAAACTGTGAACTGTGAACTGTGAACTGTGAACTGTGATCTGTGTACTTTGAACTGCGAACTGTGAATTGAGAAATGAAGACAGTGAACTGTGATCTGTGAACTGTGAATAGTGAACTGTGGACTGTGAACTGTGAACTGCGAACTGAGAACTGTGAACTGTGAACTGTGGACTGTGAACTGTGAACTGTGATTTGTAAACAGTGAACTGTGGTCTGTGATCTGTGAACTGTGAACTGCGAACTGTGAACAGTGAACTGTCAACTGTGAACTGTGAACTGTGATCTGTGAACTGTGAACTGTGAACAGTGAACTGTGAACTGTGAACTGTGAACTGTGAACTGCGAAGTGTGAACTGTGAACTGTGAACAGTCAACTGTGAGCTGAGAACTGTGAATTGTGAAATGAAGTCTGTGAACTGTGAACTGTGAACTGAGAACTGTCAACTGTGAACTGAGAACTGTAAACTGTGAACTGTGAACTGTGAACTGTGAACTGTGATCTGTGAACTGTGAACTGCGAACTGTGAAGAGTGAAATGAAGACTGTGAACTCTGATCTGTGAACTGAGAAATGTGAACTGTGATCTGTGGACTGTGAACTGTGCACTGTGAAGACTGAAGTGTGAAATGAAGACTGTGAACTGTGAACTGTGAACTGTGAACAGTGAACAGTGAACTGTGAACTGTGAACTGAGAACTGTGAACTGTGATCTGTGGACTGTAACCTGTGCACTGTGAACTGTCAACTGTGAACTGCGAACTGTGAAGTATGAAATGAAGACTGTGAACTGTGAACTGTGAACTGTGAACTGTGAACTGTGATCTGTGAACTGTGATCTGTGAACTGTGAACTGCGAACTGTGAATTGTGAAATGAAGACTGTGAACTGTGAACTGTGAACTGTGAACAGTGAACAGTGAACAGTGAACAGTGAACTGTGAACTGTGAACTGTGAATTGTGAACAGTGAACTGTGGACTGTGAACTGTGAACTGTGAAGTGTGAACTGTGAACTGTGAACTGTCAACTGTGAACTGAGAACTGTAAACTGTGAACAGTGAACTGTGAACTGTGAACTGTGAACTGTGATCTGTGAACTGTGAATTCTGAACTGTGAACTGCGAAGTGTGAACTGCGAAGTGTGAACTGTGAACTGTGAACTGTGAACTGTCAAGTGTGAACTGTCAAGTGTGAACTGTCAAGTGTGAACTGTCAAGTGTGAACTGTCAAGTGTGAACTGTGAACTGTGAACTGTGAACTGTGAACTGTGATCTGTGAACTGTGAACTACGAACTGTGAAGTGTGAAATGAAGACTGTGAACTGTGAACTGTGAACTGTGAACAGTGAACTGTGAACTGTGAATTGTGCACTGTGAACTGTCAACCGTGAACTGAGAACTGTAAACTGTGAACTGTCAACTGAGAACTGTGAAGACTGAAGTGTGAAATGAAGACTGTGAACTGTGAACTGTGAACAGTGAACTGTGAACTGTGAATTGTGAACTATGAACTGTGAACTGTCAACTGTGAACTATGAACTATAAACTGTGAACTGTGAACTGTGAACTGTGATCTGTGTACTGTGAACTGCGAACTGTGAATTGAGAAATGAAGACAGTGAACTGTGATCTGTGAACTGTGAATAGTGAACTGTGGACTGTGAACTGTGAACTGTGAACTGTGAACTGAGAACTGTGAACTGTGAACTGTGGACTGTGAACTGTGAACTGTGATTTGTAAACAGTGAACTGTGGTCTGTGATCTGTGAACTGTGAACTGCGAACTGTGAAGTGTGAAATAAAGACTGTGAACTGTGATCTGTGAACTGAGAACTGTGAACTGTGATCTGTGGACTGTAACCTGTGCACTGTGAAGACTGAAGTTTGAAATGAAGACTGTGAACTGTGAACTGTCACCTGTGAACTGTGAACTGTGAACTGTGAACTGTGAACTGTGAACTGTGAACTGTGAACTGTGAACTGTGAACTGTGAACTGTGAACTGTGAACTGTGATCTGAGAACTGTGAACTGTGAACTGTGGACTGTGAACTGTGAACTGTGAACTGTGAACTGAGAACTGTAAACTGTGAACTGTGAACTGTGAACTGTGAACTGTGAACTGAGAACTGTAAACTGTGAACTGTGAAGTGTGAACTGTGATCTGTGGACTGTAACCTGTGCACTGTGAACTGTGAACTGTGAACTGCGAACTGTGAAGTATGAATTGTGAACAGTGAACTGTGGACTGTGAACTGTGAACTGTGAAGTGTGAACTGTGAACTGTGAACTGTAAACTGTGAACTGAGAACTGTAAACTGAGAACTGTAAACTGTGAACAGTGAACTGTGAACTGAGAACTGTGAACTGTGATCTGTGGACTGTAACCTGTGCACTGTGAACTGTCAACTGTGAACTGCGAACTGTGAAGTATGAAATGAAGACTGTGAACTGTGAACTGTGAACTGTGAACTGTGAACTGTGATCTGTGAACTGTGATCTGTGAACTGTGAACTGCGAACTGTGAATTGTGAAATGAAGACTGTGAACTGTGAACTGTGAACTGTGAACAGTGAACAGTGAACAGTGAACAGTGAACTGTGAACTGTGAACTGTGAATTGTGAACAGTGAACTGTGGACTGTGAACTGTGAACTGTGAAGTGTGAACTGTGAACTGTGAACTGTGAACTGTGAACTGAGAACTGTAAACTGTAAACTGTGAACAGTGAACTGTGAACTGTGAACTGTGAACTGTGATCTGTGAACTGTGAATTCTGAACTGTGAACTGCGAAGTGTGAACTGCGAAGTGTGAACTGTGAACTGTGAACTGTGAACTGTCAAGTGTGAACTGTCAAGTGTGAACTGTCAAGTGTGAACTGTCAAGTGTGAACTGTCAAGTGTGAACTGTGAACTGTGAACTGTGAACTGTGAACTGTGATCTGTGAACTGTGAACTACGAACTGTGAAGTGTGAAATGAAGACTGTGAACTGTGAACTGTGAACTGTGAACAGTGAACTGTGAACTGTGAATTGTGCACTGTGAACTGTCAACCGTGAACTGAGAACTGTAAACTGTGAACTGTCAACTGAGAACTGTGAAGACTGAAGTGTGAAATGAAGACTGTGAACTGTGAACTGTGAACAGTGAACTGTGAACTGTGAATTGTGAACTATGAACTGTGAACTGTCAACTGTGAACTTTGAACTATAAACTGTGAACTGTGAACTGTGAACTGTGATCTGTGTACTGTGAACTGCGAACTGTGAATTGAGAAATGAAGACAGTGAACTGTGATCTGTGAACTGTGAATAGTGAACTGTGGACTGTGAACTGTGAACTGCGAACTGTGAACTGTGAAGTGTGAAGTGAAGACTGTGAACTGTGATCTGTGAACTGAGAACTGTGAACTGTGAATAGTGAACTGTGGACTGTGAACTGTCAACTGTGAACTGCGAACTGTGAAGTGTGAAATGAATACTGTTCTACTGTGGTCTGTGATCTGTGAACTGTGAACTGCGAACTGTGAAGTGTGAAATAAAGACTGTGAACTGTGATCTGTGAACTGAGAACTGTGAACTGTGATCTGTGGACTGTAACCTGTGCTCTGCGAAGACTGAAGTTTGAAATGAAGACTGTGAACAGTGAACTGTCACCTGTGAACTGTGAACTGTGAACTGTGAACTGTGAACTGTGAACTGTGAACTGTGAACTGAGAACTGTGAACTGTGAACTGTGGACTGTGAACTGTGAACTGTGATCTGTAAACAGTGAACTGTGGTCTGTGATCTGTGAACTGTGAACTGCGAACTGTGAAGTGTGAAATAAAGACTGTGAACTGTGATCTGTGAACTGAGAACTGTGAACTGTGATCTGTGGACTGTAACCTGTGCACTGTGAAGACTGAAGTTTGAAATGAAGACTGTGAACTGTGAACTGTCACCTGTGAACTGTGAACTGTGAACTGTGAACTGTGAACTGTGAACTGTGAACTGTGAACTGTGAACTGTGAACTGTGAACTGTGAACTGTGAACTGTGAACTGTGAACTGAGAACTGTGAACTGTGAACTGTGGACTGTGAACTGTGAACTGTGAACTGTGAACTGAGAACTCTAAACTGTGAACTGTGAACTGTGAACTGTGAACTGTGAACTGAGAACTGTAAACTGTGAACTGTGAAGTGTGAACTGTGATCTGTGGACTGTAACCTGTGCACTGTGAACTGTGAACTGTGAACTGCGAACTGTGAAGTATGAATTGTGAACAGTGAACTGTGGACTGTGAACTGTGAACTGTGAAGTGTGAACTGTGAACTGTGAACTGTAAACTGTGAACTGAGAACTGTAAACTGAGAACTGTAAACTGTGAACAGTGAACTGTCAACTGAGAACTGTGAACTGTGATCTGTGGACTGTAACCTGTGCACTGTGAAGACTGAAGTGTGAAATGAAGACTGTGAACTGTGAACTGTGAACTGTGAACTGTGAACTGAGAACTGTGAACTGTGAACTGTGGACTGTGAACTGTGAACTGTGAACTGTGAACTGAGAACTGTAAACTGTGAACTGTGAACTGTGAACTGTGAACTGTGAACTGAGAACTGTAAACTGTGAACTGTGAAGTGTGAACTGTGATCTGTGGACTGTAACCTGTGCACTGTGAACTGTGAACTGTGAACTGCGAACTGTGAAGTATGAATTGTGAACAGTGAACTGTGGACTGTGAACTGTGAACTGTGAAGTGTGAACTGTGAACTGTGAACTGTAAACTGTGAACTGAGAACTGTAAACTGAGAACTGTAAACTGTGAACAGTGAACTGTGAACTGAGAACTGTGAACTGTGATCTGTGGACTGTAACCTGTGCACTGTGAACTGTCAACTGTGAACTGCGAACTGTGAAGTATGAAATGAAGACTGTGAACTGTGAACTGTGAACTGTGAACTGTGAACTGTGATCTGTGAACTGTGATCTGTGAACTGTGAACTGCGAACTGTGAATTGTGAAATGAAGACTGTGAACTGTGAACTGTGAACTGTGAACAGTGAACAGTGAACAGTGAACAGTGAACTGTGAACTGTGAACTGTGAATTGTGAACAGTGAACTGTGGACTGTGAACTGTGAACTGTGAAGTGTGAACTGTGAACTGTGAACTGTCAACTGTGAACTGAGAACTGTAAACTGTGAACAGTGAACTGTGAACTGTGAACTGTGAACTGTGATCTGTGAACTGTGAATTCTGAACTGTGAACTGCGAAGTGTGAACTGCGAAGTGTGAACTGTGAACTGTGAACTGTGAACTGTCAACTGTGAACTGAGAACTGTAAACTGTGAACAGTGAACTGTGAACTGTGAACTGTGAACTGTGATCTGTGAACTGTGAATTCTGAACTGTGAACTGCGAAGTGTGAACTGCGAAGTGTGAACTGTGAACTGTGAACTGTGAACTGTCAAGTGTGAACTGTCAAGTGTGAACTGTCAAGTGTGAACTGTCAAGTGTGAACTGTCAAGTGTGAACTGTGAACTGTGAACTGTGAACTGTGAACTGTGATCTGTGAACTGTGAACTACGAACTGTGAAGTGTGAAATGAAGACTGTGAACTGTGAACTGTGAACTGTGAACAGTGAACTGTGAACTGTGAATTGTGCACTGTGAACTGTCAACCGTGAACTGAGAACTGTAAACTGTGAACTGTCAACTGAGAACTGTGAAGACTGAAGTGTGAAATGAAGACTGTGAACTGTGAACTGTGAACAGTGAACTGTGAACTGTGAATTGTGAACTATGAACTGTGAACTGTCAACTGTGAACTTCGAACTATAAACTGTGAACTGTGAACTGTGATCTGTGTACTGTGAACTGCGAACTGTGAATTGAGAAATGAAGACAGTGAACTGTGATCTGTGAACTGTGAATAGTGAACTGTGGACTGTGAACTGTGAACTGCGAACTGTGAACTGTGAAGTGTGAAGTGAAGACTGTGAACTGTGATCTGTGAACTGAGAACTGTGAACTGTGAATAGTGAACTGTGGACTGTGAACTGTCAACTGTGAACTGCGAACTGTGAAGTGTGAAATGAATACTGTTCTACTGTGGTCTGTGATCTGTGAACTGTGAACTGCGAACTGTGAAGTGTGAAATAAAGACTGTGAACTGTGATCTGTGAACTGAGAACTGTGAACTGTGATCTGTGGACTGTAACCTGTGCTCTGCGAAGACTGAAGTTTGAAATGAAGACTGTGAACAGTGAACTGTCACCTGTGAACTGTGAACTGTGAACTGTGAACTGTGAACTGTGAACTGTGAACTGTGAACTGAGAACTGTGAACTGTGAACTGTGGACTGTGAACTGTGAACTGTGATCTGTAAACAGTGAACTGCGGTCTGTGATCTGTGAACTGTGAACTGCGAACTGTGAAGTGTGAAATAAAGACTGTGAACTGTGATCTGTGAACTGAGAACTGTGAACTGTGATCTGTGGACTGTAACCTGTGCACTGTGAAGACTGAAGTTTGAAATGAAGACTGTGAACTGTGAACTGTCACCTGTGAACTGTGAACTGTGAACTGTGAACTGTGAACTGTGAACTGTGAACTGTGAACTGTGAACTGTGAACTGTGAACTGTGAACTGTGAACTGTGAACTGTGAACTGAGAACTGTGAACTGTGAACTGTGGACTGTGAACTGTGAACTGTGAACTGTGAACTGAGAACTGTAAACTGTGAACTGTGAACTGTGAACTGTGAACTGTGAACTGAGAACTGTAAACTGTGAACTGTGAAGTGTGAACTGTGATCTGTGGACTGTAACCTGTGCACTGTGAACTGTGAACTGTGAACTGCGAACTGTGAAGTATGAATTGTGAACAGTGAACTGTGGACTGTGAACTGTGAACTGTGAAGTGTGAACTGTGAACTGTGAACTGTAAACTGTGAACTGAGAACTGTAAACTGAGAACTGTAAACTGTGAACAGTGAACTGTCAACTGAGAACTGTGAACTGTGATCTGTGGACTGTAACCTGTGCACTGTGAAGACTGAAGTGTGAAATGAAGACTGTGAACTGTGAACTGTGAACAGTGAACTGTGAACTGTGAATTGTGAACTATGAACTGTGAACTGTCAAGTGTGAACTTTGAACTATAAACTGTGAACTGTGAACTGTGAACTGTGATCTGTGTACTGTGAACTGCGAACTGTGAATAGAGAAATGAAGACAGTGAACTGTGATCTGTGAACTGTGAATAGTGAACTGTGGACTGTGAACTGTGAACTGCGAACTGTGAACTGTGAAGTGTGAAGTGAAGACTGTGAACTGTGATCTGTGAACTGAGAACTGTGAACTGTGAATAGTGAACTGTGGACTGTGAACTGTCAACTGTGAACTGCGAACTGTGAAGTGTGAAATGAATACTGTTCTACTGTGGTCTGTGATCTGTGAACTGTGAACTGCGAACTGTGAAGTGTGAAATAAAGACTGTGAACTGTGATCTGTGAACTGAGAACTGTGAACTGTGATCTGTGGACTGTAACCTGTGCTCTGCGAAGACTGAAGTTTGAAATGAAGACTGTGAACAGTGAACTGTCACCTGTGAACTGTGAACTGTGAACTGTGAACTGTGAACTGTGAACTGTGAACTGAGAACTGTGAACTGTGAACTGTGGACTGTGAACTGTGAACTGTGATTTGTAAACAGTGAACTGTGGTCTGTGATCTGTGAACTGTGAACTGCGAACTGTGAAGTGTGAAATAAAGACTGTGAACTGTGATCTGTGAACTGAGAACTGTGAACTGTGATCTGTGGACTGTAACCTGTGCACTGTGAAGACTGAAGTTTGAAATGAAGACTGTGAACTGTGAACTGTCACCTGTGAACTGTGAACTGTGAACTGTGAACTGTGAACTGTGAACTGTGAACTGTGAACTGTGAACTGTGAACTGTGAACTGTGAACTGAGAACTGTGAACTGTGAACTGTGGACTGTGAACTGTGAACTGTGAACTGTGAACTGAGAACTGTAAACTGTGAACTGTGAACTGTGAACTGTGAACTGTGAACTGAGAACTGTAAACTGTGAACTGTGAAGTGTGAACTGTGATCTGTGGACTGTAACCTGTGCACTGTGAACTGTGAACTGTGAACTGCGAACTGTGAAGTATGAATTGTGAACAGTGAACTGTGGACTGTGAACTGTGAACTGTGAAGTGTGAACTGTGAACTGTGAACTGTAAACTGTGAACTGAGAACTGTAAACTGAGAACTGTAAACTGTGAACAGTGAACTGTCAACTGTGAACTGTGAACTGTGATCTGTGAACTGTGAACTGTGAACAGTGAACTGTGAACTGTGAACTGTGAACTGCGAAGTGTGAACTGTGAACTGTGAACAGTCAACTGTGAGCTGAGAACTGTGAATTGTGAAATGAAGTCTGTGAACTGTGAACTGTGAACTGTGAACTGTGAACTGTGATCTGTGAACTGTGAACTGTGAACTGTGAATTGTGAACAGAGAACTGTGAACTGTGAACTGTGAAATGTGAACTGTGACCTGCGAACTGGGAACTGGGAACTGGGAACTGTGAACTGTGAACTGTGAACTGTGATCTGTGAACTGTGAAGTGTGAACTGTGAACTGTGAACTGAGAACTGTGAAGTGTGAAATGAAGACTGTGAACTCTGATCTGTGAACTGCGAAATGTGAACTGTGAACTGTGAAGTGTGAACTGTCAACTGTGAACTGTCAACTGTGAACTGAGAACTGTAAACTGAGAACTGTAAACTGTGAACAGTGAACTGTGAACTGTGAACTGTGAACTGTGATCTGTGAACTGTGAACTGTGATCTGTGAACTGTGAATAGTGAACTGTGGACTGTGAACTGTGAACTGCGAACTGTGAACTGTGAAGTGTGAAGTGAAGACTGTGAACTGTGATCTGTGAACTGAGAACTGTGAACTGTGAATAGTGAACTGTGGACTGTGAACTGTCAACTGTGAACTGCGAACTGTGAAGTGTGAAATGAATACTGTTCTACTGTGGTCTGTGATCTGTGAACTGTGAACTGCGAACTGTGAAGTGTGAAATAAAGACTGTGAACTGTGATCTGTGAACTGAGAACTGTGAACTGTGATCTGTGGACTGTAACCTGTGCTCTGCGAAGACTGAAGTTTGAAATGAAGACTGTGAACAGTGAACTGTCACCTGTGAACTGTGAACTGTGAACTGTGAACTGTGAACTGTGAACTGTGAACTGTGAACTGAGAACTGTGAACTGTGAACTGTGGACTGTGAACTGTGAACTGTGATTTGTAAACAGTGAACTGTGGTCTGTGATCTGTGAACTGTGAACTGCGAACTGTGAAGTGTGAAATAAAGACTGTGAACTGTGATCTGTGAACTGAGAACTGTGAACTGTGATCTGTGGACTGTAACCTGTGCACTGTGAAGACTGAAGTTTGAAATGAAGACTGTGAACTGTGAACTGTCACCTGTGAACTGTGAACTGTGAACTGTGAACTGTGAACTGTGAACTGTGAACTGTGAACTGTGAACTGTGAACTGTGAACTGTGAACTGAGAACTGTGAACTGTGAACTGTGGACTGTGAACTGTGAACTGTGAACTGTGAACTGTGAACTGAGAACTGTAAACTGTGAACTGTGAACTGTGAACTGTGAACTGTGAACTGAGAACTGTAAACTGTGAACTGTGAAGTGTGAACTGTGATCTGTGGACTGTAACCTGTGCACTGTGAACTGTGAACTGTGAACTGCGAACTGTGAAGTATGAATTGTGAACAGTGAACTGTGGACTGTGAACTGTGAACTGTGAAGTGTGAACTGTGAACTGTGAACTGTAAACTGTGAACTGAGAACTGTAAACTGAGAACTGTAAACTGTGAACAGTGAACTGTGAACTGAGAACTGTGAACTGTGATCTGTGGACTGTAACCTGTGCACTGTGAACTGTCAACTGTGAACTGCGAACTGTGAAGTATGAAATGAAGACTGTGAACTGTGAACTGTGAACTGTGAACTGTGAACTGTGATCTGTGAACTGTGATCTGTGAACTGTGAACTGCGAACTGTGAATTGTGAAATGAAGACTGTGAACTGTGAACTGTGAACTGTGAACAGTGAACAGTGAACAGTGAACAGTGAACTGTGAACTGTGAACTGTGAATTGTGAACAGTGAACTGTGGACTGTGAACTGTGAACTGTGAAGTGTGAACTGTGAACTGTGAACTGTCAACTGTGAACTGAGAACTGTAAACTGTGAACAGTGAACTGTGAACTGTGAACTGTGATCTGTGAACTGTGAATTCTGAACTGTGAACTGCGAAGTGTGAACTGCGAAGTGTGAACTGTGAACTGTGAACTGTGAACTGTCAAGTGTGAACTGTCAAGTGTGAACTGTCAAGTGTGAACTGTCAAGTGTGAACTGTCAAGTGTGAACTGTGAACTGTGAACTGTGAACTGTGAACTGTGATCTGTGAACTGTGAACTACGAACTGTGAAGTGTGAAATGAAGACTGTGAACTGTGAACTGTGAACTGTGAACAGTGAACTGTGAACTGTGAATTGTGCACTGTGAACTGTCAACCGTGAACTGAGAACTGTAAACTGTGAACTGTCAACTGAGAACTGTGAAGACTGAAGTGTGAAATGAAGACTGTGAACTGTGAACTGTGAACAGTGAACTGTGAACTGTGAACTGTGAATTGTGAACTATGAACTGTGAACTGTCAACTGTGAACTTTGAACTATAAACTGTGAACTGTGAACTGTGAACTGTGATCTGTGTACTGTGAACTGCGAACTGTGAATTGAGAAATGAAGACTGTGAACTGTGATCTGTGAACTGAGAACTGTGAACTGTGAATAGTGAACTGTGGACTGTGAACTGTCAACTGTGAACTGCGAACTGTGAAGTGTGAAATGAATACTGTTCTACTGTGGTCTGTGATCTGTGAACTGTGAACTGCGAACTGTGAAGTGTGAAATAAAGACTGTGAACTGTGATCTGTGAACTGAGAACTGTGAACTGTGATCTGTGGACTGTAACCTGTGCTCTGCGAAGACTGAAGTTTGAAATGAAGACTGTGAACAGTGAACTGTCACCTGTGAACTGTGAACTGTGAACTGTGAACTGTGAACTGTGAACTGTGAACTGTGAACTGAGAACTGTGAACTGTGAACTGTGGACTGTGAACTGTGAACTGTGATCTGTAAACAGTGAACTGTGGTCTGTGATCTGTGAACTGTGAACTGCGAACTGTGAAGTGTGAAATAAAGACTGTGAACTGTGATCTGTGAACTGAGAACTGTGAACTGTGATCTGTGGACTGTAACCTGTGCACTGTGAAGACTGAAGTTTGAAATGAAGGCTGTGAACTGTGAACTGTCACCTGTGAACTGTGAACTGTGAACTGTGAACTGTGAACTGTGAACTGTGAACTGTGAACTGTGAACTGTGAACTGTGAACTGTGAACTGTGAACTGTGAACTGTGAACTGTGAACTGAGAACTGTGAACTGTGAACTGTGGACTGTGAACTGTGAACTGTGAACTGTGAACTGAGAACTGTAAACTGTGAACTGTGAACTGTGAACTGTGAACTGTGAACTGAGAACTGTAAACTGTGAACTGTGAAGTGTGAACTGTGATCTGTGGACTGTAACCTGTGCACTGTGAACTGTGAACTGTGAACTGCGAACTGTGAAGTATGAATTGTGAACAGTGAACTGTGGACTGTGAACTGTGAACTGTGAAGTGTGAACTGTGAACTGTGAACTGTAAACTGTGAACTGAGAACTGTAAACTGAGAACTGTAAACTGTGAACAGTGAACTGTCAACTGAGAACTGTGAACTGTGATCTGTGGACTGTAACCTGTGCACTGTGAAGACTGAAGTGTGAAATGAAGACTGTGAACTGTGAACTGTGAACTGTGAACTGTGAACTGTGAACTGAGAACTGTGAACTGTGAACTGTGGACTGTGAACTGTGAACTGTGAACTGTGAACTGAGAACTGTAAACTGTGAACTGTGAACTGTGAACTGTGAACTGTGAACTGTGAACTGAGAACTGTAAACTGTGAACTGTGAAGTGTGAACTGTGATCTGTGGACTGTAACCTGTGCACTGTGAACTGTGAACTGTGAACTGCGAACTGTGAAGTATGAATTGTGAACAGTGAACTGTGGACTGTGAACTGTGAACTGTGAAGTGTGAACTGTGAACTGTGAACTGTAAACTGTGAACTGAGAACTGTAAACTGAGAACTGTAAACTGTGAACAGTGAACTGTGAACTGAGAACTGTGAACTGTGATCTGTGGACTGTAACCTGTGCACTGTGAACTGTCAACTGTGAACTGCGAACTGTGAAGTATAAAATGAAGACTGTGAACTGTGAACTGTGAACTGTGAACTGTGAACTGTGATCTGTGAACTGTGATCTGTGAACTGTGAACTGCGAACTGTGAATTGTGAAATGAAGACTGTGAACTGTGAACTGTGAACTGTGAACAGTGAACAGTGAACAGTGAACAGTGAACTGTGAACTGTGAACTGTGAATTGTGAACAGTGAACTGTGGACTGTGAACTGTGAACTGTGAAGTGTGAACTGTGAACTGTGAACTGTCAACTGTGAACTGAGAACTGTAAACTGTGAACAGTGAACTGTGAACTGTGAACTGTGAACTGTGATCTGTGAACTGTGAATTCTGAACTGTGAACTGCGAAGTGTGAACTGCGAAGTGTGAACTGTGAACTGTGAACTGTGAACTGTCAAGTGTGAACTGTCAAGTGTGAACTGTCAAGTGTGAACTGTCAAGTGTGAACTGTCAAGTGTGAACTGTGAACTGTGAACTGTGAACTGTGAACTGTGATCTGTGAACTGTGAACTACGAACTGTGAAGTGTGAAATGAAGACTGTGAACTGTGAACTGTGAACTGTGAACAGTGAACTGTGAACTGTGAATTGTGCACTGTGAACTGTCAACCGTGAACTGAGAACTGTAAACTGTGAACTGTCAACTGAGAACTGTGAAGACTGAAGTGTGAAATGAAGACTGTGAACTGTGAACTGTGAACAGTGAACTGTGAACTGTGAATTGTGAACTATGAACTGTGAACTGTCAACTGTGAACTTTGAACTATAAACTGTGAACTGTGAACTGTGAACTGTGATCTGTGTACTGTGAACTGCGAACTGTGAATTGAGAAATGAAGACAGTGAACTGTGATCTGTGAACTGTGAATAGTGAACTGTGGACTGTGAACTGTGAACTGCGAACTGTGAACTGTGAAGTGTGAAGTGAAGACTGTGAACTGTGATCTGTGAACTGAGAACTGTGAACTGTGAATAGTGAACTGTGGACTGTGAACTGTCAACTGTGAACTGCGAACTGTGAAGTGTGAAATGAATACTGTTCTACTGTGGTCTGTGATCTGTGAACTGTGAACTGCGAACTGTGAAGTGTGAAATAAAGACTGTGAACTGTGATCTGTGAACTGAGAACTGTGAACTGTGATCTGTGGACTGTAACCTGTGCTCTGCGAAGACTGAAGTTTGAAATGAAGACTGTGAACAGTGAACTGTCACCTGTGAACTGTGAACTGTGAACTGTGAACTGTGAACTGTGAACTGTGAACTGTGAACTGAGAACTGTGAACTGTGAACTGTGGACTGTGAACTGTGAACTGTGATCTGTAAACAGTGAACTGTGGTCTGTGATCTGTGAACTGTGAACTGCGAACTGTGAAGTGTGAAATAAAGACTGTGAACTGTGATCTGTGAACTGAGAACTGTGAACTGTGATCTGTGGACTGTAACCTGTGCACTGTGAAGACTGAAGTTTGAAATGAAGACTGTGAACTGTGAACTGTCACCTGTGAACTGTGAACTGTGAACTGTGAACTGTGAACTGTGAACTGTGAACTGTGAACTGTGAACTGTGAACTGTGAACTGTGAACTGTGAACTGTGAACTGTGAACTGAGAACTGTGAACTGTGAACTGTGGACTGTGAACTGTGAACTGTGAACTGTGAACTGTGAACTGAGAACTGTAAACTGTGAACTGTGAACTGTGAACTGTGAACTGTGAACTGAGAACTGTAAACTGTGAACTGTGAAGTGTGAACTGTGATCTGTGGACTGTAACCTGTGCACTGTGAACTGTGAACTGTGAACTGCGAACTGTGAAGTATGAATTGTGAACAGTGAACTGTGGACTGTGAACTGTGAACTGTGAAGTGTGAACTGTGAACTGTGAACTGTAAACTGTGAACTCAGAACTGTAAACTGAGAACTGTAAACTGTGAACAGTGAACTGTCAACTGAGAACTGTGAACTGTGATCTGTGGACTGTAACCTGTGCACTGTGAAGACTGAAGTGTGAAATGAAGACTGTGAACTGTGAACTGTGAACAGTGAACTGTGAACTGTGAATTGTGAACTATGAACTGTGAACTGTCAACTGTGAACTTTGAACTATAAACTGTGAACTGTGAACTGTGAACTGTGATCTGTGTACTGTGAACTGCGAACTGTGAATAGAGAAATGAAGACAGTGAACTGTGATCTGTGAACTGTGAATAGTGAACTGTGGACTGTGAACTGTGAACTGCGAACTGTGAACTGTGAAGTGTGAAGTGAAGACTGTGAACTGTGATCTGTGAACTGAGAACTGTGAACTGTGAATAGTGAACTGTGGACTGTGAACTGTCAACTGTGAACTGCGAACTGTGAAGTGTGAAATGAATACTGTTCTACTGTGGTCTGTGATCTGTGAACTGTGAACTGCGAACTGTGAAGTGTGAAATAAAGACTGTGAACTGTGATCTGTGAACTGAGAACTGTGAACTGTGATCTGTGGACTGTAACCTGTGCTCTGCGAAGACTGAAGTTTGAAATGAAGACTGTGAACAGTGAACTGTCACCTGTGAACTGTGAACTGTGAACTGTGAACTGTGAACTGTGAACTGTGAACTGAGAACTGTGAACTGTGAACTGTGGACTGTGAACTGTGAACTGTGATTTGTAAACAGTGAACTGTGGTCTGTGATCTGTGAACTGTGAACTGCGAACTGTGAAGTGTGAAATAAAGACTGTGAACTGTGATCTGTGAACTGAGAACTGTGAACTGTGATCTGTGGACTGTAACCTGTGCACTGTGAAGACTGAAGTTTGAAATGAAGACTGTGAACTGTGAACTGTCACCTGTGAACTGTGAACTGTGAACTGTGAACTGTGAACTGTGAACTGTGAACTGTGAACTGTGAACTGTGAACTGTGAACTGTGAACTGAGAACTGTGAACTGTGAACTGTGGACTGTGAACTGTGAACTGTGAACTGTGAACTGAGAACTGTAAACTGTGAACTGTGAACTGTGAACTGTGAACTGTGAACTGAGAACTGTAAACTGTGAACTGTGAAGTGTGAACTGTGATCTGTGGACTGTAACCTGTGCACTGTGAACTGTGAACTGTGAACTGCGAACTGTGAAGTATGAATTGTGAACAGTGAACTGTGGACTGTGAACTGTGAACTGTGAAGTGTGAACTGTGAACTGTGAACTGTAAACTGTGAACTGAGAACTGTAAACTGAGAACTGTAAACTGTGAACAGTGAACTGTCAACTGTGAAATGTGAACTGTGATCTGTGAACTGTGAACTGTGAACAGTGAACTGTGAACTGTGAACTGTGAACTGCGAAGTGTGAACTGTGAACTGTGAACAGTCAACTGTGAGCTGAGAACTGTGAATTGTGAAATGAAGTCTGTGAACTGTGAACTGTGAACTGTGAACTGTGAACTGTGATCTGTGAACTGTGAACTGTGAACTGTGAATTGTGAACAGAGAACTGTGAACTGTGAACTGTGAAATGTGAACTGTGACCTGCGAACTGGGAACTGGGAACTGTGAACTGTGAACTGTGAACTGTGATCTGTGAACTGTGAAGTGTGAACTGTGAACTGAGAACTGTGAAGTGTGAAATGAAGACTGTGAACTCTGATCTGTGAACTGAGAAATGTGAACTGTGAACTGTGAAGTGTGAACTGTCAACTGTGAACTGTCAACTGTGAACTGAGAACTGTAAACTGAGAACTGTAAACTGTGAACAGTGAACTGTGAACTGTGAACTGTGAACTGTGATCTGTGAACTGTGAACTGTGATCTGTGAACTGTGAATAGTGAACTGTGGACTGTGAACTGTGAACTGCGAACTGTGAACTGTGAAGTGTGAAGTGAAGACTGTGAACTGTGATCTGTGAACTGAGAACTGTGAACTGTGAATAGTGAACTGTGGACTGTGAACTGTCAACTGTGAACTGCGAACTGTGAAGTGTGAAATGAATACTGTTCTACTGTGGTCTGTGATCTGTGAACTGTGAACTGCGAACTGTGAAGTGTGAAATAAAGACTGTGAACTGTGATCTGTGAACTGAGAACTGTGAACTGTGATCTGTGGACTGTAACCTGTGCTCTGCGAAGACTGAAGTTTGAAATGAAGACTGTGAACAGTGAACTGTCACCTGTGAACTGTGAACTGTGAACTGTGAACTGTGAACTGTGAACTGTGAACTGTGAACTGAGAACTGTGAACTGTGAACTGTGGACTGTGAACTGTGAACTGTGATTTGTAAACAGTGAACTGTGGTCTGTGATCTGTGAACTGTGAACTGCGAACTGTGAAGTGTGAAATAAAGACTGTGAACTGTGATCTGTGAACTGAGAACTGTGAACTGTGATCTGTGGACTGTAACCTGTGCACTGTGAAGACTGAAGTTTGAAATGAAGACTGTGAACTGTGAACTGTCACCTGTGAACTGTGAACTGTGAACTGTGAACTGTGAACTGTGAACTGTGAACTGTGAACTGTGAACTGTGAACTGTGAACTGTGAACTGAGAACTGTGAACTGTGAACTGTGGACTGTGAACTGTGAACTGTGAACTGTGAACTGAGAACTGTAAACTGTGAACTGTGAACTGTGAACTGTGAACTGTGAACTGAGAACTGTAAACTGTGAACTGTGAAGTGTGAACTGTGATCTGTGGACTGTAACCTGTGCACTGTGAACTGTGAACTGTGAACTGCGAACTGTGAAGTATGAATTGTGAACAGTGAACTGTGGACTGTGAACTGTGAACTGTGAAGTGTGAACTGTGAACTGTGAACTGTAAACTGTGAACTGAGAACTGTAAACTGAGAACTGTAAACTGTGAACAGTGAACTATGAACTGAGAACTGTGAACTGTGATCTGTGGACTGTAACCTGTGCACTGTGAACTGTCAACTGTGAACTGCGAACTGTGAAGTATGAAATGAAGACTGTGAACTGTGAACTGTGAACTGTGAACTGTGAACTGTGATCTGTGAACTGTGATCTGTGAACTGTGAACTGCGAACTGTGAATTGTGAAATGAAGACTGTGAACTGTGAACTGTGAACTGTGAACAGTGAACAGTGAACAGTGAACAGTGAACTGTGAACTGTGAACTGTGAATTGTGAACAGTGAACTGTGGACTGTGAACTGTGAACTGTGAAGTGTGAACTGTGAACTGTGAACTGTCAACTGTGAACTGAGAACTGTAAACTGTGAACAGTGAACTGTGAACTGTGAACTGTGAACTGTGATCTGTGAACTGTGAATTCTGAACTGTGAACTGCGAAGTGTGAACTGCGAAGTGTGAACTGTGAACTGTGAACTGTGAACTGTCAAGTGTGAACTGTCAAGTGTGAACTGTCAAGTGTGAACTGTCAAGTGTGAACTGTCAAGTGTGAACTGTGAACTGTGAACTGTGAACTGTGAACTGTGATCTGTGAACTGTGAACTACGAACTGTGAAGTGTGAAATGAAGACTGTGAACTGTGAACTGTGAACTGTGAACAGTGAACTGTGAACTGTGAATTGTGCACTGTGAACTGTCAACCGTGAACTGAGAACTGTAAACTGTGAACTGTCAACTGAGAACTGTGAAGACTGAAGTGTGAAATGAAGACTGTGAACTGTGAACTGTGAACAGTGAACTGTGAACTGTGAATTGTGAACTATGAACTGTGAACTGTCAACTGTGAACTTTGAACTATAAACTGTGAACTGTGAACTGTGAACTGTGATCTGTGTACTGTGAACTGCGAACTGTGAATTGAGAAATGAAGACAGTGAACTGTGATCTGTGAACTGTGAATAGTGAACTGTGGACTGTGAACTGTGAACTGCGAACTGTGAACTGTGAAGTGTGAAGTGAAGACTGTGAACTGTGATCTGTGAACTGAGAACTGTGAACTGTGAACTGTGAATAGTGAACTGTGGACTGTGAACTGTCAACTGTGAACTGCGAACTGTGAAGTGTGAAATGAATACTGTTCTACTGTGGTCTGTGATCTGTGAACTGTGAACTGCGAACTGTGAAGTGTGAAATAAAGACTGTGAACTGTGATCTGTGAACTGAGAACTGTGAACTGTGATCTGTGGACTGTAACCTGTGCTCTGCGAAGACTGAAGTTTGAAATGAAGACTGTGAACAGTGAACTGTCACCTGTGAACTGTGAACTGTGAACTGTGAACTGTGAACTGTGAACTGTGAACTGTGAACTGAGAACTGTGAACTGTGAACTGTGGACTGTGAACTGTGAACTGTGATCTGTAAACAGTGAACTGTGGTCTGTGATCTGTGAACTGTGAACTGCGAACTGTGAAGTGTGAAATAAAGACTGTGAACTGTGATCTGTGAACTGAGAACTGTGAACTGTGATCTGTGGACTGTAACCTGTGCACTGTGAAGACTGAAGTTTGAAATGAAGACTGTGAACTGTGAACTGTCACCTGTGAACTGTGAACTGTGAACTGTGAACTGTGAACTGTGAACTGTGAACTGTGAACTGTGAACTGTGAACTGTGAACTGTGAACTGTGAACTGTGAACTGTGAACTGTGAACTGTGAACTGAGAACTGTGAACTGTGAACTGTGGACTGTGAACTGTGAACTGTGAACTGTGAACTGAGAACTGTAAACTGTGAACTGTGAACTGTGAACTGTGAACTGTGAACTGAGAACTGTAAACTGTGAACTGTGAAGTGTGAACTGTGATCTGTGGACTGTAACCTGTGCACTGTGAACTGTGAACTGTGAACTGCGAACTGTGAAGTATGAATTGTGAACAGTGAACTGTGGACTGTGAACTGTGAACTGTGAAGTGTGAACTGTGAACTGTGAACTGTAAACTGTGAACTGAGAACTGTAAACTGAGAACTGTAAACTGTGAACAGTGAACTGTCAACTGAGAACTGTGAACTGTGATCTGTGGACTGTAACCTGTGCACTGTGAAGACTGAAGTGTGAAATGAAGACTGTGAACTGTGAACTGTGAACTGTGAACTGTGAACTGAGAACTGTGAACTGTGAACTGTGGACTGTGAACTGTGAACTGTGAACTGTGAACTGAGAACTGTAAACTGTGAACTGTGAACTGTGAACTGTGAACTGTGAACTGTGAACTGAGAACTGTAAACTGTGAACTGTGAAGTGTGAACTGTGATCTGTGGACTGTAACCTGTGCACTGTGAACTGTGAACTGTGAACTGCGAACTGTGAAGTATGAATTGTGAACAGTGAACTGTGGACTGTGAACTGTGAACTGTGAAGTGTGAACTGTGAACTGTGAACTGTAAACTGTGAACTGAGAACTGTAAACTGAGAACTGTAAACTGTGAACAGTGAACTGTGAACTGAGAACTGTGAACTGTGATCTGTGGACTGTAACCTGTGCACTGTGAACTGTCAACTGTGAACTGCGAACTGTGAAGTATAAAATGAAGACTGTGAACTGTGAACTGTGAACTGTGAACTGTGAACTGTGATCTGTGAACTGTGATCTGTGAACTGTGAACTGCGAACTGTGAATTGTGAAATGAAGACTGTGAACTGTGAACTGTGAACTGTGAACAGTGAACAGTGAACAGTGAACAGTGAACTGTGAACTGTGAACTGTGAATTGTGAACAGTGAACTGTGGACTGTGAACTGTGAACTGTGAAGTGTGAACTGTGAACTGTGAACTGTCAACTGTGAACTGAGAACTGTAAACTGTGAACAGTGAACTGTGAACTGTGAACTGTGAACTGTGATCTGTGAACTGTGAATTCTGAACTGTGAACTGCGAAGTGTGAACTGCGAAGTGTGAACTGTGAACTGTGAACTGTGAACTGTCAAGTGTGAACTGTCAAGTGTGAACTGTCAAGTGTGAACTGTCAAGTGTGAACTGTCAAGTGTGAACTGTGAACTGTGAACTGTGAACTGTGAACTGTGATCTGTGAACTGTGAACTACGAACTGTGAAGTGTGAAATGAAGACTGTGAACTGTGAACTGTGAACTGTGAACAGTGAACTGTGAACTGTGAATTGTGCACTGTGAACTGTCAACCGTGAACTGAGAACTGTAAACTGTGAACTGTCAACTGAGAACTGTGAAGACTGAAGTGTGAAATGAAGACTGTGAACTGTGAACTGTGAACAGTGAACTGTGAACTGTGAATTGTGAACTATGAACTGTGAACTGTCAACTGTGAACTTTGAACTATAAACTGTGAACTGTGAACTGTGAACTGTGATCTGTGTACTGTGAACTGCGAACTGTGAATTGAGAAATGAAGACAGTGAACTGTGATCTGTGAACTGTGAATAGTGAACTGTGGACTGTGAACTGTGAACTGCGAACTGTGAACTGTGAAGTGTGAAGTGAAGACTGTGAACTGTGATCTGTGAACTGAGAACTGTGAACTGTGAATAGTGAACTGTGGACTGTGAACTGTCAACTGTGAACTGCGAACTGTGAAGTGTGAAATGAATACTGTTCTACTGTGGTCTGTGATCTGTGAACTGTGAACTGCGAACTGTGAAGTGTGAAATAAAGACTGTGAACTGTGATCTGTGAACTGAGAACTGTGAACTGTGATCTGTGGACTGTAACCTGTGCTCTGCGAAGACTGAAGTTTGAAATGAAGACTGTGAACAGTGAACTGTCACCTGTGAACTGTGAACTGTGAACTGTGAACTGTGAACTGTGAACTGTGAACTGTGAACTGAGAACTGTGAACTGTGAACTGTGGACTGTGAACTGTGAACTGTGATCTGTAAACAGTGAACTGTGGTCTGTGATCTGTGAACTGTGAACTGCGAACTGTGAAGTGTGAAATAAAGACTGTGAACTGTGATCTGTGAACTGAGAACTGTGAACTGTGATCTGTGGACTGTAACCTGTGCACTGTGAAGACTGAAGTTTGAAATGAAGACTGTGAACTGTGAACTGTCACCTGTGAACTGTGAACTGTGAACTGTGAACTGTGAACTGTGAACTGTGAACTGTGAACTGTGAACTGTGAACTGTGAACTGTGAACTGTGAACTGTGAACTGTGAACTGTGAACTGTGAACTGAGAACTGTGAACTGTGAACTGTGGACTGTGAACTGTGAACTGTGAACTGTGAACTGAGAACTGTAAACTGTGAACTGTGAACTGTGAACTGTGAACTGTGAACTGAGAACTGTAAACTGTGAACTGTGAAGTGTGAACTGTGATCTGTGGACTGTAACCTGTGCACTGTGAACTGTGAACTGTGAACTGCGAACTGTGAAGTATGAATTGTGAACAGTGAACTGTGGACTGTGAACTGTGAACTGTGAAGTGTGAACTGTGAACTGTGAACTGTAAACTGTGAACTGAGAACTGTAAACTGAGAACTGTAAACTGTGAACAGTGAACTGTCAACTGAGAACTGTGAACTGTGATCTGTGGACTGTAACCTGTGCACTGTGAAGACTGAAGTGTGAAATGAAGACTGTGAACTGTGAACTGTGAACAGTGAACTGTGAACTGTGAATTGTGAACTATGAACTGTGAACTGTCAACTGTGAACTTTGAACTATAAACTGTGAACTGTGAACTGTGAACTGTGATCTGTGTACTGTGAACTGCGAACTGTGAATTGAGAAATGAAGACAGTGAACTGTGATCTGTGAACTGTGAATAGTGAACTGTGGACTGTGAACTGTGAACTGCGAACTGTGAACTGTGAACTGTGAAGTGTGAAGTGAAGACTGTGAACTGTGATCTGTGAACTGAGAACTGTGAACTGTGAATAGTGAACTGTGGACTGTGAACTGTCAACTGTGAACTGCGAACTGTGAAGTGTGAAATGAATACTGTTCTACTGTGGTCTGTGATCTGTGAACTGTGAACTGCGAACTGTGAAGTGTGAAATAAAGACTGTGAACTGTGATCTGTGAACTGAGAACTGTGAACTGTGATCTGTGGACTGTAACCTGTGCTCTGCGAAGACTGAAGTTTGAAATGAAGACTGTGAACAGTGAACTGTCACCTGTGAACTGTGAACTGTGAACTGTGAACTGTGAACTGTGAACTGTGAACTGAGAACTGTGAACTGTGAACTGTGGACTGTGAACTGTGAACTGTGATTTGTAAACAGTGAACTGTGGTCTGTGATCTGTGAACTGTGAACTGCGAACTGTGAAGTGTGAAATAAAGACTGTGAACTGTGATCTGTGAACTGAGAACTGTGAACTGTGATCTGTGGACTGTAACCTGTGCACTGTGAAGACTGAAGTTTGAAATGAAGACTGTGAACTGTGAACTGTCACCTGTGAACTGTGAACTGTGAACTGTGAACTGTGAACTGTGAACTGTGAACTGTGAACTGTGAACTGTGAACTGTGAACTGTGAACTGTGAACTGTGAACTGAGAACTGTGAACTGTGAACTGTGGACTGTGAACTGTGAACTGTGAACTGTGAACTGAGAACTGTAAACTGTGAACTGTGAACTGTGAACTGTGAACTGTGAACTGAGAACTGTAAACTGTGAACTGTGAAGTGTGAACTGTGATCTGTGGACTGTAACCTGTGCACTGTGAACTGTGAACTGTGAACTGCGAACTGTGAAGTATGAATTGTGAACAGTGAACTGTGGACTGTGAACTGTGAACTGTGAAGTGTGAACTGTGAACTGTGAACTGTAAACTGTGAACTGAGAACTGTAAACTGAGAACTGTAAACTGTGAACAGTGAACTGTCAACTGTGAACTGTGAACTGTGATCTGTGAACTGTGAACTGTGAACAGTGAACTGTGAACTGTGAACTGTGAACTGCGAAGTGTGAACTGTGAACTGTGAACAGTCAACTGTGAGCTGAGAACTGTGAATTGTGAAATGAAGTCTGTGAACTGTGAACTGTGAACTGTGAACTGTGAACTGTGATCTGTGAACTGTGAACTGTGAACTGTGAATTGTGAACAGAGAACTGTGAACTGTGAACTGTGAAATGTGAACTGTGACCTGCGAACTGGGAACTGGGAACTGGGAACTGTGAACTGTGAACTGTGAACTGTGAACTGTGATCTGTGAACTGTGAACTGTGAACTGTGAATTGTGAACAGTGAACTGTGAACTCTGAACTGTGAACTGTGAACTGTGAACTGTGAACTGTCAACTGTGAACTGAGAACTGTAAACTGTGAACTGTGAACTGTGAACTGAGAACTGTGAACTGTGATCTGTGGACTGTAACCTGTGCACTGTGAACTGTGAACTGTGAACTGCGAACTGTGAAGTATGAAATGAAGACTGTGTACTGTGAACTGTGATCTATAAACAGTGAACTGTGAACTGTGAACTGCGAAGTGTGAACTGTGAACTGTGAACAGTCAACTGTGAGCTGAGAACTGTGAATTGTGAAATGAAGACTGTGAACTGTGAACTGTGAACAGTGAACAGTGAACAGTGAACAGTGAACTGTGAACTGTGAACTGTGAACTGTGAACTGTGAACTGTGAACTGTGAACTGTGAATTGTGAATTGTGAACAGTGAACTGTGAACTGTGAACTGTGAAATGTGAACTGTGACCTGCGAACTGGGAACTGGGAACTGTGAAGTGTGAACTGTGAACTGTGATCTGTGAACTGTGAAGTGTGAACTGTGAACTGCGAAGTGTGAACTGTGAACTGAGAACTGTCAACTGTGAACTGAGAACTGTAAACTGTGAACTGTGAACTGTGAACTGTGAACTGTGATCTGTGAACTGTGAACTGCGAACTGTGAAGTATGAAATGAAGACTGTGTACTGTGAACTGTGACCTGTAAACAGTGAACTGTGGTCTGTGATCTGTGAACTGTGAACTGCGAACTGTGAAGTGTGAAATAAAGACTGTGAACTGTGATCTGTGAACTGAGAACTGTGAACTGTGAACTGTGGCCTGTGAACTGTGAACTGTGAACTGTGAACTGTGAACTGTGAACTGTGAACTGTCAACTGTCAACTGTGAACTGTGAACTGTGAACTGTGAACTGTGAACTGTGAACTGTGATCTGTGAACTGTGAACTACGAACTGTGAAGTGTGAAATGAAGACTGTGAACTGTGAACTGTGAACTGTGAACAGTGAACTGTGAACTGTGAATTGTGCACTGTGAACTGTCAACCGTGAACTGAGAACTGTAAACTGTGAACTGTCAACTGAGAACTGTGAACTGTGATCTGTGGACTGTAACCTGTGCACTGTGAAGACTGAAGTGTGAAATGAAGACTGTGAACTGTGAACTGTGAACTGTGAACAGTGAACAGTGAACTGTGAACTGTGAACTGAGAACTGTGAACTGTGATCTGTGGACTGTAACCTGTGCACTGTGAACTGTCAACTGTGAACTGCGAACTGTGAAGTATGAAATGAAGACTGTGTACTGTGAACTGTGATCTGTAAACAGTGAACTGTGGTCTGTGATCTGTGAACTGTGAACTGCGAACTGTGAAGTGTGAAATAAAGACTGTGAACTGTGATCTGTGAACTGAGAACTGTGAACTGTGAACTGTGGCCTGTGAACTGTGAACTGTGAACTGTGAACTGTGAACTGTGAACTGTGAACTGTGAACTGTGAACTGTGAACTGTGAACTGTGAACTGTGATCTGTGAACTGTGATCTGTGAACTGTGAACTGCGAACTGTGAATTGTGAAATGAAGACTGTGAACTGTGAACTGTGAACTGTGAACAGTGAACAGTGAACAGTGAACAGTGAACAGTGAACTGTGAACTGTGAATTGTGAACAGTGAACTGTGGACTGTGAACTGTGAACTGTGATCTGTGAACTGTGAACTGTGAACTGTGAACTGCGAAGTGTGAACTGTGAACTGTGAACAGTCAACTGTGAGCTGAGAACTGTGAATTGTGAAATGAAGACTGTGAACTGTGAACTGTGAACTGTGAACTGTGAACTGTGAACTGTGAACTGTGACCTGCGAACTGGGAACTGGGAACTGTGAAGTGTGAACTGTGAACTGTGATCTGTGAACTGTGAAGTGTGAACTGTGAACTGCGAAGTGTGAACTGTGAACTGAGAACTGTCAACTGTGAACTGAGAACTGTAAACTGTGAACTGTGAACTGTGAACTGTGAACTGTGATCTGTGAACTGTGAACTGCGAACTGTGAAGTATGAAATGAAGACTGTGTACTGTGAACTGTGACCTGTAAACAGTGAACTGTGGTCTGTGATCTGTGAACTGTGAACTGCGAACTGTGAAGTGTGAAATAAAGACTGTGAACTGTGATCTGTGAACTGAGAACTGTGAACTGTGAACTGTGGCCTGTGAACTGTGAACTGTGTTCTGTGAACTGTGAACTGTCAACTGTCAACTGTGAACTGTGAACTGTGAACTGTGAACTGTGAACTGTGAACTGTGAACTGTGAACTGTGAACTGTGAACTGTGATCTGTGAACTGTGAACTACGAACTGTGAAGTGTGAAATGAAGACTGTGAACTGTGAACTGTGAACTGTGAACAGTGAACTGTGAACTGTGAATTGTGCACTGTGAACTGTCAACCGTGAACTGAGAACTGTAAACTGTGAACTGTCAACTGAGAACTGTGAACTGTGATCTGTGGACTGTAACCTGTGCACTGTGAAGACTGAAGTGTGAAATGAAGACTGTGAACTGTGAACTGTGAACAGTGAACTGTGAACTGTGAATTGTGAACTATGAACTGTGAACTGTCAACTGTGAACTTTGAACTATAAACTGTGAACTGTGAACTGTGAACTGTGAACTGTGATCTGTGTACTGTGAACTGCGAACTGTGAATTGAGAAATGAAGACAGTGAACTGTGATCTGTGAACTGTGAATAGTGAACTGTGGACTGTGAACTGTGAACTGCGAACTGTGAACTGTGAAGTGTGAAGTGAAGACTGTGAACTGTGATCTGTGAACTGAGAACTGTGAACTGTGAATAGTGAACTGTGGACTGTGAACTGTCAACTGTGAACTGCGAACTGTGAAGTGTGAAATGAATACTGTTCTACTGTGGTCTGTGATCTGTGAACTGTGAACTGCGAACTGTGAAGTGTGAAATAAAGACTGTGAACTGTGATCTGTGAACTGAGAACTGTGAACTGTGATCTGTGGACTGTAACCTGTGCACTGCGAAGACTGAAGTTTGAAATGAAGACTGTGAACAGTGAACTGTCACCAGTGAACTGTGAACTGTGAACTGTGAACTGTGAACTGTGAACTGTGAACTGAGAACTGAGAACTGTGAACTGTGAAGTGTGGACTGTGAACTGTGAACTGTGATCTGTGAACTGTGAAGTGTGAACTGTGAACTGCGAAGTGTGAACTGTGAACTGAGAACTGTCAACTGTGAACTGAGAACTGTAAACTGTGAACTGTGAACTGTGAACTGTGAACTGTGAACTGTGAACTGTGAACTGTGATCTGTGAACTGTGAACTGCGAACTGTGAAGAGTGAAATGAAGACTGTGAACTCTGATCTGTGAACTGAGAAATGTGAACTGTGATCTGTGGACTGTGAACTGTGCACTGTGAAGACTGAAGTGTGAAATGAAGACTGTGAACTGTGAACTGTGAACTGTGAACAGTGAACAGTGAACTGTGAACTGTGAACTGAGAACTGTGAACTGTGATCTGTGGACTGTAACCTGTGCACTGTGAACTGTCAACTGTGAACTGCGAACTGTGAAGTATGAAATGAAGACTGTGTACTGTGAACTGTGATCTGTAAACAGTGAACTGTGGTCTGTGATCTGTGAACTGTGAACTGCGAACTGTGAAGTGTGAAATAAAGTCTGTGAACTGTGATCTGTGAACTGAGAACTGTGAACTGTGAACTGTGGCCTGTGAACTGTGAACTGTGAACTGTGAACTGTGAACTGTGAACTGTGAACTGTGAACTGTGATCTGTGAACTGTGATCTGTGAACTGTGAACTGCGAACTGTGAATTGTGAAATGAAGACTGTGAACTGTGAACTGTGAACTGTGAACAGTGAACAGTGAACAGTGAACAGTGAACTGTGAACTGTGAACTGTGAATTGTGAACAGTGAACTGTGGACTGTGAACTGTGAACTGTGAAGTGTGAACTGTGAACTGTGAACTGTCAACTGTGAACTGAGAACTGTAAACTGAGAACTGTAAACTGTAAACTGTGAACAGTGAACTGTGAACTGTGAACTGTGAACTGTGATCTGTGAACTGTGAATTCTGAACTGTGAACTGCGAAGTGTGAACTGTGAACTGTGAACTGTGAACTGTGAACTGTGAACTGTGAACTGTGAACTGTCAAGTGTGAACTGTCAAGTGTGAACTGTGAACTATGAACTGTGAACTGTGAACTGTGATCTGTGAACTGTGAACTACGAACTGTGAAGTGTGAAATGAAGACTGTGAACAGTGAACTGTGAACTGTGAACAGTGAACTGTGAACTGTGAATTGTGCACTGTGAACTGTCAACCGTGAACTGAGAACTGTAAACTGTGAACTGTCAACTGTGAACTGTCAACTGAGAACTGTGAACTGTGATCTGTGGACTGTAACCTGTGCACTGTGAAGACTGAAGTGTGAAATGAAGACTGTGAACTGTGAACTGTGAACAGTGAACTGTGAACTGTGAATTGTGAACTATGAACTGTGAACTGTCAACTGTGAACTTTGAACTATAAACTGTGAACTGTGAACTGTGAACTGTGATCTGTGTACTGTGAACTGCGAACTGTGAATTGAGAAATGAAGACAGTGAACTGTGATCTGTGAACTGTGAATAGTGAACTGTGGACTGTGAACTGTGAACTGCGAACTGTGAACTGTGAAGTGTGAAGAGAAGACTGTGAACTGTGATCTGTGAACTGAGAACTGTGAACTGTGAATAGTGAACTGTGGACTGTGAACTGTCAACTGTGAACTGCGAACTGTGAAGTGTGAAATGAATACTGTTCTACTGTGGTCTGTGATCTGTGAACTGTGAACTGCGAACTGTGAAGTGTGAAATAAAGACTGTGAACTGTGATCTGTGAACTGAGAACTGTGAACTGTGATCTGTGGACTGTAACCTGTGCACTGCGAAGACTGAAGTTTGAAATGAAGACTGTGAACAGTGAACTGTCACCTGTGAACTGTGAACTGTGAACTGTGAACTGTGAACTGTGAACTGTGAACTGTGAACTGTGAACTGTGAACTGAGAACTGTGAACTGTGAACTGTGATCTGTGGACTGTAACCTGTGCACTGTGAACTGTGAACTGCGAACTGCGAACTGTGAAGTATGAATTGTGAACAGTGAACTGTGGACTGTGAACTGTGAACTGTGAAGTGTGAACTGTGAACTGTGAACTGTAAACTGTGAACTGAGAACTGTAAACTGAGAACTGTAAACTGTGAACAGTGAACTGTCAACTGTGAACTGTGAACTGTGATCTGTGAACTGTGAACTGTGAACAGTGAACTGTGAACTGTGAACTGTGAACTGCGAAGTGTGAACTGTGAACTGTGAACAGTCAACTGTGAGCTGAGAACTGTGAATTGTGAAATGAAGACTGTGAACTGTGAACTGTGAACTGTGAACTGTGAACTGTGATCTGTGAACTGTGAACTGTGAACTGCGAATTGTGAACAGAGAACTGTGAACTGTGAACTGTGAAATGTGAACTGTGACCTGCGAACTGGGAACTGGGAACTGTGAACTGTGAACTGTGATCTGTGAACTGTGAAGTGTGAACTGTGAACTGTGAACTGAGAACTGTGAAGTGTGAAATGAAGACTGTGAACTCTGATCTGTGAACTGAGAAATGTGAACTGTGATCTGTGGACTGTGAACTGTGCACTGTGAAGACTGAAGTGTGAAATGAAGACTGTGAACTGTGAACTGTGAACTGTGAACTGTGAACTGTGAACTGTGAACTGTGAACTGAGAACTGTAAACTGTGAACTGTGAACTGTGATCTGTGAACTGTGACCTGTGAACTGTGAACTGCGAACTGTGAATTGTGAAATGAAGACTGTGAACTGTGAACTGTGAACTGTGAACAGTGAACAGTGAACAGTGAACTGTGAACAGTGAACTGTGAATTGTGATCAGTGAACTGTGGACTGTGAACTGTGAACTGTGAAGTGTGAACTGTCAACTGTGAACTGTCAACTGTGAACTGAGAACTGTAAACTGAGAACTGTAAACTGTGAACAGTGAACTGTGAACTGTGAACTGTGAACTGTGATCTGTGAACTGTGAACTGTGAACTGTGAACTGTGAATTGTGAACAGTGAACTGTGAACTCTGAACTGTGAACTGTGAACTGTGAACTGTGAACTGTGAACTGTGAACTGTGAACTGAGAACTGTAAACTGTGAACTGTGAACTGTGAACTGAGAACTGTGAACTGTGATCTGTGGACTGTAACCTGTGCACTGTGAACTGTGAACTGTGAACTGCGAACTGTGAAGTATGAAATGAAGACTGTGTACTGTGAACTGTGATCTATAAACAGTGAACTGTGGTCTGTGATCTGTGAACTGTGAACTGCGAACTGTGAAGTGTGAAATAAAGACTGTGAACTGTGATCTGTGAAGTGAGAACTGTCAACTGTGATCTGTGGACTGTAACCTGTGCACTGTGAAGACTGAAGTTTGATATGAAGACTGTGAACTGTGAACTGTCACCTGTGAACTGTGAACTGTGAACTGTGAACTGTGAATTGTGAACTGTGAATAGTGAACTGTGGACTGTGAACTGTCAACTGTGAACTGTGAACTGTGAACTGTGGCCTGTGAACTGTGAACTGTGAACTGTGAACTGTGAACTGTGAACTGTGAACTGAGAACTGTGATCTGTGAACTGTGATCTGTGAACTGTGAACTGCGAACTATGACTTGTGAAATGAAGACTGTGAACTGTGAACTGTGAACAGTGAACAGTGAACAGTGAAAAGTGAACAGTGAACAGTGAACAGTGAACTGTGAACTGTGAAGTGTGAACTGTGAACTGTGAACTGAGAACTGTAAACTGAGAACTGTAAACTGAGAACTGTAAACTGAGAACTGTAAACTGAGAACTGTAAACTGTGAACAGTGAACTGTTAACTGTGAACTGTGAACTGTGATCTGTGAACTGTGAACTGTGAATTGTGAACAGTGAACTGTGAACTGTGAACTGTGAAATGTGAAATGTGAACTGCGAACTGGGAACTGGGAACTGGGAACTGTGAACTGTGAACTGTGATCTGTGAACTGTGAAGTGTGAACTGTGAACTGTGAACTGTGAACTGTGAACTGTAAACTGTGAACTGCGAAGTGTGAACTGTAAACTGTGAACTGTCAACTGAGAACTGTGAACTGTGATCTGTGGACTGTAACCTGTGCACTGTGAAGACTGAAGTGTGAAATGAAGACTGTGAACTGTGAACAGTGAACTGTGAACTGTGAACTGTGAACTGTGAACTGTGAATTGTGAACTATGAACTGTGAACTGTCAACTGTGAACTTTGAACTATAAACTGTGAACTGTGAACTGTGAACTGTGAACTGTGTACTGTGAACTGCGAACTGTGAATTGAGAAATGAGGAGAGTGAACTGTGATCTGTGAACTGTGAATAGTGAACTGTGGACTGAGAACTGTGAACTGCGAACTGTGAACTGTGAAGTGTGAAGTGAAGACTGTGAACTGTGATCTGTGAACTTAGAACTGTGAACTGTGAATAGTGAACTGTGGACTGTGAACTGTCAACTGTGAACTGCGAACTGTGAAGTGTGAAATGAATACTGTGAACGGGGAACTGTGATCTGTGAACTGTGAACTGTGAACTGTGAGCTGTGAAATGAAGACTGTGAACTGTGATCTGTGAACTGAGAACTGTGAACTGTGAACTGTGGACTGTGAACTGTGAACTGTGAACTGTGAACTGTGAACTGTGAACTGTGAACTGAGAACTGTAAACTGTGAACTGTGAAGTGTGAACTGTGAACTGTGAACTGTCAACTGTGAACTGTGAACTGTGAACTGTGAACTGTGATCTGTGGACTGTGACCTGTGCACTGTGAAGACTGAATTGTGAAATGAAGTCTGTGAACTGTGATCTGTGAACTGAGAACTGTGAACTGTGAACAGCGGACTGTGAACTGTGACCTGTGATCTGTGAACTGCGAACTGTGAACTGTGAACTGTGAACTGTGAACTGTGAACTGTGAACTGTGAACTGAGAACTGTGAACTGTGAACTGTGGACTGTGAACTGTGAACTGTGATCTGTAAACAGTGAACTGTGGTCTGTGATCTGTGAACTGTGAACTGCGAACTGTGAAGTGTGAAATAAAGACTGTGAACTGTGATCTGTGAACTGAGAACTGTGAACTGTGATCTGTGGACTGTAACCTGTGCACTGTGAAGACTGAAGTTTGAAATGAAGACTGTGAACTGTGAACTGTCACCTGTGAACTGTGAACTGTAAACTGTGAACTGTGAACTGTGAACTGTGAACTGTGAACTGAGAACTGTAAACTGTGAACTGTGAAGTGTGAACTGTGAACTGTGAACTGAGAACTGTGAACTGTGATCTGTGGACTGTAACCTGTGCACTGTGAACTGTCAACTGTGAACTGCGAACTGTGAAGTATGAAATGAAGACTGTGTACTGTGAACTGTGATCTGTAAACAGTGAACTGTGGTCTGTGATCTGTGAACTGTGAACTGCGAACTGTGAAGTGTGAAATAAAGACTGTGAACTGTGATCTGTGAACTGAGAACTGTGAACTGTGAACTGTGGCCTGTGAACTGTGAACTGTGAACTGTGAACTGTGAACTGTGAACTGTGAACTGTGAACTGTGAACTGTGAACTGTGAACTGTGAACTGTGATCTGTGAACTGTGATCTGTGAACTGTGAACTGCGAACTGTGAATTGTGAAATGAAGACTGTGAACTGTGAACTGTGAACTGTGAACAGTGAACAGTGAACAGTGAACAGTGAACAGTGAACTGTGAACTGTGAATTGTGAACAGTGAACTGTGGACTGTGAACTGTGAACTGTGATCTGTGAACTGTGAACTGTGAACTGTGAACTGCGAAGTGTGAACTGTGAACTGTGAACAGTCAACTGTGAGCTGAGAACTGTGAATTGTGAAATGAAGACTGTGAACTGTGAACTGTGAACTGTGAACTGTGAACTGTGAACTGTGAACTGTGACCTGCGAACTGGGAACTGGGAACTGTGAAGTGTGAACTGTGAACTGTGATCTGTGAACTGTGAAGTGTGAACTGTGAACTGCGAAGTGTGAACTGTGAACTGAGAACTGTCAACTGTGAACTGAGAACTGTAAACTGTGAACTGTGAACTGTGAACTGTGAACTGTGATCTGTGAACTGTGAACTGCGAACTGTGAAGTATGAAATGAAGACTGTGTACTGTGAACTGTGACCTGTAAACAGTGAACTGTGGTCTGTGATCTGTGAACTGTGAACTGTGAACTGTGGCCTGTGAACTGTGAACTGTGTTCTGTGAACTGTGAACTGTCAACTGTCAACTGTGAACTGTGAACTGTGAACTGTGAACTGTGAACTGTGAACTGTGAACTGTGAACTGTGAACTGTGAACTGTGAATTGTGAACTATGAACTGTGAACTGTCAACTGTGAACTTTGAACTATAAACTGTGAACTGTGAACTGTGAACTGTGAACTGTGTACTGTGAACTGCGAACTGTGAATTGAGAAATGAGGAGAGTGAACTGTGATCTGTGAACTGTGAATAGTGAACTGTGGACTGAGAACTGTGAACTGCGAACTGTGAACTGTGAAGTGTGAAGTGAAGACTGTGAACTGTGATCTGTGAACTTAGAACTGTGAACTGTGAATAGTGAACTGTGGACTGTGAACTGTCAACTGTGAACTGCGAACTGTGAAGTGTGAAATGAATACTGTGAACGGGGAACTGTGATCTGTGAACTGTGAACTGTGAACTGTGAGCTGTGAAATGAAGACTGTGAACTGTGATCTGTGAACTGAGAACTGTGAACTGTGAACTGTGGACTGTGAACTGTGAACTGTGAACTGTGAACTGTGAACTGTGAACTGTGAACTGAGAACTGTAAACTGTGAACTGTGAAGTGTGAACTGTGAACTGTGAACTGTCAACTGTGAACTGTGAACTGTGAACTGTGAACTGTGATCTGTGGACTGTGACCTGTGCACTGTGAAGACTGAATTGTGAAATGAAGTCTGTGAACTGTGATCTGTGAACTGAGAACTGTGAACTGTGAACAGCGGACTGTGAACTGTGACCTGTGATCTGTGAACTGCGAACTGTGAACTGTGAACTGTGAACTGTGAACTGTGAACTGTGAACTGTGAACTGAGAACTGTGAACTGTGAACTGTGGACTGTGAACTGTGAACTGTGATCTGTAAACAGTGAACTGTGGTCTGTGATCTGTGAACTGTGAACTGCGAACTGTGAAGTGTGAAATAAAGACTGTGAACTGTGATCTGTGAACTGAGAACTGTGAACTGTGATCTGTGGACTGTAACCTGTGCACTGTGAAGACTGAAGTTTGAAATGAAGACTGTGAACTGTGAACTGTCACCTGTGAACTGTGAACTGTAAACTGTGAACTGTGAACTGTGAACTGTGAACTGTGAACTGAGAACTGTAAACTGTGAACTGTGAAGTGTGAACTGTGAACTGTGAACTGAGAACTGTGAACTGTGATCTGTGGACTGTAACCTGTGCACTGTGAACTGTCAACTGTGAACTGCGAACTGTGAAGTATGAAATGAAGACTGTGTACTGTGAACTGTGATCTGTAAACAGTGAACTGTGGTCTGTGATCTGTGAACTGTGAACTGCGAACTGTGAAGTGTGAAATAAAGACTGTGAACTGTGATCTGTGAACTGAGAACTGTGAACTGTGAACTGTGGCCTGTGAACTGTGAACTGTGAACTGTGAACTGTGAACTGTGAACTGTGAACTGTGAACTGTGAACTGTGAACTGTGAACTGTGAACTGTGATCTGTGAACTGTGATCTGTGAACTGTGAACTGCGAACTGTGAATTGTGAAATGAAGACTGTGAACTGTGAACTGTGAACTGTGAACAGTGAACAGTGAACAGTGAACAGTGAACAGTGAACTGTGAACTGTGAATTGTGAACAGTGAACTGTGGACTGTGAACTGTGAACTGTGATCTGTGAACTGTGAACTGTGAACTGTGAACTGCGAAGTGTGAACTGTGAACTGTGAACAGTCAACTGTGAGCTGAGAACTGTGAATTGTGAAATGAAGACTGTGAACTGTGAACTGTGAACTGTGAACTGTGAACTGTGAACTGTGAACTGTGACCTGCGAACTGGGAACTGGGAACTGTGAAGTGTGAACTGTGAACTGTGATCTGTGAACTGTGAAGTGTGAACTGTGAACTGCGAAGTGTGAACTGTGAACTGAGAACTGTCAACTGTGAACTGAGAACTGTAAACTGTGAACTGTGAACTGTGAACTGTGAACTGTGATCTGTGAACTGTGAACTGCGAACTGTGAAGTATGAAATGAAGACTGTGTACTGTGAACTGTGACCTGTAAACAGTGAACTGTGGTCTGTGATCTGTGAACTGTGAACTGCGAACTGTGAAGTGTGAAATAAAGACTGTGAACTGTGATCTGTGAACTGAGAACTGTGAACTGTGAACTGTGGCCTGTGAACTGTGAACTGTGTTCTGTGAACTGTGAACTGTCAACTGTCAACTGTGAACTGTGAACTGTGAACTGTGAACTGTGAACTGTGAACTGTGAACTGTGAACTGTGAACTGTGAACTGTGATCTGTGAACTGTGAACTACGAACTGTGAAGTGTGAAATGAAGACTGTGAACTGTGAACTGTGAACTGTGAACAGTGAACTGTGAACTGTGAATTGTGCACTGTGAACTGTCAACCGTGAACTGAGAACTGTAAACTGTGAACTGTCAACTGAGAACTGTGAACTGTGATCTGTGGACTGTAACCTGTGCACTGTGAAGACTGAAGTGTGAAATGAAGACTGTGAACTGTGAACTGTGAACAGTGAACTGTGAACTGTGAATTGTGAACTATGAACTGTGAACTGTCAACTGTGAACTTTGAACTATAAACTGTGAACTGTGAACTGTGAACTGTGAACTGTGATCTGTGTACTGTGAACTGCGAACTGTGAATTGAGAAATGAAGACAGTGAACTGTGATCTGTGAACTGTGAATAGTGAACTGTGGACTGTGAACTGTGAACTGCGAACTGTGAACTGTGAAGTGTGAAGTGAAGACTGTGAACTGTGATCTGTGAACTGAGAACTGTGAACTGTGAATAGTGAACTGTGGACTGTGAACTGTCAACTGTGAACTGCGAACTGTGAAGTGTGAAATGAATACTGTTCTACTGTGGTCTGTGATCTGTGAACTGTGAACTGCGAACTGTGAAGTGTGAAATAAAGACTGTGAACTGTGATCTGTGAACTGAGAACTGTGAACTGTGATCTGTGGACTGTAACCTGTGCACTGCGAAGACTGAAGTTTGAAATGAAGACTGTGAACAGTGAACTGTCACCAGTGAACTGTGAACTGTGAACTGTGAACTGTGAACTGTGAACTGTGAACTGAGAACTGAGAACTGTGAACTGTGAAGTGTGGACTGTGAACTGTGAACTGTGATCTGTGAACTGTGAAGTGTGAACTGTGAACTGCGAAGTGTGAACTGTGAACTGAGAACTGTCAACTGTGAACTGAGAACTGTAAACTGTGAACTGTGAACTGTGAACTGTGAACTGTGAACTGTGAACTGTGAACTGTGATCTGTGAACTGTGAACTGCGAACTGTGAAGAGTGAAATGAAGACTGTGAACTCTGATCTGTGAACTGAGAAATGTGAACTGTGATCTGTGGACTGTGAACTGTGCACTGTGAAGACTGAAGTGTGAAATGAAGACTGTGAACTGTGAACTGTGAACTGTGAACAGTGAACAGTGAACTGTGAACTGTGAACTGAGAACTGTGAACTGTGATCTGTGGACTGTAACCTGTGCACTGTGAACTGTCAACTGTGAACTGCGAACTGTGAAGTATGAAATGAAGACTGTGTACTGTGAACTGTGATCTGTAAACAGTGAACTGTGGTCTGTGATCTGTGAACTGTGAACTGCGAACTGTGAAGTGTGAAATAAAGTCTGTGAACTGTGATCTGTGAACTGAGAACTGTGAACTGTGAACTGTGGCCTGTGAACTGTGAACTGTGAACTGTGAACTGTGAACTGTGAACTGTGAACTGTGAACTGTGATCTGTGAACTGTGATCTGTGAACTGTGAACTGCGAACTGTGAATTGTGAAATGAAGACTGTGAACTGTGAACTGTGAACTGTGAACAGTGAACAGTGAACAGTGAACAGTGAACTGTGAACTGTGAACTGTGAATTGTGAACAGTGAACTGTGGACTGTGAACTGTGAACTGTGAAGTGTGAACTGTGAACTGTGAACTGTCAACTGTGAACTGAGAACTGTAAACTGAGAACTGTAAACTGTAAACTGTGAACAGTGAACTGTGAACTGTGAACTGTGAACTGTGATCTGTGAACTGTGAATTCTGAACTGTGAACTGCGAAGTGTGAACTGTGAACTGTGAACTGTGAACTGTGAACTGTGAACTGTGAACTGTGAACTGTCAAGTGTGAACTGTCAAGTGTGAACTGTGAACTATGAACTGTGAACTGTGAACTGTGATCTGTGAACTGTGAACTACGAACTGTGAAGTGTGAAATGAAGACTGTGAACTGTGAACTGTGAACTGTGAACAGTGAACTGTGAACTGTGAATTGTGCACTGTGAACTGTCAACCGTGAACTGAGAACTGTAAACTGTGAACTGTCAACTGTGAACTGTCAACTGAGAACTGTGAACTGTGATCTGTGGACTGTAACCTGTGCACTGTGAAGACTGAAGTGTGAAATGAAGACTGTGAACTGTGAACTGTGAACAGTGAACTGTGAACTGTGAATTGTGAACTATGAACTGTGAACTGTCAACTGTGAACTTTGAACTATAAACTGTGAACTGTGAACTGTGAACTGTGATCTGTGTACTGTGAACTGCGAACTGTGAATTGAGAAATGAAGACAGTGAACTGTGATCTGTGAACTGTGAATAGTGAACTGTGGACTGTGAACTGTGAACTGCGAACTGTGAACTGTGAAGTGTGAAGAGAAGACTGTGAACTGTGATCTGTGAACTGAGAACTGTGAACTGTGAATAGTGAACTGTGGACTGTGAACTGTCAACTGTGAACTGCGAACTGTGAAGTGTGAAATGAATACTGTTCTACTGTGGTCTGTGATCTGTGAACTGTGAACTGCGAACTGTGAAGTGTGAAATAAAGACTGTGAACTGTGATCTGTGAACTGAGAACTGTGAACTGTGATCTGTGGACTGTAACCTGTGCACTGCGAAGACTGAAGTTTGAAATGAAGACTGTGAACAGTGAACTGTCACCTGTGAACTGTGAACTGTGAACTGTGAACTGTGAACTGTGAACTGTGAACTGTGAACTGTGAACTGTGAACTGAGAACTGTGAACTGTGAACTGTGATCTGTGGACTGTAACCTGTGCACTGTGAACTGTGAACTGCGAACTGCGAACTGTGAAGTATGAATTGTGAACAGTGAACTGTGGACTGTGAACTGTGAACTGTGAAGTGTGAACTGTGAACTGTGAACTGTAAACTGTGAACTGAGAACTGTAAACTGAGAACTGTAAACTGTGAACAGTGAACTGTCAACTGTGAACTGTGAACTGTGATCTGTGAACTGTGAACTGTGAACAGTGAACTGTGAACTGTGAACTGTGAACTGCGAAGTGTGAACTGTGAACTGTGAACAGTCAACTGTGAGCTGAGAACTGTGAATTGTGAAATGAAGACTGTGAACTGTGAACTGTGAACTGTGAACTGTGAACTGTGATCTGTGAACTGTGAACTGTGAACTGCGAATTGTGAACAGAGAACTGTGAACTGTGAACTGTGAAATGTGAACTGTGACCTGCGAACTGGGAACTGGGAACTGTGAACTGTGAACTGTGATCTGTGAACTGTGAAGTGTGAACTGTGAACTGTGAACTGAGAACTGTGAAGTGTGAAATGAAGACTGTGAACTCTGATCTGTGAACTGAGAAATGTGAACTGTGATCTGTGGACTGTGAACTGTGCACTGTGAAGACTGAAGTGTGAAATGAAGACTGTGAACTGTGAACTGTGAACTGTGAACTGTGAACTGTGAACTGTGAACTGTGAACTGAGAACTGTAAACTGTGAACTGTGAACTGTGATCTGTGAACTGTGACCTGTGAACTGTGAACTGCGAACTGTGAATTGTGAAATGAAGACTGTGAACTGTGAACTGTGAACTGTGAACAGTGAACAGTGAACAGTGAACTGTGAACAGTGAACTGTGAATTGTGATCAGTGAACTGTGGACTGTGAACTGTGAACTGTGAAGTGTGAACTGTCAACTGTGAACTGTCAACTGTGAACTGAGAACTGTAAACTGAGAACTGTAAACTGTGAACAGTGAACTGTGAACTGTGAACTGTGAACTGTGATCTGTGAACTGTGAACTGTGAACTGTGAACTGTGAATTGTGAACAGTGAACTGTGAACTCTGAACTGTGAACTGTGAACTGTGAACTGTGAACTGTGAACTGTGAACTGTGAACTGAGAACTGTAAACTGTGAACTGTGAACTGTGAACTGAGAACTGTGAACTGTGATCTGTGGACTGTAACCTGTGCACTGTGAACTGTGAACTGTGAACTGCGAACTGTGAAGTATGAAATGAAGACTGTGTACTGTGAACTGTGATCTATAAACAGTGAACTGTGGTCTGTGATCTGTGAACTGTGAACTGCGAACTGTGAAGTGTGAAATAAAGACTGTGAACTGTGATCTGTGAAGTGAGAACTGTCAACTGTGATCTGTGGACTGTAACCTGTGCACTGTGAAGACTGAAGTTTGATATGAAGACTGTGAACTGTGAACTGTCACCTGTGAACTGTGAACTGTGAACTGTGAACTGTGAATTGTGAACTGTGAATAGTGAACTGTGGACTGTGAACTGTCAACTGTGAACTGTGAACTGTGAACTGTGGCCTGTGAACTGTGAACTGTGAACTGTGAACTGTGAACTGTGAACTGTGAACTGAGAACTGTGATCTGTGAACTGTGATCTGTGAACTGTGAACTGCGAACTATGACTTGTGAAATGAAGACTGTGAACTGTGAACTGTGAACAGTGAACAGTGAACAGTGAAAAGTGAACAGTGAACAGTGAACAGTGAACTGTGAACTGTGAAGTGTGAACTGTGAACTGTGAACTGAGAACTGTAAACTGAGAACTGTAAACTGAGAACTGTAAACTGAGAACTGTAAACTGAGAACTGTAAACTGTGAACAGTGAACTGTTAACTGTGAACTGTGAACTGTGATCTGTGAACTGTGAACTGTGAATTGTGAACAGTGAACTGTGAACTGTGAACTGTGAAATGTGAAATGTGAACTGCGAACTGGGAACTGGGAACTGGGAACTGTGAACTGTGAACTGTGATCTGTGAACTGTGAAGTGTGAACTGTGAACTGTGAACTGTGAACTGTGAACTGTAAACTGTGAACTGCGAAGTGTGAACTGTAAACTGTGAACTGTCAACTGAGAACTGTGAACTGTGATCTGTGGACTGTAACCTGTGCACTGTGAAGACTGAAGTGTGAAATGAAGACTGTGAACTGTGAACAGTGAACTGTGAACTGTGAACTGTGAACTGTGAACTGTGAATTGTGAACTATGAACTGTGAACTGTCAACTGTGAACTTTGAACTATAAACTGTGAACTGTGAACTGTGAACTGTGAACTGTGTACTGTGAACTGCGAACTGTGAATTGAGAAATGAGGAGAGTGAACTGTGATCTGTGAACTGTGAATAGTGAACTGTGGACTGAGAACTGTGAACTGCGAACTGTGAACTGTGAAGTGTGAAGTGAAGACTGTGAACTGTGATCTGTGAACTTAGAACTGTGAACTGTGAATAGTGAACTGTGGACTGTGAACTGTCAACTGTGAACTGCGAACTGTGAAGTGTGAAATGAATACTGTGAACGGGGAACTGTGATCTGTGAACTGTGAACTGTGAACTGTGAGCTGTGAAATGAAGACTGTGAACTGTGATCTGTGAACTGAGAACTGTGAACTGTGAACTGTGGACTGTGAACTGTGAACTGTGAACTGTGAACTGTGAACTGTGAACTGTGAACTGAGAACTGTAAACTGTGAACTGTGAAGTGTGAACTGTGAACTGTGAACTGTCAACTGTGAACTGTGAACTGTGAACTGTGAACTGTGATCTGTGGACTGTGACCTGTGCACTGTGAAGACTGAATTGTGAAATGAAGTCTGTGAACTGTGATCTGTGAACTGAGAACTGTGAACTGTGAACAGCGGACTGTGAACTGTGACCTGTGATCTGTGAACTGCGAACTGTGAACTGTGAACTGTGAACTGTGAACTGTGAACTGTGAACTGTGAACTGAGAACTGTGAACTGTGAACTGTGGACTGTGAACTGTGAACTGTGATCTGTAAACAGTGAACTGTGGTCTGTGATCTGTGAACTGTGAACTGCGAACTGTGAAGTGTGAAATAAAGACTGTGAACTGTGATCTGTGAACTGAGAACTGTGAACTGTGATCTGTGGACTGTAACCTGTGCACTGTGAAGACTGAAGTTTGAAATGAAGACTGTGAACTGTGAACTGTCACCTGTGAACTGTGAACTGTAAACTGTGAACTGTGAACTGTGAACTGTGAACTGTGAACTGAGAACTGTAAACTGTGAACTGTGAAGTGTGAACTGTGATCTGTGGACTGTAACCTGTGCACTGTGAACTGTGAACTGCGAACTGTGAAGTATGAATTGTGAACAGTGAACTGTGGACTGTGAACTGTGAACTGTGAAGTGTGAACTGTGAACTGTGAACTGTAAACTGTGAACTGAGAACTGTAAACTGAGAACTGTAAACTGTGAACAGTGAACTGTCAACTGTGAACTGTGAACTGTGAACTGTGAACTGTGAACTGTGATCTGTGAACTGTGAAGTGTGAACTGTGAACTGTGAACTGAGAACTGTGAAGTGTGAAATGAAGACTGTGAACTCTGATCTGTGAACTGAGAAATGTGAACTGTGATCTGTGGACTGTGAACTGTGCACTGTGAAGACTGAAGTGTGAAATGAAGACTGTGAACTGTGAACTGTGAACTGTGAACTGTGAACTGTGAACTGTGAACTGTGAACTGTGAACTGAGAACTGTAAACTGTGAACTGTGAACTGTGATCTGTGAACTGTGACCTGTGAACTGTGAACTGCGAACTGTGAATTGTGAAATGAAGACTGTGAACTGTGAACTGTGAACTGTGAACAGTGAACAGTGAACAGTGAACTGTGAACAGTGAACTGTGAATTGTGATCAGTGAACTGTGGACTGTGAACTGTGAACTGTGAACTGTGAAGTGTGAACTGTCAACTGTGAACTGTCAACTGTGAACTGAGAACTGTAAACTGAGAACTGTAAACTGTGAACAGTGAACTGTGAACTGTGAACTGTGAACTGTGATCTGTGAACTGTGAACTGTGAACTGTGAACTGTGAATTGTGAACAGTGAACTGTGAACTCTGAACTGTGAACTGTGAACTGTGAACTGTGAACTGTGAACTGTCAACTGTGAACTGAGAACTGTAAACTGTGAACTGTGAACTGTGAACTGAGAACTGTGAACTGTGATCTGTGGACTGTAACCTGTGCACTGTGAACTGTGAACTGTGAACTGCGAACTGTGAAGTATGAAATGAAGACTGTGTACTGTGAACTGTGATCTATAAACAGTGAACTGTGGTCTGTGATCTGTGAACTGTGAACTGCGAACTGTGAAGTGTGAAATAAAGACTGTGAACTGTGATCTGTGAAGTGAGAACTGTCAACTGTGATCTGTGGACTGTAACCTGTGCACTGTGAAGACTGAAGTTTGATATGAAGACTGTGAACTGTGAACTGTCACCTGTGAACTGTGAACTGTGAACTGTGAACTGTGAATTGTGAACTGTGAATAGTGAACTGTGGACTGTGAACTGTCAACTGTGAACTGTGAACTGTGAACTGTGGCCTGTGAACTGTGAACTGTGAACTGTGAACTGTGAACTGTGAACTGTGAACTGAGAACTGTGATCTGTGAACTGTGATCTGTGAACTGTGAACTGCGAACTATGACTTGTGAAATGAAGACTGTGAACTGTGAACTGTGAACAGTGAACAGTGAACAGTGAAAAGTGAACAGTGAACAGTGAACAGTGAACTGTGAACTGTGAAGTGTGAACTGTGAACTGTGAACTGAGAACTGTAAACTGAGAACTGTAAACTGAGAACTGTAAACTGAGAACTGTAAACTGTGAACAGTGAACTGTTAACTGTGAACTGTGAACTGTGATCTGTGAACTGTGAACTGTGAATTGTGAACAGTGAACTGTGAACTGTGAACTGTGAAATGTGAAATGTGAACTGCGAACTGGGAACTGGGAACTGGGAACTGTGAACTGTGAACTGTGATCTGTGAACTGTGAAGTGTGAACTGTGAACTGTGAACTGTGAACTGTAAACTGTGAACTGCGAAGTGTGAACTGTAAACTGTGAACTGTCAACTGAGAACTGTGAACTGTGAATTGTGAACTATGAACTGTGAACTGTCAACTGTGAACTTTGAACTATAAACTGTGAACTGTGAACTGTGAACTGTGAACTGTGAACTGTGTACTGTGAACTGCGAACTGTGAATTGAGAAATGAGGAGAGTGAACTGTGATCTGTGAACTGTGAATAGTGAACTGTGGACTGAGAACTGTGAACTGCGAACTGTGAACTGTGAAGTGTGAAGTGAAGACTGTGAACTGTGATCTGTGAACTTAGAACTGTGAACTGTGAATAGTGAACTGTGGACTGTGAACTGTCAACTGTGAACTGCGAACTGTGAAGTGTGAAATGAATACTGTGAACGGGGAACTGTGATCTGTGAACTGTGAACTGTGAACTGTGAACTGTGAAATGAAGACTGTGAACTGTGATCTGTGAACTGAGAACTGTGAACTGTGAACTGTGGACTGTGAACTGTGAACTGTGAACTGTGAACTGTGAACTGTGAACTGAGAACTGTAAACTGTGAACTGTGAAGTGTGAACTGTGAACTGTGAACTGTCAACTGTGAACTGTCAACTGTGAACTGTGAACTGTGAACTGTGAACTGTGATCTGTGGACTGTGACCTGTGCACTGTGAAGACTGAATTGTGAAATGAAGTCTGTGAACTGTGATCTGTGAACTGAGAACTGTGAACTGTGAACAGCGGACTGTGAACTGTGACCTGTGATCTGTGAACTGTGAACTGCGAACTGTGAAGTATGAAATGAAGACTGTGTACTGTGAACTGTGATCTGTAAACAGTAAACTGTGATCTGTAAACTGTGAACTGTGAACTGTGAACAGTGAACAGTGAACAGTGAACAGTGAACTGTGAACTGTGAATTGTGAACAATGAACTGTGGACTGTGAACTGTGAACTGTGAAGTGTGAACTGTGAACTGTGAACTGTCAACTGTGAACTGAGAACTGCAAACTGAGAACTGTAAACTGTGAACAGTGAACTGTCAACTGTGAACTGTGAACTGTGATCTGTGAACTGTGAACTGTGAACTGTGAACTGTGAACTGTGAACTGTGAACTGTGAACTGTGAACTGCGATGTGTGAACTGTGAACTGTGAACTGTGAAGTGTGAAGTGAAGACTGTGAACTGTGATCTGTGAACTGAGAACTGTGAACTGTGAATAGTGAACTGTGGACTGTGAACTGTCAACTGTGAACTGCGAACTGTGAAGTGTGAAATGAATACTGTTCTACTGTGGTCTGTGATCTGTGAACTGTGAACTGCGAACTGGGAAGTGTGACATAAAGACTGTGAACTGTGATCTGTGAACTGAGAACTGTGAACTGTGATCTGTGGACTGTAACCTGTGCACTGTGAAGACTGAAGTTTGAAATGAAGACTGTGAACAGTGAACTGTCACCTGTGAACTGTGAACTGTGAACTGTGAACTGTGAACTGTGAACTGTGAACTGTGAACTGTGAACTGTGAACTGAGAACTGTGAACTGTGAACTGTGGACTGTGAACTGTGGACTGTGAACTGTGAACTGTGAACTGTGAACTGTGAACTGTGAACTGTGAACTGTGAACTGTGAACTGTGAACTGTGAACTGTGAACTGTGAACTGTGAACTGTGAACTGTGAACTGTGAACTGTGAACTGAGAACTGTGAACTGTGAACTGTGAACTGTGAACTGTAAACTGTGAACTGTGAACTGTGAACTGTGAACTGTGAACTGTGAACTGAGAACTGTAAACTGTGAACTGTGAAGTGTGAACTGTGATCTGTGGACTGTAACCTGTGCACTGTGAACTGTGAACTGTGAACTGCGAACTGTGAAGTATGAATTGTGAACAGTGAACTGTGGACTGTGAACTGTGAACTGTGAAGTGTGAACTGTGAACTGTGAACTGTCAACTGTGAACTGAGAACTGTAAACTGAGAACTGTAAACTGTGAACAGTGAACTGTCAACTGTGAACTGTGAACTGTGATCTGTGAACTGTGAACTGTGAACTGTGAACTGTGAACTGTGAACTGTGAACTGCGAAGTGTGAACTGTGAACAGTCAACTGTGAGCTGAGAACTGTGAATTGTGAAATGAAGACTGTGAACTGTGAACTGTGAACTCTGAATTGTGCACTGTGAACTGTGACCTGTGGACTGTGATCTGTGGACTGTAACCTGTGCACTGTGAACTGTGAACTGTGATCTGTGAACTGAGAACTGTGAACTGTGAACTGTGAACTGTGGACTGTGAACTGTGCACTGTGAAGTGTGAAGTGTGAAATGAAGACTGTGATCTGTGAACTGTGATCTGCAAACAGTGAACTGTGGACTGTGAACTGTGAACTGTCAACTGTCAAATGTCAACTGTGAACTGTGAACTGTGATCTGTGGACTGTGACCTGTGCACTGTGAAGACTGAAGTGTGAAATGAAGACTGTGAACTGTGAACTGTGAACAGTGAACTGTGAACTGTCAACTGTGAACTGAGAACTGTAAACTGTGAATAGTGAACTGTGGACTGTGGACTGTGAACTGTCAACTGTGAACTGCGAAGTGTGAAGTGTGAAATGAATACTGTGAACTGAGAACTGTGAACTGTGAATAGTTAAATGTGGACTGTGAACTGTCAACTGTGAACTGCGAACTGTGAAGTGTGAAATGAATACTGTGAACTGGGAACTGTGAACTGTGAACTGTGAACTGTGAACTATGAACTGTGAAATGATGGCTGTGAACTGTGATCTGTAAACTGAGAACTGTGAAATGTGAACTGTGGACTGTGAACTGTGCACTGTGAAGTGTGAAGTGTGAACTGAGAACTGTAAACCGTGAACTGTGAACTGTGAACTGTGAATTGTGAAATGAAGACTGTGAACTGTGATCTGTGAACTGAGAACTGTGAACTGTAAATAGTGAACTGTGGACTGTCAACTGTGAATAGTGAACTGTGGACTGTCAACTGTCAACTATGAACTCCTAAGTGTGAAGTATGAAATGAATACTGTGAACGGGAACTGTGAACTGTGAACTGTGAACTGTCAACTGTCAACTGTCAAATGTCAACTGTGAACTGTGAACTGTGATCTGTGGACTGTGACCTGTGCACTGTGAAGACTGAAGTGTGAAATGAAGACTGTGAACTGTGATCTGTGAACTGAGAACTGTGAACTGTGAATAGTGAACTGTGGACTGTCAACTGTCAACTATGAACTGCTAAGTGTGAAGTGTGAAATGAATACTGTGAACGGGGAACTGTGAACTGTGAACTGTGAACTGTCAACTGTCAACTGTCAAATGTCAACTGTGAACTGTGAACTGTGACCTGTGGACTGTGACCTGTGCACTGTGAAGACTGAAGTGTGAAATGAAGACTGTGAACTGTGAACTGTGAACTGTGAACTGTCAACTGTCAACTGTCAAATGTCAACTGTGAACTGTGAACTGTGATCTGTGTACTGTGACCTGTGCACTGTGAAGACTGAAGTGTGAAATGAAGACTGTGAACTGTGAACTGTGAACAGTGAACTGTGAACTGTCAACTGTGAACTGAGAACTGTAAACTGTGAATAGTGAACTGTGGACTGTGAACTGTCAACTGTGAACTGCGAAGTGTGAAGTGTGAAATGAATACTGTGAACTGAGAACTTTGAACTGTGAATAGTTAAATGTGGACTGTGAACTGTCAACTGTGAACTGCGAACTGTGAAGTGTGAAATGAATACTGTGAACTGGGAACTGTGAACTGTGAACTGTGAACTGTGAACTGTAAACTGAGAACTGTGAAATGTGAACTGTGGACTGTGAACTGTGCACTGTGAAGTGTGAAGTGTGAACTGAGAACTGTAAACCGTGAACTGTGAACTGTGAACTATGAACTGTAAACTGTGAACTGTGATCTGTGAACTGTGAACTGCGAACTGTGAATTGTGAAATGAAGGCTGTGAACTGTGATCTGTGAACTGAGAACTGTGAACTGTGATCTGGGGACTGTAACCTGTGCACTGTGATCTGTGAACAGTGAACTGTGAACCGTGATCTGTGATCTGTGAACTGTCAACTGTGAACTGCGAACTGTAAAGTGTGAAATGAATACTGTGGACGGGGAACCGTGAACTGTGAACTGTGAACTGTGAACAGTGAACTGTGAACTGTGCACTGTCAACTGTGAACTGTGATCTGTGGACAGTGAACTGAGAACTGTGAACTGTGAACTGTGAACTGTGAAAACTGAATTGTGAAATGAAGTCTGTGAACTGTGATCTGTGAACTGAGAACTGTGAACTATGAACAGTGGACTGTGAACTGTGATCTGTGGACAGTGAACTGAGAACTGAGAACTGTAAACCGTGAACTGTGAACTGTGAACTGTGAATTGTGAAATGAAGACTGTGAACTGTGATCTGTGAACTGAGAACTGTGAACTGTAAATAGTGAACTGTGGACTGTCAACTGTGAATAGTGAACTGTGGACTGTCAACTGTCAACTATGAACTCCTAAGTGTGAAGTATGAAATGAATACTGTGAACGGGAACTGTGAACTGTCAACTGTGAACTGTCAACTGTCAACTGTCAAATGTCAACTGTGAACTGTGAACTGTGATCTGTGGACTGTGACCTGTGCACTGTGAAGACTGAAGTGTGAAATGAAGACTGTGAACTGTGATCTGTGAACTGAGAACTGTGAACTGTGAATAGTGAACTGTGGACTGTCAACTGTCAACTATGAACTGCTAAGTGTGAAGTGTGAAATGAATACTGTGAACGGGGAACTGTGAACTGTGAACTGTGAACTGTCAACTGTCAACTGTCAAATGTCAACTGTGAACTGTGAACTGTGACCTGTGGACTGTGACCTGTGCACTGTGAAGACTGAAGTGTGAAATGAAGACTGTGAACTGTGAACTGTGAACTGTGAACTGTCAACTGTCAACTGTCAAATGTCAACTGTGAACTGTGAACTGTGATCTGTGTACTGTGACCTGTGCACTGTGAAGACTGAAGTGTGAAATGAAGACTGTGAACTGTGAACTGTGAACAGTGAACTGTGAACTGTCAACTGTGAACTGAGAACTGTAAACTGTGAATAGTGAACTGTGGACTGTGAACTGTCAACTGTGAACTGCGAAGTGTGAAGTGTGAAATGAATACTGTGAACTGAGAACTTTGAACTGTGAATAGTTAAATGTGGACTGTGAACTGTCAACTGTGAACTGCGAACTGTGAAGTGTGAAATGAATACTGTGAACTGGGAACTGTGAACTGTGAACTGTGAACTGTAAACCGTGAACTGTGAACTGTGAACTATGAACTGTAAACTGTGAACTGTGATCTGTGAACTGTGAACTGCGAACTGTGAATTGTGAAATGAAGGCTGTGAACTGTGATCTGTGAACTGAGAACTGTGAACTGTGATCTGGGGACTGTAACCTGTGCACGGTGATCTGTGAACAGTGAACTGTGAACTGTGATCTGTGATCTGTGAACTGTCAACTGTGAACTGCGAACTGTAAAGTGTGAAATGAATACTGTGGACGGGGAACCGTGAACTGTGAACTGTGAACTGTGAGCAGTGAACTGTGAACTGTGCACTGTCAACTGTGAACTGTGATCTGTGGACAGTGAACTGAGAACTGTGAACTGTGAACTGTGAACTGTGAAAACTGAATTGTGAAATGAAGTCTGTGAACTGTGATTTGTGAACTGAGAACTGTGAACTGTGAACAGTGGACTGTGAACTGTGACCTGTGAACTGTGAACTGTGAACTGCGAACTGTGAAGTATGAAATGAAGACTGTCTACTGTGAACTGTGATCTGTGAACAGTGAACTGTGGTCTGTGATCTGTGAACTGTGAACTGTGAAGTGTGATCTGTGAACTGTGAACTGTGAAGTGTGATCTGTGAACTGTGTACTGTGAACTGCGAACTGTGAATTGTGAAATGAAGACTGTGAACTGTGAACAGTCATCTGTGAACTGTGATCTGTGAACTGTGATCTGTGAACAGTGAACTGTGAACTGTGAACTGTGATCTGTGATCTGTGAACTGTCAACTGTGAACTGCGAACTGTAAAGTGTGAAATGAATACTGTGGACGGGGAACCGTGAACTGTGAACCGTGAACTGTGAACTGTGAACTGTAAACTGTAAACTGTGAAATGAAGACTGTGAACTGTGATCTGTGAACTGAGAACTGTGAACTGTGAACTGTGAACTGTGGACTGTGAACTGTGCACTGTGAAGTGTGAAGTGTGAAATGAAGACTGTGATCTGTGAACTGTGATCTGTAAACAGTGAACTGTGGACTGTGAACTGTGAACTGTCAACTGTCAAATGTCAACTGTGAACTGTGAACTGTGATCTGTGGACTGTGACCTGTGCACTGTGAAGACTGAAGTGTGAAATGAAGACTGTGAACTGTGAACTGTGAACAGTGAACTGTGAACTGTCAACTGTGAACTGAGAACTGTAAACTGTGAATAGTGAACTGTGGACTGTGGACTGTGAACTGTGAACTGTGAACTGCGAAGTGTGAAGTGTGAAATGAATACTGTGAACTGAGAACTGTGAACTGTGAATAGTTAAATGTGGACTGTGAACTGTCAACTGTGAACTGCGAACTGTGAAGTGTGAAATGAATACTGTGAACTGGGAACTGTGAACTGTGAACTGTGAACTGTGAACTATGAACTGTGAAATGATGGCTGTGAACTGTGATCTGTAAACTGAGAACTGTGAAATGTGAACTGTGGACTGTGAACTGTGCACTGTGAAGTGTGAAGTGTGAACTGAGAACTGTAAACCGTGAACTGTGAACTGTGAACTGTGAATTGTGAAATGAAGACTGTGAACTGTGATCTGTGAACTGAGAACTGTGAACTGTAAATAGTGAACTGTGGACTGTCAACTGTGAATAGTGAACTGTGGACTGTCAACTGTCAACTATGAACTCCTAAGTGTGAAGTATGAAATGAATACTGTGAACGGGAACTGTGAACTGTCAACTGTCAACTGTCAAATGTCAACTGTGAACTGTGAACTGTGATCTGTGGACTGTGACCTGTGCACTGTGAAGACTGAAGTGTGAAATGAAGACTGTGAACTGTGATCTGTGAACTGAGAACTGTGAACTGTGAATAGTGAACTGTGGACTGTCAACTGTCAACTATGAACTGCTAAGTGTGAAGTGTGAAATGAATACTGTGAACGGGGAACTGTGAACTGTGAACTGTGAACTGTCAACTGTCAACTGTCAAATGTCAACTGTGAACTGTGAACTGTGACCTGTGGACTGTGACCTGTGCACTGTGAAGACTGAAGTGTGAAATGAAGACTGTGAACTGTGAACTGTGAACTGTGAACTGTCAACTGTCAACTGTCAAATGTCAACTGTGAACTGTGAACTGTGATCTGTGTACTGTGACCTGTGCACTGTGAAGACTGAAGTGTGAAATGAAGACTGTGAACTGTGAACTGTGAACAGTGAACTGTGAACTGTCAACTGTGAACTGAGAACTGTAAACTGTGAATAGTGAACTGTGGACTGTGAACTGTCAACTGTGAACTGCGAAGTGTGAAGTGTGAAATGAATACTGTGAACTGAGAACTTTGAACTGTGAATAGTTAAATGTGGACTGTGAACTGTCAACTGTGAACTGCGAACTGTGAAGTGTGAAATGAATACTGTGAACTGGGAACTGTGAACTGTGAACTGTGAACTGTAAACTGAGAACTGTGAAATGTGAACTGTGGACTGTGAACTGTGCACTGTGAAGTGTGAAGTGTGAACTGAGAACTGTAAACCGTGAACTGTGAACTGTGAACTATGAACTGTAAACTGTGAACTGTGATCTGTGAACTGTGAACTGCGAACTGTGAATTGTGAAATGAAGGCTGTGAACTGTGATCTGTGAACTGAGAACTGTGAACTGTGATCTGGGGACTGTAACCTGTGCACTGTGAAGACTGAAGTGTGAAATGAAGACTGTGAACTGTGAACTGTCAACTGTGAACTGAGAACTTTAAACTGTGAACTGTGAACTGTGAACTGTGAACTGTGAACTGTGAACTGTGAACTGTCAACTGTGATCTGTGAACTGCGAACTGTGAAGTGTGAAATGAAGACTGTGAACTGTGATCTGTGAACTGAGAACTGTGAACTGTGAATAGTGAACTGTGGACTATCAACTGTCAACTATGAACTGCTAAGTGTGAAGTGTGAAATGAATACTGTGAACGGGGAACTGTGAACTGTGAACTGTGAACTGTCAACTGTCAACTGTCAAATGTCAACTGTGAACTGTGAACTGTGATCTGTGGACTGTGACCTGTGCACTGTGAAGACTGAAGTGTGAAATGAAGACTGTGAACTGTGAACTGTGAACAGTGAACTGTGAACTGTCAACTGTGATCTGAGAACTGTAAACTGTGAATAGTGAACTGCGGACTGTGAACTGTCAACTGTGAACTGCGAAGTGTGAAGTGTGAAATGAATACTGTGAACTGAGAACTGTGGACTGTGAATAGTTAAATGTGGACTGTGAACTGTCAACTGTGAACTGCGAACTGTGAAGTGTGAAATGAATACTGTGAACTGGGAACTGTGAACTGTGCACTGTGAACTGTGAACTATGAACTGTGAAATGATGACTGTGAACTGTGATCTGTAAACTGAGAACTGTGAAATGTGAACTGTGGACTGTGAACTGTGCACTGTGAAGTGTGAAGTGTGAACTGAGAACTGTAAACCGTGAACTGTGAACTGTGAACTGTGAACTGTGAACTGTGAACTGTAAACTGTGAACTGTGATCTGTGAACTGTGAACTGTGAACTGTGATCTGTGAACTGTGAACTGTGAACTGTGAAGTGTGAAATGAAGACTGTGAACTGTGATCTGTGAACTGAGAACTGTGAACTGTAAATAGTGAACTGTGGACTGTCAAGTGTGAATAGTGAACTGTGGACTGTCAACTGTCAACTATGAACTGCTAAGTGTGAAGTGTGAAATGAATACTGTGAACGGGGAACTGTGAACTGTGAACTGTCAACTGTCAACTGTCAAATGTCAACTGTGAACTGTGAACTATGATCTGTGGACTGTGACCTGTGCACTGTGAAGACTGAAGTGTGAAATGAAGACTGTGAGCTGTGAACTGCGAACTGTGAACTGTGAAAACTGAATTGTGAAATTAAGTCTGTAAATTGAGATCTGTGAACTGAGAACTGTGAACTGTGAACAGTGGGCTGTGAACTGTGACCTGTGAACTGTGAACTGCGAACTGTGAAGTATGAAATGAAGACAGTGAACTGTGAAATGTGAACTGTGACCTGCGAACTGGGAACTGTGAACTGTGAACTGTGAACTGTGATCTGTGAACTGTGAAGTGTGAACTGTGAACTGTGAACTGCGAACTGTGAAGTGTGAAATGAAGACTGTGAACTGTGATCTGTGAACTGAGAACTGTGAACTGTGATCTGGGGACTGTAACCTGTGCACTGTGAAGACTGAAGTGTGAAATGAAGACTGTGAACTGTGAACTGTCAACTGTGAACTGAGAACTGTAAACTGTGAACTGTGAACTGTGAACTGTGAACTGTGAACTGTGAACTGTGAACTGTGAACTGTGAACTGTGAACTGTGAACTGTGAACTGTGAACTGTGAACTGTGATCTGTGAACTGCGAACTGTGAAGTGTGAAATGATGACTGTGAACTGTGATCTGTGAACTGAGAACTGTGAACTGTGAATAGTGAACTGTGGACTGTCAACTGCCAACTATGAACTGCTAAGTGTGAAGTGTGAAATGAATACTGTGAACGGGGAACTGTGAACTGTGAACTGTGAACTGTCAACTGTCAACTGTCAAATGTCAACTGTGAACTGTGAACTGTGATCTGTGGACTGTGACCTGTGCACTGTGAAGACTGAACTGTGAAATGAAGACTGTGAACTGTGATCTGTGAACTGAGAACTGTGAACTGTGAACTGTGGACTGTGAACTGTGAACTGTGAACTGTGAACTGTGAACTGTGAACTGAGAACTGTAAACTGTGAACTGTGAAGTGTGAACTGTGAACTGTGAACTGTCAACTGTGAACTGTGAACTGTGAACTGTGAACTGTGATCTGTGGACTGTGACCTGTGCACTGTGAAGACTGAATTGTGAAATGAAGTCTGTGAACTGTGATCTGTGAACTGAGAACTGTGAACTGTGAACAGCGGACTGTGAACTGTGACCTGTGATCTGTGAACTGTGAACTGCGAACTGTGAAGTATGAAATGAAGACTGTGTACTGTGAACTGTGATCTGTAAACAGTGAACTGTGATCTGTAAACTGTGAACTGTGAACTGTGAACTGTGAACAGTGAACAGTGAACAGTGAACAGTGAACTGTGAACTGTGAATTGTGAACAATGAACTGTGGACTGTGAACTGTGAACTGTGAACTGTGAACTGTGAACTGTGAACTGTGTCTGTGGACTGTGACCTGTGCACTGTGAAGACTGAATTGTGAAATGAAGTCTGTGAACTGTGATCTGTGAACTGAGAACTGTGAACTGTGAACTGTGATCTGTGAACTGAGAACTGTGAACTGTGAACAGCGGACTGTGAACTGTGACCTGTGATCTGTGAACTGTGAACTGCGAACTGTGAAGTATGAAATGAAGACTGTGTACTGTGAACTGTGATCTGTAAACAGTGAACTGTGGTCTGTGATCTGTGAACTGTGAACTGTGAACTGTGAACTGTGAACTGTGAACTGTGAACTGTGAACTGTGAACTGTGAACTGTGAATTGTGAACTGTGAATAGTGAACTGTGGACTGTGAACTGTCAACTGTCAACTGCGAACTGTGAAGTGTGAAATGAATACTGTGAACTGAGAACTGCAAACTGTGAACAGTGAACTGTGAACTGTGAACTGTGAACTGTGAACTGTGAACTGTGATCTGTGAACTGTGAACTGTGAACTGTGAACTGTGAACTGTGAATTGTGAACAGTGAACTGTGAACTGTGAACTGTGACCTGCGAACTGGGAACTGGGAACTGTGAACTGTGAACTGTGAACTGTGATCTGTGAACTGTGAAGTGTGAACTGTGAACTGTGAACTGTGAACTGCGAAGTGTGAACTGTGAACTGTGAACAGTCAACTGTGAACTGTCAACTGTGAACTGAGAACTGTAAACTGAGAACTGTAAACTGAGAACTGTAAACTGAGAACTGTAAACTGAGAACTGTAAACTGTGAACAGTGAACTGTCAACTGTCAACTGTGAACTGTGATCTGTGAACTGTGAACTGTGAACTGTGAACTGTGAACTGTGAACTGTGAACTGTGAACTGTGAACTGCGAAGTGTGAACTGTGAACTGTGAACTGTGAACTGTGAACTGTGAATTGTGAACTGTGGACTGTGAACTGTCAACTGTGAACTGCGAACTGTGAAGTGTGAAATGAATACTGTGAACTGAGAACTGTAAACTGTGAACAGTGAACTGTGAACAGTGAACTGTGAACTGTGAACTGTGAACTGTGATCTGTGAACTGTGAACTGTGAACTGTGAACTGTGAATTGCGAACTGTGAATTGTGAAATGAAGACTGTGAACTGTGAACTGTGAACTGTGAACAGTGAACAGTGAACAGTGAACTGTGAACAGTGAACTTTGAACTGTGAATTGTGAACAGTGAACTGTGGACTGTGAACTGTGAACTGTGAACTGTGAAGTGTGAACTGTGAACTGTGAACTGTCAACTGTGAACTGAGAACTGTAAACTGAGGACTGTAAACTGTGAACAGTGAACTGTCAACTGTGAACTGTGAACTGTGATCTGTGAACTGTGAACTGTGAACTGTGAACTGTGAACTGTGAACTGTGAACTGTGAACTGTGAACTGTGAACTGCGAAGTGTGAACTGTGAACTGTGAACAGTCAACTGTGAACTGAGAACTGTGAATTGTGAAATGAAGACTGTGAACTGTGAACTGTGAACTGTGAACAGTGAACAGTGAACAGTGAACTGTGAACTGTGAATTGTGAACAGTGAACTGTGGACTGAGAACTGTGAACTGCGAACTGTGAAGTGTGAAATGAAGACTGTGAACTCTGATCTGTGAACTGAGAAATGTGAACTGTGATCTGTGGACTGTGAACTGTGCACTGTGAACACTGAAGTGTGAAATGAAGACTGTGAACTGTGAACTGTGAACTGTGAACAGTGAACTGTGAACTGTGAACAGTGAACTGTGAACTGTGAACAGTGAACTGTGAACTGTGAATTGTGCACTGTGAACTGTCAACTGTGAACTGAGAACTGTAAACTGTGAACTGTGAACTGAGAACTGTGAACTGTGATCTGTGGACTGTAACCTGTGCACTGCGAACTGTGAACTGTGATCTGTAAACTGTGAACTGTGAACTGTGAACAGTGAACAGTGAACAGTGAACAGTGAACTGTGAACTGTGAATTGTGAACAATGAACTGTGAAGTGTGAACTGTGAACTGTGAACTGTCAACTATGAACTGAGAACTGCAAACTGAGAACTGTAAACTGTGAATAGTGAACTGTCAACTGTGAACTGTGAACTGTGATCTGTGAACTGTGAACTGTGAACTGTGAACTGTGAACTGTGAACTGTGAACTGTGAACTGCGATGTGTGAACTGTGAACTGTGAACAGTCAACTGTGAACTGAGAACTGTGAATTGTGAAATGAAGACTGTGAACTGTGAACTGTGAACTGTGAACAGTGAACAGTGAACAGTGAACAGTGAACAGTGAATTGTGCACTGTGAACTGTGACCTGTGGACTGTGATCTGTGGACTGTAACCTGTGCACTGTGAACTGTGAACTGTGATCTGTAAACTGTGAACTGTGAACTGTGAACAGTGAACAGTGAAGTGTGAACTGTGAACTGTCAACAGTCAACTGTGAACTGAGAACTGTAAACTATGAACTGTGAACTGTGAACTGTGAACTGTGAACTGTGAACTGTGATCTGTGAACTGTGAACTGCGAACTGTGAAGTGTGAAATGAAGACTGTGAACTCTGATCTGTGAACTGAGAAATGTGAACTGTGATCTGTGGACTGTGAACTGTGCACTGTGAAGACTGAAGTGTGAAATAAAGACTGTGAACTGTGAACTGTGAACTGTGAACTGTGAACAGTGAACTGTGAACTGTGAATTGTGCACTGTGAACTGTCAACTGTGCACTGTGATCTGTGAACTGTGAACTGCGAACTGTGAAGTATGAAATGAAGACTGTGTACTGTGAACTGTGATCTGTAAACAGTGAACTGTGGTCTGTGATCTGTGAACTGTGAACTGCGAACTGTGAAGTGTGAAATAAAGACTGTGAACTGTGATCTGTGAACTGAGAACTGTCAACTGTGATCTGTGGACTGTAACCTGTGCACTGTGAAGACTGAAGTTTGAAATGAAGACTGTGAACTGTGAACTGTCACCTGTGAACTGTGAACTGTGAACTGTGAACTGTGAACTGTGAACTGTGAAATGTGAACTGTGAACTGTGAACTGTGAATTGTGAACTGTGAATAGTGAACTGTGGACTGTGAACTGTCAACTGTGAACTGTGAACTGAGAACTGTGAACTGTGAACTGTGGCCTGTGAACTGGGAACTGTGAACTGTGAACTGTGAACTGTGAACTGTGAACTGTGAACTGTGAACTGTGAACTGTGAACTGTGAACTGTGATCTGTGAACTGTGAACTGTGAACTGTGAATTGTGAACAGTGAACTGTGAACTGTGAACTGTGAACTGTGAAATGTGAACTGTGACCTGCGAACTGGGAACTGGGAACTGGGAACTGTGAACTGTGAACTGTGAACTGTGATCTGTGAACTGTGAAGTGTGAACTGTGAACTGTGAACTGTGAACTGTGAACTGCGAAGTGTGAACTGTAAACTGTGAACTGTCAACTGAGATCTGTGAACTGTGATCTGTGGACTGTAACCTGTGCACTGTGAAGACTGAAGTGTGAAATGAAGACTGTGAACTGTGAACTGTGAACAGTGAACTGTGAACTGTGAATTGTGAACTATGAACTGTGAACTGTGAACTGTCAACTGTGAACTTTGAACTATAAACTGTGAACTGTGAACTGTGAACTGTGAACTGTGTACTGTGAACTGCGAACTGTGAATTGAGAAATGAAGACAGTGAACTGTGATCTGTGAACTGTGAATAGTGAACTGTGGACTGTGAACTGTGAACTGCGAACTGTGAACTGTGAAGTGTGAAGTGAAGACTGTGAACTGTGATCTGTGAACTGAGAACTGTGAACTGTGAATAGTGAACTGTGGACTGTGAACTGTCAACTGTGAACTGCGAACTGTGAAGTGTGAAATGAATACTGTGAACGGGGAACTGTGATCTGTGAACTGTGAACTGTGAACTGTGAACTGTGAAATGAAGACTGTGAACTGTGATCTGTGAACTGAGAACTGTGAACTGTGAACTGTGGACTGTGGACTGTGAACTGTGAACTTTGAACTGTGAACTGTGAACTGAGAACTGTAAACTGTGAACTGTGAAGTGTGAACTGTGAACTGTGATCTGTGGACTGTGACCTGTGCACTGTGAAGACTGAATTGTGAAATGAAGTCTGTGAACTGTGATCTGTGAACTGAGAACTGTGAACTGTGAACAGTGGACTGTGGACTGTGAACTGTGACCTGTGATCTGTGAACTGTGAACTGCGAACTGTGAAGTATGAAATGAAGACTGTGTACTGTGAACTGTGAACTGTAAACAGTGAACTGTGGTCTGTGATCTGTGAACTGTGAACTGCGAACTGTGAAGTGTGAAATAAAGACTGTGAACTGTGATCTGTGAACTGAGAACTGTGAACTGTGAACTGTCACCTGTGAACTGTGAACTGTGAACTGTGAACTGTGAACTGTGAACTGTGAACTGTGAACTGTGAACTGTGAACTGTGAACTGTGAACTGTGAACTGTGAACTGTGAACTGTGAACTGTGAACTGTGAACTGTGAACTGTGAACTGTGAACTGTGAACTGTGAACTGTGAACTGTGAACTGTGAACTGTGAACTGTGAACTGTGAACTGTGATCTGTGAACTGTGAAGTGTGAAGTGTGAACTGTGAAATGTGAAATGTGAACTGCGAAGTGTGAACTGTGAACTGTGAACAGTCAACTGTGAACTGAGAACTGTGAATTGTGAAATGAAGACTGTGAACTGTGAACTGTGAACTGTGAACAGTGAACAGTGAACAGTGAACTGTGAACTGTGAATTGTGAACAGTGAACTGTGGACTGTGAACTGTGAACTGTGAAGTGTGAACTGTGAACTGTGAACTGTGTACTGTGAACTGCGAACTGTGAATTGAGAAATGAAGAGAGTGAACTGTGATCTGTGAACTGTGAATAGTGAACTGTGGACTGTGAACTGTGAACTGCGAACTGTGAACTGTGAAGTGTGAAGTGAAGACTGTGAACTGTGAACTGTGAACTGTGAACTGTGAATTGTGAACTGTGAATAGTGAACTGTGGACTGTGAACTGTCAACTGTCAACTGCGAACTGTGAAGTGTGATCTGTGAACTGTGAAGTGTGAACTGTGAACTGTGAACTGTGAACTGCGAAGTGTGAACTGTGAACTGTGAACAGTCAACTGTGAACTGTCAACTGTGAACTGAGAACTGTAAACTGAGAACTGTAAACTGAGAACTGTAAACTGAGAACTGTAAACTGAGAACTGTAAACTGTGAACAGTGAACTGTCAACTGTGAACTGTGAACTGTGATCTGTGAACTGTGAACTGTGAACTGTGAACTGTGAACTGTGAACTGTGAACTGTGAACTGTGAACTGTGAACTGCGAAGTGTGAACTGTGAACTGTGAACTGTGAACTGTGAATTGTGAACTGTGGACTGTGAACTGTCAACTGTGAACTGCGAACTGTGAAGTGTGAAATGAATACTGTGAACTGAGAACTGTAAACTATGAACAGTGAACTGTGAACAGTGAACAGTGAACTGTGAACTGTGAACTGTGAACTGTGATCTGTGAACTGTGAACTGTGAACTGTGAACTGTGAATTGCGAACTGTGAATTGTGAAATGAAGACTGTGAACTGTGAACTGTGAACTGTGAACAGTGAACAGTGAACAGTGAACTGTGAACAGTGAACTTTGAACTGTGAATTGTGAACAGTGAACTGTGGACTGTGAACTGTGAACTGTGAACTGTGAAGTGTGAACTGTGAACTGTGAACTGTCAACTGTGAACTGAGAACTGTAAACTGAGGACTGTAAACTGTGAACAGTGAACTGTCAACTGTGAACTGTGAACTGTGATCTGTGAACTGTGAACTGTGAACTGTGAACTGTGAACTGTGAACTGTGAACTGTGAACTGTGAACTGTGAACTGCGAAGTGTGAACTGTGAACTGTGAACAGTCAACTGTGAACTGAGAACTGTGAATTGTGAAATGAAGACTGTGAACTGTGAACTGTGAACTGTGAACAGTGAACAGTGAACAGTGAACTGTGAACTGTGAATTGTGAACAGTGAACTGTGGACTGAGAACTGTGAACTGCGAACTGTGAAGTGTGAAATGAAGACTGTGAACTCTGATCTGTGAACTGAGAAATGTGAACTGTGATCTGTGGACTGTGAACTGTGCACTGTGAACACTGAAGTGTGAAATGAAGACTGTGAACTGTGAACTGTGAACTGTGAACAGTGAACTGTGAACTGTGAACAGTGAACTGTGAACTGTGAACTGTGAACTGTGAACTGTGAACTGTGAACTGTGAACTGTGAACTGTGAACAATGAACTGTGAAGTGTGAACTGTGAACTGTGAACTGAGAACTGCAAACTGAGAACTGTAAACTGTGAATAGTGAACTGTCAACTGTGAACTGTGAACTGTGATCTGTGAACTGTGAACTGTGAACTGTGAACTGTGAACTGTGAACTGCGATGTGTGAACTGTGAACTGTGAACAGTCAACTGTGAACTGAGAACTGTGAATTGTGAAATGAAGACTGTGAACTGTGAACTGTGAACTGTGAACAGTGAACAGTGAACAGTGAACAGTGAACAGTGAACTGTGAACTGTGAACTGTGAATTGTGAACAGTGAACTGTGGACTGTGAACTGTGAACTGTGAAGTGTGAACTGTGAACTGTGAACTGTCAACTGTCAACTGTGAACTGAGAACTGTAAACTGTGAACAGTGAACTGTGAATTGTGAACTGTGAACTGTGAACTGTGATCTGTGAACTGTGAACTGTGAACTGTGAACTGTGAACTGTGAACTGTGAATTGTGAACAGTGAACTGTGAACTGTGAACTGTGAAATGTGAACTGTGACCTGCGAACTGGGAACTGGGAACTGTGAACTGTGATCTGTGAACTGTGATCTGTGAACTGTGATCTGTGAACTGTGAAGTGTGAACTGTGAACTGTGAACTGTGAACTGCGAAGTGTGAACTGTGAACTGTCAACTGTCAACTGTGAACTGAGAACTGTAAACTGTGAACTGTGAACTGTGAACTGTGAACTGTGAACTGTGAACTGTGATCTGTGAACTGTGAACTGCGAACTGTGAAGTGTGAAATGAAGACTGTGAACTCTGATCTGTGAACTGAGATATGTGAACTGTGATCTGTGGACTGTGAACTGTGAACAGTGAACTGTGAACTGTGAATTGTGAACAGTGAACTGTGGACTGTGAACTGTGAACTGTGAAGCGTGAACTGTGAACTGTGAACTGTCAACTGTGAACTGAGAACTGTAAACTGAGGACTGTAAACTGTGAACAGTGAACTGTCAACTGTGAACTGTGAACTGTGAACTGTGATCTGTGAACTGTGAACTGTGAACTGTGAACTGTGAACTGTGAACTGTGAACTGTGAACTGCGAAGTGTGAACTGTGAACTGTGAACAGTCAACTGTGAACTGAGAACTGTGAATTGTGAAATGAAGACTGTGAACTGTGAACTGTGAACTGTGAACTGTGAACAGTGAACAGTGAACAGTGAACAGTGAACTGTGAACTGTGAATTGTGAACAGTGAACTGTGGACTGAGAACTGTGAACTGCGAACTGTAAACTGTGAACAGTGAACTGTGAACTGTGAACTGTGAACTGCGAAGTGTGAACTGTGAACTGTGAACTGTGAACTGTGACGTGTGAACTGTGAACTGTGAAGTGTGAACTGTGAACTGTGAACTTTGAACTGTGAACTGTGAACTGTGAACTGTGAACTGTGAACTGTGAACTGTGAAGTGTGAAGTGTGAAGTGTGAAGTGTGAAGTGTGAACTGTGAACTGTGAAGTGTGAACTGTGAACTGTGAACTGTGAACTCTGAACTGTGAACTGTGAACTATGATCAGTGAACAGTGAACTGCGGACTGTGAACTGTGAACTGTGAAGTGTGATCTGTGAACTGTGAACTGCGAACTGTGACGTGTGAAATGAGGACTGTGAACTGTGAAATGAAGACTGTGAACTGTGATCTGTGAACTGAGAACTGTGAACTGTGAACTGTGAACTGTGAACTGTGAACTTCGAACTGTGAAGTATGAAATGAAGATAGTGAACTGTGAAATGTGAACTGTGACCTGCGAACTGGGAACTGTGAACTGTGAACTGTGAACTGTGAACTGTGAACTGTGATCTGTGAACTGTGAAGTGTGAACTGTGAACTGTGAACTGTGAACTGTGAACTGTGAACTGTGATCTGTGAACTGTGATCTGTGGACGGTGATCTGTGAACTGTGAACTGCGAACTGTGAATTGTGAAATGAAGACTGTGAACTGTGAACTGTGAACTCTGAACTGTAGACTGTGAACTATGATCTGTGAACAGTGAACTGTCGACTGTGAACTGTGAACTGTGAAGTGTGAACTGTGAACAGTGAACTGTCAACTGTGAACTGTGATCTGTGGACTGTGAACTGTGAACTGTGAACTGTGATTTGTGAACAGTGAACTGTGGACTGTGAACTGTGGACTGTGAACTGTGCACTGTGAAGTGTGAAGTGTGAAATGAAGACTGTGAACTGTGAACTGTGATTTGTGAACAGTGAACTGTGGACTGTGAACTGTGGACTGTGAACTGTGCACTGTGAAGTGTGAAGTGTGAAATGAAGACTGTGAACTGTGAACTGTGATCTGTGAACAGTGAACTGTGAACTGTGAACTGTGAATTGTGAACAGTGAAATGTGGACTGTGAACTGTGAACTGTGAAGTGTGAACTGTGAACTGTCAACTGTCAACTGTGAACTGAGAACTGTAAACTGAGAACTGCAAACTGTGAACAGTGAACTGTGAACTGTGAACTGTGAACTGTGAACTGTGAACTGTGAACTGTGAACTGTGAACTGTGATCTGTGAACTGTGAAATGAAGACTGTGAACTGTGATCTGTGAACTGAGAACTGTGAACTGTGAACTGTGGACTGTGGACTGTGAACTGTGAACTTTGAACTGTGAACTGTGAACTGAGAACTGTAAACTGTGAACTGTGAAGTGTGAACTGTGAACTGTGATCTGTGGACTGTGACCTGTGCACTGTGAAGACTGAATTGTGAAATGAAGTCTGTGAACTGTGATCCGTGAACTGAGAACTGTGAACTGTGAACAGTGGACTGTGGACTGTGAACTGTGACCTGTGATCTGTGAACTGAGAACTGCGAACTGTGAAGTATGAAATGAAGACTGTGTACTGTGAACTGTGAACTGTAAACAGTGAAATGTGGTCTGTGATCTGTGAACTGTGAACTGCGAACTGTGAAGTGTGAAATAAAGACTGTGAACTGTGATCTGTGAACTGAGAACTGTGAACTGTGATCTGTGGACTGTAACCTGTGCACTGTGAAGACTGAAGTTTGAAATGAAGACTGTGAACTGTGAACTGTCACCTGTGAACTGTGAACTGTGAACTGTGAACTGTGAACTGTGAACTGTGAACTGTGAACTGTGAACTGTGAACTGTGAACTGTGAACTGTGAACTGTGAACTGTGAACTGTGAACTGTGAACTGTGAACTGTGAACTGTGAACTGTGAACTGTGAACTGTGAACTGTGAACTGTGAACTGTGAACTGTGAACTGTGAACTGTGATCTGTGAAGTGTGAAGTGTGAAGTGTGAACTGTGAACTGTGAAATGTGAACTGCGAAGTGTGAACTGTGAACTGTGAACAGTCAACTGTGAACTGAGAACTGTGAATTGTGAAATGAAGACTGTGAACTGTGAACTGTGAACTGTGAACAGTGAACAGTGAACAGTGAACTGTGAACTGTGAATTGTGAACAGTGAACTGTGGACTGTGAACTGTGAACTGTGAAGTGTGAACTGTGAACTGTGAACTGTGTACTGTGAACTGCGAACTGTGAATTGAGAAATGAAGAGAGTGAACTGTGATCTGTGAACTGTGAATAGTGAACTGTGGACTGTGAACTGTGAACTGCGAACTGTGAACTGTGAAGTGTGAAGTGAAGACTGTGAACTGTGAACTGTGAACTGTGAATTGTGAACTGTGAATAGTGAACTGTGGACTGTGAACTGTCAACTGTCAACTGCGAACTGTGAAGTGTGAAATGAATACTGTGAACTGAGAACTGCAAACTGTGAACAGTGAACTGTGAACTGTGAACTGTGAACTGTGAACTGTGAACTGTGATCTGTGAACTGTGAACTGTGAACTGTGAACTGTGAACTGTGAACTGTGAATTGTGAACAGTGAACTGTGAACTGTGAACTGTGACCTGCGAACTGGGAACTGGGAACTGTGAACTGTGAACTGTGAACTGTGATCTGTGAACTGTGAAGTGTGAACTGTGAACTGTGAACTGTGAACTGCGAAGTGTGAACTGTGAACTGTGAACAGTCAACTGTGAACTGTCAACTGTGAACTGAGAACTGTAAACTGAGAACTGTAAACTGAGAACTGTAAACTGAGAACTGTAAACTGTGAACAGTGAACTGTCAACTGTGAACTGTGAACTGTGATCTGTGAACTGTGAACTGTGAACTGTGAACTGTGAACTGTGAACTGTGAACTGTGAACTGTGAACTGTGAACTGCGAAGTGTGAACTGTGAACTGTGAACTGTGAACTGTGAATTGTGAACTGTGGACTGTGAACTGTCAACTGTGAACTGCGAACTGTGAAGTGTGAAATGAATACTGTGAACTGAGAACTGTAAACTATGAACAGTGAACTGTGAACAGTGAACAGTGAACTGTGAACTGTGAACTGTGAACTGTGATCTGTGAACTGTGAACTGTGAACTGTGAACTGTGAATTGCGAACTGTGAATTGTGAAATGAAGACTGTGAACTGTGAACTGTGAACTGTGAACAGTGAACAGTGAACAGTGAACTGTGAACAGTGAACTTTGAACTGTGAATTGTGAACAGTGAACTGTGGACTGTGAACTGTGAACTGTGAACTGTGAAGTGTGAACTGTGAACTGTGAACTGTCAACTGTGAACTGAGAACTGTAAACTGAGGACTGTAAACTGTGAACAGTGAACTGTCAACTGTGAACTGTGAACTGTGATCTGTGAACTGTGAACTGTGAACTGTGAACTGTGAACTGTGAACTGTGAACTGTGAACTGTGAACTGTGAACTGCGAAGTGTGAACTGTGAACTGTGAACAGTCAACTTTGAACTGAGAACTGTGAATTGTGAAATGAAGACTGTGAACTGTGAACTGTGAACTGTGAACAGTGAACAGTGAACAGTGAACTGTGAACTGTGAATTGTGAACAGTGAACTGTGGACTGAGAACTGTGAACTGCGAACTGTGAAGTGTGAAATGAAGACTGTGAACTCTGATCTGTGAACTGAGAAATGTGAACTGTGATCTGTGGACTGTGAACTGTGCACTGTGAACACTGAAGTGTGAAATGAAGACTGTGAACTGTGAACTGTGAACTGTGAACAGTGAACTGTGAACTGTGAACAGTGAACTGTGAACTGTGAACTGTGAACTGTGAACTGTGAACTGTGAACTGTGAACTGTGAACTGTGAACTGTGAACTGTGAACAATGAACTGTGAAGTGTGAACTGTGAACTGTGAACTGAGAACTGCAAACTGAGAACTGTAAACTGTGAATAGTGAACTGTCAACTGTGAACTGTGAACTGTGATCTGTGAACTGTGAACTGTGAACTGTGAACTGTGAACTGCGATGTGTGAACTGTGAACTGTGAACAGTCAACTGTGAACTGAGAACTGTGAATTGTGAAATGAAGACTGTGAACTGTGAACTGTGAACTGTGAACAGTGAACAGTGAACAGTGAACAGTGAACAGTGAACTGTGAACTGTGAACTGTGAACTGTGAACTGTGAACTGTGAACTGTGAACTGTGAACTGTGAACTGTGAACTGTGAACTGTGAACTGTGAACTGTGAACTGTGAACTGTGAACTGTGAACTGTGATCTGTGAACTGTGAAGTGTGAAGTGTGAACTGTGAACTGTGAAATGTGAACTGCGAAGTGTGAACTGTGAACTGTGAACAGTCAACTGTGAACTGAGAACTGTGAATTGTGAAATGAAGACTGTGAACTGTGAACTGTGAACTGTGAACAGTGAACAGTGAACAGTGAACTGTGAACTGTGAATTGTGAACAGTGAACTGTGGACTGTGAACTGTGAACTGTGAAGTGTGAACTGTGAACTGTGAACTGTGTACTGTGAACTGCGAACTGTGAATTGAGAAATGAAGAGAGTGAACTGTGATCTGTGAACTGTGAATAGTGAACTGTGGACTGTGAACTGTGAACTGCGAACTGTGAACTGTGAAGTGTGAAGTGAAGACTGTGAACTGTGAACTGTGAACTGTGAATTGTGAACTGTGAATAGTGAACTGTGGACTGTGAACTGTCAACTGTCAACTGCGAACTGTGAAGTGTGAAATGAATACTGTGAACTGAGAACTGCAAACTGTGAACAGTGAACTGTGAACTGTGAACTGTGAACTGTGAACTGTGATCTGTGAACTGTGAACTGTGAACTGTGAACTGTGAACTGTGAACTGTGAACTGTGAATTGTGAACAGTGAACTGTGAACTGTGAACTGTGACCTGCGAACTGGGAACTGGGAACTGTGAACTGTGAACTGTGAACTGTGATCTGTGAACTGTGAAGTGTGAACTGTGAACTGTGAACTGTGAACTGCGAAGTGTGAACTGTGAACTGTGAACAGTCAACTGTGAACTGTCAACTGTGAACTGAGAACTGTAAACTGAGAACTGTAAACTGCGAATTGTAAACTGAGAACTGTAAACTGTGAACAGTGAACTGTCAACTGTGAACTGTGAACTGTGATCTGTGAACTGTGAACTGTGAACTGTGAACTGTGAACTGTGAACTGTGAACTGTGAACTGTGAACTGTGAACTGTGAACTGTGAACTGCGAAGTGTGAACTGTGAACTGTGAACTGTGAACTGTGAATTGTGAACTGTGGACTGTGAACTGTCAACTGTGAACTGCGAACTGTGAAGTGTGAAATGAATACTGTGAACTGAGAACTGTAAACTATGAACAGTGAACTGTGAACAGTGAACAGTGAACTGTGAACTGTGAACTGTGAACTGTGATCTGTGAACTGTGAACTGTGAACTGTGAACTGTGAATTGCGAACTGTGAATTGTGAAATGAAGACTGTGAACTGTGAACTGTGAACTGTGAACAGTGAACAGTGAACAGTGAACTGTGAACAGTGACTTTGAACTGTGAATTGTGAACAGTGAACTGTGGACTGTGAACTGTGAACTGTGAACTGTGAAGTGTGAACTGTGAACTGTGAACTGTCAACTGTGAACTGAGAACTGTAAACTGAGGACTGTAAACTGTGAACAGTGAACTGTCAACTGTGAACTGTGAACTGTGATCTGTGAACTGTGAACTGTGAACTGTGAACTGTGAACTGTGAACTGTGAACTGTGAACTGTGAACTGCGAAGTGTGAACTGTGAACTGTGAACAGTCAACTGTGAACTGAGAACTGTGAATTGTGAAATGAAGACTGTGAACTGTGAACTGTGAACTGTGAACAGTGAACAGTGAACAGTGAACTGTGAACTGTGAATTGTGAACAGTGAACTGTGGACTGAGAACTGTGAACTGCGAACTGTGAAGTGTGAAATGAAGACTGTGAACTCTGATCTGTGAACTGAGAAATGTGAACTGTGATCTGTGGACTGTGAACTGTGCACTGTGAACACTGAAGTGTGAAATGAAGACTGTGAACTGTGAACTGTGAACTGTGAACAGTGAACTGTGAACTGTGAACAGTGAACTGTGAACTGTGAACTGTGAACTGTGAACTGTGAACTGTGAACTGTGAACTGTGAACTGTGAACTGTGAAGTGTGAACTGTGAACAATGAACTATGAAGTGTGAACTGTGAACTGTGAACTGAGAACTGCAAACTGAGAACTGTAAACTGTGAATAGTGAACTGTCAACTGTGAACTGTGAACTGTGATCTGTGAACTGTGAACTGTGAACTGTGAACTGTGAACTGTGAACTGTGAACTGCGATGTGTGAACTGTGAACTGTGAACAGTCAACTGTGAACTGAGAACTGTGAATTGTGAAATGAAGACTGTGAACTGTGAACTGTGAACTGTGAACAGTGAACAGTGAACAGTGAACAGTGAACAGTGAACTGTGAACTGTGAATTGTGAACAGTGAACTGTGGACTGTGAACTGTGAACTGTGAAGTGTGAACTGTGAACTGTGAACTGTCAACTGTCAACTGTGAACTGAGAACTGTAAACTGAGAACTGTAAACTGTGAACAGTGAACTGTGAACTGTGAACTGTGAACTGTGAACTGTGATCTGTGAACTGTGAACTGTGAACTGTGAACTGTGAACTGTGAACTGTGAATTGTGAACAGTGAACTGTGAACTGTGAACTGTGAACTGTGAAATGTGAACTGTGACCTGCGAACTGGGAACTGGGAACTGGGAACTGTGAACTGTGAACTGTGAACTGTGATCTGTGAACTGTGATCTGTGAACTGTGAAGTGTGAACTGTGAACTGTGAACTGTGAACTGCGAAGTGTGAACTGTGAACTGTCAACTGTCAACTGTGAACTGAGAACTGTAAACTGTGAACTGTGAACTGTGAACTGTGAACTGTGAACTGTGAACTGTGATCTGTGAACTGTGAACTGCGAACTGTGAAGTGTGAAATGAAGACTGTGAACTCTGATCTGTGAACTGAGATATGTGAACTGTGATCTGTGGACTGTGAACTGTGAACAGTGAACTGTGAACTGTGAATTGTGAACAGTGAACTGTGGACTGTGAACTGTGAACTGTGAAGCGTGAACTGTGAACTGTGAACTGTCAACTGTGAACTGAGAACTGTAAACTGAGGACTGTAAACTGTGAACAGTGAACTGTCAACTGTGAACTGTGAACTGTGAACTGTGATCTGTGAACTGTGAACTGTGAACTGTGAACTGTGAACTGTGAACTGTGAACTGTGAACTGCGAAGTGTGAACTGTGAACTGTGAACAGTCAACTGTGAACTGAGAACTGTGAATTGTGAAATGAAGACTGTGAACTGTGAACTGTGAACTGTGAACTGTGAACTGTGAACAGTGAACTGTGAACTGTGAACTGTGAACTGTGAACTATGATCTGTGAACTGTGAACTGCGAACTGTGAAGTGTGAAATGAAGACTGTGAACTGTGATCTGTGGACTGTGAACTGTGATTTGTGAACAGTGAACTGTGGACTGTGAACTGTGGACTGTGAACTGTGCACTGTGAAGTGTGAAGTGTGAAATGAAGACTGTGAACTGTGAACTGTGATCTGTGAACAGTGAACTGTGAACTGTGAACTGTGAATTGTGAACAGTGAAATGTGGACTGTGAACTGTGAACTGTGAAGTGTGAACTGTGAACTGTCAACTGTCAACTGTGAACTGAGAACTGTAAACTGAGAACTGCAAACTGTGAACAGTGAACTGTGAACTGTGAACTGTGAACTGTGAACTGTGAACTGTGAACTGTGAACTGTGATCTGTGAACTGTGAACTGCGAACTGTGAAGTGTGAAATGAAGACTGTGAACTGTGATCTGTGGACTGTGAACTGTGAAGTGTGAACTGTGAACTGTCAACTGTCAACTGTGAACTGAGAACTGTAAACTGAGAACTGCAAACTGTGAACAGTGACCTGTGAACTGTGAACTGCGAACTATGAATTGTGAAATGAAGACTGTGGACTGTGAACTGTGAACTGTGAACTGTGAACTGTGAACTGTGAACTGTGAACTGTGAACAGTGAACAGTGAACTGTGAACTGTGAACTGTGAACTGTGAACTGTGAACTGTGAACTGTGAATTGTGAACAGTGAACTGTGGACTGTGAACTGTGAACTGTGAACTGTGAAGTGTGAACTGTCAACTGTGAACTGTCAACTGTGAACTGAGAACTGTAAACTGAGAACTGTAAACTGTGAACAGTGAACTGTGAACTGTGAACTGTGAACTGCGAACTGTGAAGTATGAAATGAAGACAGTGAACTGTGAAATGTGGACTGTGAACTGTGAACTGTGAAGTGTGAACTGTGAACTGTCAACTGTCAACTGTCAACTGAGAACTGTAAACTGAGAACTGCAAACTGTGAACTGTGAACTGTGAACTGTGAACTGTGAACTGTGAACTGTGAACTGTGAACTGTGAATTGTGATCTGTGAACTGTGAACTGCGAACTGTGAAGTGTGAAATGAAGACTGTGAACTGTGATCTGTGGACTGTGAACTGTGAACTGTGAACTGTGATGTGTGATCAGTGAACTGTGGACTGTGAACTGTGGACTGTGAACTGTGCACTGTGAAGTGTGAAGTGTGAAATGAAGACTGTGAACTGTGATCTGTGATCTGTGAACTGAGAACTGTGAACTGTGAACTGTGGACTGTGAACTGTGAACTGTGAACTGTGAACTGTGAACTGTGAACTGAGAACTGTAAATTGTGAACTGTGAACTGTGAAATGAAGACTGTGAACTGTGATCTGTGAACTGAGAACTGTGAACTGTGAACTGTGAACTGTGAACTGTGAACTTCGAACTGTGAAGTATGAAATGAAGACAGTGAACTGTGAAATGTGAACTGTGACCTGCGAACTGGGAACTGTGAACTGTGAACTGTGAACTGTGAACTGTGAACTGTGATCTGTGAACTGTGAAGTGTGAACTGTGAACTGTGAACTGTGAACTGTGAACTGTGAACTGTGATCTGTGAACTGTGATCTGTGGACGGTGATCTGTGAACTGTGAACTGCGAACTGTGAATTGTGAAATGAAGACTGTGAACTGTGAACTGTGAACTCTGAACTGTAGACTGTGAACTATGATCTGTGAACAGTGAACTGTCGACTGTGAACTGTGAACTGTGAAGTGTGAACTGTGAACAGTGAACTGTCAACTGTGAACTGTGACCTGTGGACTGTGAACTGTGAACTGTGAACTGTGATTTGTGAACAGTGAACTGTGGACTGTGAACTGTGGACTGTGAACTGTGCACTGTGAAGTGTGAAGTGTGAAATGAAGACTGTGAACTGTGAACTGTGATTTGTGAACAGTGAACTGTGGACTGTGAACTGTGGACTGTGAACTGTGCACTGTGAAGTGTGAAGTGTGAAATGAAGACTGTGAACTGTGAACTGTGATCTGTGAACAGTGAACTGTGAACTGTGAACTGTGAATTGTGAACAGTGAAATGTGGACTGTGAACTGTGAACTGTGAAGTGTGAACTGTGAACTGTTAACTGTCAACTGTGAACTGAGAACTGTAAACTGAGAACTGCAAACTGTGAACAGTGAACTGTGAACTGTGAACTGTGAACTGTGAACTGTGAACTGTGAACTGTGAACTGTGAACTGTGAACTGTGATCTGTGAACTGTGAACTGCGAACTGTGAAGTGTGAAATGAAGACTGTGAAATGTGATCTGTGGACTGTGAACTGTGAACTGTGAATAGTGAACTGTGGACTGTGAACTGTCAACTGTGAACTGCGAACTGTGAAGTGTGACATGAATACTGTGAACGGGGAACTGTGAACTGAGACCTGTGAACTGTGAACTGTGAACTATGATCTGTAAACAGTGAACTGTGACCTGTGAACTGTGAACTGCGAACTATGAATTGTGAAATGAAGACTGTGAACTGTGAACTGTGAACTGTGAACTGTGAACAGTGAACAGTGAACTGTGAACTGTGAACTGTGAAGTGTGAACTGTCAACTGTGAACTGAGAACTGTAAACTGAGAACTGTAAACTGAGAACTGTAAACTGAGAACTGTAAACTGTGAACAGTGAACTGTGAACTGTGAACTGCGAACTGTGAAGTATGAAATGAAGACAGTGAACTGTGAAATGTGAACTGTGACCAGCGAACTGGGAACTGTGAACTGTGAACTGTGGACTGTGAACTGTGAACTGTGAACTGTGACGTGTGAACTGTGAACTGTGAACTGTGAACTGTCAACTGTGAACTGAGAACTGTAAACTGAGAACTGTAAACTGTGAACTGTGAATTGTGATCTGTGAACTGTGAACTGCGAACTATGAATTGTGAAATGAAGACTGTGAACTGTGAACTGTGAACTGTGAACTGTGAACTGTGAACTGTGAATTGTGAACAGTGAACTGTGGACTGTGAACTGTGAACTGTGAACTGTGAAGTGTGAACTGTCAACTGTCAACTGTCAACTGTCAACTGTGAACTGAGAACTGTAAACTGAGAACTGTGAACAGTGAACTGTGAACTGTGAACTGTGAACTGCGAACTGTGAAGTATGAAATGAAGACAGTGAACTGTGAAATGTGAACTGTGACCTGCGAACTGGGAACTGTGAACTGTGAACTGTGGACTGTGAACTGTGAACTGTGAACTGTGATGTGTGATCAGTGAACTGTGGACTGTGAACTGTGGACTGTGAACTGTGCACTGTGAAGTGTGAAGTGTGAAATGAAGACTGTGAACTGTGAACTGTGATCTGTGAACAGTGAACTGTGGACTGTGAACTGTGAACTGTGACCTATGAACTGTGAACTGTGACCTGTGAACTGTGAACTGCGAACTATGAATTGTGAAATGAAGACTGTGAACTGTGAACTGTGAACTGGGAACTGTGAAGTGTGAACTGTGAACAGTGAACTGTCAACTGTGAACTGTGATCTGTGGACTGTGAACTGTGAACTGTGAACTGTGATTTGTGAACAGTGAACTGTGGACTGTGAACTGTGGACTGTGAACTGTGCACTGTGAAGTGTGAAGTGTGAAGTGTGAAATGAAGACTGTGAACTGTGAACTGTGATTTGTGAACAGTGAACTGTGGACTGTGAACTGTGGACTGTGAACTGTGCACTGTGAAGTGTGAAGTGTGAAATGAAGACTGTGAACTGTGAACTGTGATCTGTGAACAGTGAACTGTGAACTGTGAACTGTGAATTGTGAACAGTGAAATGTGGACTGTGAACTGTGAACTGTGAAGTGTGAACTGTGAACTGTCAACTGTCAACTGTGAACTGAGAACTGTAAACTGAGAACTGCAAACTGTGAACAGTGAACTGTGAACTGTGAACTGTGAACTGTGAACTGTGAACTGTGAACTGTGAACTGTGAACTGTGAACTGTGATCTGTGAACTGTGAACTGCGAACTGTGAAGTGTGAAATGAAGACTGTGAAATGTGATCTGTGGACTGTGAACTGTGAACTGTGAATAGTGAACTGTGGACTGTGAACTGTCAACTGTGAACTGCGAACTGTGAAGTGTGACATGAATACTGTGAACGGGGAACTGTGAACTGTGACCTGTGAACTGTGAACTGTGAACTATGATCTGTAAACAGTGAACTGTGACCTGTGAACTGTGAACTGCGAACTATGAATTGTGAAATGAAGACTGTGAACTGTGAACTGTGAACTGTGAACTGTGAACAGTGAACAGTGAACTGTGAACTGTGAACTGTGAAGTGTGAACTGTCAACTGTGAACTGAGAACTGTAAACTGAGAACTGTAAACTGAGAACTGTAAACTGAGAACTGTAAACTGTGAACAGTGAACTGTGAACTGTGAACTGTGAACTGCGAACTGTGAAGTATGAAATGAAGACAGTGAACTGTGAAATGTGAACTGTGACCTGCGAACTGGGAACTGTGAACTGTGAACTGTGGACTGTGAACTGTGAACTGTGAACTGTGAACTGTGAACTGTGACGTGTGAACTGTGAACTGTGAACTGTCAACTGTGAACTGAGAACTGTGAACTGTGAAGTGTGAACTGTCAACTGTCAACTGTCAACTGTGAACTGAGAACTGTAAACTGAGAACTGTAAACTGTGAACAGTGAACTGTGAACTGTGAACTGTGAACTGCGAACTGTGAAGTATGAAATGAAGACAGTGAACTGTGAAATGTGAACTGTGACCTGCGAACTGGGAACTGTGAACTGTGAACTGTGGACTGTGAACTGTGAACTGTGAACTGTGATGTGTGATCAGTGAACTGTGGACTGTGAACTGTGGACTGTGAACTGTGCACTGTGAAGTGTGAAGTGTGAAATGAAGACTGTGAACTGTGAACTGTGATCTGTGAACAGTGAACTGTGGACTGTGAACTGTGAACTGTGACCTATGAACTGTGAACTGTGACCTGTGAACTGTGAACTGCGAACTATGAATTGTGAAATGAAGACTGTGAACTGTGAACTGTGAACTGTGAACAGTGAACTGTGAACTGTGAACTGTGAACTGTGAATTGTGAACAGTGAACTGTGGACTGTGAACTGTGAACTGTGAACTCTGAACTGTGAACTGTGAACTATGATCAGTGAACAGTGAACTGCGGACTGTGAACTGTGAACTGTGAACTGTCATCTGTGAACTGTGAACTGTGAACTGTGATCTGTGAACTGTGAACTGTGATTTGTGAACAGTGAACTGTGGACTGTGGACTGTGAAGTGTGTACTGTGAACTGTCAACTGTCAACTGTGAACTGTAATCTGTGAACTGTCAACTGTGAACTGTCAACTGTGAACGGAGAACTGTAAACTGAGAACTGTAAACTGTGAACTATGATCAGTGAACAGTGAACTGCGGACTGTGAACTGTGAACTGTGAAGTGTGATCTGTGAACTGTGAACTGCGAACTGTGAATTGTGAAATGAAGACTGTGAACTGTGAACTGTGCCCTGTGAAGACTGAAGTGTGAAATGAAGACTGTGAACTGTGATCTGTGAACTGAGAACTGTGAACTGTGAACTGTGATCTGTGAACTGTGAACTGTGAACTGTGAACTGTGAACTGTGAACTGTGATTTGTGAACAGTGAACTGTGGACTGTGGACTGTGAAGTGTGTACTGTGAACTGTCAACTGTCAACTGTGAACTGTAATCTGTGAACTGTGATCTGTGAACTGTGAACTGCGAACTGTGACGTGTGAAATGAGGACTGTGAACTGCGATCTGGTAACTGAGAACTGTGAACTGTGAATAGTGAACTGTGGACTGTGAACTGTGAATAGTGAACTGTGGACTGTGAACTGTCAACTGTGAACTGCGAACTGTGAAATGTGAAATGAAAACTGTGAACGGGGAACTGTGAACTGTGAACTGTGAACTGTGAACTGTGAAATGAAGACTGTGAACTGTGATCTGTGATCTGTGAACTGAGAACTGTGAACTGTGAACTGTGGACTGTGAACTGTGAACTGTGAACTGTGAACTGTGAACTGAGAACTGTGAACTGTGAACTGTGAACTGTGGACTGTGAACTGTGAACTGTGAACTGTGAACTGTGAACTGAGAACTGTAAATTGTGTACTGTGAACTGTGAAATGTAGACTGTGAACTGTGATCTGTGAACTGAGAACTGTGAACTGTGAACTGTGAACTGTGAACTGTGAACTTCGAACTGTGAAGTATGAAATGAAGACAGTGAACTGTGAAATGTGAACTGTGACCTGCGAACTGGGAACTGTGAACTGTGAACTGTGAACTGTGAACTGTGAACTGTGATCTGTGAACTGTGAAGTGTGAACTGTGAACTGTGAACTGTGAACTGTGAACTGTGAACTGTGAACTGTGAACTGTGATCTGTGAACTGTGAACTGTGAACTGTGAACTGTGAACTGTGAACTGTGAAATGTGATTTGTGAACAGTGAACTGTGGACTGTGGACTGTGAAGTGTGTACTGTGAACTGTCAACTGTCAACTGTGAACTGTAATCTGTGAACTGTGATCTGTGAACTGTGAACTGCGAACTGTGACGTGTGAAATGAGGACTGTGAACTGCGATCTGGTAACTGAGAACTGTGAACTGTGAATAGTGAACTGTGGACTGTGAACTGTGAATAGTGAACTGTGGACTGTGAACTGTCAACTGTGAACTGCGAACTGTGAAATGTGAAATGAAAACTGTGAACGGGGAACTGTGAACTGTGAACTGTGAACTGTGAACTGTGAAATGAAGACTGTGAACTGTGATCTGTGATCTGTGAACTGAGAACTGTGAACTGTGAACTGTGGACTGTGAACTGTGAACTGTGAACTGTGAACTGTGAACTGAGAACTGTGAACTGTGAACTGTGGACTGTGAACTGTGAACTGTGAACTGTGAACTGTGAACTGAGAACTGTAAATTGTGTACTGTGAACTGTGAAATGAAGACTGTGAACTGTGATCTGTGAACTGAGAACTGTGAACTGTGAACTGTGAACTGCCCTAGTAGCACAAAATATTGGATACACATTTTTTTCGAATATTGAAAAAATATTTTTTAAGCCACACTTTTTAATATTAGATAAATATTAAATCTAATATTGTATACATGTTCAAGAAATGTAAATTGAATGTTTAGAAAATATAAGCTAAATATTCAGAGAATATAAAATGGATATTTAAAAAATATTAGCTAAATATTCAGAGAATATAAAATGAATATTAAAAAAATATTAGCTAAATATTCAGAGAATATAAAATGGATATTAAAAAAATATTAGCTAAATATTCAGAGAATATAAAATGGATATTAAAAAAATATTTGCTAAATATTCAGAGAATATAAAATGGATATTTAAAAAATATTAGCTACATATTCAGAGAATATAAACGAGATATTTAAAAAATATGAAGTAAATATTAAAAAAATGTGAATATAACATTTGAAAAATATAAATTCAATATTCAAATAACATTTATTCAAATCTTAAAATTTAAGAAAAAGTTATAAAAGAAATTAGAAACTATCAATATATATACTTTCCTATGCACTACTTGAGGGAATATTCCACTTTGTCAACGAAAGAACATGATTACAATTCAGAAATTTTTGTGCAGTTGATGGGATTTGATCTCGGGACTTACCGTTTACTGGATGATGTACTTCCTCGCTGAGCCATGTGAACCTATGGTTTCATTCATTACTTTTTATTCTTATAAAGGCTCAAATCATACAATTATTCGAAGAGATAGATTTCTGTTAAAAAATTTGTAACTAACAATAAAACTACTTTTTTTTAATGAAGCATATTATTAGTATATTAACGACAAAGATATATATATATATTTTTCATAAGTATTTCAATCGTACGTAAGAATGGAAACACATACAATATATTTGCTGAATAAACAAAAACATTTTATTGTGAAAAAATATATTGTTGTAATTCAGTATAAAAATAATATAGCATAACATAGTATAAAATAATAAATAGTAAAAACAATAAAATAATATAGCATAGTATATTACGTGCGCCTGTCTACGACGTTGAACATCGGTAATCTGTGTTTCAGTTACTTCAAAACGTATGAAATCGTTGTGCTACCATTTCAATTTTGTCTAATAATAAAAGTGGCACAAAATAGATATACTACACTTCAAAAGTTTGAAGAAACCTGAACAGAATCTTATATTAACTTCAGCGTTCACGATTTTTTATTATAATCAAAATATGTGATTTACTATGTAAATTGAATTTAGGAAAGCGCAGGAAACTAGGGAAAAAAGGCAACGGGACAAATGATACATAATAATGAATACGCATTTATATATGTGTGTGTGTGTATATATATATACATTTATATATATATATATATATATATATATATATATATATATATATATATATATATATATATATTTGTACATGTATTTATATATTTATTTCTTACAGCCTAGACTTAGCTGTCGCTAAAAACAGAGATACGCATTGTCGTATTTCTACTTCCGTAATTGATTTCTGTCTTCTTCTCGTGGCAGCTGTGAAATTAAAAATGAAACAAAATACATATATATTACGTATATATAGTACGTGGCAATACCACATAAAAGTGATAAGTGTAAGTATACTTACTCATTACAGCATCATATATCTTTAAGTTAACGAAAGATAATTTTTTCTTCCGTCCTTGCCCGGAATAATATGTCGCTGCTGCATTTGTTAAAAGTTTGCGGAGCATATTAAAAATAATTCTTTTATTAGTGTCTCCACCGACTAAATATAACAGTTGTACCTGAAAAATATATGTCATTATTTATTTAATGTCAATATTACAATTATAAATATTAACTATTTACTAAACAAAAATAATATGAATCACGTATAATGTAAAAAAACCATAAAATTCATATATTTCGGAAATTATCTAAAAATGATAATAATGTTTATATTTCCAAATACATACTAGCGAATTAAATTTTTCTGTATTTTCTGATATGATCGCATCGAACTCGTTGATACTAACTACAGAGCTTAACGGCAATTGATTCAGAAAATTATTTTCATTCTCAATTTCGCTGTGGCTGCTTCCAGCCGTTACTGTGACGTTTAGTAATCTTTCAATTCTTTCTAATTTATTAAAAATTTGTTTAATCTCATATTTTAAGTCTAGGTACTGTCGACTTAATGTGGCCAATTGATCCTCGTTCTTGTTGGATACATGATGTACATCTGTGTAGAATATCACAAAGTATTATTATTACAATTATACAATTTTACAAATTATTATTAAAATTCGTCATTTTTGTTTATTTTCCGACTTACTTGGTGTTTCTATATGCGATTGCTCAATTGGTTGGCTTTGATTTGAAGAATCAGATGAGTCGGACGATTCGAAAATAATTCGCTTCCTTGGCACAATGTCGTGTCGCGATTTCCTCGATGGTGACATTTTAAAAATGATATGAAACAATCCTGAAAACTATAAACTTATAAATACACCAGCTAATATCTAATTTAAAATAAAGTAGTAAGTATGATTAATTATATTGATGAAGCAGCTCATATGCTGCGAAATATGACTGGCATTTAACTACAAATGATTTGTACAAAATTTCAGTAAGTTCATAAGATACAATTTCATCATCGAATTTATCAAATTTAAATAATCCTATTATTTTGGATTTAATAGGGTATTTATAAAATTTTTTTAATTGCGATGATAATTTCCCAACTATTTTGTTTTCTAATATGTCTGTGATTTGTAGGACATGGCCATTTTTTAAAAAGACATAACGGTCACTCAATCCATAAGCTTTTAATTTAAAATTAGGAAGTTGTATTGTTTTTTTATTATTGTGTGTTTCAATCCTTATTTGAGTATTAATATTTTCTGTGACTGTAGGTGCTCCATTTTCCGATAATCTATTTATTATTTGTGCTAAAGGTTTATTCCATCTACGCAACATGCTTACTAACTTCCCTAAATAATTTTCAAAAGGGAAGCAACTTAATTCCTCCAAAGAATATTTCAAGTTTTCTACGTCGTCTGAAATGTGGACTAAATTATGAACATTGTATGTACAGAATTCTCTGCCGTACAGACCTGAACAATTATCTACGAATTTAAATAGCATTTCTCGAGCTGTGTTTAACCACTCTGGGTTTAGATATAACTGTTTATGTAATAAAATCCTAATAGCGGCATGAAATAATAAAAAGTGATCATAATAATTGTCTGGAAGAATTTGTTTCAATATAATGGGTCCCAAGTATAAAAGGAATAGTCGGAACTCTGTAGCTTTAAATCTCGATAGCTCCGATATCGGTCGCGGTTTACGATTAAATTCACTGGGTACATATTTGACTGAAGATGTCATTCTCTTTGATAGTTTCTTTTTATCTGACTTTTTAAGCTGTGTCTTGCACCAATGACGAAGTAATTTTTTCATTACTCCTAAGCAACATAAATGCATATAATCTAGAGAAAAATGTTGTATTATGTCGAATTTAATTATATTTAACAGAGGTGTCCTTTGATTATCTTGATGATGAGAAAAGTCATGAAAATTTTCAAAATGGAAATGCGTTCGAGCACTAGCGTCATGTTTTAAATAACTGATTCGTTTTTTGTAATATATACCCGTTTCTGTACATCTTTCGCAACCTTTGTAACCCGTATGCCCTTTAATGTTTTTTAAAAATGCTCTCGCAGGTGCATCACAGGCAAAACATACAACAGTTACTTTAAAATTATTACCATCGTAAGATAATCCATATTCTAACATATCGTTCAGTTCATGTATAAAATCATTTAAATAATCAGTCAAGGAATCAGGTTTTGCATCGCCATAATATATTGCTATCGGGAAAGGGGACACCGTAGAATGTTTCAGAACTATTTTGCATAAAATGGGCCAAAACTGTTTATTTGAACTTGTTGAAAGTGGAATACCATCGACATTAAAAATTAATTGAAACATAAATGTTTCTTTTAGCTCCGTCAAAACACTTGCATTTTGTAACAGACTTAATAAATGCGCCTTTATACCTAAATATGAAAATTGAGCTATCATGTTCTTTTTGCTAATAATTGGTGTAATACTGTTTGATGAGCGCTTAGTCTTTAATACAGTTCGTGCATCGCGTGGAATCGTATATTCAGGAAATATGTCCTTCAAGCCTTTTAATAAACTATTTAGTTGCGAATGGTTGATTTTATTTTCTAGGGACCATGTTTTTAAAAACGTAAGTAATTTCAAATTTCGAAAAGCAGTGCATGTATCATCTGTAGTGTCATTTGTGTTATTTGTAATTTGACAATCAAATGGTTGATTCATATCAGATATGACGGGATCATCATTAACCGTTTGTGAATTAGTTTGTATGATTTCAATTGATTCTTCTACTATGTCGCGACTTATCTGATTTTCATTCAAATTCAAAGCCATTTGTTTCTTTATAAATTTATATTTCTTGTAACGATTTTCGGCCATTGTGAAGTTTGTGTAACTACAAATTAAATATTGTATGAAAAATTATCATTGAAAACGTTAATTGCAAGTCTTTAGAATATGAAATATACCTATATTACATAAATGTTCTTACCTTTTCTGCAAACGACGAAATGCAAGTGTTGAATCCACTGTATAACTATATATATTGTTCGTTATTACACAAACTGTTGTGTCGTGTCAGTATCAAACTGCAATTGGCGAGTTCTTCAGGTAACTGTAACTTTTGTTGCAATAATCGTTTGCTTCGATACACGGTTTCGTAGAGACTGCGTTCTTTTCGATCGACGTCGACCACGAAACCTTCCTCGATCTTCTATTGTCAATCGCGCGACGTCGCGCTCGCCAACGGACGATTCGCGACCGTTAACTTTAAGATCCGCGGATGGCCAACGGACGGATCTCTCGGAAGGCGTTGTCGGTATCAAAAAAATGTTCAAACAAAATTTGATTGGTATGAAGGGAACAATCATATGGTGAAATTTTTTCGAAACTAGAATGATCGAGAAGAAGGATTTTAAAGTCGAAATAAGTTTTTTAAATGGAATGTCCTACTTTTTATACCATACACCGATAGAGTATCGAATTCTGAGTATAAAAGTGTTGACCATCCTATGTCCTAAACCTAATAGTTAACGAGATATTATCGAAACAATTTTCTTTCTTCTTTGGATAATATCTCGTTAACTATTAGATTTAGGACATATGAAGGTCAACACTTTTATACTCAGAATTCGATACTCTATCGGTGTATGGTATAAAAAGTAGGACATTGCATTTAAGAAACTTAATTCGACTTTGAAATCCTCCCTCCCCACCATTCTAGTTCCGAAAAAATTTCACCATATGATTGCTTCCTTCATAGCATACAACTTTTGTATGAACACTTTTTTGATACCGACAACGCCATCCAAGATATTCTGCTGTTCTTACTTAAACAGGACACCCCGTATATTTTATTTCTATCATTAAATAAAGATTCATTTTATAATAAGAAAAAAATATTTTTTTCATAATATGAAATAAATATTATCTGTACATTAGAAAAAAATATTCTATTTCTAATATGAAATAAAGATTCTTTTAATATTTAGAAAAATATATTTTTTCATAATATGAAATAAATATTTTCTAAATATATAGAAAAAAATATTTTTTTCATAATATGAAATAAATATTTCCTGAATATATAGAAAAAAATATTTTTTCAGAATATGAAATAAATATTTCCTGAATATATAGAAAAAAATATTTTTTCAGAATATGAAATAAATATTTCCTGAATATATAGAAAAAAATATTTTTTCATAATCTATATAATAAAAATGAAATGATGTTCGTTGGTCACGACATCACGTGAGAACGGCTGGACCGATTTGGCTAATTTAAAAAAAAAATTCGTAATGGTCCAAATAAGGTTTTTAGGGAAAGAAAAATTAGAAAAGTAGTCCCGGAATAATGGAAAATTCTGGAAAAATTGAAAGTGCTTTCTTATGCGATTTTTGTATGAACTTAAGTCCATAACTCATGATTCGAACGATGGATATGAATAATTCTTTTTTGTTTTGTTCGTTATGGTACTGAAAAAGTTTTCAGTAAAGAAAATTCGAGACAATTACAAACGAAAGTTGAAAATTTCGGACAGACTGCAAAAATCATAATTTTTGAAACGGTACAAGTAGCAGGTTAACACATTTCGTTACGCATTATTGGTTTTCAACGAGTTCGTTGTCGAGCACAACGAACACAAACAAATTTATTTAAATTTGGACAGGACAACGTTTGTCGGGTCAGCTAATATGAAATAAACATTATCTGCGTATTAGAAAAAAATATTCTATTTCCAATATTAAATAAAGATTCATTTTATAATGAGAAAAAAATATTTTTTTCATAACATGAAATAAAGATTCATTTAATACTTGGAAAAAAATATTTTTCGTGTAATATGAAATAAAGATTCTTTTAATATTAAGAAAAAAATATTTTTTCATAATATGAAATAAATATTTCCTGCATATTACGAAAAAAATATTTTTTCATAATATGAAATAAATATTTCCTGCATATTACGAAAAAAATATTTTTTCATAATATGAAATAAATATTTCCTACATATTACGAAAAAAATATTTTTTTCATAATATGTAATAAATGTTTCCTGAATATTTAGAAAAAAATATTTTTTTCATAATATGAAATAAATATTTCCTGAATATTTAGAAAAAAATATTTTTTTCATAATATGAAATAAATATTGTATGTATATTTAGAAAAAAATATTTTTTTCATAATATGAAATAAATATTGTATGTATATTTAGAAAAAAATATTTTTTTCATAATATGAAATAAATATTGTATGTATATTTGAATATTAAAAAAAGATTGAATCTCTTTTTAATATTATATGAATATGTATACAATATTTTGTGCTACTAGGGTGTGAACTGTGAACTTCGAACTGTGAAGTATGAAATGAAGACAGTGAACTGTGAAATGTGAACTGTGACCTGCGAACTGGGAACTGTGAACTGTGAACTGTGAACTGTGAACTGTGAACTGTGATCTGTGAACTGTGAAGTGTGAACTGTGAACTGTGAACTGTGAACTGTGAACTGTGAACTGTGAACTGTGAACTGTGATCTGTGAACTGTGATCTGTGGACGGTGATCTGTGAACTGTGAACTGCGAACTGTGAATTGTGAAATGAAGACTGTGAACTGTGAACTGTGAACTCTGAACTGTAGACTGTGAACTATGATCTGTGAACAGTGAACTGTCGACTGTGAACTGTGAACTGTGAAGTGTGAACTGTGAACAGTGAACTGTCAACTGTGAACTGTGATCTGTGGACTGTGAACTGTGAACTGTGAACTGTGAACTGTGAACTGTGAACTGTGATTTGTGAACAGTGAACTGTTGACTGTGAACTGTGCACTGTGAAGTGTGAAGTGTGAAATGAAGACTGTGAACTGTGAACTGTGATTTGTGAACAGTGAACTGTGGACTGTGAACTGTGGACTGTGAACTGTGCACTGTGAAGACTGAAGTGTGAAATGAAGACTGTGAACTGTGATCTGTGAACTGAGAACTGTGAACTGTGAACTGTGAACTGTGATCTGTGAACTGTGAACTGTGATCTGTGAACTGTGAACTGTGAACTGTGATTTGTGAACAGTGAACTGTGGACTGTGGACTGTGAAGTGTGTACTGTGAACTGTCAACTGTCAACTGTCAACTGTGAACTGTAATCTGTGAACTGTGATCTGTGAACTGTGAACTGCGAACTGTGACGTGTGAAATGAGGACTGTGAACTGTGATCTGGTAACTGAGAACTATGAACTGTGAATAGTGAACTGTGGACTGTGAACTGTGAATAGTGAACTGTGGACTGTGAACTGTCAACTGTGAACTGCGAACTGTGAAATGTGAAATGAAAACTGTGAACGGGGAACTGTGAACTGTGAACTGTGAACTGTGAACTGTGAAATGAAGACTGTGAACTGTGATCTGTGATCCGTGAACTGAGAACTGTGAACTGTGAACTGTGGACTGTGAACTGTGAACTGTGAACTGTGAACTGTGAACTGTGAACTGTGAACTGAGAACTGTAAATTGTGAACTGTGAACTGTGAAATGAAGACTGTGAACTGTGATCTGTGAACTGAGAACTGTGAACTGTGAACTGTGAACTGTGAACTTCGAACTGTGAAGTATGAAATGAAGACAGTGAACTGTGAAATGTGAACTGTGACCTGGGAACTGTGAACTGTGAACTGTGAACTGTGAACTGTGAACTGTGATCTGTGAACTGTGAAGTGTGAACTGTGAACTGTGAACTGTGAACTGTGAACTGTGAACTGTGATCTGTGAACTGTGATCTGTGGACGGTGATCTGTGAACTGTGAACTGCGAACTGTGAATTGTGAAATGAAGACTGTGAACTGTGAACTGTGAACTCTGAACTGTAGACTGTGAACTATGATCTGTGAACAGTGAACTGTCGACTGTGAACTGTGAACTGTGAAGTGTGAACTGTGAACAGTGAACTGTCAACTGTCAACTGTGAACTGTGATCTGTGGACTGTGAACTGTGAACTGTGATTTGTGAACAGTGAACTGTGGACTGTGGACTGTGAACTGTGAACTGTGATCTGTGAACTGTGAACTGTGAACTGTGATCTGTGAACTGTGAACTGTGATTTGTGAACAGTGAACTGTGGACTGTGGACTGTGAAGTGTGTACTGTGAACTGTCAACTGTCAACTGTCAACTGTAATCTGTGAACTGTCAACTGTGAACTGTCAACTGTGAACGGAGAACTGTAAACTGAGAACTGTAAACTGTGAACTATGATCAGTGAACAGTGCACTGCGGACTGTGAACTGTGAACTGTGAAGTGTGATCTGTGAACTGTGAACTGCGAACTGTGAATTGTGAAATGAAGACTGTGAACTGTGAACTGTGCCCTGTGAAGACTGAAGTGTGAAATGAAGACTGTGAACTGTGATCTGTGAACTGAGAACTGTGAACTGTGAACTGTGAACTGTGATCTGTGAACTGTGAACTGTGAACTGTGAACTGTGATCTGTGATCTGTGAACTGTGATTTGTGAACAGTGAACTGTGGACTGTGGACTGTGAAGTGTGTACTGTGAACTGTCAACTGTCAACTGTGAACTGTAATCTGTGAACTGTGATCTGTGAACTGTGAACTGCGAACTGTGACGTGTGAAATGAGGACTGTGAACTGTGATCTGGTAACTGAGAACTGTGAACTGCGAACTGTGAAATGTGAAATGAAAACTGTGAACGGGGAACTGTGAACTGTGAACTGTGAAATGAAGACTGTGAACTGTGAAATGAAGACTGTGAACTGTGATCTGTGATCTGTGAACTGAGAACTGTGAACTGTGAACTGTGGACTGTGAACTGTGAACTGTGAACTGTGAACTGAGAACTGTAAATTGTGAACTGTGAACTGTGAAATGAAGACTGTGAACTGTGATCTGTGAACTGAGAACTGTGAACTGTGAACTGTGAACTGTGAACTGTGAACTTCGAACTGTGAAGTATGAAATGAAGACAGTGAACTGTGAAATGTGAACTGTGACCTGCGAACTGGGAACTGTGAACTGTGAACTGTGAACTGTGATCTGTGAACTGTGAAGTGTGAACTGTGAACTGTGAACTGTGAACTGTGAACTGTGAACTGTGAACTGTGAACTGTGATCTGTGAACTGTGATCTGTGGACGGTGATCTGTGAACTGTGAACTGTGAACTGCGAACTGTGAATTGTGAAATGAAGACTGTGAACTGTGAACTGTGAACTCTGAACTGTAGACTGTGAACTATGATCTGTGAACAGTGAACTGTCGACTGTGAACTGTGAACTGTGAAGTGTGAACTGTGAACAGTGAACTGTCAACTGTGAACTGTGATCTGTGGACTGTGAACTGTGAACTGTGAACTGTGATTTGTGAACAGTGAACTGTGGACTGTGAACTGTGGACTGTGAACTGTGCACTGTGAAGTGTGAAGTGTGAAATGAAGACTGTGAACAGTGAACTGTGGACTGTGAACTGTGGACTGTGAACTGTGCACTGTGAAGTGTGAAGTGTGAAATGAAGACTGTGAACTGTGAACTGTGAACTGTGAACTGTGAATTGTGAACAGTGAAATGTGGACTGTGAACTGTGAACTGTGAAGTGTGAACTGTGAACTGTCAACTGTCAACTGTCAACTGAGAACTGTAAACTGAGAACTGCAAACTGTGAACTGTGAACTGTGAACTGTGAACTGTGATCTGTGAACTGTGATCTGTGGACGGTGATCTGTGAACTGTGAACTGCGAACTGTGAATTGTGAAATGAAGACTGTGAACTGTGAACTGTGAACTCTGAACTGTAGACTGTGAACTATGATCTGTGAACAGTGAACTGTCGACTGTGAACTGTGAACTGTGAAGTGTGAACTGTGAACAGTGAACTGTCAACTGTGAACTGTGATCTGTGGACTGTGAACTGTGAACTGTGAACTGTGATTTGTGAACAGTGAACTGTGGACTGTGAACTGTGGACTGTGAACTGTGCACTGTGAAGTGTGAAGTGTGAAATGAAGACTGTGAACTGTGAACTGAGAACTGTAAATTGTGAACTGTGAACTGTGAAATGAAGACTGTGAACTGTGATCTGTGAACTGAGAACTGTGAACTGTGAACTGTGAACTGTGAACTGTGAACTGAGAACTGTGAACTGTGAACTGTGGACTGTGAACTGTGAACTGTGAACTGTGAACTGTGAACTGAGAACTGTAAATTGTGAACTGTGAACTGTGAAATGAAGACTGTGAACTGTGATCTGTGAACTGAGAACTGTGAACTGTGAACTGTGAACTGTGAACTGTGAACTTCGAACTGTGAAGTATGAAATGAAGACAGTGAACTGTGAAATGTGAACTGTGACCTGCGAACTGGGAACTGTGAACTGTGAACTGTGAACTGTGAACTGTGAACTGTGAACTGTGATCTGTGAACTGTGAAGTGTGAACTGTGAACTGTGAACTGTGAACTGTGAACTGTGAACTGTGAACTGTGAACTGTGAACTGTGAACTGTGATCTGTGAACTGTGATCTGTGGACGGTGATCTGTGAACTGTGAACTGCGAACTGTGAATTGTGAAATGAAGACTGTGAACTGTGAACTGTGAACTCTGAACTGTAGACTGTGAACTATGATCTGTGAACAGTGAACTGTCGACTGTGAACTGTGAACTGTGAAGTGTGAACTGTGAACAGTGAACTGTCAACTGTGAACTGTGATCTGTGGACTGTGAACTGTGAACTGTGAACTGTGAACTGTGAACTGTGATTTGTGAACAGTGAACTGTTGACTGTGAACTGTGCACTGTGAAGTGTGAAGTGTGAAATGAAGACTGTGAACTGTGAACTGTGATTTGTGAACAGTGAACTGTGGACTGTGAACTGTGGACTGTGAACTGTGCACTGTGAAGACTGAAGTGTGAAATGAAGACTGTGAACTGTGATCTGTGAACTGAGAACTGTGAACTGTGAACTGTGAACTGTGATCTGTGAACTGTGAACTGTGATCTGTGAACTGTGAACTGTGAACTGTGATTTGTGAACAGTGAACTGTGGACTGTGGACTGTGAAGTGTGTACTGTGAACTGTGAACTGTCAACTGTCAACTGTGAACTGTAATCTGTGAACTGTGATCTGTGAACTGTGAACTGCGAACTGTGACGTGTGAAATGAGGACTGTGAACTGTGATCTGGTAACTGAGAACTATGAACTGTGAATAGTGAACTGTGGACTGTGAACTGTGAATAGTGAACTGTGGACTGTGAACTGTCAACTGTGAACTGCGAACTGTGAAATGTGAAATGAAAACTGTGAACGGGGAACTGTGAACTGTGAACTGTGAACTGTGAACTGTGAAATGAAGACTGTGAACTGTGATCTGTGATCTGTGAACTGAGAACTGTGAACTGTGAACTGTGGACTGTGAACTGTGAACTGTGAACTGTGAACTGTGAACTGTGAACTGAGAACTGTAAATTGTGAACTGTGAACTGTGAAATGAAGACTGTGAACTGTGATCTGTGAACTGAGAACTGTGAACTGTGAACTGTGAACTGTGAACTTCGAACTGTGAAGTATGAAATGAAGACAGTGAACTGTGAAATGTGAACTGTGACCTGGGAACTGTGAACTGTGAACTGTGAACTGTGAACTGTGAACTGTGAACTGTGATCTGTGAACTGTGAAGTGTGAACTGTGAACTGTGAACTGTGAACTGTGAACTGTGAACTGTGAACTGTGATCTGTGAACTGTGATCTGTGGACGGTGATCTGTGAACTGTGAACTGCGAACTGTGAATTGTGAAATGAAGACTGTGAACTGTGAACTGTGAACTCTGAACTGTAGACTGTGAACTATGATCTGTGAACAGTGAACTGTCGACTGTGAACTGTGAACTGTGAAGTGTGAACTGTGAACAGTGAACTGTCAACTGTCAACTGTGAACTGTGATCTGTGGACTGTGAACTGTGAACTGTGATTTGTGAACAGTGAACTGTGGACTGTGGACTGTGAACTGTGAACTGTGATCTGTGAACTGTGAACTGTGAACTGTGATCTGTGAACTGTGAACTGTGATTTGTGAACAGTGAACTGTGGACTGTGGACTGTGAAGTGTGTACTGTGAACTGTCAACTGTCAACTGTCAACTGTAATCTGTGAACTGTCAACTGTGAACTGTCAACTGTGAACGGAGAACTGTAAACTGAGAACTGTAAACTGTGAACTATGATCAGTGAACAGTGCACTGCGGACTGTGAACTGTGAACTGTGAAGTGTGATCTGTGAACTGTGAACTGCGAACTGTGAATTGTGAAATGAAGACTGTGAACTGTGAACTGTGCCCTGTGAAGACTGAAGTGTGAAATGAAGACTGTGAACTGTGATCTGTGAACTGAGAACTGTGAACTGTGAACTGTGATCTGTGAACTGTGAACTGTGAACTGTGAACTGTGATCTGTGAACTGTGAACTGTGATTTGTGAACAGTGAACTGTGGACTGTGGACTGTGAAGTGTGTACTGTGAACTGTCAACTGTCAACTGTGAACTGTAATCTGTGAACTGTGATCTGTGAACTGTGAACTGCGAACTGTGACGTGTGAAATGAGGACTGTGTACTGTGATCTGGTAACTGAGAACTGTGAACTGCGAACTGTGAAATGTGAAATGAAAACTGTGAACGGGGAACTGTGAACTGTGAACTGTGAAATGAAGACTGTGAACTGTGAAATGAAGACTGTGAACTGTGATCTGTGATCTGTGAACTGAGAACTGTGAACTGTGAACTGTGGACTGTGAACTGTGAACTGTGAACTGTGAACTGAGAACTGTAAATTGTGAACTGTGAACTGTGAAATGAAGACTGTGAACTGTGATCTGTGAACTGAGAACTGTGAACTGTGAACTGTGAACTGTGAACTGTGAACTGTGAACTTCGAACTGTGAAGTATGAAATGAAGACAGTGAACTGTGAAATGTGAACTGTGACCTGCGAACTGGGAACTGGGAACTGTGAACTGTGAACTGTGAACTGTGATCTGTGAACTGTGAACTGTGAAGTGTGAACTGTGAACTGTGAACTGTGAACTGTGAACTGTGAACTGTGATCTGTGAACTGTGATCTGTGGACGGTGATCTGTGAACTGTGAACTGCGAACTGTCAACTGTGAACTGTGATCTGTGGACTGTGAACTGTGAACTGTGAACTGTGATTTGTGAACAGTGAACTGTGGACTGTGAACTGTGGACTGTGAACTGTGCACTGTGAAGTGTGAAGTGTGAAATGAAGACTGTGAACAGTGAACTGTGGACTGTGAACTGTGGACTGTGAACTGTGCACTGTGAAGTGTGAAGTGTGAAATGAAGACTGTGAACTGTGAACTGTGAACTGTGAACTGTGAACTGTGAATTGTGAACAGTGAAATGTGGACTGTGAACTGTGAACTGTGAAGTGTGAACTGTGAACTGTCAACTGTCAACTGTCAACTGAGAACTGTAAACTGAGAACTGCAAACTGTGAACTGTGAACTGTGAACTGTGAACTGTGATCTGTGAACTGTGATCTGTGGACGGTGATCTGTGAACTGTGAACTGCGAACTGTGAATTGTGAAATGAAGACTGTGAACTGTGAACTGTGAACTCTGAACTGTAGACTGTGAACTATGATCTGTGAACAGTGAACTGTCGACTGTGAACTGTGAACTGTGAAGTGTGAACTGTGAACAGTGAACTGTCAACTGTGAACTGTGATCTGTGGACTGTGAACTGTGAACTGTGAACTGTGATTTGTGAACAGTGAACTGTGGACTGTGAACTGTGGACTGTGAACTGTGCACTGTGAAGTGTGAAGTGTGAAATGAAGACTGTGAACTGTGAACTGTGATTTGTGAACAGTGAACTGTGGACTGTGAACTGTGGACTGTGAACTGTGCACTGTGAAGTGTGAAGTGTGAAATGAAGACTGTGAACTGTGAACTGTGATCTGTGAACAGTGAACTGTGAACTGTGAACTGTGAATTGTGAACAGTGAAATGTGGACTGTGAACTGTGAACTGTGAAGTGTGAACTGTGAACTGTCAACTGTCAACTGTGAACTGAGAACTGTAAACTGAGAACTGCAAACTGTGAACAGTGAACTGTGAACTGTGAACTGTGAACTGTGAACTGTGAACTGTGAACTGTGATCTGTGAACTGTGAACTGCGAACTGTGAAGTGTGAAATGAAGACTGTGAACTGTGATCTGTGGACTGTGAACTGTGAAGTGTGAACTGTGAACTGTGAACTGTCAACTGTCAACTGTGAACTGAGAACTGTAAACTGAGAACTGCAAACTGTGAACAGTGACCTGTGAACTGTGAACTGCGAACTATGAATTGTGAAATGAAGACTGTGAACTGTGAACTGTGAACTGTGAACTGTGAACAGTGAACAGTGAACTGTGAACTGTGAACTGTGAACTGTGAACTGTGAATTGTGAACAGTGAACTGTGGACTGTGAACTGTGAACTGTGAACTGTGAAGTGTGAACTGTCAACTGTGAACTGTCAACTGTGAACTGAGAACTGTAAACTGAGAACTGTAAACTGTGAACAGTGAACTGTGAACTGTGAACTGTGAACTGCGAACTGTGAAGTATGAAATGAAGACAGTGAACTGTGAAATGTGAACTGTGACCTGCGAACTGGGAACTGTGAACTGTGAACTGTGAACTGTGGACTGTGAACTGTGAACTGTGAACTGTGGCGTGTGAACTGTGAACTGTGAACTGTCAACTGTGAACTGAGAACTGTAAACTGAGAACTGTAAACTGTGAACTGTGAATTGTGATCTGTGAACTGTGAACTGCGAACTGTGAAGTGTGAAATGAAGACTGTGAACTGTGATCTGTGGACTGTGAACTGTGAACTGTGAACTGTGAACTGTGATGTGTGATCAGTGAACTGTGGACTGTGAACTGTGGACTGTGAACTGTGCACTGTGAAGTGTGAAGTGTGAAATGAAGACTGTGAACTGTGATCTGTGATCTGTGAACTGAGAACTGTGAACTGTGAACTGTGGACTGTGAACTGTGAACTGTGAACTGTGAACTGTGAACTGAGAACTGTAAATTGTGAACTGTGAACTGTGAAATGAAGACTGTGAACTGTGATCTGTGAACTGAGAACTGTGAACTGTGAACTGTGAACTGTGAACTGTGAACTTCGAACTGTGAAGTATGAAATGAAGACAGTGAACTGTGAAATGTGAACTGTGACCTGCGAACTGGGAACTGTGAACTGTGAACTGTGAACTGTGAACTGTGAACTGTGAACTGTGATCTGTGAACTGTGAAGTGTGAACTGTGAACTGTGAACTGTGAACTGTGAACTGTGATCTGTGAACTGTGATCTGTGGACGGTGATCTGTGAACTGTGAACTGCGAACTGTGAATTGTGAAATGAAGACTGTGAACTGTGAACTGTGAACTCTGAACTGTAGACTGTGAACTATGATCTGTGAACAGTGAACTGTCGACTGTGAACTGTGAACTGTGAAGTGTGAACTGTGAACAGTGAACTGTCAACTGTGAACTGTGATCTGTGGACTGTGAACTGTGAACTGTGAACTGTGATTTGTGAACAGTGAACTGTGGACTGTGAACTGTGGACTGTGAACTGTGCACTGTGAAGTGTGAAGTGTGAAATGAAGACTGTGAACTGTGAACTGTGATTTGTGAACAGTGAACTGTGGACTGTGAACTGTGGACTGTGAACTGTGCACTGTGAAGTGTGAAGTGTGAAATGAAGACTGTGAACTGTGAACTGTGATCTGTGAACAGTGAACTGTGAACTGTGAACTGTGAATTGTGAACAGTGAAATGTGGACTGTGAACTGTGAACTGTGAAGTGTGAACTGTGAACTGTCAACTGTCAACTGTGAACTGAGAACTGTAAACTGAGAACTGCAAACTGTGAACAGTGAACTGTGAACTGTGAACTGTGAACTGTGAACTGTGAACTGTGAACTGTGAACTGTGAACTGTGAACTGTGAACTGTGAACTGTGATCTGTGAACTGTGAACTGCGAACTGTGAAGTGTGAAATGAAGACTGTGAAATGTGATCTGTGGACTGTGAACTGTGAACTGTGAATAGTGAACTGTGGACTGTGAACTGTCAACTGTGAACTGCGAACTGTGAAGTGTGACATGAATACTGTGAACTGGGAACTGTGAACTGTGACCTGTGAACTGTGAACTGTGAACTATGATCTGTAAACAGTGAACTGTGACCTGTGAACTGTGAACTGCGAACTATGAATTGTGAAATGAAGACTGTGAACTGTGAACTGTGAACTGTGAACTGTGAACAGTGAACAGTGAACAGTGAACTGTGAACTGTGAAGTGTGAACTGTCAACTGTGAACTGAGAACTGTAAACTGAGAACTGTAAACTGAGAACTGTAAACTGAGAACTGTAAACTGTGAACAGTGAACTGTGAACTGTGAACTGTGAACTGCGAACTGTGAAGTATGAAATGAAGACAGTGAACTGTGAAATGTGAACTGTGACCTGCGAACTGGGAACTGTGAACTGTGAACTGTGGACTGTGAACTGTGAACTGTGAACTGTGACGTGTGAACTGTGAACTGTGAACTGTCAACTGTGAACTGAGAACTGTAAACTGAGAACTGTAAACTGTGAACTGTGAATTGTGATCTGTGAACTGTGAACTGCGAACTATGAATTGTGAAATGAAGACTGTGAACTGTGAACTGTGAACTGTGAACTGTGAACAGTGAACAGTGAACTGTGAACTGTGAACTGTGAACTGTGAACTGTGAACTGTGAATTGTGAACAGTGAACTGTGGACTGTGAACTGTGAACTGTGAACTGTGAAGTGTGAACTGTCAACTGTCAACTGTCAACTGTGAACTGAGAACTGTAAACTGAGAACTGTAAACTGTGAACAGTGAACTGTGAACTGTGAACTGTGAACTGCGAACTGTGAAGTATGAAATGAAGACAGTGAACTGTGAAATGTGAACTGTGACCTGCGAACTGGGAACTGTGAACTGTGAACTGTGAACTGTGAACTGTGAACTGTGAACTGTGATGTGTGATCAGTGAACTGTGGACTGTGAACTGTGCACTGTGAAGTGTGAAGTGTGAAATGAAGACTGTGAACTGTGAACTGTGATCTGTGAACAGTGAACTGTGGACTGTGAACTGTGAACTGTGACCTATGAACTGTGAACTGTGACCTGTGAACTGTGAACTGCGAACTATGAATTGTGAAATGAAGACTGTGAACTGTGAACTGTGAAATGTGAACAGTGAACTGTGAACTGTGAACTGTGAACTGTGAATTGTGAACAGTGAACTGTGGACTGTGAACTGTGAACTGTGAACTGTGTACTGTCAACTGTGAACTGTGAACTGTGAACTCTGAACTGTGAACTGTGAACTATGATCAGTGAACAGTGAACTGCGGACTGTGAACTGTGAACTGTGAAGTGTGATCTGTGAACTGTGAACTGTGAACTGTGAACTGTGATTTGTGAACAGTGAACTGTGGACTGTGGACTGTGAAGTGTGTACTGTGAACTGTCAACTGTCAACTGTGAACTGTAATCTGTGAACTGTGATCTGTGAACAGTGAACTGCGAACTGTGACGTGTGAAATGAGGACTGTGAACTGCGATCTGGTAACTGAGAACTGTGAACTGTGAATAGTGAACTGTGGACTGTGAACTGTGAATAGTGAACTGTGGACTGTGAACTGTCAACTGTGAACTGCGAACTGTGAAATGTGAAATGAAAACTGTGAACGGGGAACTGTGAACTGTGAACTGTGAACTGTGAACTGTGAAATGAAGACTGTGAACTGTGAAATGAAGACTGTGAACTGTGATCTGTGATCTGTGATCTGTGAACTGAGAACTGTGAACTGTGAACTGTGGACTGTGAACTGTGAACTGTGAACTGTGAACTGTGATCTGTGAACTGAGAACTGTGAACTGTGAACTGTGGACTGTGAACTGTGAACTGTGAACTGTGAACTGTGAACTGTGAACTGAGAACTGTAAATTGTGAACTGTGAACTGTGAAATGAAGACTGTGAACTGTGATCTGTGAACTGAGAACTGTGAACTGTGAACTGTGAACTGTGAACTGTGAACTGTGAACTGTGAACTTCGAACTGTGAAGTATGAAATGAAGACAGTGAACTGTGAAATGTGAACTGTGACCTGCGAACTGGGAACTGTGAACTGTGAACTGTGAACTGTGAACTGTGAACTGTGAACTGTGATCTGTGAACTGTGAAGTGTGAACTGTGAACTGTGAACTGTGAACTGTGAACTGTGAACTGTGATCTGTGAACTGTGATCTGTGGACGGTGATCTGTGAACTGTGAACTGCGAACTGTGAATTGTGAAATGAAGACTGTGAACTGTGAACTGTGAACTCTGAACTGTAGACTGTGAACTATGATCTGTGAACAGTGAACTGTCAACTGTGAACTGTGATCTGTGGACTGTGAACTGTGAACTGTGAACTGTGAACTGTGAACTGTGATTTGTGAACAGTGAACTGTTGACTGTGAACTGTGCACTGTGAAGTGTGAAGTGTGAAATGAAGAGTGTGAACTGTGAACTGTGATTTGTGAACAGTGAACTGTGGACTGTGAACTGTGGACTGTGAACTGTGCACTGTGAAGACTGAAGTGTGAAATGAAGACTGTGAACTGTGATCTGTGAACTGAGAACTGTGAACTGTGAACTGTGAACTGTGATCTGTGAACTGTGAACTGTGAACTGTGATCTGTGAACTGTGAACTGTGATTTGTGAACAGTGATCTGTGGACTGTGGACTGTGAAGTGTGTACTGTGAACTGTCAACTGTCAACTGTCAACTGTGAACTGTAATCTGTGAACTGTGATCTGTGAACTGTGAACTGCGAACTGTGACGTGTGAAATGAGGACTGTGAACTGTGATCTGGTAACTGAGAACTATGAACTGTGAATAGTGAACTGTGGACTGTGAACTGTGAATAGTGAACTGTGGACTGTGAACTGTCAACTGTGAACTGCGAACTGTGAAATGTGAAATGAAAACTGTGAACGGGGAACTGTGAACTGTGAACTGTGAACTGTGAAATGAAGACTGTGAACTGTGATCTGTGATCTGTGAACTGAGAACTGTGAACTGTGAACTGTGGACTGTGAACTGTGAACTGTGAACTGTGAACTGTGAACTGTGAACTGAGAACTGTAAATTGTGAACTGTGAATTGTGAAATGAAGACTGTGAACTGTGATCTGTGAACTGAGAACTGTGAACTGTGAACTGTGAACTGTGAACTGTGAACTTCGAACTGTGAAGTATGAAATGAAGACAGTGAACTGTGAAATGTGAACTGTGACCTGGGAACTGTGAACTGTGAACTGTGAACTGTGAACTGTGAACTGTGAACTGTGATCTGTGAACTGTGAAGTGTGAACTGTGAACTGTGAACTGTGAACTGTGAACTGTGAACTGTGATCTGTGAACTGTGATCTGTGGACGGTGATCTGTGAACTGTGAACTGCGAACTGTGAATTGTGAAATGAAGACTGTGAACTGTGAACTGTGAACTCTGAACTGTAGACTGTGAACTATGATCTGTGAACAGTGAACTGTCGACTGTGAACTGTGAACTGTGAAGTGTGAACTGTGAACAGTGAACAGTGAACTGTCAACTGTCAACTGTGAACTGTGATCTGTGGACTGTGAACTGTGAACTGTGATCTGTGAACTGTGAACTGTGATTTGTGAACAGTGAACTGTGGACTGTGGACTGTGAAGTGTGTACTGTGAACTGTCAACTGTCAACTGTGAACTGTAATCTGTGAACTGTGATCTGTGAACTGTGAACTGCGAACTGTGACGTGTGAAATGAGGACTGTGAACTGTGATCTGGTAACTGAGAACTGTGAACTGCGAACTGTGAAATGTGAAATGAAAACTGTGAACGGGGAACTGTGAACTGTGAACTGTGAAATGAAGACTGTGAACTGTGAAATGAAGACTGTGAACTGTGATCTGTGATCTGTGAACTGAGAACTGTGAACTGTGAACTGTGGATTGTGAACTGTGAACTGTGAACTGTGTACTGTGAACTGAGAACTGTAAATTGTGAACTGTGAACTGTGAACTGTGAACTGTGATCTGTGAACTGTGAACTGTGAACTGTGAAGTGTGAACTGTGAACTGTGAACTGTGAACTGTGAACTGTGAACTGTGAACTGTGAACTGTGAACTGTGAACTATGATCTGTGAACAGTGAACTGTGAATAGTGAACTGTGGACTGTGAACTGTCAACTGTGAACTGCGAACTGTGAAGTGTGAAATGAAGACTGTGAACTGTGAACTGTGAACTGTGAACTGTGAACTGTGAACTGTGAACTGTGAACTGTGAACTGTGAACTGTGATCTGTGAACTGTGGACTGTGAACTGTGAATAGTGAACTGTGGACTGTGAACTGTCAACTGTGAACTGCGAACTGTGAAATGTGAAATGAATACTGTGAACGGGGAACTGTGAACTGTGAACTGTGAACTGAGAACTGTGAACTGTGAACTGTGGACTGTGAACTGTGAACTGTGAACTGTGAACTGAGAACTGTAAACTGTGAACTGTGAACTGTGAAATGAAGACTGTGAACTGTGATCTGTGAACTGAGAACTGTGAACTGTGAACTGTGGACTGTGAACTGTGAACTGTGAACTGTGAACTGTGATCTGTGAACGGTGATCTGTGAACTGTGAACTGCGACCTGTGAATTGTGAAATGAAGACTGTGAACTGTGAACTGTGAAGTGTGAACTGTGAACTGTGAACTGTGGACTGTGAACTGTGAACTGTGAACTGTGAACTGTGATCTGTGAACGGTGATCTGTGAACTGTGAACTGCGACCTGTGAATTGTGAAATGAAGACTGTGAACTGTGAACTGTGAACTGTGGACTGTGAACTGTGAACTGTGAACTGTGAACTGAGAACTGTAAACTGTGAACTGTGAACTGTGAAATGAAGACTGTGAACTGTGATCTGTGAACTGAGAACTGTGAACTGTGAACTGTGGACTGTGAACTGTGAACTGTGAACTGTGAACTGTGATCTGTGAACGGTGATCTGTGAACTGTGAACTGCGACCTGTGAATTGTGAAATGAAGACTGTGAACTGTGAACTGTGAAGTGTGAACTGTGAACAGTGAACTGTGAACTGTGAAAAATGAACTGTGAAAAATGAACTGTGAAATGAAGTCTATGAATTGTGATCTGTGAACTGTGATCTGTGAACTGTGAACTGTGAAGTGTGATCTGTGAACTGTGAACTGCGAACTGTGAATTGTGAAATGAAGACTGTGAACTGTGAACTGTGCCCTGTGAAGACTGAAGTGTGAAATGAATACTGTGAACTGTGATCTGTGAACTGTGAACTGTGAAAACTGAATTGTGAAATGAAGTCTGTGAATTGTGATCTGTGAACTGAGAACTGTGAACTGTGAACAGTGGGCTGTGAACTGTGACCTGTGAACTGTGACCTGCAAACTGGGAACTGTGAACTGTGAACTGTGAACTGTGAACTGTGAACTGTGAACTGTGATCTGTGAACTGTGAAGTGTGAACTGTGAACTGTGAACTGTGATCTGTGAACTGTGAACTGCGAACTGTGAAGTGTGAAATGAAGACTGTGAACTGTGATCTGTGAACTGAGAACTGTAAACTGTGATCTGTGGACTGTAACCTGTGCACTGTGAATACTGAAGTGTGAAATGAAGACTGTGAACTGTGAAATGTGAACTGTGACCTGCGAACTGGGAACTGTGAACTGTGAACTGTGATCTGTGAACTGTGAACTGTGAACTGTGAACTGTGAACTGTGAAAAATGAACTGTGAAAAATGAACTGTGAAATGAAGTCTATGAATTGTGATCTGTGAACTGTGAACAGTGGGCTGTGAACTGTGACCTGTGAACTGTGAACTGCGAACTGTGAACTGTGAACTGTGATCTGTGAACTGTGATCTGTGAACTGTGATCTGTGAACTGAGAACTGTGAACTGTGAACTGTGAAAACTGAAGTGTGAAATAAAGTCTGTGAACTGTGATCTGTGAACTGTGAACTGTGAACTGTGAACTGTGAACTGTGAACAGTGAACTGTGAACTGTCAACTGTCAACTGTGAACTGTGATCTGTGAACTGAGAACTGTGAACTGTGAACTGTGAACTGTGAACTGTGGACTGTGAACTGTGCACTGTGAAGTGTGAAGTGTGAAATGAAGACTGTGAACTGTGAACTGTGATCTGTGAACAGTGAACTGTGGACTGTGAACTGTGAACTGTGAACTGTGATCTGTGAACTGTGATCTGTGAACTGTGATCTGTGAACTGAGAACTGTGAACTGTGAACTGTGAAAACTGAATTGTGAAATAAAGTCTGTGAACTGTGATCTGTGAACTGTGAACTGTGAACTGTGAACTGTGAACAGTAAACTGTGAACTGTCAACTGTCAACTGTGAACTGAGAACTGTAAACTGAGAACTGTAAACTGTGAACTGTCAACTGTCAACTGTGAACTGTGAACTGTGAACTGTGAACTGAGAACTGTGAACTGTGAATAGTGAAATATGGACTGTGAACTGTCAACTGTGAACTGCGAACTGTGAAGTGTGAAATGAATACTGTGAACTGGGAACTGTGAACTGTGAACTGGGAACTGTGAACTGTGAACTGTGAACTATGAACTGTGAAATGATGACTGTGAACTGTGATCTGTAAACTGAGAACTGTGAAATGTGAACTGTGGACTGTGAACTGTGCACTGTGAAGTGTGAAGTGTGAACTGAGAACTATAATCCGTGAACTGTGAACTGTGAACTGTGATCCGTGAACTGTGAACTGCGAACTGTGAATTGTGAAATGAAGACTGTGAACTGTGAACAGTCATCTGTGAACTGTGATCTGTGAACTGTGATCTGTGAACAGTGAACTGTGAACTGTGATCTGTGAACTGTGATCTGTGAACTGTCAACTGTGAACTGCGAACTGTAATGTGTGAAATGAATACTGTGAACGGTGAACCGTGAACTGTGAACTGTGAACTGTGAACTGTAAACTGTGAAATGAAGACTGTGAACTGTGATCTGTGAACTGAGAACTGTGAACTGTGAACTGTGAACTGTGAACTGTGAACTGTGGACTGTGAACTGTGCACTGTGAAGTGTGAAGTGTGAAATGAAGACTGTGAAGTGTGAACTGTGATCTGTGAACAGTGAACTGTGGACTGTGAACTGTGAACTGTGAACTGTGATCTGTGAACTGTGATCTGTGAACTGTGATCTGTGAACTGAGAACTGTGAACTGTGAACTGTGAACTGTGAAAACTGAATTGTGAAATAAAGTCTGTGAACTGTGATCTGTGAACTGTGATATGTGAACTGTGAACTGTGAAGTGTGATCTGTGAACTGTGAACTGCGAACTGTGAATTGTGAAATGAAGACTGTGAACTGTGAACTGTGCCCTGTGAAGACTGAAGTGTGAAATGAAGACTGTGAACTGTGATCTGTGAACTGTGAACTGTGAACTGTGAACTGTGAAAACTGAATTGTGAAATGAAGTCTGTGAATTGTGATCTGTGAACTGAGAACTGTGAACTGTGAACAGTGGGCTGTGAACTGTGACCTGTGAAATGTGAACTGCGAACTGTGAAGTATGAAATGAAGACAGTGAACTGTGAAATGTGAACTGTGAAATGTGAACTGTGACCTGCGAACTGGGAACTGTGATCTGTGAACTGAGAACTGTGAACTGTGAATAGTGAACTGTGGACTGTGAAGTGTGAAATGAAGACTGTGAACTGTGATCTGTGGACTGTGAATTGTGAACTGTGAACTGTGATCTGTGAACTGTGAACTGCGAACTGTGAAGTGTGAAATGAAGACTGTGAACTGTGATCTGAGAACTGTGAACTGTGAATAGTGAACTGTGGACTGTGAACTGTCAACTGTGAACTGCGAACTGTGAAGTGTGAAATGAATACTGTGAACGGGGAACTGTGAACTGTGAACTGTGAACTGTGATCTGTGAAATGAAGACTGTGAACTGTGATCTGTGAACTGAGAACTGTGAACTGTGAACTGTGGACTGTGAACTGTGAACTGTGAACTGTGAACTGTGAACTGCGAAATGTGAATTGTGAAATGAAGACTGTGAACTGTGAACAGTCATCTGTGAACTGTGATCTGTGAACTGTGATCTGTGAACAGTGAACTGTGAACTGTGATCTGTGAACTGTGATCTGTGAACTGTCAACTGTGAACTGCGAACTGTAATGTGTGAAATGAATACTGTGAACGGTGAACCGTGAACTGTGAACTGTGAACTGTGAACTGTAAACTGTGAAATGAAGACTGTGAACTGTGATCTGAGAACTGTGAACTGTGAACTGTGAACTGTGAACTGTGGACTGTGAACTGTGCACTGTGAAGTGTGAAGTGTGAAATGAAGACTGTGAAGTGTGAACTGTGATCTGTGAACAGTGAACTGTGGACTGTGAACTGTGAACTGTGAACTGTGATCTGTGAACTGTGATCTGTGAACTGTGATCTGTGAACTGAGAACTGTGAACTGTGAACTGTGAAAACTGAATTGTGAAATAAAGTCTGTGAACTGTGATCTGTGAACTGTGATATGTGAACTGTGAACTGTGAAGTGTGATCTGTGAACTGTGAACTGCGAACTGTGAATTGTGAAATGAAGACTGTGAACTGTGAACTGTGCCCTGTGAAGACTGAAGTGTGAAATGAAGACTGTGAACTGTGATCTGTGAACTGTGAACTGTGAACTGTGAACTGTGAACTGTGAACTGTGAAAACTGAATTGTGAAATGAAGTCTGTGAATTGTGATCTGTGAACTGAGAACTGTGAACTGTGAACAGTGGGCTGTGAACTGTGAGCTGTGAAATGTGAACTTCGAACTGTGAAGTATGAAATGAAGACAGTGAACTGTGAAATGTGAACCGTGACCTGCGAACTGGGAACTGTGATCTGTGAACTGTGAACTGTGAACTGTGATCTGTGACCGGTGATCTGTGAACTGTGAACTGCGACCTGTGAATTGTGAAATGAAGACTGTGAACTGTGAACTGTGAAGTGTGAACTGTGAACAGTGAACTGTGAACTGTGAAAAATGAACTGTGAAAAATGAACTGTGAAATGAAGTCTATGAATTGTGATCTGTGAACTGTGATCTGTGAACTGTGAACTGTGAAGTGTGATCTGTGAACTGTGAACTGCGAACTGTGAATTGTGAAATGAAGACTGTGAACTGTGAACTGTGCCCTGTGAAGACTGAAGTGTGAAATGAATACTGTGAACTGTGATCTGTGAACTGTGAACTGTGAAAACTGAATTGTGAAATGAAGTCTGTGAATTGTGATCTGTGAACTGAGAACTGTGAACTGTGAACAGTGGGCTGTGAACTGTGACCTGTGAACTGTGACCTGCAAACTGGGAACTGTGAACTGTGAACTGTGAACTGTGAACTGTGAACTGTGAACTGTGATCTGTGAACTGTGAAGTGTGAACTGTGAACTGTGAACTGTGATCTGTGAACTGTGAACTGCGAACTGTGAAGTGTGAAATGAAGACTGTGAACTGTGATCTGTGAACTGAGAACTGTAAACTGTGATCTGTGGACTGTAACCTGTGCACTGTGAAGACTGAAGTGTGAAATGAAGACTGTGAACTGTGAAATGTGAACTGTGACCTGCGAACTGGGAACTGTGAACTGTGAACTGTGATCTGTGAACTGTGAACTGTGAACTGTGAACTGTGAACTGTGAACTGTGAAAAATGAACTGTGAAAAATGAACTGTGAAATGAAGTCTATGAATTGTGATCTGTGAACTGTGAACAGTGGGCTGTGAACTGTGACCTGTGAACTGTGAACTGCGAACTGTGAACTGTGAACTGTGATCTGTGAACTGTGATCTGTGAACTGTGATCTGTGAACTGAGAACTGTGAACTGTGAACTGTGAAAACTGAATTGTGAAATAAAGTCTGTGAACTGTGATCTGTGAACTGTGAACTGTGAACTGTGAACTGTGAACAGTGAACTGTGAACTGTCAACTGTCAACTGTGAACTGTGATCTGTGAACTGAGAACTGTGAACTGTGAACTGTGAACTGTGAACTGTGAACTGTGAACTGTGAACTGTGGACTGTGAACTGTGCACTGTGAAGTGTGAAGTGTGAAATGAAGACTGTGAACTGTGAACTGTGATCTGTGAACAGTGAACTGTGGACTGTGAACTGTGAAAACTGAATTGTGAAATGAAGTCTGTGAATTGTGATCTGTGAACTGAGAACTGTGAACTGTGAACAGTGGGCTGTGAACTGTGACCTGTGAAATGTGAACTGCGAACTGTGAAGTATGAAATGAAGACAGTGAACTGTGAAATGTGAACTGTGAAATGTGAACTGTGACCTGCGAACTGGGAACTGTGATCTGTGAACTGAGAACTGTGAACTGTGAATAGTGAACTGTGGACTGTGAAGTGTGAAATGAAGACTGTGAACTGTGATCTGTGGACTGTGAATTGTGAACTGTGAACTGTGATCTGTGAACTGTGAACTGCGAACTGTGAAGTGTGAAATGAAGACTGTGAACTGTGATCTGAGAACTGTGAACTGTGAATAGTGAACTGTGGACTGTGAACTGTCAACTGTGAACTGCGAACTGTGAAGTGTGAAATGAATACTGTGAACGGGGAACTGTGAACTGTGAACTGTGAACTGTGATCTGTGAAATGAAGACTGTGAACTGTGATCTGTGAACTGAGAACTGTGAACTGTGAACTGTGGACTGTGAACTGTGAACTGTGAACTGTGAACTGTGAACTGTGAACTGCGAACTGTGAATTGTGAAATGAAGACTGTGAACTGTGAACAGTCATCTGTGAACTGTGATCTGTGAACTGTGATCTGTGAACAGTGAACTGTGAACTGTGATCTGTGAACTGTGATCTGTGAACTGTCAACTGTGAACTGCGAACTGTAATGTGTGAAATGAATACTGTGAACGGTGAACCGTGAACTGTGAACTGTGAACTGTGAACTGTAAACTGTGAAATGAAGACTGTGAACTGTGATCTGAGAACTGTGAACTGTGAACTGTGAACTGTGAACTGTGGACTGTGAACTGTGCACTGTGAAGTGTGAAGTGTGAAATGAAGACTGTGAAGTGTGAACTGTGATCTGTGAACAGTGAACTGTGGACTGTGAACTGTGAACTGTGAACTGTGATCTGTGAACTGTGATCTGTGAACTGTGATCAGTGAACTGAGAACTGTGAACTGTGAACTGTGAAAACTGAATTGTGAAATAAAGTCTGTGAACTGTGATCTGTGAACTGTGATATGTGAACTGTGAACTGTGAAGTGTGATCTGTGAACTGTGAACTGCGAACTGTGAATTGTGAAATGAAGACTGTGAACTGTGAACTGTGCCCTGTGAAGACTGAAGTGTGAAATGAAGACTGTGAACTGTGATCTGTGAACTGTGAACTGTGAACTGTGAACTGTGAACTGTGAACTGTGAAAACTGAATTGTGAAATGAAGTCTGTGAATTGTGATCTGTGAACTGAGAACTGTGAACTGTGAACAGTGGGCTGTGAACTGTGACCTGTGAAATGTGAACTTCGAACTGTGAAGTATGAAATGAAGACAGTGAACTGTGAAATGTGAACCGTGACCTGCGAACTGGGAACTGTGATCTGTGAACTGTGAACTGTGAACTGTGATCTGTGACCGGTGATCTGTGAACTGTGAACTGCGACCTGTGAATTGTGAAATGAAGACTGTGAACTGTGAACTGTGAAGTGTGAACTGTGAACAGTGAACTGTGAACTGTGAAAAATGAACTGTGAAAAATGAACTGTGAAATGAAGTCTATGAATTGTGATCTGTGAACTGTGATCTGTGAACTGTGAACTGTGAAGTGTGATCTGTGAACTGTGAACTGCGAACTGTGAATTGTGAAATGAAGACTGTGAACTGTGAACTGTGCCCTGTGAAGAGTGAAGTGTGAAATGAATACTGTGAACTGTGATCTGTGAACTGTGAACTGTGAAAACTGAATTGTGAAATGAAGTCTGTGAATTGTGATCTGTGAACTGAGAACTGTGAACTGTGAACAGTGGGCTGTGAACTGTGACCTGTGAACTGTGACCTGCAAACTGGGAACTGTGAACTGTGAACTGTGAACTGTGAACTGTGAACTGTGAACTGTGATCTGTGAACTGTGAAGTGTGAACTGTGAACTGTGAACTGTGATCTGTGAACTGTGAACTGCGAACTGTGAAGTGTGAAATGAAGACTGTGAACTGTGATCTGTGAACTGAGAACTGTAAACTGTGATCTGTGGACTGTAACCTGTGCACTGTGAAGACTGAAGTGTGAAATGAAGACTGTGAACTGTGAAATGTGAACTGTGACCTGCGAACTGGGAACTGTGAACTGTGAACTGTGATCTGTGAACTGTGAACTGTGAACTGTGAACTGTGAACTGTGAACTGTGAACTGTGATCTGTGAACTGTGAACTGTGATCTGTGAACTGAGAACTGTAAACTGTGATCTGTGGACTGTAACCTGTGCACTGTGAAGACTGAAGTGTGAAATGAAGACTGTGAACTGTGAAATGTGAACTGTGACCTGCGAACTGGGAACTGTGATCTGTGAACTGTGAACAGTGGGCTGTGAACTGTGACCTGTGAACTGTGAACTGCGAACTGTGAACTGTGAACTGTGATCTGTGAACTGTGATCTGTGAACTGTGATCTGTGAACTGAGAACTGTGAACTGTGAACTGTGAAAACTGAATTGTGAAATAAAGTCTGTGAACTGTGATCTGTGAACTGTGAACTGTGAACTGTGAACTGTGAACAGTGAACTGTGAACTGTCAACTGTCAACTGTGAACTGTGATCTGTGAACTGAGAACTGTGAACTGTGAACTGTGAACTGTGAACTGTGAACTGTGAACTGTGGACTGTGAACTGTGCACTGTGAAGTGTGAAGTGTGAAATGAAGACTGTGAACTGTGAACTGTGATCTGTGAACAGTGAACTGTGGACTGTGAACTGTGAACTGTGAACTGTGATCTGTGATCTGTGAACTGTGATCTGTGAACTGTGATCTGTGAACTGAGAACTGTGAACTGTGAACTGTGAAAACTGAATTGTGAAATAAAGTCTGTGAACTGTGATCTGTGAACTGTGAACTGTGAACTGTGAACTGTGAACAGTGAACTGTGAACTGTCAACTGTCAACTGTGAACTGAGAACTGTAAACTGAGAACTGTAAACTGTGAACTGTCAACTGTCAACTGTCAACTGTGAACTGTGAACTGTGAACTGAGAACTGTGAACTGTGAATAGTGAAATATGGACTGTGAACTGTCAACTGTGAACTGCGAACTGTGAAGTGTGAAATGAATACTGTGAACTGGGAACTGTGAACTGTGAACTGTGAACTATGAACTGTGAAATGATGACTGTGAACTGTGATCTGTAAACTGAGAACTGTGAAATGTGAACTGTGGACTGTGAACTGTGCACTGTGAAGTGTGAAGTGTGAACTGAGAACTATAATCCGTGAACTGTGAACTGTGAACTGTGATCCGTGAACTGTGAACTGCGAACTGTGAATTGTGAAATGAAGACTGTGAACTGTGAACAGTCATCTGTGAACTGTGATCTGTGAACTGTGATCTGTGAACAGTGAACTGTGAACTGTGATCTGTGAACTGTGATCTGTGAACTGTCAACTGTGAACTGCGAACTGTAATGTGTGAAATGAATACTGTGAACGGTGAACCGTGAACTGTGAACTGTGAACTGTAAACTGTGAAATGAAGACTGTGAACTGTGATCTGTGAACTGAGAACTGTGAACTGTGAACTGTGAACTGTGAACTGTGGACTGTGAACTGTGCACTGTGAAGTGTGAAGTGTGAAATGAAGACTGTGAAGTGTGAACTGTGATCTGTGAACAGTGAACTGTGGACTGTGAACTGTGAACTGTGAACTATGATCTGTGAACTGTGATCTGTGAACTGTGATCTGTGAACTGAGAACTGTGAACTGTGAACTGTGAAAACTGAATTGTGAAATAAAGTCTGTGAACTGTGATCTGTGAACTGTGATATGTGAACTGTGAACTGTGAAGTGTGATCTGTGAACTGTGAACTGCGAACTGTGAATTGTGAAATGAAGACTGTGAACTGTGAACTGTGCCCTGTGAAGACTGAAGTGTGAAATGAAGACTGTGAACTGTGATCTGTGAACTGTGAACTGTGAACTGTGAACTGTGAACTGTGAAAACTGAATTGTGAAATGAAGTCTGTGAATTGTGATCTGATAACTGAGAACTGTGAACTGTGAACAGTGGGCTGTGAACTGTGACCTGTGAAATGTGAACTTCGAACTGTGAAGTATGAAATGAAGACAGTGAACTGTGAAATGTGAACTGTGACCTGCGAACTGGGAACTGTGATCTGTGAACTGAGAACTGTGAACTGTGAACAGTGAACTGTGGACTGTGAAGTGTGAAATGAAGACTGTGAACTGTGATCTGTGGACTGTGAACTGTGAACTGTGAACTGTGATCTGTGAACTGGGAACTGCGAACTGTGAAGTGTGAAATGAAGACTGTGAACTGTGATCTGAGAACTGTGAACTGTGAATAGTGAACTGTGGACTGTGAACTGTCAACTGTGAACTGCGAACTGTGAATTGTGAAATGAAGACTGTGAACTGTGAACAGTCATCTGTGAACTGTGATCTGTGAACTGTGATCTGTGAACAGTGAACTGTGAACTGTGAACTGTGATCTGTGAACTGTGATCTGTGAACTGAGAACTGTAAAGTGTGAAATGAATACTGTGAACGGTGAACCGTGAACTGTGAACTGTGAACTGTGAACTGTGAACTGTGAACTGTGAACTGTGAACTGTGAACTGTGAACTGTGAACTGTGAACAGTGAACTGTGATCTGTGAACAGTGAACTGTGGACTGTGAACTGTGAACTGTGAACTGTGATCTGTGAACTGTGATCTGTGAACTGTGATCTGTGAACTGAGAACTGTGAACTGTGAACTGTGAACTGTGAACTGTGAACTGAGAACTGTGAACTGTGAATAGTGAACTGTGAACTGTAAACTGTGAAATGAAGACTGTGAACTGTGATCTGTGAACTGAGAACTGTGAACTGTGAACTGTGAACTGTGAACTGTGAACTGTGAACTGTGAACTGTGAACTGTGAACTGTTAACTGTGATCTGTGAACAGTGAACTGTGGACTGTGAACTGTGAACTGTGAACTGTGATCTGTGAACTGTGATCTGTGAACTGTGATCTGTGAACTGAGAACTGTGAACTGTGAACTGTGAACTGTGAACTGAGAACTGTGAACTGTGAATAGTGAAATGTGGACTGTGAACTGTCAACTGTGAACTGCGAACTGTGAAGTGTGAAATGAATACTGTGAACGGTGAACCGTGAACTGTGAACTGTGAACTGTGAACTGTAAACTGTGAAATGAAGACTGTGAACTGTGATCTGTGAACTGAGAACTGTGAACTGTGAACTGTGAACTGTGGACTGTGAACTGTGCACTGTGAAGTGTGAAGTGTGAAATGAAGACTGTGAAGTGTGAACTGTGATCTGTGAACAGTGAACTGTGGACTGTGAACTGTGAACTGTGAACTGTGATCTGTGAACTGTGATCTGTGAACTGTGATCTGTGAACTGAGAACTGTGAACTGTGAACTGTGAACTGTGAACTGTGAACTGAGAACTGTGAACTGTGAATAGTGAACTGTGAACTGTAAACTGTGAAATGAAGACTGTGAACTGTGATCTGTGAACTGAGAACTGTGAACTGTGAACTGTGAACTGTGAACTGTGAACTGTGAACTGTGAACTGTGAACTGTGAACTGTTAACTGTGATCTGTGAACAGTGAACTGTGGACTGTGAACTGTGAACTGTGAACTGTGATCTGTGAACTGTGATCTGTGAACTGTGATCTGTGAACTGAGAACTGTGAACTGTGAACTGTGAACTGTGAACTGAGAACTGTGAACTGTGAATAGTGAAATGTGGACTGTGAACTGTCAACTGTGAACTGCGAACTGTGAAGTGTGAAATGAATACTGTGAACGGTGAACCGTGAACTGTGAACTGTGAACTGTGAACTGTAAACTGTGAAATGAAGACTGTGAACTGTGATCTGTGAACTGAGAACTGTGAACTGTGAACTGTGAACTGTGGACTGTGAACTGTGCACTGTGAAGTGTGAAGTGTGAAATGAAGACTGTGAAGTGTGAACTGTGATCTGTGAACAGTGAACTGTGGACTGTGAACTGTGAACTGTGAACTGTGATCTGTGAACTGTGATCTGTGAACTGTGATCTGTGAACTGAGAACTGTGAACTGTGAACTGTGAAAACTGAATTGTGAAATAAAGTCTGTGAACTGTGATGTGTGAACTGTGATATGTGAACTGTGAACTGTGAAGTGTGATCTGTGAACTGTGAACTGCGAACTGTGAATTGTGAAATGAAGACTGTGAACTGTGAACTGTGCCCTGTGAAGACTGAAGTGTGAAATGAAGACTGTGAACTGTGATCTGTGAACTGTGAACTTTGAACTGTGAACTGTGAAAACTGAATTGTGAAATGAAGTCTGTGAATTGTGATCTGTGAACTGAGAACTGTGAACTGTGAACAGTGGGCTGTGAACTGTGACCTGTGAAATGTGAACTGCGAACTGTGAAGTATGAAATGAAGACAGTGAACTGTGAAATGTGAACTGTGAAATGTGAACTGTGACCTGCGAACTGGGAACTGTGATCTGTGAACTGAGAACTGTGAACTGTGAATAGTGAACTGTGGACTGTGAAGTGTGAAATGAAGACTGTGAACTGTGATCTGTGGACTGTGAATTGTGAACTGTGAACTGTGATCTGTGAACTGTGAACTGCGAACTGTGAAGTGTGAAATGAAGACTGTGAACTGTGATCTGAGAACTGTGAACTGTGAATAGTGAACTGTGGACTGTGAACTGTCAACTGTGAACTGCGAACTGTGAAGTGTGAAATGAATACTGTGAACGGGGAACTGTGAACTGTGAACTGTGAACTGTGATCTGTGAAATGAAGACTGTGAACTGTGATCTGTGAACTGAGAACTGTGAACTGTGAACTGTGGACTGTGAACTGTGAACTGTGAACTGTGAACTGTGAACTGCGAACTGTGAATTGTGAAATGAAGACTGTGAACTGTGAACAGTCATCTGTGAACTGTGATCTGTGAACTGTGATCTGTGAACAGTGAACTGTGAACTGTGATCTGTGAACTGTGATCTGTGAACTGTCAACTGTGAACTGCGAACTGTAATGTGTGAAATGAATACTGTGAACGGTGAACCGTGAACTGTGAACTGTGAACTGTGAACTGTAAACTGTGAAATGAAGACTGTGAACTGTTATCTGTGAACTGAGAACTGTGAACTGTGAACTGTGAACTGTGAACTGTGATCTGTGAACTGTGATCTGTGAACTGTGATCTGTGAACTGAGAACTGTGAACTGTGAACTGTGAAAACTGAATTGTGAAATAAAGTCTGTGAACTGTGATCTGTGAACTGTGATATGTGAACTGTGAACTGTGAAGTGTGATCTGTGAACTGTGAACTGCGAACTGCGAACTGTGAATTGTGAAATGAAGACTGTGAACTGTGAACTGTGCCCTGTGAAGACTGAAGTGTGAAATGAAGACTGTGAACTGTGATCTGTGAACTGTGAACTGTGAACTGTGAACTGTGAAAACTGAATTGTGAAATGAAGTCTGTGAATTGTGATCTGTGAACTGAGAACTGTGAACTGTGAACAGTGGGCTGTGAACTGTGACCTGTGAAATGTGAACTTCGAACTGTGAAGTATGAAATGAAGACAGTGAACTGTGAAATGTGAACTGTGACCTGCGAACTGGGAACTGTGATCTGTGAACTGAGAACTGTGAACTGTGAACAGTGAACTGTGGACTGTGAAGTGTGAAATGAAGACTGTGAACTGTGATCTGTGGACTGTGAACTGTGAACTGTGAACTGTGAACTGTGAACTGTGATCTGTGAACTGGGAACTGCGAACTGTGAAGTGTGAAATGAAGACTGTGAACTGTGATCTGAGAACTGTGAACTGTGAATAGTGAACTGTGGACTGTGAACTGTCAACTGTGATCTGCGAACTGTGAATTGTGAAATGAAGACTGTGAACTGTGAACAGTCATCTGTGAACTGTGATCTGTGAACTGTGATCTGTGAACAGTGAACTGTGAACTGTGAACTGTGATCTGTGAACTGTCAACTGTCAACTGTGAACTGCGAACTGTAAAGTGTGAAATGAATACTGTGAACGGTGAACCGTGAACTGTGAACTGTGAACTGTGAACTGTGAACTGTGAACTGTGAACTGTGAACTGTGAACTGTGAACTGTGAACTGTGAACTGTGAACTGTAAACTGTGAAATGAAGACTGTGAACTGTGATCTGTGAACTGAGAACTGTGAACTGTGAACTGTGAACTGTGAACTGTGAACTGTGAACTGTGAACTGTGAACTGTGAACTGTGAACTGTGACCTGCAAACTGGGAACTGTGAACTGTGAACTGTGAACTGTGAACTGTGAACTGTGAACTGTGAACTGTGATCTGTGAACTGTGAAGTGTGAACTGTGAACTGTGAACTGTGATCTGTGAACTGTGAACTGCGAACTGTGAAGTGTGAAATGAAGACTGTGAACTGTGATCTGTGAACTGAGAACTGTAAACTGTGATCTGTGGACTGTAACCTGTGCACTGTGAAGACTGAAGTGTGAAATGAAGACTGTGAATTGTGAAATGTGAACTGTGACCTGCGAACTGGGAACTGTGAACTGTGAACTGTGATCTGTGAACTGTGAACTGTGAACTGTGAACTGTGAACTGTGAACTGTGAAAAATGAACTGTGAAAAATGAACTGCGAAATGAAGTCTATGAATTGTGATCTGTGACATGTGAACAGTGGGCTGTGAACTGTGACCTGTGAACTGTGAACTGTGAACTGTGATCTGTGAACTGTGATCTGTGAACTGTGATCTGTGAACTGTGATCTGTGAACTGAGAACTGTGAACTGTCAACTGTCAACTGTGAACTGAGAACTGTAAACTGAGAACTGTAAACTGTGAACTGTCAACTGTCAACTGTGAACTGTGAACTGTGAACTGAGAACTGTGAACTGTGAATAGTGAAATGTGGACTGTGAACTGTGAACTGTGAACTGTGAACTGTGAACTGTGAACTGTGAACTGTGAACTGTGGACTGTGAACTGTGCACTGTGAAGTGTGAAGTGTGAAATGAAGACTGTGAACTGTGAACTGTGATCTGTGAACAGTGAACTGTGGACTGTGAACTGTGAACTGTGAACTGTGATCTGTGAACTGTGATCTGTGAACTGTGATCTGTGAACTGAGAACTGTGAACTGTGAACTGTGAAAACTGAATTGTGAAATAAAGTCTGTGAACTGTGATCTGTGAACTGTGAACTGTGAACTGTGAACTGTGAACAGTGAACTGTGAACTGTCAACTGTCAACTGTGAACTGAGAACTGTAAACTGAGAACTGTAAACTGTGAACTGTCAACTGTCAACTGTGAACTGTGAACTGTGAACTGAGAACTGTGAACTGTGAATAGTGAAATGTGGACTGTGAACTGTCAACTGTGAACTGCGAACTGTGAAGTGTGAAATGAATACTGTGAACTGGGAACTGTGAACTGTGAACTGTGAACTGTGAACTATGAACTGTGAAATGATGACTGTGAACTGTGATCTGTAAACTGAGAACTATGAAATGTGAACTGTGGACTGTGAACTGTGCACTGTGAAGTGTGAAGTGTGAACTGAGAACTATAATCCGTGAACTGTGAACTGTGAACTGTGATCCGTGAACTGTGAACTGCGAACTGTGAATTGTGAAATGAAGACTGTGAACTGTGAACAGTCATCTGTGAACTGTGATCTGTGAACTGTGATCTGTGAACAGTGAACTGTGAACTGTGATCTGTGAACTGTGATCTGTGAACTGTCAACTGTGAACTGCGAACTGTAATGTGTGAAATGAATACTGTGAACGGTGAACCGTGAACTGTGAACTGTGAACTGTGAACTGTAAACTGTAAAATGAAGACTGTGAACTGTGATCTGTGAACTGAGAACTGTGAACTGTGAACTGTGAACTGTGGACTGTGAACTGTGCACTGTGAAGTGTGAAGTGTGAAATGAAGACTGTGAAGTGTGAACTGTGATCTGTGAACAGTGAACTGTGGACTGTGAACTGTGAACTGTGAACTGTGATCTGTGAACTGTGATCTGTGAACTGTGATCTGTGAACTGAGAACTGTGAACTGTGAACTGTGAAAACTGAATTGTGAAATAAAGTCTGTGAACTGTGATCTGTGAACTGTGATTTGTGAACTGTGAACTGTGAACTGTGAAGTGTGATCTGTGAACTGTGAACTGCGAACTGCGGACTGTGAATTGTGAAATGAAGACTGTGAACTGTGAACTGTGCCCTGTGAAGACTGAAGTGTGAAATGAAGACTGTGAACTGTGATCTGTGAACTGTGAACTGTGAACTGTGAACTGTGAAAACTGAATTGTGAAATGAAGTCTGTGAATTGTGATCTGTGAACTGAGAACTGTGAACTGTGAACAGTGGGCTGTGAACTGTGACCTGTGAAATGTGAACTTCGAACTGTGAAGTATGAAATGAAGACAGTGAACTGTGAAATGTGAACTGTGACCTGCGAACTGGGAACTGTGATCTGTGAACTGAGAACTGTGAACTGTGAACAGTGAACTGTGGACTGTGAAGTGTGAAATGAAGACTGTGAACTGTGATCTGTGGACTGTGAACTGTGAACTGTGAACTGTGAACTGTGATCTGTGAACTGGGAACTGCGAACTGTGAAGTGTGAAATGAAGACTGTGAACTGTGATCTGAGAACTGTGAACTGTGAATAGTGAACTGTGGACTGTGAACTGTCAACTGTGAACTGCGAACTGTGAATTGTGAAATGAAGACTGTGAACTGTGAACAGTCATCTGTGAACTGTGATCTGTGAACTGTGATCTGTGAACAGTGAACTGTGAACTGTGAACTGTGATCTGTGAACTGTGATCTGTGAACTGTCAACTGTGAACTGCGAACTGTAAAGTGTGAAATGAATACTGTGAACGGTGAACCGTGAACTGTGAACTGTGAACTGTGAACTGTGAACTGTGAACTGTGAACTGTGAACTGTGAACTGTGAACTGTGAACTGTAAACTGTGAAATGAAGACTGTGAACTGTGGTCTGTGAACTGAGAACTGTGAACTGTGAACTGTGAACTGTGAACTGTGAACTGTGAACTGTGAACTGTGAACTGTGAACTGTGATCTGTGAACAGTGAACTGTGGACTGTGAACTGTGAACTGTGAACTGTGATCTGTGAACTGTGATCTGTGAACTGTGATCTGTGAACTGAGAACTGTGAACTGTGAACTGTGAAAACTGAATTGTGAAATAAAGTCTGTGAGCTGTGATCTGTGAACTGTGAACTGTGAACTGTGAACTGTGAACTGTGAACTGTGAACTGTGATCTGTGAACTGTGAACTGTGAACTGTGATCTGTGAACTGTCAACTGTGAACTGCGAACTGTAATGTGTGAAATGAATACTGTGAACGGTGAACCGTGAACTGTGAACTGTGAACTGTGAACTATGAACTGTGAAATGATGACTGTGAACTGTGATCTGTAAACTGAGAACTGTGAAATGTGAACTGTGGACTGTGAACTGTGCACTGTGAAGTGTGAAGTGTGAACTAAGAACTATAATCCGTGAACTGTGAACTGTGAACTGTGATCCGTGAACTGTGAACTGCGAACTGTGAATTGTGAAATGAAGACTGTGAACTGTGAACAGTCATCTGTGAACTGTGATCTGTGAACTGTGATCTGTGAACAGTGAACTGTGAACTGTGATCTGTGAACTGTGATCTGTGAACTGTCAACTGTGAACTGCGAACTGTAATGTGTGAAATGAATACTGTGAACGGTGAACCGTGAACTGTGAACTGTGAACTGTGAACTGTGAACTGTGAACTGTGAACTGTGATCTGTGAACTGTGAACTGCGAACTGTGAAGTGTGAAATGAAGACTGTGAACTGTGAACTGTGAACTGTGAACTGTGAACTGTGAACTGTGAACTGTGAACTGTGAACTGTGAACTGTGATCTGTGAACTGTGGACTGTGAACTGTGAACTGTGAATAGTGAACTGTGGACTGTGAACTGTCAACTGTGAACTGCGAACTGTGAAATGTGAAATGAATACTGTGAACGGGGAACTGTGAACTGTGAACTGTGAACTGAGAACTGTGAACTGTGAACTGTGGACTGTGAACTGTGAACTGTGAACAGTGAACTGTGGACTGTGAACTGTGAACTGCGAACTGTAAAGTATGAAATGAAGACAGTGAACTGTGAAGTATGAAATGAAGACAGTGAACTGTGAAATGTGAACTGTGAACTGTGAACTGTGAACTGTGAACTGTGAACTGTGATCTGTGGACTGTGAACTGTGAACTGTGAATAGTGAACTGTGAACTGCTAACTGTGAAGTGTGAAATGAAGACTGTGAACTGTGATCTGGGAACTGAGAACTGTGAGCTGTGAATAGTGAACTGTGGACTGTGAACTGTGAACTGTGAACTGTGAACTGTGAACTGTGAACTGTGAACTGTGAACTGTAAACTGTGAAATGAAGACTGTGAACTGTGGTCTGTGAACTGAGAACTGTGAACTGTGAACTGTGAACTGTGAACTGTGAACTGTGAACTGTGAACTGTGAACTGTGAACTGTGATCTGTGAACAGTGAACTGTGGACTGTGAACTGTGAACTGTGAACTGTGATCTGTGAACTGTGATCTGTGAACTGTGATCTGTGAACTGAGAACTGTGAACTGTGAACTGTGAAAACTGAATTGTGAAATAAAGTCTGTGAGCTGTGATCTGTGAACTGTGAACTGTGAACTGTGAACTGTGAACTGTGAACTGTGAACTGTGATCTGTGAACTGTGAACTGTGAACTGTGATCTGTGAACTGTCAACTGTGAACTGCGAACTGTAATGTGTGAAATGAATACTGTGAACGGTGAACCGTGAACTGTGAACTGTGAACTGTGAACTATGAACTGTGAAATGATGACTGTGAACTGTGATCTGTAAACTGAGAACTGTGAAATGTGAACTGTGGACTGTGAACTGTGCACTGTGAAGTGTGAAGTGTGAACTAAGAACTATAATCCGTGAACTGTGAACTGTGAACTGTGATCCGTGAACTGTGAACTGCGAACTGTGAATTGTGAAATGAAGACTGTGAACTGTGAACAGTCATCTGTGAACTGTGATCTGTGAACTGTGATCTGTGAACAGTGAACTGTGAACTGTGATCTGTGAACTGTGATCTGTGAACTGTCAACTGTGAACTGCGAACTGTAATGTGTGAAATGAATACTGTGAACGGTGAACCGTGAACTGTGAACTGTGAACTGTGAACTGTGAACTGTGAACTGTGAACTGTGATCTGTGAACTGTGAACTGCGAACTGTGAAGTGTGAAATGAAGACTGTGAACTGTGAACTGTGAACTGTGAACTGTGAACTGTGAACTGTGAACTGTGAACTGTGAACTGTGAACTGTGATCTGTGAACTGTGGACTGTGAACTGTGAACTGTGAATAGTGAACTGTGGACTGTGAACTGTCAACTGTGAACTGCGAACTGTGAAATGTGAAATGAATACTGTGAACGGGGAACTGTGAACTGTGAACTGTGAACTGAGAACTGTGAACTGTGAACTGTGGACTGTGAACTGTGAACTGTGAACAGTGAACTGTGGACTGTGAACTGTGAACTGCGAACTGTAAAGTATGAAATGAAGACAGTGAACTGTGAAGTATGAAATGAAGACAGTGAACTGTGAAATGTGAACTGTGAACTGTGAACTGTGAACTGTGAACTGTGAACTGTGATCTGTGGACTGTGAACTGTGAACTGTGAATAGTGAACTGTGAACTGCTAACTGTGAAGTGTGAAATGAAGACTGTGAACTGTGATCTGGGAACTGAGAACTGTGAGCTGTGAATAGTGAACTGTGGACTGTGAACTGTGAACTGTGGACTGTGAACTGTGAACTGTGATTTGTGAACAGTGAACTGTGGACTGTGAACTGTGAAGTGTGAAGTGTGAAATGAGGACTGTGAAGTGTGAACTGTGATCTGTGAACAGTGAACTGTGGACTGTGAACTGTGAACTGTGAACTGTGATCTGTGAACTGTGATCTGTGAACTGTGATCTGTGAACTGAGAACTGTGAACTGTGAACTGTGAAAACTGAATTGTGAAATAAAGTCTGTGAACTGTGATCTGTGAACTGTGATATGTGAACTGTGAACTGTGAAGTGTGATCTGTGAACTGTGAACTGCGAACTGCGAACTGTGAATTGTGAAATAAAGTCTGTGAACTGTGATCTGTGAACTGTGATATGTGAACTGTGAACTGTGAAGTGTGATCTGTGAACTGTGGACTGTGAACTGTGCACTGTGAAGTGTGAAGTGTGAACTGAGAACTATAATCCGTGAACTGTGAACTGTGAACTGTGATCCGTGAACTGTGAACTGCGAACTGTGAATTGTGAAATGAAGACTGTGAACTGTGAACAGTCATCTGTGAACTGTGATCTGTGAACTGTGATCTGTGAACAGTGAACTGTGAACTGTGATCTGTGAACTGTGATCTGTGAACTGTCAACTGTGAACTGCGAACTGTAATGTGTGAAATGAATACTGTGAACGGTGAACCGTGAACTGTGAACTGTGAACTGTGAACTGTAAACTGTAAAATGAAGACTGTGAACTGTGATCTGTGAACTGAGAACTGTGAACTGTGAACTGTGAACTGTGGACTGTGAACTGTGCACTGTGAAGTGTGAAGTGTGAAATGAAGACTGTGAACTGTGAACTGTGCCCTGTGAAGACTGAAGTGTGAAATGAAGACTGTGAACTGTGATCTGTGAACTGTGAACTGTGAACTGTGAACTGTGAAAACTGAATTGTGAAATGAAGTCTGTGAATTGTGATCTGTGAACTGAGAACTGTGAACTGTGAACAGTGGGCTGTGAACTGTGACCTGTGAAATGTGAACTTCGAACTGTGAAGTATGAAATGAAGACAGTGAACTGTGAAATGTGAACTGTGACCTGCGAACTGGGAACTGTGATCTGTGAACTGAGAACTGTGAACTGTGAACAGTGAACTGTGGACTGTGAAGTGTGAAATGAAGACTGTGAACTGTGATCTGTGGACTGTGAACTGTGAACTGTGAACTGTGAACTGTGATCTGTGAACTGGGAACTGCGAACTGTGAAGTGTGAAATGAAGACTGTGAACTGTGATCTGAGAACTGTGAATTGTGAATAGTGAACTGTGGACTGTGAACTGTCAACTGTGAACTGCGAACTGTGAATTGTGAAATGAAGACTGTGAACTGTGAACAGTCATCTGTGAACTGTGATCTGTGAACTGTGATCTGTGAACAGTGAACTGTGAACTGTGAACTGTGATCTGTGAACTGTGATCTGTGAACTGTCAACTGTGAACTGCGAACTGTAAAGTGTGAAATGAATACTGTGAACGGTGAACCGTGAACTGTGAACTGTGAACTGTGAACTGTGAACTGTGAACTGTGAACTGTGAACTGTGAACTGTGAACTGTAAACTGTGAAATGAAGACTGTGAACTGTGATCTGTGAACTGAGAACTGTGAACTGTGAACTGTGAACTGTGAACTGTGAACTGTGAACTGTGAACTGTGATCTGTGAACAGTGAACTGTGGACTGTGAACTGTGAACTGTGAACTGTGATCTGTGAACTGTGATCTGTGAACTGTGATCTGTGAACTGAGAACTGTGAACTGTGAACTGTGAAAACTGAATTGTGAAATAAAGTCTGTGAGCTGTGATCTGTGAACTGTGAACTGTGAACTGTGAACTGTGAACTGTGAACTGTGAACTGTGAACTGTGATCTGTGAACTGTGAACTGTGAACTGTGAACTGTGAACAGTGAACTGTGAACTGTCAACTGTCAACTGTGAACTGTGATCTGTGAACTGAGAACTGTGAACTGTGAACTGTGAACTGTGAACTGTGAACTGTGAACTGTGGACTGTGAACTGTGCACTGTGAAGTGTGAAGTGTGAAATGAAGACTGTGAACTGTGAACTGTGATCTGTGAACAGTGAACTGTGGACTGTGAACTGTGAACTGTGAACTGTGATCTGTGAACTGTGATCTGTGAACTGTGATCTGTGAACTGAGAACTGTGAACTGTGAACTGTGAAAACTGAATTGTGAAATAAAGTCTGTGAACTGTGATCTGTGAACTGTGAACTGTGAACTGTGAACTGTGAACTGTGAACAGTGAACTGTGAACTGTCAACTGTCAACTGTGAACTGAGAACTGTAAACTGAGAACTGTAAAATGTGAACTGTCGACTGTCAACTGTGAACTGTGAACTGTGAACTGAGAACTGTGAACTGTGAATAGTGAAATGTGGACTGTGAACTGTCAACTGTGAACTGCGAACTGTGAAGTGTGAAATGAATACTGTGAACTGGGAACTGTGAACTGTGAACTGTGAACTGTGAACTATGAACTGTGAAATGATGACTGTGAACTGTGATCTGTAAACTGAGAACTGTGAAATGTGAACTGTGGACTGTGAACTGTGCACTGTGAAGTGTGAAGTGTGAACTAAGAACTATAATCCGTGAACTGTGAACTGTGAACTGTGATCCGTGAACTGTGAACTGCGAACTGTGAATTGTGAAATGAAGACTGTGAACTGTGAACAGTCATCTGTGAACTGTGATCTGTGAACTGTGATCTGTGAACAGTGAACTGTGAACTGTGATCTGTGAACTGTGATCTGTGAACTGTCAACTGTGAACTGCGAACTGTAATGTGTGAAATGAATACTGTGAACGGTGAACCGTGAACTGTGAACTGTGAACTGTGAACTGTGAACTGTGAACTGTGAACTGTGATCTGTGAACTGTGAACTGCGAACTGTGAAGTGTGAAATGAAGACTGTGAACTGTGAACTGTGAACTGTGAACTGTGAACTGTGAACTGTGAACTGTGAACTGTGAACTGTGAACTGTGAACTGTGATCTGTGAACTGTGGACTGTGAACTGTGAACTGTGAATAGTGAACTGTGGACTGTGAACTGTCAACTGTGAACTGCGAACTGTGAAATGTGAAATGAATACTGTGAACGGGGAACCGTGAACTGTGAACTGTGAACTGAGAACTGTGAACTGTGAACTGTGGACTGTGAACTGTGAACTGTGAACTGTGACCTGTGAACAGTGAACTGTGGACTGTGAACTGTGAACTGCGAACTGTAAAGTATGAAATGAAGACAGTGAACTGTGAAGTATGAAATGAAGACAGTGAACTGTGAAATGTGAACTGTGAACTGTGAACTGTGAACTGTGAACTGTGAACTGTGATCTGTGGACTGTGAACTGTGAACTGTGAATAGTGAACTGTGAACTGCTTACTGTGAAGTGTGAAATGAAGACTGTGAACTGTGATCTGGGAACTGAGAACTGTGAGCTGTGAATAGTGAACTGTGGACTGTGAACTGTGAACTGTGATTTGTGAACAGTGAACTGTGGACTGTGAACTGTGAAGTGTGTACTGTGAACTGTCAACTGTCAACTGTGAACTGTAATCTGTGAACTGTGATCTGTGAACTGTGAACTGCGAACTGTGAAGTGTGAAATGAGGACTGTGAAGTGTGAACTGTGATCTGTGAACAGTGAACTGTGGACTGTGAACTGTGAACTGTGAACTGTGATCTGTGAACTGTGATCTGTGAACTGTGATCTGTGAACTGAGAACTGTGAACTGTGAACTGTGAAAACTGAATTGTGAAATAAAGTCTGTGAACTGTGATCTGTGAACTGTGATATGTGAACTGTGAACTGTGAAGTGTGATCTGTGAACTGTGAACTGCGAACTGCGAACTGTGAATTGTGAAATAAAGTCTGTGAACTGTGATCTGTGAACTGTGATATGTGAACTGTGAACTGTGAAGTGTGATCTGTGAACTGTGGACTGTGAACTGTGCACTGTGAAGTGTGAAGTGTGAAATGAAGACTGTGAAGTGTGAACTGTGATCTGTGAACAGTGAACTGTGGACTGTGAACTGTGAACTGTGATCTGTGAACTGTGATCTGTGAACTGAGAACTGTGAACTGTGAACTGTGAAAACTGAATTGTGAAATAAAGTCTGTGAACTGTGATCTGTGAACTGTGATATGTGAACTGTGAACTGTGAAGTGTGATCTGTGAACTGTGAACTGCGAACTGCGAACTGTGAATTGTGAAATGAAGACTGTGAACTGTGAACTGTGCCCTGTGAAGACTGAAGTGTGAAATGAAGACTGTGAACTGTGATCTGTGAACTGTGAACTGTGAACTGTGAACTGTGAAAACTGAATTGTGAAATGAAGTCTGTGAATTGTGATCTGTGAACTGAGAACTGTGAACTGTGAACAGTGAGCTGTGAACTGTGACCTGTGAAATGTGAACTTCGAACTGTGAAGTATGAAATGAAGACAGTGAACTGTGAAATGTGAACTGTGACCTGCGAACTGGGAACTGTGATCTGTGAACTGAGAACTGTGAACTGTGAACAGTGAACTGTGGACTGTGAAGTGTGAAATGAAGACTGTGAACTGTGATCTGTGGACTGTGAACTGTGAACTGTGAACTGTGAACTGTGAACTGTGATCTGTGAACTGGGAACTGCGAACTGTGAAGTGTGAAATGAAGACTGTGAACTGTGATCTGAGAACTGTGAACTGTGAATAGTGAACTGTGGACTGTGAACTGTCAACTGTGATCTGCGAACTGTGAATTGTGAAATGAAGACTGTGAACTGTGAACAGTCATCTGTGAACTGTGATCTGTGAACTGTGATCTGTGAACAGTGAACTGTGAACTGTGAACTGTGATCTGTGAACTGTCAACTGTGAACTGCGAACTGTAAAGTGTGAAATGAATACTGTGAACGGTGAACCGTGAACTGTGAACTGTGAACTGTGAACTGTGAACTGTGAACTGTGAACTGTGAACTGTGAACTGTGAACTGTGAACTGTGAACTGTGAACTGTAAACTGTGAAATGAAGACTGTGAACTGTGATCTGTGAACTGAGAACTGTGAACTGTGAACTGTGAACTGTGAACTGTGAACTGTGAACTGTGAACTGTGAACTGTGAACTGTGATCTGTGAACAGTGAACTGTGGACTGTGAACTGTGAACTGTGAACTGTGATCTGTGAACTGTGATCTGTGAACTGTGATCTGTGAACTGAGAACTGTAAACTGTTAACTGTGAACTGTGATCTGTGAACTGGGATCTCTGAACTGTGAACTGGGAACTGTGAATTGTGAAATGAAGACTGTGAACTGTGAACTGTGAACTGTGAACTGTGAACTGTGAACTGTGACCTGCAAACTGGGAACTGTGAACTGTGAACTGTGAACTGTGAACTGTGAACTGTGAACTGTGAACTGTGATCTGTGAACTGTGAAGTGTGAACTGTGAACTGTGAACTGTGATCTGTGAACTGTGAACTGCGAACTGTGAAGTGTGAAATGAAGACTGTGAACTGTGATCTGTGAACTGAGAACTGTAAACTGTGATCTGTGGACTGTAACCTGTGCACTGTGAAGACTGAAGTGTGAAATGAAGACTGTGAACTGTGAAATGTGAACTGTGACCTGCGAACTGGGAACTGTGAACTGTGAACTGTGATCTGTGAACTGTGAACTGTGAACTGTGAACTGTGAACTGTGAAAAATGAACTGTGAAAAATGAACTGTGAAATGAAGTCTATGAATTGTGATCTGTGACATGTGAACAGTGGGCTGTGAACTGTGACCTGTGAACTGTGAACTGCGAACTGTGAACTGTGAACTGTGATCTGTGAACTGTGATCTGTGAACTGTGATCTGTGAACTGAGAACTGGGAACTGTCAACTGTCAACTGTGAACTGAGAACTGTAAACTGAGAACTGTAAACTGTGAACTGTCAACTGTCAACTGTGAACTGTGAACTGTGAACTGAGAACTGTGAACTGTGAATAGTGAAATGTGGACTGTGAACTGTGAACTGTGAACTGTGAACTGTGAACTGTGAACTGTGAACTGTGAACTGTGGACTGTGAACTGTGCACTGTGAAGTGTGAAGTGTGAAATGAAGACTGTGAACTGTGAACTGTGATCTGTGAACAGTGAACTGTGGACTGTGAACTGTGAACTGTGATCTGTGAACTGTGATCTGTGAACTGTGATCTGTGAACTGAGAACTGTGAACTGTGAACTGTGAAAACTGAATTGTGAAATAAAGTCTGTGAACTGTGATCTGTGAACTGTGAACTGTGAACTGTGAACTGTGAACTGTGAACAGTGAACTGTGAACTGTCAACTGTCAACTGTGAACTGAGAACTGTAAACTGAGAACTGTAAACTGTGAACTGTCAACTGTCAACTGTGAACTGTGAACTGTGAACTGAGAACTGTGAACTGTGAATAGTGAAATGTGGACTGTGAACTGTCAACTGTGAACTGCGAACTGTGAAGTGTGAAATGAATACTGTGAACTGGGAACTGTGAACTGTGAACTGTGAACTGTGAACTATGAACTGTGAAATGATGACTGTGAACTGTGATCTGTAAACTGAGAACTATGCAATGTGAACTGTGGACTGTGAACTGTGCACTGTGAAGTGTGAAGTGTGAACTGAGAACTATAATCCGTGAACTGTGAACTGTGAACTGTGATCCGTGAACTGTGAACTGCGAACTGTGAATTGTGAAATGAAGACTGTGAACTGTGAACAGTCATCTGTGAACTGTGATCTGTGAACTGTGATCTGTGAACAGTGAACTGTGAACTGTGATCTGTGAACTGTGATCTGTGAACTGTCAACTGTGAACTGCGAACTGTAATGTGTGAAATGAATACTGTGAACGGTGAACCGTGAACTGTGAACTGTGAACTGTGAACTGTAAACTGTAAAATGAAGACTGTGAACTGTGATCTGTGAACTGAGAACTGTGAACTGTGAACTGTGAACTGTGGACTGTGAACTGTGCACTGTGAAGTGTGAAGTGTGAAATGAAGACTGTGAAGTGTGAACTGTGATCTGTGAACAGTGAACTGTGGACTGTGAACTGTGAACTGTGAACTGTGATCTGTGAACTGTGATCTGTGAACTGTGATCTGTGAACTGAGAACTGTGAACTGTGAACTGTGAACTGTGAAAACTGAATTGTGAAATAAAGTCTGTGAACTGTGATCTGTGAACTGTGATATGTGAACTGTGAACTGTGAACTGTGAAGTGTGATCTGAGAACTGTGAACTGCGAACTGCGAACTGTGAATTGTGAAATGAAGACTGTGAACTGTGAACTGTGCCCTGTGAAGACTGAAGTGTGAAATGAAGACTGTGAACTGTGATCTGTGAACTGTGAACTGTGAACTGTGAACTGTGAAAACTGAATTGTGAAATGAAGTCTGTGAATTGTGATCTGTGAACTGAGAACTGTGAACTGTGAACAGTGGGCTGTGAACTGTGACCTGTGAAATGTGAACTTCGAACTGTGAAGTATGAAATGAAGACAGTGAACTGTGAAATGTGAACTGTGACCTGCGAACTGGGAACTGTGATCTGTGAACTGAGAACTGTGAACTGTGAACAGTGAACTGTGGACTGTGAAGTGTGAAATGAAGACTGTGAACTGTGATCTGTGGACTGTGAACTGTGAACTGTGAACTGTGAACTGTGATCTGTGAACTGGGAACTGCGAACTGTGAAGTGTGAAATGAAGACTGTGAACTGTGATCTGAGAACTGTGAACTGTGAATAGTGAACTGTGGACTGTGAACTGTCAACTGTGAACTGTGAACTGTGATCTGTGAACTGTGATCTGTGAACTGTCAACTGTGAACTGCGAACTGTAAAGTGTGAAATGAATACTGTGAACGGTGAACCGTGAACTGTGAACTGTGAACTGTGAACTGTGATCTGTGGACTGTGAACTGTGAACTGTGAACTGTGAACTGTGATCTGTGAACTGGGAACTGCGAACTGTGAATTGTGAAATGAAGACTGTGAACTGTGAACAGTCATCTGTGAACTGTGATCTGTGAACTGTGATCTGTGAACAGTGAACTGTGAACTGTGAACTGTGATCTGTGAACTGTGATCTGTGAACTGTCAACTGTGAACTGCGAACTGTAAAGTGTGAAATGAATACTGTGAACGGTGAACCGTGAACTGTGAACTGTGAACTGTGAACTGTGAACTGTGAACTGTGAACTGTGAACTGTGAACTGTGAACTGTGAACTGTGAACTGTAAACTGTGAAATGAAGACTGTGAACTGTGATCTGTGAACTGAGAACTGTGAACTGTGAACTGTGAACTGTGATCTGTGAACTGAGAACTGTGAACTGTGAACTGTGGACTGTGAACTGTGAACTGTGAACTGTGAACTGTGAACTGTGAACTGTGAAATGTGATCTGTGAACGGTGATCTGTGAACTGTGAACTGCGAACTGTGAATTGTGAAATGAAGACTGTGAACTGTGACGTGTGATCAGTGAACTGTGGACTGTGAACTGTGGACTGTGAACTGTGCACTGTGAAGTGTGAAGTGTGAAATGAAGACTGTGAACTGTGAACTGTGATCTGTGAACAGTGAACTGTGGACTGTCAACTGTGAACTGTGAACTGTGACCTGTGATCTGTGAACTGTGACCTGTGAACTGTGAACTGCGAACTATGAATTGTGAAATGAAGACAGTGAACTGTGAAATGTGAACTGTGAACTGTGAACTGTGAACAGTGAACTGTGAACTGTCAACTGTCAACTGTGAACTGTGATCTGTGAACTGAGAACTGTGAACTGTGAACTGTGAACTGTGAACTGTGAACTGTGAACTGTGAACTGTGAACTGTGGACTGTGAACTGTGCACTGTGAAGTGTGAAGTGTGAAATGAAGACTGTGAACTGTGAACTGTGATCTGTGAACTGTGAACTGTGAACTGTGAACTGTGATCTGTGAACTGTGAACTGTCAAGTGTGAACTGTGAAGTGTGAACTGTGAACTGTGAACTGTGATCTGTGAACTGTGAACTGTCAAGTGTGAACTGTGAAGTGTGAACTGTGATCTGTGAACTGTGAACTGTGAACTGTGAACTGTGAACTGTGAACTGTGAACTGTGAACTATGATCAGTGAACAGTGAACTGCGGACTGTGAACTGTGAACTGTGAACTGTGAAAACTGAATTGTGAAATAAAGTCTGTGAACAGTGATCTGTGAACTGTGAACTGTGAAGTGTGATCTGTGAACTGTGAACTGCGAACTGTGAATTGTGAAATGAAGACTGTGAACTGTGAACTGTGCCCTGTGAAGACTGAAGTGTGAAATGAAGACTGTGAACTGTGATCTGTGAACTGTGAACTGTGAAGTGTGTACTGTGAACTGTCAACTGTCAACTGTGAACTGTAATCTGTGAACTGTGATCTGTGAACTGTGAACTGCGAACTGTGAAGTGTGAAATGAGGACTGTGAACTGTGATCTGTGAACTGTGAAATGAAGACTGTGAACTGTGATCTGTGAACTGAGAACTGTGAACTGTGAACTGTGAACTGTGAACTGTGAACTGTGAACTGTGAACTGTGAACTGTGAACTGTGAACTGTGAACTGTGAACTGTGAACTGTGAACTGTGAACTGTGAAATCAAGACTGTGAACTGTGATCTGTGAACTGAGAACTGTGAACTGTGAACTGTGGACTGTGAACTGTGAACTGTGAACTGTGAACTGAGAACTGTGAACTGTGAACTGTGAACTGTGATCTGTGAACTGTGAACTGTGAACTGTGATCTGTGAACTGTGAACTGCTAACTGTGAAGTGTGAAATGAATACTGTGAACTGTGATCTGTGAACTGTGATCTGTGAACTGTGAACTGTGAACTGTGATCTGTGAACTGTGAACTGCTAACTGTGAAGTGTGAAATGAAGACTGTGAACTGTGATCTGTGAACTGAGAACTGTGAGCTGTGAATAGTGAACTGTGGACTGTGAACTGTGAACTGTGATTTGTGAACAGTGAACTGTGGACTGTGAACTGTGAAGTGTGTACTGTGAACTGTCAACTGTCAACTGTGAACTGTAATCTGTGAACTGTGAACTGCGAACTGTGAAGTGTGAAATGAGGACTGTGAACTGTGATCTGGTAACTGAGAACTGTGAACTGTGAATAGTGAACTGAGGACTGTGAACTGTGATTAGTGAACTGTGGACTGTGGACTCTGAACTGTCAACTGTGAACTGCGAACTGTGAAATGTGAAATGAATACTGTGAACGGGGAACTGTGAACTGTGAACTGAGAACTGTAAACTGTGAACTGTGAACTGTGAAATGAAGACTGTGAACTGTGATCTGTGAACTGAGAACTGTGAACTGTGAACTGTGGACTGTGAACTGTGAACTGTGAACTGTGAACTGAGAACTGTAAACTGTGAACTGTGAACTGTGAAATGAAGACTGTGAACTGTGATCTGTGAACTGAGAACTGTGAACTGTGAACTGTGGACTGTGAACTGTGAACTGTGAACTGTGATCTGTGAACGGTGATCTGTGAACTGTGAACTGCAAACTGTGAATTGTGAAATGAAGACTGTGAACTGTGAACTGTGCCCTGTGAAGACTGAAGTGTGAAATGAAGACTGTGAACTGTGATCTGTGAACTGTGACTGTGAACTGAGAACTGTGAACTGTGAACTGTGAACTGTGATCTGTGAACTGTGAACTGTGAACTGCGAACTGTGATCTGTGAACTGAGAACTGTGAACTGTGAACTGTGGACTGTGAACTGTGAACTGTGAACTGTGAACTGTGAACTGTGAACTGTGAAATGTGATCTGTGAACGGTGATCTGTGAACTGTGAACTGCGAACTGTGAATTGTGAAATGAAGACTGTGAACTGTGACGTGTGATCAGTGAACTGTGGACTGTGAACTGTGGACTGTGAACTGTGCACTGTGAAGTGTGAAGTGTGAAATGAAGACTGTGAACTGTGAACTGTGATCTGTGAACAGTGAACTGTGGACTGTCAACTGTGAACTGTGAACTGTGACCTGTGATCTGTGAACTGTGACCTGTGAACTGTGAACTGCGAACTATGAATTGTGAAATGAAGACAGTGAACTGTGAAATGTGAACTGTGAACTGTGAACTGTGAACAGTGAACTGTGAACTGTCAACTGTCAACTGTGAACTGTGATCTGTGAACTGAGAACTGTGAACTGTGAACTGTGAACTGTGAACTGTGAACTGTGAACTGTGAACTGTGAACTGTGGACTGTGAACTGTGCACTGTGAAGTGTGAAGTGTGAAATGAAGACTGTGAACTGTGAACTGTGATCTGTGAACTGTGAACTGTGAACTGTGAACTGTGATCTGTGAACTGTGAACTGTCAAGTGTGAACTGTGAAGTGTGAACTGTGAACTGTGAACTGTGATCTGTGAACTGTGAACTGTCAAGTGTGAACTGTGAAGTGTGAACTGTGATCTGTGAACTGTGAACTGTGAACTGTGAACTGTGAACTGTGAACTGTGAACTGTGAACTATGATCAGTGAACAGTGAACTGCGGACTGTGAACTGTGAACTGTGAACTGTGAAAACTGAATTGTGAAATAAAGTCTGTGAACAGTGATCTGTGAACTGTGAACTGTGAAGTGTGATCTGTGAACTGTGAACTGCGAACTGTGAATTGTGAAATGAAGACTGTGAACTGTGAACTGTGCCGTGTGAAGACTGAAGTGTGAAATGAAGACTGTGAACTGTGATCTGTGAACTGTGAACTGTGAAGTGTGTACTGTGAACTGTCAACTGTCAACTGTGAACTGTAATCTGTGAACTGTGATCTGTGAACTGTGAACTGCGAACTGTGAAGTGTGAAATGAGGACTGTGAACTGTGATCTGTGAACTGTGAAATGAAGACTGTGAACTGTGATCTGTGAACTGAGAACTGTGAACTGTGAACTGTGAACTGTGAACTGTGAACTGTGAACTGTGAACTGTGAACTGTGAACTGTGAACTGTGAACTGTGAACTGTGAACTGTGAACTGTGAACTGTGAACTGTGAAATCAAGACTGTGAACTGTGATCTGTGAACTGAGAACTGTGAACTGTGAACTGTGGACTGTGAACTGTGAACTGTGAACTGTGAACTGAGAACTGTGAACTGTGAACTGTGAACTGTGATCTGTGAACTGTGAACTGTGAACTGTGATCTGTGAACTGTGAACTGCTAACTGTGAAGTGTGAAATGAATACTGTGAACTGTGATCTGTGAACTGTGATCTGTGAACTGTGAACTGTGAACTGTGATCTGTGAACTGTGAACTGCTAACTGTGAAGTGTGAAATGAAGACTGTGAACTGTGATCTGTGAACTGAGAACTGTGAGCTGTGAATAGTGAACTGTGGACTGTGAACTGTGAACTGTGATTTGTGAACAGTGAACTGTGGACTGTGAACTGTGAAGTGTGTACTGTGAACTGTCAACTGTCAACTGTGAACTGTAATCTGTGAACTGTGAACTGCGAACTGTGAAGTGTGAAATGAGGACTGTGAACTGTGATCTGGTAACTGAGAACTGTGAACTGTGAATAGTGAACTGAGGACTGTGAACTGTGATTAGTGAACTGTGGACTGTGGACTGTGAACTGTCAACTGTGAACTGCGAACTGTGAAATGTGAAATGAATACTGTGAACGGGGAACTGTGAACTGTGAACTGAGAACTGTAAACTGTGAACTGTGAACTGTGAAATGAAGACTGTGAACTGTGATCTGTGAACTGAGAACTGTGAACTGTGAACTGTGGACTGTGAACTGTGAACTGTGAACTGTGAACTGAGAACTGTAAACTGTGAACTGTGAACTGTGAAATGAAGACTGTGAACTGTGATCTGTGAACTGAGAACTGTGAACTGTGAACTGTGGACTGTGAACTGTGAACTGTGAACTGTGATCTGTGAACGGTGATCTGTGAACTGTGAACTGCAAACTGTGAATTGTGAAATGAAGACTGTGAACTGTGAACTGTGCCCTGTGAAGACTGAAGTGTGAAATGAAGACTGTGAACTGTGATCTGTGAACTGTGACTGTGAACTGAGAACTGTGAACTGTGAACTGTGAACTGTGATCTGTGAACTGTGAACTGTGAACTGTGATCTGTGAACTGTGAACTGCTAACTGTGAAGTGTGAAATGAAGACTGTGAACTGTGATCTGTGAACTGAGAACTGCGAGCTGTGAATAGTGAACTGTGTACTGTGAACTGTGAACTGTGATTTGTGAACAGTGAACTGTGGACTGTGAACTGTGAAGTGTGTACTGTAAACTGTCAACTGTCAACTGTGAACTGTAATCTGTGAACTGTGATCTGTGAACTGTGAACTGCGAACTGTGAAGTGTGAACTGTGAACTGCGAACTGTGAAGTGTGAAATGAGGACTGTGAACTGTGAACTGGTAACTGAGAACTGTGAACTGTGATTTGTGAACAGTGAACTGTGGACTGTGAACTGTGAAGTGTGTACTGTAAACTGTCAACTGTCAACTGTGAACTGTAATCTGTGAACTGTGATCTGTGAACTGTGAACTGTGAACTGTGAATAGTGAACTGTGGACTGTGAACTGTCAACTGTGAACTGCGAACTGTGAAATGTGAAATGAATACTGTGAACGGGGAACTGTGAACTGTGAACTGAGAACTGTAAACTGTGAACTGTGAACTGTGAAATGAAGACTGTGAACTGTGATCTGTGAACTGAGAACTGTGAACTGTGAACTGTGGACTGTGATCTGTGAACTGAGAACTGTGAGCTGTGAATAGTGAACTGTGGACTGTGAACTGTGAACTGTGAACTGTGATTTGTGAACAGTGAACTGTGGACTGTGAACTGTGAAGTGTGTACTGTGAACTGTCAACTGTCAACTGTGAACTGTAATCTGTGAACTGTGATCTGTGAACTGTGAACTGCGAACTGTGAAGTGTGAAATGAGGACTGTGAACTGTGATCTGGTAACTGAGAACTGTGAACTGTGAATAGTGAACTGAGGACTGTGAACTGTGAATAGTGAACTGTGGACTGTGAACTGTGAAATGAAGACTGTGAACTGTGTAATGAAGACTGTGAACTGTGATCTGTGAACTGAGAACTGTGAACTGTGAACTGTGGACTGTGAACTGTGAACTGTGAACTGTAAACTGTGAACTGTGAACTGTGAAATGAAGACTGTGAACTGTGATCTGTGAACTGTGAACTGCTAACTGTGAAGTGTGAAATGAAGACTGTGAACTGTGATCTGTGAACTGAGAACTGTGAGCTGTGAATAGTGAACTGTGGACTGTGAACTGTGAACTGTGATTTGTGAACAGTGAACTGTGGACTGTGAACTGTGAAGTGTGTACTGTGAACTGTCAACTGTCAACTGTGAACTGTAATCTGTGAACTGTGATCTGTGAACTGTGAACTGCGAACTGTGAAGTGTGAAATGAGGACTGTGAACTGTGAACTGGTAACTGAGAACTGTGAACTGTGAATAGTGAACTGTGGACTGTGAACTGTGAATAGTGAACTGTGGACTGTGAACTGTCAACTGTGAACTGCGAACTGTGAAATGTGAAATGAATACTGTGAACGGGGAACTGTGAACTGTGAACTGAGAACTGTAAACTGTGAACTGTGAACTGTGAAATGAAGACTGTGAACTGAGATCTGTGAACTGAGAACTGTGAACTGTGAACTGTGGACTGTGAACTGTGAACTGTGAACTGTGAACTGTGAACTGTGATCTGTGAACGGTGATCTGTGAACTGTGAACTGCGAACTGTGAATTGTGAAGTGAAGACTGTGAACTGTGAACTGTGAACTCTGAACTGTAGACTGTGAACTATGATCTGTGAACAGTGAACTGTCGACTGTGAACTGTGAACTGTGAAGTGTGAACTGTAAACAGTGAACTGTCAACTGTCAACTGTGAACTGTGAACTGAGAACTGTAAACTGAGAACTGAGAACTGTAAACTGTGAACAGTGAACTGTGAACTGTGAACTGTGAACTGTGAACTGTGATCTGTGAACTGTGAACTGCGAACTGTGAAGTGTGAAATGAAGACTGTGAACTGTGATCTGTGGACTGTGAACTGTGAACTGTGAAGTGTGAACTGTCAAATGTGAACTGTCAACTGTGAAATGTGAACTGTGGACTGTGAACTGTGAACTGTGAACTGTGAACTGTGATCTGTGAACGGTGATCTGTGAACTGTGAACTGCGAACTGTGAATTGTGAAGTGAAGACTGTGAACTGTGAACTGTGAACTCTGAACTGTAGACTGTGAACTATGATCTGTGAACAGTGAACTGTCGACTGTGAACTGTGAACTGTGAAGTGTGAACTGTAAACAGTGAACTGTGAACTGTGAACTGTGAACTGTGAACTGTGAACTGTGAACTGTGAAGTGTGAAATAAAGTCTGTGAACTGTGATCTGTGGACTGTGAAATGTGAACTGTGAAGTGCGAACTGTGATTTGTGAACAGTGAACTGTGGACTGTGAACTGTGCACTGTGAAGTGTGAAGTGTGAAATGAAGACTGTGATCTGTGAACTGTGATCTGTGAACAGTGAACTGTGGACTGTGAACTGTGAACTGCGAACTGTGAAGTATGAAATGAAGACAGTGAACTGTGAAATATGAAATGAAGACAGTGAACTGTGAAATGTGAACTGTGATCTGCGAACTGGGAACTGTGAACTGTGAACTGTGAACTGTGAACTGTGATCTGTGAACAGTGAAGTGTGAACTGTGAACTGTGAACTGTGAACTGTGAACTGTGAACTGTGAAGTGTGAACTGGAACTGTGAACTGTGAACTGTGAACTGTGAACTGTGGACTGTGAACTGTGAACTGTGAACTGTGATCTGTGAACGGTGATCTGTGAACTGTGAACTGCGAACTGTGAATTGTGAACTGTGAACTGTGAACTGTGAACTGTGAACTGTGAACTGTGAACTATGATCAGTGAACAGTGAACTGCGGACTGTGAACTGTGAACTGTGAACTGTGAACTGTAAACTGTGAAATGAAGACTGTGAACTGTGATCTGTGAACTGAGAACTGTGAACTGTGAACTGTGAACTGTGATCTGTGAACTGAGAACTGTGAACTGTGAACTGTGGACTGTGAACTGTGAACTGTGAACTGTGAACTGTGATCTGTGAACTGAGAACTGTGAACTGTGAACTGTGGACTGTGATCTGTGAACTGAGAACTGTGAACTGTGAACTGTGAACTGTGATCTGTGAACTGTGATCTGTGAACTGTCAACTGTGAACTGCGAACTGTAAAGTGTGAAATGAATACTGTGAACGGTGAACCGTGAACTGTGAACTGTGAACTGTGAACTGTGATCTGTGGACTGTGAACTGTGAACTGTGAACTGTGAACTGTGATCTGTGAACTGGGAACTGCGAACTGTGAATTGTGAAATGAAGACTGTGAACTGTGAACAGTCATCTGTGAACTGTGATCTGTGAACTGTGATCTGTGAACAGTGAACTGTGAACTGTGAACTGTGATCTGTGAACTGTGATCTGTGAACTGTCAACTGTGAACTGCGAACTGTAAAGTGTGAAATGAATACTGTGAACGGTGAACCGTGAACTGTGAACTGTGAACTGTGAACTGTGAACTGTGAACTGTGAACTGTGAACTGTGAACTGTGAACTGTGAACTGTGAACTGTAAACTGTGAAATGAAGACTGTGAACTGTGATCTGTGAACTGAGAACTGTGAACTGTGAACTGTGAACTGTGATCTGTGAACTGAGAACTGTGAACTGTGAACTGTGGACTGTGAACTGTGAACTGTGAACTGTGAACTGTGAACTGTGAACTGTGAACTGTGAAATGTGATCTGTGAACGGTGATCTGTGAACTGTGAACTGCGAACTGTGAATTGTGAAATGAAGACTGTGAACTGTGACGTGTGATCAGTGAACTGTGGACTGTGAACTGTGGACTGTGAACTGTGCACTGTGAAGTGTGAAGTGTGAAATGAAGACTGTGAACTGTGAACTGTGATCTGTGAACAGTGAACTGTGGACTGTCAACTGTGAACTGTGAACTGTGACCTGTGATCTGTGAACTGTGACCTGTGAACTGTGAACTGCGAACTATGAATTGTGAAATGAAGACAGTGAACTGTGAAATGTGAACTGTGAACTGTGAACTGTGAACAGTGAACTGTGAACTGTCAACTGTCAACTGTGAACTGTGATCTGTGAACTGAGAACTGTGAACTGTGAACTGTGAACTGTGAACTGTGAACTGTGAACTGTGAACTGTGAACTGTGGACTGTGAACTGTGCACTGTGAAGTGTGAAGTGTGAAATGAAGACTGTGAACTGTGAACTGTGATCTGTGAACTGTGAACTGTGAACTGTGAACTGTGATCTGTGAACTGTGAACTGTCAAGTGTGAACTGTGAAGTGTGAACTGTGAACTGTGAACTGTGATCTGTGAACTGTGAACTGTCAAGTGTGAACTGTGAAGTGTGAACTGTGATCTGTGAACTGTGAACTGTGAACTGTGAACTGTGAACTGTGAACTGTGAACTGTGAACTATGATCAGTGAACAGTGAACTGCGGACTGTGAACTGTGAACTGTGAACTGTGAAAACTGAATTGTGAAATAAAGTCTGTGAACAGTGATCTGTGAACTGTGAACTGTGAAGTGTGATCTGTGAACTGTGAACTGCGAACTGTGAATTGTGAAATGAAGACTGTGAACTGTGAACTGTGCCCTGTGAAGACTGAAGTGTGAAATGAAGACTGTGAACTGTGATCTGTGAACTGTGAACTGTGAAGTGTGTACTGTGAACTGTCAACTGTCAACTGTGAACTGTAATCTGTGAACTGTGATCTGTGAACTGTGAACTGCGAACTGTGAAGTGTGAAATGAGGACTGTGAACTGTGATCTGTGAACTGTGAAATGAAGACTGTGAACTGTGATCTGTGAACTGAGAACTGTGAACTGTGAACTGTGAACTGTGAACTGTGAACTGTGAACTGTGAACTGTGAACTGTGAACTGTGAACTGTGAACTGTGAACTGTGAACTGTGAAATCAAGACTGTGAACTGTGATCTGTGAACTGAGAACTGTGAACTGTGAACTGTGGACTGTGAACTGTGAACTGTGAACTGTGAACTGAGAACTGTGAACTGTGAACTGTGAACTGTGATCTGTGAACTGTGAACTGTGAACTGTGATCTGTGAACTGTGAACTGCTAACTGTGAAGTGTGAAATGAATACTGTGAACTGTGATCTGTGAACTGTGATCTGTGAACTGTGAACTGTGAACTGTGATCTGTGAACTGTGAACTGCTAACTGTGAAGTGTGAAATGAAGACTGTGAACTGTGATCTGTGAACTGAGAACTGTGAGCTGTGAATAGTGAACTGTGGACTGTGAACTGTGAACTGTGATTTGTGAACAGTGAACTGTGGACTGTGAACTGTGAAGTGTGTACTGTGAACTGTCAACTGTCAACTGTGAACTGTAATCTGTGAACTGTGAACTGCGAACTGTGAAGTGTGAAATGAGGACTGTGAACTGTGATCTGGTAACTGAGAACTGTGAACTGTGAATAGTGAACTGAGGACTGTGAACTGTGATTAGTGAACTGTGGACTGTGGACTGTGAACTGTCAACTGTGAACTGCGAACTGTGAAATGTGAAATGAATACTGTGAACGGGGAACTGTGAACTGTGAACTGAGAACTGTAAACTGTGAACTGTGAACTGTGAAATGAAGACTGTGAACTGTGATCTGTGAACTGAGAACTGTGAACTGTGAACTGTGGACTGTGAACTGTGAACTGTGAACTGTGAACTGAGAACTGTAAACTGTGAACTGTGAACTGTGAAATGAAGACTGTGAACTGTGATCTGTGAACTGAGAACTGTGAACTGTGAACTGTGGACTGTGAACTGTGAACTGTGAACTGTGATCTGTGAACGGTGATCTGTGAACTGTGAACTGCAAACTGTGAATTGTGAAATGAAGACTGTGAACTGTGAACTGTGCCCTGTGAAGACTGAAGTGTGAAATGAAGACTGTGAACTGTGATCTGTGAACTGTGACTGTGAACTGAGAACTGTGAACTGTGAACTGTGAACTGTGATCTGTGAACTGTGAACTGTGAACTGTGATCTGTGAACTGTGAACTGCTAACTGTGAAGTGTGAAATGAAGACTGTGAACTGTGATCTGTGAACTGAGAACTGCGAGCTGTGAATAGTGAACTGTGGACTGTGAACTGTGAACTGTGATTTGTGAACAGTGAACTGTGGACTGTGAACTGTGAAGTGTGTACTGTAAACTGTCAACTGTCAACTGTGAACTGTAATCTGTGAACTGTGATCTGTGAACTGTGAACTGCGAACTGTGAAGTGTGAACTGTGAACTGCGAACTGTGAAGTGTGAAATGAGGACTGTGAACTGTGAACTGGTAACTGAGAACTGTGAACTGTGATTTGTGAACAGTGAACTGTGGACTGTGAACTGTGAAGTGTGTACTGTAAACTGTCAACTGTCAACTGTGAACTGTAATCTGTGAACTGTGATCTGTGAACTGTGAACTGTGAACTGTGAATAGTGAACTGTGGACTGTGAACTGTCAACTGTGAACTGCGAACTGTGAAATGTGAAATGAATACTGTGAACGGGGAACTGTGAACTGTGAACTGAGAACTGTAAACTGTGAACTGTGAACTGTGAAATGAAGACTGTGAACTGTGATCTGTGAACTGAGAACTGTGAACTGTGAACTGTGGACTGTGATCTGTGAACTGAGAACTGTGAGCTGTGAATAGTGAACTGTGGACTGTGAACTGTGAACTGTGAACTGTGATTTGTGAACAGTGAACTGTGGACTGTGAACTGTGAAGTGTGTACTGTGAACTGTCAACTGTCAACTGTGAACTGTAATCTGTGAACTGTGATCTGTGAACTGTGAACTGCGAACTGTGAAGTGTGAAATGAGGACTGTGAACTGTGATCTGGTAACTGAGAACTGTGAACTGTGAATAGTGAACTGAGGACTGTGAACTGTGAATAGTGAACTGTGGACTGTGAACTGTGAAATGAAGACTGTGAACTGTGTAATGAAGACTGTGAACTGTGATCTGTGAACTGAGAACTGTGAACTGTGAACTGTGGACTGTGAACTGTGAACTGTGAACTGTAAACTGTGAACTGTGAACTGTGAAATGAAGACTGTGAACTGTGATCTGTGAACTGTGAACTGCTAACTGTGAAGTGTGAAATGAAGACTGTGAACTGTGATCTGTGAACTGAGAACTGTGAGCTGTGAATAGTGAACTGTGGACTGTGAACTGTGAACTGTGATTTGTGAACAGTGAACTGTGGACTGTGAACTGTGAAGTGTGTACTGTGAACTGTCAACTGTCAACTGTGAACTGTAATCTGTGAACTGTGATCTGTGAACTGTGAACTGCGAACTGTGAAGTGTGAAATGAGGACTGTGAACTGTGAACTGGTAACTGAGAACTGTGAACTGTGAATAGTGAACTGTGGACTGTGAACTGTGAATAGTGAACTGTGGACTGTGAACTGTCAACTGTGAACTGCGAACTGTGAAATGTGAAATGAATACTGTGAACGGGGAACTGTGAACTGTGAACTGAGAACTGTAAACTGTGAACTGTGAACTGTGAAATGAAGACTGTGAACTGAGATCTGTGAACTGAGAACTGTGAACTGTGAACTGTGGACTGTGAACTGTGAACTGTGAACTGTGAACTGTGATCTGTGAACGGTGATCTGTGAACTGTGAACTGCGAACTGTGAATTGTGAAGTGAAGACTGTGAACTGTGAACTGTGAACTCTGAACTGTAGACTGTGAACTATGATCTGTGAACAGTGAACTGTCGACTGTGAACTGTGAACTGTGAAGTGTGAACTGTAAACAGTGAACTGTCAACTGTCAACTGTGAACTGTGAACTGAGAACTGCTGAGAACTGAGAACTGAGAACTGTAAACTGTGAACAGTGAACTGTGAACTGTGAACTGTGAACTGTGAACTGTGATCTGTGAACTGTGAACTGCGAACTGTGAAGTGTGAAATGAAGACTGTGAACTGTGATCTGTGGACTGTGAACTGTGAACTGTGAAGTGTGAACTGTCAAATGTGAACTGTCAACTGTGAAATGTGAACTGTGGACTGTGAACTGTGAACTGTGAACTGTGAACTGTGATCTGTGAACGGTGATCTGTGAACTGTGAACTGCGAACTGTGAATTGTGAAGTGAAGACTGTGAACTGTGAACTGTGAACTCTGAACTGTAGACTGTGAACTATGATCTGTGAACAGTGAACTGTCGACTGTGAACTGTGAACTGTGAAGTGTGAACTGTAAACAGTGAACTGTGAACTGTGAACTGTGAACTGTGAACTGTGAACTGTGAACTGTGAAGTGTGAAATAAAGTCTGTGAACTGTGATCTGTGGACTGTGAAATGTGAACTGTGAAGTGCGAACTGTGATTTGTGAACAGTGAACTGTGGACTGTGAACTGTGCACTGTGAAGTGTGAAGTGTGAAATGAAGACTGTGATCTGTGAACTGTGATCTGTGAACAGTGAACTGTGGACTGTGAACTGTGAACTGCGAACTGTGAAGTATGAAATGAAGACAGTGAACTGTGAAATATGAAATGAAGACAGTGAACTGTGAAATGTGAACTGTGATCTGCGAACTGGGAACTGTGAACTGTGAACTGTGAACTGTGAACTGTGATCTGTGAACAGTGAAGTGTGAACTGTGAACTGTGAACTGTGAACTGTGAACTGTGAACTGTGAAGTGTGAACTGGAACTGTGAACTGTGAACTGTGAACTGTGAACTGTGGACTGTGAACTGTGAACTGTGAACTGTGATCTGTGAACGGTGATCTGTGAACTGTGAACTGCGAACTGTGAATTGTGAACTGTGAACTGTGAACTGTGAACTGTGAACTGTGAACTGTGAACTATGATCAGTGAACAGTGAACTGCGGACTGTGAACTGTGAACTGTGAACTGTGAAAACTGAATTGTGAAATAAAGTCTGTGAACAGTGATCTGTGAACTGTGAACTGTGAAGTGTGATCTGTGAACTGTGAACTGCGAACTGTGAATTGTGAAATGAAGATTGTGAACTGTGAACTGTGCCCTGTGAAGACTGAAGTGTGAAATGAAGACTGTGAACTGTGATCTGTGAACTGTGACTGTGAACTGAGAACTGTGAACTGTGAACTGTGAACTGTGAACTGTGATCTGTGAACTGTGAACTGTGAACTGTGAACTGTGAACTGTGATCTGTGAACTGTGAACTGTGATCTGTGAACTGTGAACTGCGAACTGTGAAGTATGAAATGAAGACAGTGAACTGTGAAATGTGAACTGTGACCTGCGAACTGGGAACTGTGAACTGTGAACTGTGAACTGTGAACTGTGAACTGTGAACTGTGAACTGTGAACTGTGAACTGTGATCTGTGAACTGTGAACTGTCAAGTGTGAACTGTGAAGTGTGAACTGTGATCTGTGAACTGTGAACTGTGAACTGTGAACTGTGAACTGTGAACTGTGAACTGTGAACTATGATCAGTGAACAGTGAACTGCGGACTGTGAACTGTGAACTGTGAACTGTGAAAACTGAATTGTGAAATAAAGTCTGTGAACAGTGATCTGTGAACTGTGAACTGTGAAGTGTGATCTGTGAACTGTGAACTGCGAACTGTGAATTGTGAAATGAAGACTGTGAACTGTGAACTGTGCCCTGTGAAGACTGAAGTGTGAAATGAAGACTGTGAACTGTGATCTGTGAACTGTGAACTGTGAAGTGTGTACTGTGAACTGTCAACTGTCAACTGTGAACTGTAATCTGTGAACTGTGATCTGTGAACTGTGAACTGCGAACTGTGAAGTGTGAAATGAGGACTGTGAACTGTGATCTGTGAACTGTGAAATGAAGACTGTGAACTGTGATCTGTGAACTGAGAACTGTGAACTGTGAACTGTGAACTGTGAACTGTGAACTGTGAACTGTGAACTGTGAACTGTGAACTGTGAACTGTGAAATCAAGACTGTGAACTGTGATCTGTGAACTGAGAACTGTGAACTGTGAACTGTGGACTGTGAACTGTGAACTGTGAACTGTGAACTGAGAACTGTGAACTGTGAACTGTGAACTGTGATCTGTGAACTGTGAACTGTGAACTGTGATCTGTGAACTGTGAACTGCTAACTGTGAAGTGTGAAATGAATACTGTGAACTGTGATCTGTGAACTGTGATCTGTGAACTGTGAACTGTGAACTGTGATCTGTGAACTGTGAACTGCTAACTGTGAAGTGTGAAATGAAGACTGTGAACTGTGATCTGTGAACTGAGAACTGTGAGCTGTGAATAGTGAACTGTGGACTGTGAACTGTGAACTGTGATTTGTGAACAGTGAACTGTGGACTGTGAACTGTGAAGTGTGTACTGTGAACTGTCAACTGTCAACTGTGAACTGTAATCTGTGAACTGTGATCTGTGAACTGTGAACTGCGAACTGTGAAGTGTGAAATGAGGACTGTGAACTGTGATCTGGTAACTGAGAACTGTGAACAGTGAATAGTGAACTGAGGACTGTGAACTGTGAATAGTGAACTGTGGACTGTGGACTGTGAACTGTCAACTGTGAACTGCGAACTGTGAAATGTGAAATGAATACTGTGAACGGGGAACTGTGAACTGTGAACTGAGAACTGTAAACTGTGAACTGTGAACTGTGAAATGAAGACTGTGAACTGTGATCTGTGAACTGAGAACTGTGAACTGTGAACTGTGGACTGTGAACTGTGAACTGTGAACTGTGAACTGTGAACTGAGAACTGTAAACTGTGAACTGTGAACTGTGAAATGAAGACTGTGAACTGTGATCTGTGAACTGAGAACTGTGAACTGTGAACTGTGGACTGTGAACTGTGAACTGTGAACTGTGATCTGTGAACGGTGATCTGTGAACTGTGAACTGCAAACTGTGAATTGTGAAATGAAGACTGTGAACTGTGAACTGTGCCCTGTGAAGACTGAAGTGTGAAATGAAGACTGTGAACTGTGATCTGTGAACTGTGACTGTGAACTGAGAACTGTGAACTGTGAACTGTGAACTGTGATCTGTAAACTGTGAACAGTGAACTGTGATCTGTGAACTGTGAACTGCTAACTGTGAAGTGTGAAATGAAGACTGTGAACTGTGATCTGTGAACTGAGAACTGCGAGCTGTGAATAGTGAACTGTGGACTGTGAACTGTGAACTGTGATTTGTGAACAGTGAACTGTGGACTGTGAACTGTGAAGTGTGTACTGTAAACTGTCAACTGTCAACTGTGAACTGTAATCTGTGAACTGTGATCTGTGAACTGTGAACTGCGAACTGTGAAGTGTGAAATGAGGACTGTGAACTGTGAACTGGTAACTGAGAACTGTGAACTGTGAATAGTGAACTGTGGACTGTGAACTGTGAATAGTGAACTGTGGACTGTGAACTGTCAACTGTGAACTGCGAACTGTGAAATGTGAAATGAATACTGTGAACGGGGAACTGTGAACTGTGAACTGAGAACTGTAACCTGTGAACTGTGAACTGTGAAATGAAGACTGTGAACTGTGATCTGTGAACTGAGAACTGTGAACTGTGAACTGTGGACTGTGAACTGTGAACTGTGAACTGTGAACTGTGATCTGTGAACGGTGATCTGTGAACTGTGAACTGCGAACTGTGAATTGTGAAGTGAAGACTGTGAACTGTGAACTGTGAACTCTGAACTGTAGACTGTGAACTATGATCTGTGAACAGTGAACTGTCGACTGTGAACTGTGAACTGTGAAGTGTGAACTGTGAACAGTGAACTGTCAACTGTCAACTGTGAACTGTGAACTGAGAACTGTAAACTGAGAACTGAGAACTGTAAACTGTGAACAGTGAACTGTGAACTGTGAACTGTGAACTGTGAACTGTGATCTGTGAACTGTGAACTGCGAACTGTGAAGTGTGAAATGAAGACTGTGAACTGTGATCTGTGGACTGTGAACTGTGAACTGTGAACTGTGAACTGTGATTTGTGAACAGTGAACTGTGGACTGTGAACTGTGGACTGTGAACTGTGGACTGTGAACAGTGAACTGTGAACTGTGAACTGTGAACTGTGAACTGTGAATTGTGAACAGTGAACTGTGGACTGTGAACTGTGAACTGTGAACTGTGAAGTGTGAACTGTCAAATGTGAACTGTCAACTGTGAACTGAGAACTGTAAACTGAGAACTGTAAACTGTGAACAGTGAACTGTGAACTGTGAACTGTGAACTGTGAAGTGTGAAATAAAGTCTGTGAACTGTGATCTGTGGACTGTGAAATGTGAACTGTGAAGTGCGAACTGTGATTTGTGAACAGTGAACTGTGGACTGTGAACTGTGCACTGTGAAGTGTGAAGTGTGAAATGAAGACTGTGATCTGTGAACTGTGATCTGTGAACAGTGAACTGTGGACTGTGAACTGTGAACTGCGAACTGTGAACTGCGAACTGTGAAGTATGAAATGAAGACAGTGAACTGTGAAATATGAAATGAAGACAGTGAACTGTGAAATGTGAACTGTGACCTGCGAACTGGGAACTGTGAACTGTGAACTGTGAACTGTGATCTGTGAACAGTGAAGTGTGAACTGTGAACTGTGAACTGTGAACTGTGAACTGTGAACTGTGAACTGTGAACTGGAACTGTGAACTGTGAACTGTGAACTGTGAACTGTGAACTGTGAACTGGGAACTGTGAACTGGGAACTGTGAACTATGATCTGTGAACAGTGAACTGCGGACTGTGAACTGTGAACTGTGAACTGTGAAAACTGAATTGTGAAATAAAGTCTGTGAACTGTTAGCTGTGAACTATGATCTGTGAACTGTGAACTGTGAAGTGTGATCTGTAAACTGTGAACTGCGAACTGTGAATTGTGAAATGAAGACTGTGAACTGTGAACTGTGCCCTGTGACGACTGAAGTGTGAAATGAAGACTGTGAACTGTGATCTGTGAACTGTGAACTGTGAACTGTGAACTGTGATCTGTGAACTGTGAAGAGTGGGCTGTGAACTGTGACCTGTGAACTGTGAACTGCGAACTGTGAAGTATGAAATGAAGACAGTGAACTGTGAAATGTGAACTGTGACCTGCGAACTGGGAACTGTAAACTGTGAACTGTGAACTATGATCAGTGAACAGTGAACTGCGGACTGTGAACTGTGAACTGTGAACTGTGAAAACTGAATTGTGAAATAAAGTCTGTGAACAGTGATCTGTAAACTGTGAACTGTGATCTGTGAACTGTGAACTGTGAACTGTGAACTGTGAACTGGGAACTGTGAACTGTGAACTGTGAACTGTGAACTGTGAACTGTGAACTGTGAACTATGATCAGTGAACAGTGAACTGCGGACTGTGAACTGTGAACTGTGAACTGTGAAAACTGAATTGTGAAATAAAGTCTGTGAACAGTGATCTGTGAACTGTGAACTGTGAAGTGTGATCTGTGAACTGTGAACTGCGAACTGTGAATTGTGAAATGAAGACTGTGAACTGTGAACTGTGCCCTGTGAAGACTGAAGTGTGAAATGAAGACTGTGAACTGTGATCTGTGAACTGTGACTGTGAACTGAGAACTGTGAACTGTGAACTGTGAACTGTGAACTGTGAACTGTGATCTGTGAACTGTGAACTGCTAACTGTGAAGTGTGAAATGAAGACTGTGAACTGTGATCTGTGAACTGTGATCTGTGAACTGTGAACTGTGAACTGTGATCTGTGATCTGTGAACTGTGAACTGCTAACTGTGAAGTGTGAAATGAAGACTGTGAACTGTGATCTGTGAACTGAGAACTGTGAGCTGTGAATAGTGAACTGTGGACTGTGAACTGTGAACTGTGACCTGTGAACTGTGAACTGTGAACTGTGAACTACGAACTGTGAAGTATGAAATGAAGACAGTGAACTGTGAAGTATGAAATGAAGATAGTGAACTGTGAAATGTGAACTGTGACCTGCGAACTGGGAACTGTGAACTGTGAACTCTGAACTGTGATCTGTGAACAGTGAAGTGTGAACTGTGAACTGTGAACTGTGAACTGGAACTGGAACTGTGAACTGTGAACTGTGAACTTTGAACTGTGAACTATGATCTGTGAACAGTGAACTGCGGACTGTGAACTGTGAACTGTGAACTGTGAAAACTGAATTGTGAAATAAAGTCTGTGAACTGTGATCTGTCAACTGTGAACTGTGAACTCTGAAGTGTGATCTGTGAACTGTGAACTGTGAACTGTGAACTGTGAACTGTGAACTGTGATCTGTGAACTGTGATCTGTGAACTGTGATCTGTGAACTGTGAACTGCGAACTGTGAATTGTGAAATGAAGACTGTGAACTGTGAACTGTGAACTGTGAACTGTGAACTGTGAACTGTGAACTGTGAACTGTGAACTGTGAACTGTGAATTGTGAACTGTGAACTGTGAACTGTGATCTGTGAACTGTGAACTGTGAGTTGTGAACTGTGAACTGTGAACTGTGAACTGTGAACTGTGAACTATGATCAGTGAACAGTGAACTGCGGACTGTGAACTGTGAACTGTGAACTGTGAAAACTGAATTGTGAAATAAAGTCTGTGAACAGTGATCTGTGAACTGTGAAGTGTGATCTGTGAACTGCGAACTGCGAACTGTGAATTGTGAAATGAAGACTGTGAACTGTGAACTGTGCCCTGTGAAGACTGAAGTGTGAAATGAAGACTGTGAACTGTGATCTGTGAACTGTGACTGTGAACTGAGAACTGTGAACTGTGAACTGTGAACTGTGAACTGTGATCTGTGAACTGTGAACTGTGATCTGTGAACTGTGAACTGTGAACTGTGAACTGTGAACTGTGAACTGTGAATTTTGAACAGTGAACTGTGGACTGTGAACTGTGAACTGTGAACTGTGAAGTGTGAACTGTCAAATGTGAACTGTCAACTGTGAACTGAGAACTGTAAACTGAGAACTGTAAACTGTGAACAGTGAACTGTGAACTGTGAACTGTGAACTGTGAAGTGTGAAATAAAGTCTGTGAACTGTGATCTGTGGACTGTGAACTGTGAACTGTGAAGTGCGAACTGTGATTTGTGAACAGTGAACTGTGGACTGTGAACTGTGCACTGTGAAGTGTGAAGTGTGAAATGAAGACTGTGATCTATGAACTGTGATCTGTGAACAGTGAACTGTGGACTGTGAACTGTGAACTGCGAACTGTGAAGTATGAAATGAAGACAGTGAACTGTGAAGTATGAAATGAAGACAGTGAACTGTGAAATGTCAACTGTGACCTGCGAACTGGGAACTGTGAACTGTGAACTCTGAAGTGTGATCTGTGAACTGTGAACTGTGAACTGTGAACTGTGAACTGTGAACTGTGATCTGTGAACTGTGATCTGTGAACTGTGATCTGTGAACTGTGAACTGCGAACTGTGAATTGTGAAATGAAGACTGTGAACTGTGAACTGTGAACTGTGAACTGTGAACTGTGAACTGTGAACTGTGAACTGTGAACTGTGAACTGTGAACTGTGAACTGTGAACTGTGAACTGTGAACTGTGAACTGTGAACTGTGAACTGTGAACTGTGAACTATGATCTGTGAACAGTGAACTGTGGACTGTGAACTGTGAACTGTCAACTGTGAACTGAGAACTGTAAACTGAGAACTGAGAACTGTAAACTGTGAACAGTGAACTGTGAACTGTGAACTGTGAACTGTGAACTGTGATCTGTGAACTGTGAACTGCGGACTGTGAACTGTGAACTGTGAACTGTGAAAACTGAATTGTGAAATAAAGTCTGTGAACTGTGATCTGTGAACTGTGATCTGTGAACTGTGAACTGTGAAGTGTGATCTGTAAACTGTGAACTGCGAACTGTGAAGTATGAAATGAAGACAGTGAACTGTGAAATGTGAACTGTGACCTGCGAACTGGGAACTGTAAACTGTGAACTGTGAACTGTGATCTGTGAACTGTGAACTGCGAACTGTGAAGTATGAAATGAAGACAGTGAACTGTGAAATGTGAACTGTGACCTGCGAACTGGGAACTGTGAACTGTAAACTGTGAACTGTGAACTGAGAACTGTCAACTGTGAACTATGAACTGTGATCTGTGAACTGTGAACTGTCAAGTGTGAACTGTGAAGTGTGAACTGTGAACTGTGAACTGTGAACTGTGAACTGTGAATTGTGAACTGTGAACTGTGAACTGTGATCTGTGAACTGTGAACTGTGAGTTGTGAACTGTGAACTGTGAACTGTGAACTGTGAACTGTGAACTATGATCAGTGAACAGTGAACTGCGGACTGTGAACTGTGAACTGTGAACTGTGAAAACTGAATTGTGAAATAAAGTCTGTGAACAGTGATCTGTGAACTGTGAAGTGTGATCTGTGAACTGTGAACTGCGAACTGTGAATTGTGAAATGAAGACTGTGAACAGTGAACTGTGCCCTGTGAAGACTGAAGTGTGAAATGAAGACTGTGAACTGTGATCTGTGAACTGTGACTGTGAACTGAGAACTGTGAACTGTGAACTGTGAACTGTGAACTGTAATCTGTGAACTGTGAACTGTGATCTGTGAACTGTGAACTGTGAACTGTGATCTGTGAACTGTGAACTGCTAACTGTGAAGTGTGAAATGAAGACTGTGAACTGTGAACTGTGAACTGTGAACTGTGATCTGTGAACTGTGAACTGCGGACTGTGAACTGTGAACTGTGAAAACTGAATTGTGAAATAAAGTCTGTGAACTGTGATCTGTGAACTGTGATCTGTGAACTGTGAACTGTGAACTGTGATCTGTGAACTGTGAACTGCTAACTGTGAAGTGTGAAATGAAGACTGTGAACTGTGATCTGTGAACTGAGAACTGTGAGCTGTGAATAGTGAACTGTGGACTGTGAACTGTGAACTGTGATTTGTGAACAGTGAACTGTGGACTGTGAACTGTGAAGTGTGTACTGTGAACTGTCAACTGTCAACTGTGAACTGTAATCTGTGAACTGTGATCTGTGAACTGTGAACTGCTAACTGTGAAGTGTGAAATGAAGACTGTGAACTGTGATCTGTGAACTGTGATCTGTGAACTGTGAACTGCTAACTGTGAAGTGTGAAATGAAGACTGTGAACTGTGATCTGTGAACTGAGAACTGTGAGCTGTGAATAGTGAACTGTGGACTGTGAACTGTGAACTGTGATTTGTGAACAGTGAACTGTGGACTGTGAACTGTGAAGTGTGTACTGTGAACTGTCAACTGTCAACTGTGAACTGTAATCTGTGAACTGTGATCTGTGAACTGAGAACTGTGAACTGTGAACTGAGAACTGTGAACTGTGAACTGTGAACTGTGATCTGTGAACTGTGAACTGTGAACTGTGATCTGTGAACTGTGAACTCCTAACTGTGAAGTGTGAAATAAGGACTGTGAACTGTGATCTGTGAACTGAGAACTGTGAGCTGTGAATAGTGAACTGTGGACTGTGAACTGTGAACTGTGATTTGTGAACAGTGAACTGTGGACTGTGAACTGTGAAGTGTGTACTGTGAACTGTCAACTGTCAACTGTGAACTGTAATCTGTGAACTGTGATCTGTGAACTGTGAACTGCGAACTGTGAAGTGTGAAATGAGGACTGTGATCTGTGAACTGTGAACTGCTAACTGTGAAGTGTGAAATGAAGACTGTGAAATGTGATCTGTGAACTGTGACTGTGAACTGAGAACTGTGAACTGTGAACTGTGAACTGTGATCTGTGAACTGTGAACTGTGAACTGTGATCTGTGAACTGTGAACTGCTAACTGTGAAGTGTGAAATGAAGACTGTGAACTGTGATCTGTGAACTGTGATCTGTGAACTGTGAACTGTGAACTGTGATCTGTGAACTGTGAACTGCTAACTGTGAAGTGTGAAATGAAGACTGTGAACTGTGATCTGTGAACTGAGAACTGTGAGCTGTGAATAGTGAACTGTGGACTGTAAACTGTGAACTGTGATTTGTGAACAGTGAACTGTGGACTGTGAACTGTGAAGTGTGTACTGTGAACTGTCAACTGTCAACTGTGAACTGTAATCTGTGAACTGTGATCTGTGAACTGTGAACTGCTAACTGTGAAGTGTGAAATGAAGACTGTGAACTGTGATCTGTGAACTGTGATCTGTGAACTGTGAACTGTGAACTGTGATCTGTGAACTCTGAACTGCTAACTGTGAAGTGTGAAATGAAGACTGTGAACTGTGATCTGTGAACTGAGAACTGTGAGCTGTGAATAGTGAACTGTGGACTGTGAACTGTGAACTGTGATTTGTGAACAGTGAACTGTGGACTGTGAACTGTGAAGTGTGTACTGTGAACTGTCAACTGTAATCTGTGAACTGTGATCTGTGAACTGAGAACTGTGAACTGTGAACTGTGAACTGTGAACTGTGAACTGAGAACTGTAAACTGTGAACTGTGAACTGTGAAATGAAGACTGTGAACTGTGATCTGTGAACTGAGAACTGTGAACTGTGAACTGTGGACTGTGAACTGTGAACTGTGAACTGTGAACTGTGAACTGTGATCTGTGAACTGTGAACTGCTAACTGTGAAGTGTGAAATGAAGACTGTGAACTGTGATCTGTGAACTGAGAACTGTGAGCTGTGAATAGTGAACTGTGGACTGTGAACTGTGAACTGTGAACTGTGATTTGTGAACAGTGAACTGTGGACTGTGAACTGTGAAGTGTGTACTGTGAACTGTCAACTGTCAACTGTGAACTGTAATCTGTGAACTGTGAACTGTGAACTGGTAACTGAGAACTGTGAACTGTGAATAGTGAACTGTGGACTGTGAACTGTGAATAGTGAACTGTGGACTGTGAACTGTCAACTGTGAACTGCGAACTGTGAAATGTGAAATGAATACTGTGAACGGGGAACTGTGAACTGTGAACTGAGAACTGTAAACTGTGAACTGTGAACTGTGAAATGAAGACTGTGAACTGTGATCTGTGAACTGAGAACTGTGAACTGTGAACTGTGGACTGTGAACTGTGAAGTGTGTACTGTGAACTGTCAACTGTCAACTGTGAACTGTAATCTGTGAACTGTGATCTGTGAACTGTGAACTGCTAACTGTGAAGTGTGAAATGAAGACTGTGAACTGTGATCTGTGAACTGTGATCTGTGAACTGTGAACTGTGAACTGTGATCTGTGAACTGTGAACTGCTAACTGTGAAGTGTGAAATGAAGACTGTGAACTGTGATCTGTGAACTGAGAACTGTGAGCTGTTAATAGTGAACTGTGGACTGTGAACTGTGAACTGTGATTTGTGAACAGTGAACTGTGGACTGTGAACTGTGAAGTGTGTACTGTGAACTGTCAACTGTCAACTGTGAACTGTAATCTGTGAACTGTGATCTGTGAACTGAGAACTGTGAACTGTGAACTGTGAACTGTGAACTGAGAACTGTAAACTGTGAACTGTGAACTGTGAAATGAAGACTGTGAACTGTGATCTGTGAACTGAGAACTGTGAACTGTGAACTGTGGACTGTGAACTGTGAACTGTGAACTGTGAACTGTGATCTGTGAACGGTGATCTGTGAACTGTGAACTGCAAACTGTGAATTGTGAAATGAAGACTGTGAACTGTGAACTGTGCCCTGTGAAGACTGAAGTGTGAAATGAAGACTGTGAACTGTGATCTGTGAACTGTGACTGTGAACTGAGAACTGTGAACTGTGAACTGTGAACTGTGATCTGTGAACTGTGAACTGTGAACTGTGATCTGTGAACTGTGAACTGCTAACTGTGAAGTGTGAAATGAAGACTGTGAACTGTGATCTGTGAACTGAGAACTGTGAGCTGTGAATAGTGAACTGTGGACTGTGAACTGTGAACTGTGATTTGTGAACAGTGAACTGTGGACTGTGAACTGTGAAGTGTGTACTGTGAACTGTCAACTGTCAACTGTGAACTGTAATCTGTGAACTGTGATCTGTGAACTGTGAACTGCGAACTGTGAAGTGTGAAATGAGGACTGTGAACTGTGAACTGGTAACTGAGAACTGTGAACTGTGAATAGTGAACTGTGGACTGTGAACTGTGAATAGTGAACTGTGGACTGTGAACTGTCAACTGTGAACTGCGAACTGTGAAATGTGAAATGAATACTGTGAACGGGGAACTGTGAACTGTGAACTGAGAACTGTAAACTGTGAACTGTGAACTGTGAAATGAAGACTGTGAACTGTGATTTGTGAACTGAGAACTGTGAACTGTGAACTGTGGACTGTGAACTGTGAACTGTGATTTGTGAACAGTGAACTGTGGACTGTGAACTGTGAAGTGTGTACTGTGAACTGTCAACTGTCAACTGTGAACTGTAATCTGTGAACTGTGATCTGTGAACTGTGAACTGCGAACTGTGAAGTGTGAAATGAGGACTGTGAACTGTGAACTGGTAACTGAGAACTGTGAACTGTGAATAGTGAACTGTGGACTGTGAACTGTGAATAGTGAACTGTGGACTGTGAACTGTCAACTGTGAACTGCGAACTGTGAAATGTGAAATGAATACTGTGAACGGGGAACTGTGAACTGTGAACTGAGAACTGTAAACTGTGAACTGTGAACTGTGAAATGAAGCCTGTGAACTGTGATCTGTGAACTGAGAACTGTGAACTGTGAACTGTGGACTGTGAACTGTGAACTGTGAACTGTGAACTGTGATCTGTGAACGGTGATCTGTGAACTGTGAACTGCGAACTGTGAATTGTGAAGTGAAGACTGTGAACTGTGAACTGTGAACTCTGAACTGTAGACTGTGAACTATGATCTGTGAACAGTGAACTGTCGACTGTGAACTGTGAACTGTGAAGTGTGAACTGTGAACAGTGAACTGTCAACTGTCAACTGTGAACTGTGAACTGAGAACTGTAAACTGAGAACTGAGAACTGTAAACTGTGAACAGTGAACTGTGAACTGTGAACTGTGAACTGTGAACTGTGATCTGTGAACTGTGAACTGCGAACTGTGAAGTGTGAAATGAAGACTGTGAACTGTGATCTGTGGACTGTGAACTGTGAACTGTGAACTGTGATTTGTGAACAGTGAACTGTGGACTGTGAACTGTGAACTGTGAACTGTGAACTGTGAACTGTGAACTGTGAACTGTGAACTGTGAACTGTGAATTGTGAACAGTGAACTGTGGACTGTGAACTGTGAACTGTGAACTGTGAACTGTGAAGTGTGAACTGTCAAATGTGAACTGTCAACTGTGAACTGAGAACTGTAAACTGAGAACTGTAAACTGTGAACAGTGAACTGTGAACTGTGAACTGTGAACTGTGAAGTGTGAAATAAAGTCTGTGAACTGTGATCTGTGGACTGTGAAATGTGAACTGTGAAGTGCGAACTGTGATTTGTGAACAGTGAACTGTGGACTGTGAACTGTGCACTGTGAAGTGTGAAGTGTGAAATGAAGACTGTGATCTGTGAACTGTGATCTGTGAACAGTGAACTGTGGACTGTGAACTGTGAACTGCGAACTGTGAAGTATGAAATGTAGACAGTGAACTGTGTAATATGAAATGAAGACAGTGAACTGTGAAATGTGAACTGTGACCTGCGAACTGGGAACTGTGAACTGTGAACTGTGAACTGTGATCTGTGAACAGTGAAGTGTGAACTGTGAACTGTGAACTGTGAACTGTGAACTGTGAACTGTGAACTGTGAACTGTGAACTGTGAACTGTGAACTGTGTACTGTGAACTGGAACTGTGAACTGTGAACTGTGAACTGTGAAAACTGAATTGTGAAATAAAGTCTGTGAACTGTTAGCTGTGAACTATGATCTGTGAACAGTGAACTGTGAAGTGTGATCTGTAAACTGGGAACTGTGAACTGTGAACTGTGAACTGTGAACTGTGAACTGTGAACTGTGAACTGTGAACTGTGAACTGTGAACTGTGAACTATGATCAGTGAACAGTGAACTGCGGACTGTGAACTGTGAACTGTGAACTGTGAAAACTGAATTGTGAAATAAAGTCTGTGAACAGTGATCTGTGAACTGTGAACTGTGAAGTGTGATCTGTGAACTGTGAACTGCGAACTGTGAATTGTGAAATGAAGACTGTGAACTGTGAACTGTGCCCTGTGAAGACTGAAGTGTGAAATGAAGACAGTGAACTGTGAAATGTGAACTGTGACCTGCGAACTGGGAACTGTAAACTGTGAACTGTGAACTGTGATCTGTGAACTGTGAACTGCGAACTGTGAAGTATGAAATGAAGACAGTGAACTGTGAAATGTGAACTGTGACCTGCGAACTGGGAACTGTGAGCTGTGAACTGTGAACTGTGAACTGTGAACTGTGAACTGTGAACTGTGATCTATGAACTGTGAAGTGTGAAATAAAGTCTGTGAACTGTGATCTGTGGACTGTGAAATGTGAACTGTGAAGTGCGAACTGTGATTTGTGAACAGTGAACTGTGGACTGTGAACTGTACACTGTGAAGTGTGAAGTGTGAAATGAAGACTGTGATCTGTGAACTGTGATCTGTGAACAGTGAACTGTGGACTGTGAACTGTGAACTGCGAACTGTGAAGTATGAAATGAAGACAGTGAACTGTGAAATATGAAATGAAGACAGTGAACTGTGAAATGTGAACTGTGACCTGCGAACTGGGAACTGTGAACTGTGAACTGTGAACTGTGATCTGTGAACAGTGAAGTGTGAACTGTGAACTGTGAACTGTGAACTGTGAACTGTGAACTGTGAACTGTGAACTGTGAACTGTGAACTGGAACTGTGAACTGTGAACTGTGAACTGTGAACTGTGAACTGTGAACTGTGAACTGTGAACTGTGAACTGTGAACTGGTAACTGTGAACTATGATCTGTGAACAGTGAACTGCGGACTGTGAACTGTGAACTGTGAACTGTGAAAACTGAATTGTGAAATAAAGTCTGTGAACTGTTAGCTGTGAACTATGATCTGTGAACTGTGAACTGTGAAGTGTGATCTGTAAACTGTGAACTGCGAACTGTGAATTGTGAAATGAAGACTGTGAACTGTGAACTGTGCCCTGTGACGACTGAAGTGTGAAATGAAGACTGTGAACTGTGATCTGTGAACTGTGAACTGTGAACTGTGAACTGTGATCTGTGAACTGTGAAGAGTGGGCTGTGAACTGTGACCTGTGAACTGTGAACTGCGAACTGTGAAGTATGAAATGAAGACAGTGAACTGTGAAATGTGAACTGTGACCTGCGAACTGGGAACTGTAAACTGTGAACTGTGAACTGTGATCTGTGAACTGTGAACTGCGAACTGTGAAGTATGAAATGAAGACAGTGAACTGTGAAATGTGAACTGTGACCTGCGAACTGGGAACTGTGAGCTGTGAACTGTGAACTGTGAACTGTGAACTGTGAACTGTGATCTATGAACTGTGAACTGTCAAGTGTGAACTGTGAAGTGTGAACTGTGAACTGTGAACTGTGAACTGTGAACTGTGAACTGTGAACTGTGAACTGTGATCTGTGAACTGTGAACTGTGAACTGTGAACTGTGAACTGTGAACTGTGAACTGTGAACTGTGAACTGTGAACTGTGAACTATGATCAGTGAACAGTGAACTGCGGACTGTGAACTGTGAACTGTGAACTGTGAAAACTGAATTGTGAAATAAAGTCTGTGAACAGTGATCTGTGAACTGTGAACTGTGAAGTGTGATCTGTGAACTGTGAACTGCGAACTGTGAATTGTGAAATGAAGACTGTGAACTGTGAACTGTGCCCTGTGAAGACTGAAGTGTGAAATGAAGACTGTGAACTGTGATCTGTGAACTGTGACTGTGAACTGAGAACTGTGAACTGTGAACTGTGAACTGTGAACTGTGAACTGTGATCTGTGAACTGTGAACTGCTAACTGTGAAGTGTGAAATGAAGACTGTGAACTGTGATCTGTGAACTGTGATATGTGAACTGTGAACTGTGAACTGTGATCTGTGATCTGTGATCTGTGAACTGTGAACTGTGAACTGCTAACTGTGAAGTGTGAAATGAAGACTGTGAACTGTGATCTGTGAACTGAGAACTGTGAGCTGTGAATAGTGAACTGTGGACTGTGAACTGTGAACTGTGACCTGTGAACTGTGAACTGTGACCTGTGAACTGTGAACTGTGAACTGTGAACTACGAACTGTGAAGTATGAAATGAAGACAGTGAACTGTGAAGTATGAAATGAAGATAGTGAACTGTGAAATGTGAACTGTGACCTGCGAACTGGGAACTGTGAACTGTGAACTCTGAACTGTGATCTGTGAACAGTGATCTGTGAACAGTGAAGTGTGAACTGTGAACTGTGAACTGTGAACTGTGAACTGGAACTGTGAACTGTGAACTGTGAACTTTGAACTGTGAACTATGATCTGTGAACAGTGAACTGCGGGCTGTGAACTGTGAACTGTGAACTGTGAAAACTGAATTGTGAAATAAAGTCTGTGAACTGTGATCTGTCAACTGTGAACTGTGAACTCTGAAGTGTGATCTGTGAACTGTGAACTGTGAACTGTGAACTGTGAACTGTGAACTGTGAACTGTGAACTATGATCTGTGAACAGTGAACTGTGGACTGTGAACTGTGAACTGTGAAGTGTGAACTGTGAACTGTGAACTGTCAACTGTGAACTGTGAACTGTCAACTGTGAACTGAGAACTGTAAACTGAGAACTGAGAACTGTAAACTGTGAACAGTGAACTGTGAACTGTGAACTGTGAACTATGAGCTGTGAACAGTGAACTGTGGACTGTGAACTGTGAACTGTGAAGTGTGAACTGTGAACTGTGAACTGTGAACTGTGAACTGTGAACTGTGAACTGTGAACTGTGAACTGTGAACTGTGAACTATGATCTGTGAACAGTGAACTGTGGACTGTGAACTGTGAACTGTGAAGTGTGAACTGTGATCTGTGAACTGAGAACTGTGAGCTGTGAATAGTGAACTGTGGACTGTGAACTGTGAACTGTGATTTGTGAACAGTGAACTGTGGACTGTGAACTGTGAAGTGTGTACTGTGAACTGTCAACTGTCAACTGTGAACTGTAATCTGTGAACTGTGATCTGTGAACTGTGAACTGCGAACTGTGAAGTGTGAAATGAGGACTGTGAACTGTGAACTGGTAACTGAGAACTGTGAACTGTGAATAGTGAACTGTGGACTGTGAACTGTGAATAGTGAACTGTGGACTGTGAACTGTCAACTGTGAACTGCGAACTGTGAAATGTGAAATGAATACTGTGAACGGGGAACTGTGAACTGTGAACTGAGAACTGTAAACTGTGAACTGTGAACTGTGAAATGAAGACTGTGAACTGTGATTTGTGAACTGAGAACTGTGAACTGTGAACTGTGGACTGTGAACTGTGAACTGTGATTTGTGAACAGTGAACTGTGGACTGTGAACTGTGAAGTGTGTACTGTGAACTGTCAACTGTCAACTGTGAACTGTAATCTGTGAACTGTGATCTGTGAACTGTGAACTGCGAACTGTGAAGTGTGAAATGAGGACTGTGAACTGTGAACTGGTAACTGAGAACTGTGAACTGTGAATAGTGAACTGTGGACTGTGAACTGTGAATAGTGAACTGTGGACTGTGAACTGTCAACTGTGAACTGCGAACTGTGAAATGTGAAATGAATACTGTGAACGGGGAACTGTGAACTGTGAACTGAGAACTGTAAACTGTGAACTGTGAACTGTGAAATGAAGCCTGTGAACTGTGATCTGTGAACTGAGAACTGTGAACTGTGAACTGTGGACTGTGAACTGTGAACTGTGAACTGTGAACTGTGATCTGTGAACGGTGATCTGTGAACTGTGAACTGCGAACTGTGAATTGTGAAGTGAAGACTGTGAACTGTGAACTGTGAACTCTGAACTGTAGACTGTGAACTATGATCTGTGAACAGTGAACTGTCGACTGTGAACTGTGAACTGTGAAGTGTGAACTGTGAACAGTGAACTGTCAACTGTCAACTGTGAACTGTGAACTGAGAACTGTAAACTGAGAACTGAGAACTGTAAACTGTGAACAGTGAACTGTGAACTGTGAACTGTGAACTGTGAACTGTGATCTGTGAACTGTGAACTGCGAACTGTGAAGTGTGAAATGAAGACTGTGAACTGTGATCTGTGGACTGTGAACTGTGAACTGTGAACTGTGATTTGTGAACAGTGAACTGTGGACTGTGAACTGTGGACTGTGAACAGTGAACTGTGAACTGTGAACTGTGAACTGTGAACTGTGAACTGTGAATTGTGAACAGTGAACTGTGGACTGTGAACTGTGAACTGTGAACTGTGAACTGTGAAGTGTGAACTGTCAAATGTGAACTGTCAACTGTGAACTGAGAACTGTAAACTGAGAACTGTAAACTGTGAACAGTGAACTGTGAACTGTGAACTGTGAACTGTGAAGTGTGAAATAAAGTCTGTGAACTGTGATCTGTGGACTGTGAAATGTGAACTGTGAAGTGCGAACTGTGATTTGTGAACAGTGAACTGTGGACTGTGAACTGTGCACTGTGAAGTGTGAAGTGTGAAATGAAGACTGTGATCTGTGAACTGTGATCTGTGAACAGTGAACTGTGGACTGTGAACTGTGAACTGCGAACTGTGAAGTATGAAATGTAGACAGTGAACTGTGTAATATGAAATGAAGACAGTGAACTGTGAAATGTGAACTGTGACCTGCGAACTGGGAACTGTGAACTGTGAACTGTGAACTGTGATCTGTGAACAGTGAAGTGTGAACTGTGAACTGTGAACTGTGAACTGTGAACTGTGAACTGTGAACTGTGAACTGTGAACTGTGAACTGTGAACTGTGTACTGTGAACTGGAACTGTGAACTGTGAACTGTGAACTGTGAAAACTGAATTGTGAAATAAAGTCTGTGAACTGTTAGCTGTGAACTATGATCTGTGAACAGTGAACTGTGAAGTGTGATCTGTAAACTGGGAACTGTGAACTGTGAACTGTGAACTGTGAACTGTGAACTGTGAACTGTGAACTGTGAACTGTGAACTGTGAACTGTGAACTGTGAACTATGATCAGTGAACAGTGAACTGCGGACTGTGAACTGTGAACTGTGAACTGTGAAAACTGAATTGTGAAATAAAGTCTGTGAACAGTGATCTGTGAACTGTGAACTGTGAAGTGTGATCTGTGAACTGTGAACTGCGAACTGTGAATTGTGAAATGAAGACTGTGAACTGTGAACTGTGCCCTGTGAAGACTGAAGTGTGAAATGAAGACAGTGAACTGTGAAATGTGAACTGTGACCTGCGAACTGGGAACTGTAAACTGTGAACTGTGAACTGTGATCTGTGAACTGTGAACTGCGAACTGTGAAGTATGAAATGAAGACAGTGAACTGTGAAATGTGAACTGTGACCTGCGAACTGGGAACTGTGAGCTGTGAACTGTGAACTGTGAACTGTGAACTGTGAACTGTGAACTGTGATCTATGAACTGTGAAGTGTGAAATAAAGTCTGTGAACTGTGATCTGTGGACTGTGAAATGTGAACTGTGAAGTGCGAACTGTGATTTGTGAACAGTGAACTGTGGACTGTGAACTGTACACTGTGAAGTGTGAAGTGTGAAATGAAGACTGTGATCTGTGAACTGTGATCTGTGAACAGTGAACTGTGGACTGTGAACTGTGAACTGCGAACTGTGAAGTATGAAATGAAGACAGTGAACTGTGAAATATGAAATGAAGACAGTGAACTGTGAAATGTGAACTGTGACCTGCGAACTGGGAACTGTGAACTGTGAACTGTGAACTGTGATCTGTGAACAGTGAAGTGTGAACTGTGAACTGTGAACTGTGAACTGTGAACTGTGAACTGTGAACTGTGAACTGTGAACTGTGAACTGGAACTGTGAACTGTGAACTGTGAACTGTGAACTGTGAACTGTGAACTGTGAACTGTGAACTGGTAACTGTGAACTATGATCTGTGAACAGTGAACTGCGGACTGTGAACTGTGAACTGTGAACTGTGAAAACTGAATTGTGAAATAAAGTCTGTGAACTGTTAGCTGTGAACTATGATCTGTGAACTGTGAAGTGTGATCTGTAAACTGTGAACTGCGAACTGTGAATTGTGAAATGAAGACTGTGAACTGTGAACTGTGCCCTGTGACGACTGAAGTGTGAAATGAAGACTGTGAACTGTGATCTGTGAACTGTGAACTGTGAACTGTGAACTGTGATCTGTGAACTGTGAAGAGTGGGCTGTGAACTGTGACCTGTGAACTGTGAACTGCGAACTGTGAAGTATGAAATGAAGACAGTGAACTGTGAAATGTGAACTGTGACCTGCGAACTGGGAACTGTAAACTGTGAACTGTGAACTGTGATCTGTGAACTGTGAACTGCGAACTGTGAAGTATGAAATGAAGACAGTGAACTGTGAAATGTGAACTGTGACCTGCGAACTGGGAACTGTGAGCTGTGAACTGTGAACTGTGAACTGTGAACTGTGAACTGTGATCTATGAACTGTGAACTGTCAAGTGTGAACTGTGAACTGTGAACTGTGAACTGTGAACTGTGAACTGTGAACTGTGAACTGTGAACTGTGAACTGTGAACTGTGATCTGTGAACTGTGAACTGTGAACTGTGAACTGTGAACTGTGAACTGTGAACTGTGAACTGTGAACTGTGAACTGTGAACTATGATCAGTGAACAGTGAACTGCGGACTGTGAACTGTGAACTGTGAACTGTGAAAACTGAATTGTGAAATAAAGTCTGTGAACAGTGATCTGTGAACTGTGAACTGTGAAGTGTGATCTGTGAACTGTGAACTGCGAACTGTGAATTGTGAAATGAAGACTGTGAACTGTGAACTGTGCCCTGTGAAGACTGAAGTGTGAAATGAAGACTGTGAACTGTGATCTGTGAACTGTGACTGTGAACTGAGAACTGTGAACTGTGAACTGTGAACTGTGAACTGTGAACTGTGATCTGTGAACTGTGAACTGCTAACTGTGAAGTGTGAAATGAAGACTGTGAACTGTGATCTGTGAACTGTGATATGTGAACTGTGAACTGTGAACTGTGATCTGTGATCTGTGATCTGTGAACTGTGAACTGTGAACTGCTAACTGTGAAGTGTGAAATGAAGACTGTGAACTGTGATCTGTGAACTGAGAACTGTGAGCTGTGAATAGTGAACTGTGGACTGTGAACTGTGAACTGTGACCTGTGAACTGTGAACTGTGACCTGTGAACTGTGAACTGTGAACTGTGAACTACGAACTGTGAAGTATGAAATGAAGACAGTGAACTGTGAAGTATGAAATGAAGATAGTGAACTGTGAAATGTGAACTGTGACCTGCGAACTGGGAACTGTGAACTGTGAACTCTGAACTGTGATCTGTGAACAGTGATCTGTGAACAGTGAAGTGTGAACTGTGAACTGTGAACTGTGAACTGTGAACTGGAACTGTGAACTGTGAACTGTGAACTTTGAACTGTGAACTATGATCTGTGAACAGTGAACTGCGGGCTGTGAACTGTGAACTGTGAACTGTGAAAACTGAATTGTGAAATAAAGTCTGTGAACTGTGATCTGTCAACTGTGAACTGTGAACTCTGAAGTGTGATCTGTGAACTGTGAACTGTGAACTGTGAACTGTGAACTGTGAACTGTGAACTGTGAACTATGATCTGTGAACAGTGAACTGTGGACTGTGAACTGTGAACTGTGAAGTGTGAACTGTGAACTGTGAACTGTCAACTGTGAACTGTCAACTGTCAACTGTGAACTGAGAACTGTAAACTGAGAACTGAGAACTGTAAACTGTGAACAGTGAACTGTGAACTGTGAACTGTGAACTATGAGCTGTGAACAGTGAACTGTGGACTGTGAACTGTGAACTGTGAAGTGTGAACTGTGAACTGTGAACTGTGAACTGTGAACTGTGAACTGTGAACTGTGAACTGTGAACTGTGAACTGTGAACTATGATCTGTGAACAGTGAACTGTGGACTGTGAACTGTGAACTGTGAAGTGTGAACTGTGAACTGTGAACTGTCAACTGTGAACTGTGAACTGTCAACTGTGAACTGAGAACTGTAAACTGAGAACTGAGAACTGTAAACTGTGAACAGTGAACTGTGAACTGTGAACTGTGAACTGTGAACTGTGATCTGTGAACTGTGAACTGCGGACTGTGCACTGTGAACTGTGAACTGTGAAAACTGAATTGTGAAATAAAGTCTGTGAACTGTGATCTGTGAACTGTGATCTGTGAACTGTGAACTGTGAAGTGTGATCTGTAAACTGTGAAGTGCGAACTGTGAATTGTGAAATGAAGACTGTGAACTGTGAACTGTGCCCTGTGACGACTGAAGTGTGAAATGAAGACTGTGAACTGTGATCTGTGAACTGTGAACTGTGAACTGTGAACTGTGATCTGTGAACTGTGAAGAGTGGGCTGTGAACTGTGACCTGTGAACTGCGAACTGTGAAGTATGAAATGAAGACAGTGAACTGTGAAATGTGAACTGTGACCTGCGAACTGGGAACTGTAAACTGTGAACTGTGAACTGTGATCTGTGAATTGTGAACTGCGAACTGTGAAGTATGAAATGAAGACAGTGAACTGTGAAATGTGAACTGTGACCTGCGAACTGGGAACTGTGAACTGTGAACTGTGAACTGAGAACTGTGAACTGTGAACTGTGAACTGTGATCTGTGAACTGTGAACTGTCAAGTGTGAACTGTCAAGTGTGAACTGTGAACTGTGAACTGTGAACTGTGAACTGTGAATTGTGAACTGTGAACTGTGAACTGTGATCTGTGAACTGTGAACTGTGAACTGTGAACTGTGAACTGTGAACTGTGAACTGTGAACTGGTAACTGTGAACTATGATCTGTGAACAGTGAACTGCGGACTGTGAACTGTGAACTGTGAACTGTGAAAACTGAATTGTGAAATAAAGTCTGTGAACTGTTAGCTGTGAACTATGATCTGCGAACTGTGAACTGTGAAGTGTGATCTGTAAACTGTGAACTGCGAACTGTGAATTGTGAAATGAAGACTGTGAACTGTGAACTGTGCCCTGTGACGACTGAAGTGTGAAATGAAGACTGTGAACTGTGATCTGTGAACTGTGAACTGTGAACTGTGATCTGTGAACTGTGAAGAGTGGGCTGTGAACTGTGACCTGTGAACTGTGAACTGCGAACTGTGAAGTATGAAATGAAGACAGTGAACTGTGAAATGTGAACTGTGACCTGCGAACTGGGAACTGTAAACTGTGAACTGTGAACTGTGATCTGTGAACTGTGAACTGCGAACTGTGAAGTATGAAATGAAGACAGTGAACTGTGAAATGTGAACTGTGACCTGCGAACTGGGAACTGTGAGCTGTGAACTGTGAACTGTGAACTGTGAACTGTGAACTGTGAACTGTGATCTATGAACTGTGAAGTGTGAAATAAAGTCTGTGAACTGTGATCTGTGGACTGTGAAATGTGAACTGTGAAGTGCGAACTGTGATTTGTGAACAGTGAACTGTGGACTGTGAACTGTACACTGTGAAGTGTGAAGTGTGAAATGAAGACTGTGATCTGTGAACTGTGATCTGTGAACAGTGAACTGTGGACTGTGAACTGTGAACTGCGAACTGTGAAGTATGAAATGAAGACAGTGAACTGTGAAATATGAAATGAAGACAGTGAACTGTGAAATGTGAACTGTGACCTGCGAACTGGGAACTGTGAACTGTGAACTGTGAACTGTGAACTGTGATCTGTGAACTGTGAACTGTGAACTGTGAAGTGTGAACTGTGAACTGTGAACTGTGAACTGTGAACTGTGAACTGTGAACTGTGAACTGTGATCTGTGAACTGTGAACTGCGGACTGTGCACTGTGAACTGTGAACTGTGAAAACTGAATTGTGAAATAAAGTCTGTGAACTGTGATCTGTGAACTGTGATCTGTGAACTGTGAACTGTGAAGTGTGATCTGTAAACTGTGAACTGCGAACTGTGAATTGTGAAATGAAGACTGTGAACTGTGAACTGTGCCCTGTGACGACTGAAGTGTGAAATGAAGACTGTGAACTGTGATCTGTGAACTGTGAACTGTGAACTGTGATCTGTGAACTGTGAAGAGTGGGCTGTGAACTGTGACCTGTTAACTGCGAACTGTGAAGTATGAAATGAAGACAGTGAACTGTGAAATGTGAACTGTGACCTGCGAACTGGGAACTGTAAACTGTGAACTGTGAACTGTGATCTGTGAACTGTGAACTGCGAACTGTGAAGTATGAAATGAAGACAGTGAACTGTGAAATGTGAACTGTGACCTGCGAACTGGGAACTGTGAACTGTGAACTGTGAACTGAGAACTGTGAACTGTGAACTGTGAACTGTGATCTGTGAACTGTGAACTGTCAAGTGTGAACTGTCAAGTGTGAACTGTGAACTGTGAACTGTGAACTGTGAACTGTGAATTGTGAACTGTGAACTGTGAACTGTGATCTGTGAACTGTGAACTGTGAACTGTGAACTGTGAACTGTGAACTGTGAACTTTGAACTGGTAAGTGTGAACTATGATCTGTGAACAGTGAACTGCGGACTGTGAACTGTGAACTGTGAACTGTGAAAACTGAATTGTGAAATAAAGTCTGTGAACTGTTAGCTGTGAACTATGATCTGCGAACTGTGAACTGTGAAGTGTGATCTGTAAACTGTGAACTGCTAACTGTGAAGTGTGAAATGAAGACTGTGAACTGTGATCTGTGAACTGAGAACTGTGAGCTGTGAATAGTGAACTGTGGACTGTAAACTGTGAACTGTGATTTGTGAACAGTGAACTGTGGACTGTGAACTGTGAAGTGTGTACTGTGAACTGTCAACTGTCAACTGTGAACTGTAATCTGTGAACTGTGATCTGTGAACTGTGAACTGCTAACTGTGAAGTGTGAAATGAAGACTGTGAACTGTGATCTGTGAACTGTGATCTGTGAACTGTGAACTGTGAACTGTGATCTGTGAACTCTGAACTGCTAACTGTGAAGTGTGAAATGAAGACTGTGAACTGTGATCTGTGAACTGAGAACTGTGAGCTGTGAATAGTGAACTGTGGACTGTGAACTGTGAACTGTGATTTGTGAACAGTGAACTGTGGACTGTGAACTGTGAAGTGTGTACTGTGAACTGTCAACTGTAATCTGTGAACTGTGATCTGTGAACTGAGAACTGTGAACTGTGAACTGTGAACTGTGAACTGTGAACTGTGAACTGAGAACTGTAAACTGTGAACTGTGAACTGTGAAATGAAGACTGTGAACTGTGATCTGTGAACTGAGAACTGTGAACTGTGAACTGTGGACTGTGAACTGTGAACTGTGAACTGTGAACTGTGATCTGTGAACTGTGAACTGCTAACTGTGAAGTGTGAAATGAAGACTGTGAACTGTGATCTGTGAACTGAGAACTGTGAGCTGTGAATAGTGAACTGTGGACTGTGAACTGTGAACTGTGAACTGTGATTTGTGAACAGTGAACTGTGGACTGTGAACTGTGAAGTGTGTACTGTGAACTGTCAACTGTCAACTGTGAACTGTAATCTGTGAACTGGTAACTGAGAACTGTGAACTGTGAATAGTGAACTGTGGACTGTGAACTGTGAATAGTGAACTGTGGACTGTGAACTGTCAACTGTGAACTGCGAACTGTGAAATGTGAAATGAATACTGTGAACGGGGAACTGTGAACTGTGAACTGAGAACTGTAAACTGTGAACTGTGAACTGTGAAATGAAGACTGTGAACTGTGATCTGTGAACTGAGAACTGTGAACTGTGAACTGTGGACTGTGAACTGTGAAGTGTGTACTGTGAACTGTCAACTGTCAACTGTGAACTGTAATCTGTGAACTGTGATCTGTGAACTGTGAACTGCTAACTGTGAAGTGTGAAATGAAGACTGTGAACTGTGATCTGTGAACTGTGATCTGTGAACTGTGAACTGTGAACTGTGATCTGTGAACTGTGAACTGCTAACTGTGAAGTGTGAAATGAAGACTGTGAACTGTGATCTGTGAACTGAGAACTGTGAGCTGTTAATAGTGAACTGTGGACTGTGAACTGTGAACTGTGATTTGTGAACAGTGAACTGTGGACTGTGAACTGTGAAGTGTGTACTGTGAACTGTCAACTGTCAACTGTGAACTGTAATCTGTGAACTGTGATCTGTGAACTGAGAACTGTGAACTGTGAACTGTGAACTGTGAACTGAGAACTGTAAACTGTGAACTGTGAACTGTGAAATGAAGACTGTGAACTGTGATCTGTGAACTGAGAACTGTGAACTGTGAACTGTGGACTGTGAACTGTGAACTGTGAACTGTGAACTGTGATCTGTGAACGGTGATCTGTGAACTGTGAACTGCAAACTGTGAATTGTGAAATGAAGACTGTGAACTGTGAACTGTGCCCTGTGAAGACTGAAGTGTGAAATGAAGACTGTGAACTGTGATCTGTGAACTGTGACTGTGAACTGAGAACTGTGAACTGTGAACTGTGAACTGTGATCTGTGAACTGTGAACTGTGAACTGTGATCTGTGAACTGTGAACTGCTAACTGTGAAGTGTGAAATGAAGACTGTGAACTGTGATCTGTGAACTGAGAACTGTGAGCTGTGAATAGTGAACTGTGGACTGTGAACTGTGAACTGTGATTTGTGAACAGTGAACTGTGGACTGTGAACTGTGAAGTGTGTACTGTGAACTGTCAACTGTCAACTGTGAACTGTAATCTGTGAACTGTGATCTGTGAACTGTGAACTGCGAACTGTGAAGTGTGAAATGAGGACTGTGAACTGTGAACTGGTAACTGAGAACTGTGAACTGTGAATAGTGAACTGTGGACTGTGAACTGTGAATAGTGAACTGTGGACTGTGAACTGTCAACTGTGAACTGCGAACTGTGAAATGTGAAATGAATACTGTGAACGGGGAACTGTGAACTGTGAACTGAGAACTGTAAACTGTGAACTGTGAACTGTGAAATGAAGACTGTGAACTGTGATTTGTGAACTGAGAACTGTGAACTGTGAACTGTGGACTGTGAACTGTGAACTGTGATTTGTGAACAGTGAACTGTGGACTGTGAACTGTGAAGTGTGTACTGTGAACTGTCAACTGTCAACTGTGAACTGTAATCTGTGAACTGTGATCTGTGAACTGTGAACTGCGAACTGTGAAGTGTGAAATGAGGACTGTGAACTGTGAACTGGTAACTGAGAACTGTGAACTGTGAATAGTGAACTGTGGACTGTGAACTGTGAATAGTGAACTGTGGACTGTGAACTGTCAACTGTGAACTGCGAACTGTGAAATGTGAAATGAATACTGTGAACGGGGAACTGTGAACTGTGAACTGAGAACTGTAAACTGTGAACTGTGAACTGTGAAATGAAGCCTGTGAACTGTGATCTGTGAACTGAGAACTGTGAACTGTGAACTGTGGACTGTGAACTGTGAACTGTGAACTGTGAACTGTGATCTGTGAACGGTGATCTGTGAACTGTGAACTGCGAACTGTGAATTGTGAAGTGAAGACTGTGAACTGTGAACTGTGAACTCTGAACTGTAGACTGTGAACTATGATCTGTGAACAGTGAACTGTCGACTGTGAACTGTGAACTGTGAAGTGTGAACTGTGAACAGTGAACTGTCAACTGTCAACTGTGAACTGTGAACTGAGAACTGTAAACTGAGAACTGAGAACTGTAAACTGTGAACAGTGAACTGTGAACTGTGAACTGTGAACTGTGAACTGTGATCTGTGAACTGTGAACTGCGAACTGTGAAGTGTGAAATGAAGACTGTGAACTGTGATCTGTGGACTGTGAACTGTGAACTGTGAACTGTGATTTGTGAACAGTGAACTGTGGACTGTGAACTGTGGACTGTGAACAGTGAACTGTGAACTGTGAACTGTGAACTGTGAACTGTGAACTGTGAACTGTGAATTGTGAACAGTGAACTGTGGACTGTGAACTGTGAACTGTGAACTGTGAAGTGTGAACTGTCAAATGTGAACTGTCAACTGTGAACTGAGAACTGTAAACTGAGAACTGTAAACTGTGAACAGTGAACTGTGAACTGTGAACTGTGAACTGTGAAGTGTGAAATAAAGTCTGTGAACTGTGATCTGTGGACTGTGAAATGTGAACTGTGAAGTGCGAACTGTGATTTGTGAACAGTGAACTGTGGACTGTGAACTGTGCACTGTGAAGTGTGAAGTGTGAAATGAAGACTGTGATCTGTGAACTGTGATCTGTGAACAGTGAACTGTGGACTGTGAACTGTGAACTGCGAACTGTGAAGTATGAAATGTAGACAGTGAACTGTGTAATATGAAATGAAGACAGTGAACTGTGAAATGTGAACTGTGACCTGCGAACTGGGAACTGTGAACTGTGAACTGTGAACTGTGATCTGTGAACAGTGAAGTGTGAACTGTGAACTGTGAACTGTGAACTGTGAACTGTGAACTGTGAACTGTGAACTGTGAACTGTGAACTGTGTACTGTGAACTGGAACTGTGAACTGTGAACTGTGAACTGTGAAAACTGAATTGTGAAATAAAGTCTGTGAACTGTTAGCTGTGAACTATGATCTGTGAACAGTGAACTGTGAAGTGTGATCTGTAAACTGTGAACTGTGAACTGTGAACTGTGAACTGTGAACTGTGAACTGTGAACTGTGAACTGTGAACTGTGAACTATGATCAGTGAACAGTGAACTGCGGACTGTGAACTGTGAACTGTGAACTGTGAAAACTGAATTGTGAAATAAAGTCTGTGAACAGTGATCTGTGAACTGTGAACTGTGAAGTGTGATCTGTGAACTGTGAACTGCGAACTGTGAATTGTGAAATGAAGACTGTGAACTGTGAACTGTGCCCTGTGAAGACTGAAGTGTGAAATGAAGACAGTGAACTGTGAAATGTGAACTGTGACCTGCGAACTGGGAACTGTAAACTGTGAACTGTGAACTGTGATCTGTGAACTGTGAACTGCGAACTGTGAAGTATGAAATGAAGACAGTGAACTGTGAAATGTGAACTGTGACCTGCGAACTGGGAACTGTGAGCTGTGAACTGTGAACTGTGAACTGTGAACTGTGAACTGTGAACTGTGAACTGTGATCTATGAACTGTGAAGTGTGAAATAAAGTCTGTGAACTGTGATCTGTGGACTGTGAAATGTGAACTGTGAAGTGCGAACTGTGATTTGTGAACAGTGAACTGTGGACTGTGAACTGTACACTGTGAAGTGTGAAGTGTGAAATGAAGACTGTGATCTGTGAACTGTGATCTGTGAACAGTGAACTGTGGACTGTGAACTGTGAACTGCGAACTGTGAAGTATGAAATGAAGACAGTGAACTGTGAAATATGAAATGAAGACAGTGAACTGTGAAATGTGAACTGTGACCTGCGAACTGGGAACTGTGAACTGTGAACTGTGAACTGTGATCTGTGAACAGTGAAGTGTGAACTGTGAACTGTGAACTGTGAACTGTGAACTGTGAACTGTGAACTGTGAACTGTGAACTGTGAACTGGAACTGTGAACTGTGAACTGTGAACTGTGAACTGTGAACTGTGAACTGTGAACTGGTAACTGTGAACTATGATCTGTGAACAGTGAACTGCGGACTGTGAACTGTGAACTGTGAACTGTGAAAACTGAATTGTGAAATAAAGTCTGTGAACTGTTAGCTGTGAACTATGATCTGTGAACTGTGAACTGTGAAGTGTGATCTGTAAACTGTGAACTGCGAACTGTGAATTGTGAAATGAAGACTGTGAACTGTGAACTGTGCCCTGTGACGACTGAAGTGTGAAATGAAGACTGTGAACTGTGATCTGTGAACTGTGAACTGTGAACTGTGAACTGTGATCTGTGAACTGTGAAGAGTGGGCTGTGAACTGTGACCTGTGAACTGTGAACTGCGAACTGTGAAGTATGAAATGAAGACAGTGAACTGTGAAATGTGAACTGTGACCTGCGAACTGGGAACTGTAAACTGTGAACTGTGAACTGTGATCTGTGAACTGTGAACTGCGAACTGTGAAGTATGAAATGAAGACAGTGAACTGTGAAATGTGAACTGTGACCTGCGAACTGGGAACTGTGAGCTGTGAACTGTGAACTGTGAACTGTGAACTGTGAACTGTGATCTATGAACTGTGAACTGTCAAGTGTGAACTGTGAAGTGTGAACTGTGAACTGTGAACTGTGAACTGTGAACTGTGAACTGTGAACTGTGAACTGTGAACTGTGATCTGTGAACTGTGAACTGTGAACTGTGAACTGTGAACTGTGAACTGTGAACTGTGAACTGTGAACTGTGAACTGTGAACTATGATCAGTGAACAGTGAACTGCGGACTGTGAACTGTGAACTGTGAACTGTGAAAACTGAATTGTGAAATAAAGTCTGTGAACAGTGATCTGTGAACTGTGAACTGTGAAGTGTGATCTGTGAACTGTGAACTGCGAACTGTGAATTGTGAAATGAAGACTGTGAACTGTGAACTGTGCCCTGTGAAGACTGAAGTGTGAAATGAAGACTGTGAACTGTGATCTGTGAACTGTGACTGTGAACTGAGAACTGTGAACTGTGAACTGTGAACTGTGAACTGTGAACTGTGATCTGTGAACTGTGAACTGCTAACTGTGAAGTGTGAAATGAAGACTGTGAACTGTGATCTGTGAACTGTGATCTGTGAACTGTGAACTGTGAACTGTGATCTGTGATCTGTGATCTGTGAACTGTGAACTGTGAACTGCTAACTGTGAAGTGTGAAATGAAGACTGTGAACTGTGATCTGTGAACTGAGAACTGTGAGCTGTGAATAGTGAACTGTGGACTGTGAACTGTGAACTGTGACCTGTGAACTGTGAACTGTGACCTGTGAACTGTGAACTGTGAACTGTGAACTACGAACTGTGAAGTATGAAATGAAGACAGTGAACTGTGAAGTATGAAATGAAGATAGTGAACTGTGAAATGTGAACTGTGACCTGCGAACTGGGAACTGTGAACTGTGAACTCTGAACTGTGATCTGTGAACAGTGAAGTGTGAACTGTGAACTGTGAACTGTGAACTGCGAACTGGAACTGTGAACTGTGAACTGTGAACTTTGAACTGTGAACTATGATCTGTGAACAGTGAACTGCGGGCTGTGAACTGTGAACTGTGAACTGTGAAAACTGAATTGTGAAATAAAGTCTGTGAACTGTGATCTGTCAACTGTGAACTGTGAACTCTGAAGTGTGATCTGTGAACTGTGAACTGTGAACTGTGAACTGTGAACTGTGAACTGTGAACTGTGAACTATGATCTGTGAACAGTGAACTGTGGACTGTGAACTGTGAACTGTGAAGTGTGAACTGTGAACTGTGAACTGTCAACTGTGAACTGTGAACTGTCAACTGTGAACTGAGAACTGTAAACTGAGAACTGAGAACTGTAAACTGTGAACAGTGAACTGTGAACTGTGAACTGTGAACTATGAGCTGTGAACAGTGAACTGTGGACTGTGAACTGTGAACTGTGAAGTGTGAACTGTGAACTGTGAACTGTGAACTGTGAACTGTGAACTGTGAACTGTGAACTGTGAACTGTGAACTGTGAACTATGATCTGTGAACAGTGAACTGTGGACTGTGAACTGTGAACTGTGAAGTGTCAACTGTGAACTGTGAACTGTCAACTGTGAACTGAGAACTGTAAACTGAGAACTGAGAACTGTAAACTGTGAACAGTGAACTGTGAACTGTGAACTGTGAACTATGAGCTGTGAACAGTGAACTGTGGACTGTGAACTGTGAACTGTGAAGTGTGAACTGTGAACTGTGAACTGTGAACTGTGAACTGTGATCTGTGAACTGTGAAGAGTGGGCTGTGAACTGTGACCTGTGAACTGCGAACTGTGAAGTATGAAATGAAGACAGTGAACTGTGAAATGTGAACTGTGACCTGCGAACTGGGAACTGTAAACTGTGAACTGTGAACTGTGATCTGTGAACTGTGAACTGCGAACTGTGAAGTATGAAATGAAGACAGTGAACTGTGAAATGTGAACTGTGACCTGCGAACTGGGAACTGTGAACTGTGAACTGTGAACTGAGAACTGTGAACTGTGAACTGTGAACTGTGATCTGTGAACTGTGAACTGTCAAGTGTGAACTGTCAAGTGTGAACTGTGAACTGTGAACTGTGAACTGTGAACTGTGAATTGTGAACTGTGAACTGTGAACTGTGATCTGTGAACTGTGAACTGTGAACTGTGAACTGTGAACTGTGAACTGTGAACTGTGAACTGGTAACTGTGAACTATGATCTGTGAACAGTGAACTGCGGACTGTGAACTGTGAACTGTGAACTGTGAAAACTGAATTGTGAAATAAAGTCTGTGAACTGTTAGCTGTGAACTATGATCTGCGAACTGTGAACTGTGAAGTGTGATCTGTAACCTGTGAACTGCGAACTGTGAATTGTGAAATGAAGACTGTGAACTGTGAACTGTGCCCTGTGACGACTGAAGTGTGAAATGAAGACTGTGATCTGTGAACTGTGAACTGCGAACTGTGAAGTATGAAATGAAGACAGTGAACTGTGAAATGTGAACTGTGACCTGCGAACTGGGAACTGTGAGCTGTGAACTGTGAACTGTGAACTGTGAACTGTGAACTGTGACCTGTGAACTGTGATCTATGAACTGTGAAGTGTGAAATAAAGTCTGTGAACTGTGATCTGTGGACTGTGAAATGTGAACTGTGAAGTGCGAACTGTGATTTGTGAACAGTGAACTGTGGACTGTGAACTGTACACTGTGAAGTGTGAAGTGTGAAATGAAGACTGTGATCTGTGAACTGTGATCTGTGAACAGTGAACTGTGGACTGTGAACTGTGAACTGCGAACTGTGAAGTATGAAATGAAGACAGTGAACTGTGAAATATGAAATGAAGACAGTGAACTGTGAAATGTGAACTGTGACCTGCGAACTGGGAACTGTGAACTGTGAACTGTGAACTGTGAACTGTGATCTGTGAACTGTGAACTGTGAACTGTGAAGTGTGAACTGTGAACTGTGAACTGTGAACTGTGAACTGTGAACTGTGATCTGTGAACTGTGAACTGCGGACTGTGCACTGTGAACTGTGAACTGTGAAAACTGAATTGTGAAATAAAGTCTGTGAACTGTGATCTGTGAACTGTGATCTGTGAACTGTGAACTGTGAAGTGTGATCTGTAAACTGTGAACTGCGAACTGTGAATTGTGAAATGAAGACTGTGAACTGTGAACTGTGCCCTGTGACGACTGAAGTGTGAAATGAAGACTGTGAACTGTGATCTGTGAACTGTGAACTGTGAACTGTGAACTGTGATCTGTGAACTGTGAAGAGTGGGCTGTGAACTGTGACCTGTGAACTGCGAACTGTGAAGTATGAAATGAAGACAGTGAACTGTGAAATGTGAACTGTGACCTGCGAACTGGGAACTGTAAACTGTGAACTGTGAACTGTGATCTGTGAACTGTGAACTGCGAACTGTGAAGTATGAAATGAAGACAGTGAACTGTGAAATGTGAACTGTGACCTGCGAACTGGGAACTGTGAGCTGTGAACTGTGAACTGTGAACTGTGAACTGTGAACTGTGAACTGTGATCTATGAACTGTGAACTGTCAAGTGTGAACTGTGAAGTGTGAACTGTGAACTGTGAACTGTGAACTGTGAACTGTGAACTGTGAACTGTGAACTGTGAACTGTGATCTGTGAACTGTGAACTGTGAACTGTGAACTGTGAACTGTGAACTGTGAACTGTGAACTGTGAACTATGATCAGTGAACAGTGAACTGCGGACTGTGAACTGTGAACTGTGAACTGTGAAAACTGAATTGTGAAATAAAGTCTGTGAACAGTGATCTGTGAACTGTGAACTGTGAAGTGTGATCTGTGAACTGTGAACTGCGAACTGTGAATTGTGAAATGAAGACTGTGAACTGTGAACTGTGCCCTGTGAAGACTGAAGTGTGAAATGAAGACTGTGAACTGTGATCTGTGAACTGTGACTGTGAACTGAGAACTGTGAACTGTGAACTGTGAACTGTGAACTGTGAACTGTGAACTGTGATCTGTGAACTGTGAACTGCTAACTGTGAAGTGTGAAATGAAGACTGTGAACTGTGATCTGTGAACTGTGATCTGTGAACTGTGAACTGTGAACTGTGATCTGTGACCTGTGATCTGTGAACTGTGAACTGTGAACTGCTAACTGTGAAGTGTGAAATGAAGACTGTGAACTGTGATCTGTGAACTGAGAACTGTGAGCTGTGAATAGTGAACTGTGGACTGTGAACTGTGAACTGTGAACTGTGACCTGTGAACTGTGAACTGTGACCTGTGAACTGTGAACTGTGAACTGTGAACTACGAACTGTGAAGTATGAAATGAAGACAGTGAACTGTGAAGTATGAAATGAAGATAGTGAACTGTGAAATGTGAACTGTGACCTGCGAAATGGGAACTGTGAACTGTGAACTCTGAACTGTGATCTGTGAACAGTGAAGTGTGAACTGTGAACTGTGAACTGTGAACTGTGAACTGTGAACTGGAACTGTGAACTGTGAACTGTGAACTTTGAACTGTGAACTATGATCTGTGAACAGTGAACTGCGGGCTGTGAACTGTGAACTGTGAACTGTGAAAACTGAATTGTGAAATAAAGTCTGTGAACTGTGATCTGTCAACTGTGAACTGTGAACTCTGAAGTGTGATCTGTGAACTGTGAACTGTGAACTGTGAACTGTGAACTATGAACTGTGAACTGTGAACTGTGAACTATGATCTGTGAACAGTGAACTGTGGACTGTGAACTGTGAACTGTGAAGTGTGAACTGTGAACTGTGAACTGTCAACTGTGAACTGTGAACTGTCAACTGTGAACTGAGAACTGTAAACTGAGAACTGAGAACTGTAAACTGTGAACAGTGAACTGTGAACTGTGAACTGTGAACTATGAGCTGTGAACAGTGAACTGTGGACTGTGAACTGTGAACTGTGAAGTGTGAACTGTGAACTGTGAACTGTCAACTGTGAACTGAGAACTGTAAACTGAGAACTGAGAACTGTAAACTATGAACAGTGAACTGTGAACTGTGAACTGTGAACTGTGAACTGTGAACTGTGATCTGTGAACTGTGAACTGCGAACTGTGAAGTGTGAAATGAAGACTGTGAACTGTCATCTGTGGACTGTGAACTGTGAACTGTGACCTGTGAACTGTGATTTGTGAACAGTGAACTGTGGACTGTGAACTGTGGACTGTGAACAGTGAACTGTGAACTGTGAACTGTGAACTGTGAACTGTGAACTGTGAACTGTGAATTGTGAACAGTGAACTGTGGACTGTGAACTGTGAACTGTGAACTGTGAAGTGTGAACTGTCAAATGTGAACTGTCAACTGTGAACTGAGAACTGTAAACTGAGAACTGTAAACTGTGAACAGTGAACTGTGAACAGTGAACTGTGAACTGTGAACTGTGAACTGTGAAGTGTGAAATAAAGTCTGTGAACTGTGATCTGTGGACTGTGAACTGTGAACTGTGAAGTGCGAACTGTGATTTGTGAACAGTGAACTGTGGACTGTGAACTGTGCACTGTGAAGTGTGAAGTGTGAAATGAAGACTGTGATCTATGAACTGTGATCTGTGAACAGTGAACTGTGGACTGTGAACTGTGAACTGCGAACTGTGAAGTGTGAACTGTGAACTGTGAACTGTCAACTGTGAACTGTGAACTGTCAACTGTGAACTGAGAACTGTAAACTGAGAACTGAGAACTGTAAACTGTGAACAGTGAACTGTGAACTGTCAACTGTGAACTGTGAACTGTCAACTGTGAACTGAGAACTGTAAACTGAGAACTGAGAACTGTAAACTGTGAACAGTGAACTGTGAACTGTGAACTGTGAACTGTGAACTGTGATCTGTGAACTGTGAACTGCGGACTGTGCACTGTGAACTGTGAACTGTGAAAACTGAATTGTGAAATAAATTCTGTGAACTGTGATCTGTGAACTGTGATCTGTGAACTGTGAACTGTGAAGTGTGATCTGTAAACTGTGAACTGCGAACTGTGAATTGTGAAATGAAGACTGTGAACTGTGAACTGTGCCCTGTGACGACTGAAGTGTGAAATGAAGACTGTGAACTGTGATCTGTGAACTGTGAACTGTGAACTGTGAACTGTGAACTGTGAACTGTGATCTGTGAACTGTGAAGAGTGGGCTGTGAACTGTGACCTGTGAACTGCGAACTGTGAAGTATGAAATGAAGACAGTGAACTGTGAAATGTGAACTGTGACCTGCGAACTGGGAACTGTAAACTGTGAACTGTGAACTGTGATCTGTGAACTGTGAACTGCGAACTGTGAAGTATGAAATGAAGACAGTGAACTGTGAAATGTGAACTGTGACCTGCGAACTGGGAACTGTGAACTGTGAACTGTGAACTGAGAACTGTGAACTGTGAACTGTGAACTGTGATCTGTGAACTGTGAACTGTCAAGTGTGAACTGTGAAGTGTGAACTGTGAACTGTGAACTGTGAACTGTGAACTGTGAATTGTGAACTGTGAACTGTGAACTGTGATCTGTGAACTGTGAACTGTGAACTGTGAACTGTGAACTGTGAACTGTGAACTGTGAACTGTGAACTGTGAACTGTGAACTATGATCAGTGAACAGTGAACTGCGGACTGTGAACTGTGAACTGTGAACTGTGAAATCTGAATTGTGAAATAAAGTCTGTGAACAGTGATCTGTGAACTGTGAAGTGTGATCTGTGAACTGTGAACTGCGAACTGTGAATTGTGAAATGAAGACTGTGAACTGTGAACTGTGCCCTGTGAAGACTGAAGTGTGAAATGAAGACTGTGAACTGTGATCTGTGAACTGTGACTGTGAACTGAGAACTGTGAACTGTGAACTGTGAACTGTGATCTGTGAACTGTGAACTGTGATCTGTGAACTGTGAACTGTGAACTGTGATCTGTGAACTGTGAACTGCTAACTGTGAAGTGTGAAATGAAGACTGTGAACTGTGAACTGTGAACTGTGAACTGTGAACTGTGATCTGTGAACTGTGAACTGCGGACTGTGAACTGTGAACTGTGAACTGTGAAAACTGAATTGTGAAATAAAGTCTGTGAACTGTGATCTGTGAACTGTGAACTGTGAACTGTGAACTGTGATCTGTGAACTGTGAACTGCTAACTGTGAAGTGTGAAATGAAGACTGTGAACTGTGATCTGTGAACTGAGAACTGTGAGCTGTGAATAGTGAACTGTGGACTGTGAACTGTGAACTGTGATTTGTGAACAGTGAACTGTGGACTGTGAACTGTGAAGTGTGTACTGTGAACTGTCAACTGTCAACTGTGAACTGTAATCTGTGAACTGTGATCTGTGAACTGTGAACTGCTAACTGTGAAGTGTGAAATCAAGACTGTGAACTGTGATCTGTGAACTGTGATCTGTGAACTGTGAACTGTGAACTGTGATCTGTGAACTGTGAACTGCTAACTGTGAAGTGTGAAATGAAGACTGTGAACTGTGATCTGTGAACTGAGAACTGTGAGCTGTGAATAGTGAACTGTGGACTGTGAACTGTGAACTGTGATTTGTGAACAGTGAACTGTGGACTGTGAACTGTGAAGTGTGTACTGTGAACTGTCAACTGTCAACTGTGAACTGTAATCTGTGAACTGTGATCTGTGAACTGAGAACTGTGAACTGTGAACTGAGAACTGTGAACTGTGAACTGTGAACTGTGATCTGTGAACTGTGAACTGTGAACTGTGATCTGTGAACTGTGAACTGCTAACTGTGAAGTGTGAAATGAAGACTGTGAACTGTGATCTGTGAACTGAGAACTGTGAGCTGTGAATAGTGAACTGTGGACTGTGAACTGTGAACTGTGATTTGTGAACAGTGAACTGTGGACTGTGAACTGTGAAGTGTGTACTGTGAACTGTCAACTGTCAACTGTGAACTGTAATCTGTGAACTGTGATCTGTGAACTGTGAACTGCGAACTGTGAAGTGTGAAATGAGGACTGTGATCTGTGAACTGTGAACTGCTAACTGTGAAGTGTGAAATGAAGACTGTGAACTGTGATCTGTGAACTGTGACTGTGAACTGAGAACTGTGAACTGTGAACTGTGAACTGTGATCTGTGATCTGTGAACTGTGAACTGTGATCTGTGAACTGTGAACTGCTAACTGTGAAGTGTGAAATGAAGACTGTGAACTGTGATCTGTGAACTGTGATCTGTGAACTGTGAACTGTGAACTGTGATCTGTGAACTGTGAACTGCTAACTGTGAAGTGTGAAATGAAGACTGTGAACTGTGATCTGTGAACTGAGAACTGTGAGCTGTGAATAGTGAACTGTGGACTGTAAACTGTGAACTGTGATTTGTGAACAGTGAACTGTGGACTGTGAACTGTGAAGTGTGTACTGTGAACTGTCAACTGTCAACTGTGAACTGTAATCTGTGAACTGTGATCTGTGAACTGTGAACTGCTAACTGTAAAGTGTGAAATGAAGACTGTGAACTGTGATCTGTGAACTGTGATCTGTGAACTGTGAACTGTGAACTGTGATCTGTGAACTCTGAACTGCTAACTGTGAAGTGTGAAATGAAGACTGTGAACTGTGATCTGTGAACTGAGAACTGTGAGCTGTGAATAGTGAACTGTGGACTGTGAACTGTGAACTGTGATTTGTGAACAGTGAACTGTGGACTGTGAACTGTGAAGTGTAATCTGTGCACTGTGAAGTGTGAAGTGTGAAATGAAGACTGTGAACTGTGAACTGTGATCTGTGAACAGTGAACTGTGAACTGTGACCTGTGAATTGTGATCAGTGAAATGTGGACTGTGAACTGTGAACTGTGAACTGTGAACTGTGATCTGTGAACTGTGAACTGCGAACTGTGAAGTGTGAAATGAAGACTGTGAACTGTGATCTGTGGACTGTGAACTGTGAACTGTGAATAGTGAACTGTGAACTGCTAACTGTGAAGTGTGAAATGAAGACTGTGAACTGTGATCTGTGAACTGAGAACTGTGAGCTGTGAATAGTGAACTGTGGACTGTGAACTGTGAACTGTGATTTGTGAACAGTGAACTGTGGACTGTGAACTGTCAACTGTCAACTGTGAACTGTAATCTGTGAACTGTGATCTGTGAACTGTGAACTGCGAACTGTGAAGTGTGAAATGAGGACTGTGAACTGTGAACTGGTAACTGAGAACTGTGAACTGTGAATAGTGAACTGTGGACTGTGAACTGTGAATAGTGAACTGTGGACTGTGAACTGTCAACTGTGAACTGCGAACTCTGAACTGTGAAATGTGAACTGTGACCTGCGAACTGGGAACTGTAAACTGTGAACTGTGAACTGTGATCTGTGAACTGTGAACTGCGAACTGTGAAGTATGAAATGAAGACAGTGAACTGTGAAATGTGAACTGTGACCTGCGAACTGGGAACTGTGAACTGTGAACTGTGAACTGTGAACTGAGAACTGTGAACTGTGAACTGTGAACTGTGATCTGTGAACTGTGAACTGTCAAGTGTGAACTGTCAAGTGTGAACTGTGAACTGTGAACTGTGAACTGTGAACTGTGAATTGTGAACTGTGAACTGTGAACTGTGATCTGTGAACTGTGAACTGTGAACTGTGAACTGTGAACTGTGAACTGTGAACTGTGAACTGGTAACTGTGAACTATGATCTGTGAACAGTGAACTGCGGACTGTGAACTGTGAACTGTGAACTGTGAAAACTGAATTGTGAAATAAAGTCTGTGAACTGTTAGCTGTGAACTATGATCTGTGAACTGTGAACTGTGAAGTGTGATCTGTAAACTGTGAACTGCGAACTGTGAATTGTGAAATGAAGACTGTGAACTGTGAACTGTGCCCTGTGACGACTGAAGTGTGAAATGAAGACTGTGAACTGTGATCTGTGAACTGTGAACTGTGAACTGTGAACTGTGATCTGTGAACTGTGAAGAGTGGGCTGTGAACTGTGACCTGTGAACTGTGAACTGCGAACTGTGAAGTATGAAATGAAGACAGTGAACTGTGAAATGTGAACTGTGACCTGCGAACTGGGAACTGTAAACTGTGAACTGTGAACTGTGATCTGTGAACTGTGAACTGCGAACTGTGAAGTATGAAATGAAGACAGTGAACTGTGAAATGTGAACTGTGACCTGCGAACTGGGAACTGTGAGCTGTGAACTGTGAACTGTGAACTGTGAACTGTGAACTGTGAACTGTGATCTATGAACTGTGAAGTGTGAAATAAAGTCTGTGAACTGTGATCTGTGGACTGTGAAATGTGAACTGTGAAGTGCGAACTGTGATTTGTGAACAGTGAACTGTGGACTGTGAACTGTACACTGTGAAGTGTGAAGTGTGAAATGAAGACTGTGATCTGTGAACTGTGATCTGTGAACAGTGAACTGTGGACTGTGAACTGTGAACTGCGAACTGTGAAGTATGAAATGAAGACAGTGAACTGTGAAATATGAAATGAAGACAGTGAACTGTGAAATGTGAACTGTGACCTGCGAACTGGGAACTGTGAACTGTGAACTGTGAACTGTGATCTGTGAACAGTGAAGTGTGAACTGTGAACTGTGAACTGTGAACTGTGAACTGTGAACTGTGAACTGTGAACTGTGAACTGTGAACTGTGAACTGTGAACTGGAACTGTGAACTGTGAACTGTGAACTGTGAACTGTGAACTGTGAACTGTGAACTGTGAACTGTGAACTGGTAACTGTGAACTATGATCTGTGAACAGTGAACTGCGGACTGTGAACTGTGAACTGTGAACTGTGAAAACTGAATTGTGAAATAAAGTCTGTGAACTGTTAGCTGTGAACTATGATCTGTGAACTGTGAACTGTGAAGTGTGATCTGTAAACTGTGAACTGCGAACTGTGAATTGTGAAATGAAGACTGTGAACTGTGAACTGTGCCCTGTGACGACTGAAGTGTGAAATGAAGATTGTGAACTGTGATCTGTGAACTGTGAACTGTGAACTGTGAACTGTGATCTGTGAACTGTGAAGAGTGGGCTGTGAACTGTGACCTGTGAACTGTGAACTGCGAACTGTGAAGTATCAAATGAAGACAGTGAACTGTGAAATGTGAACTGTGACCTGCGAACTGGGAACTGTAAACTGTGAACTGTGAACTGTGATCTGTGAACTGTGAACTGCGAACTGTGAAGTATGAAATGAAGACAGTGAACTGTGAAATGTGAACTGTGACCTGCGAACTGGGAACTGTGAGCTGTGAACTGTGAACTGTGAACTGTGAACTGTGAACTGTGAACTGTGAACTGTGATCTGTGAACTGTGAAGAGTGGGCTGTGAACTGTGACCTGTGAACTGTGAACTGCGAACTGTGAAGTATGAAATGAAGACAGTGAACTGTGAAATGTGAACTGTGACCTGCGAACTGGGAACTGTAAACTGTGAACTGTGAACTGTGAACTGTGAACTGTGAAGTGTCAACTGTGAACTGTGAAGTGTAATCTGTGCACTGTGAAGTGTGAAGTGTGAAATGAAGACTGTGAACTGTGAACTGTGATCTGTGAACAGTGAACTGTGAACTGTGACCTGTGAATTGTGATCAGTGAAATGTGGACTGTGAACTGTGAACTGTGAACTGTGAACTGTGATCTGTGAACTGTGAACTGCGAACTGTGAAGTGTGAAATGAAGACTGTGAACTGTGATCTGTGGACTGTGAACTGTGAACTGTGAATAGTGAACTGTGAACTGCTAACTGTGAAGTGTGAAATGAAGACTGTGAACTGTGATCTGTGAACTGAGAACTGTGAGCTGTGAATAGTGAACTGTGGACTGTGAACTGTGAACTGTGATTTGTGAACAGTGAACTGTGGACTGTGAACTGTCAACTGTCAACTGTGAACTGTAATCTGTGAACTGTGATCTGTGAACTGTGAACTGCGAACTGTGAAGTGTGAAATGAGGACTGTGAACTGTGAACTGGTAACTGAGAACTGTGAACTGTGAATAGTGAACTGTGGACTGTGAACTGTGAATAGTGAACTGTGGACTGTGAACTGTCAACTGTGAACTGCGAACTCTGAACTGTGAAATGTGAACTGTGACCTGCGAACTGGGAACTGTAAACTGTGAACTGTGAACTGTGATCTGTGAACTGTGAACTGCGAACTGTGAAGTATGAAATGAAGACAGTGAACTGTGAAATGTGAACTGTGACCTGCGAACTGGGAACTGTGAACTGTGAACTGTGAACTGTGAACTGAGAACTGTGAACTGTGAACTGTGAACTGTGATCTGTGAACTGTGAACTGTCAAGTGTGAACTGTCAAGTGTGAACTGTGAACTGTGAACTGTGAACTGTGAACTGTGAATTGTGAACTGTGAACTGTGAACTGTGATCTGTGAACTGTGAACTGTGAACTGTGAACTGTGAACTGTGAACTGTGAACTGTGAACTGGTAACTGTGAACTATGATCTGTGAACAGTGAACTGCGGACTGTGAACTGTGAACTGTGAACTGTGAAAACTGAATTGTGAAATAAAGTCTGTGAACTGTTAGCTGTGAACTATGATCTGTGAACTGTGAACTGTGAAGTGTGATCTGTAAACTGTGAACTGCGAACTGTGAATTGTGAAATGAAGACTGTGAACTGTGAACTGTGCCCTGTGACGACTGAAGTGTGAAATGAAGACTGTGAACTGTGATCTGTGAACTGTGAACTGTGAACTGTGAACTGTGATCTGTGAACTGTGAAGAGTGGGCTGTGAACTGTGACCTGTGAACTGTGAACTGCGAACTGTGAAGTATGAAATGAAGACAGTGAACTGTGAAATGTGAACTGTGACCTGCGAACTGGGAACTGTAAACTGTGAACTGTGAACTGTGATCTGTGAACTGTGAACTGCGAACTGTGAAGTATGAAATGAAGACAGTGAACTGTGAAATGTGAACTGTGACCTGCGAACTGGGAACTGTGAGCTGTGAACTGTGAACTGTGAACTGTGAACTGTGAACTGTGAACTGTGATCTATGAACTGTGAAGTGTGAAATAAAGTCTGTGAACTGTGATCTGTGGACTGTGAAATGTGAACTGTGAAGTGCGAACTGTGATTTGTGAACAGTGAACTGTGGACTGTGAACTGTACACTGTGAAGTGTGAAGTGTGAAATGAGGACTGTGATCTGTGAACTGTGAACTGCTAACTGTGAAGTGTGAAATGAAGACTGTGAACTGTGATCTGTGAACTGTGACTGTGAACTGAGAACTGTGAACTGTGAACTGTGAACTGTGATCTGTGATCTGTGAACTGTGAACTGTGATCTGTGAACTGTGAACTGCTAACTGTGAAGTGTGAAATGAAGACTGTGAACTGTGATCTGTGAACTGTGATCTGTGAACTGTGAACTGTGAACTGTGATCTGTGAACTGTGAACTGCTAACTGTGAAGTGTGAAATGAAGACTGTGAACTGTGATCTGTGAACTGAGAACTGTGAGCTGTGAATAGTGAACTGTGGACTGTAAACTGTGAACTGTGATTTGTGAACAGTGAACTGTGGACTGTGAACTGTGAAGTGTGTACTGTGAACTGTCAACTGTCAACTGTGAACTGTAATCTGTGAACTGTGATCTGTGAACTGTGAACTGCTAACTGTAAAGTGTGAAATGAAGACTGTGAACTGTGATCTGTGAACTGTGATCTGTGAACTGTGAACTGTGAACTGTGATCTGTGAACTCTGAACTGCTAACTGTGAAGTGTGAAATGAAGACTGTGAACTGTGATCTGTGAACTGAGAACTGTGAGCTGTGAATAGTGAACTGTGGACTGTGAACTGTGAACTGTGATTTGTGAACAGTGAACTGTGGACTGTGAACTGTGAAGTGTAATCTGTGCACTGTGAAGTGTGAAGTGTGAAATGAAGACTGTGAACTGTGAACTGTGATCTGTGAACAGTGAACTGTGAACTGTGACCTGTGAATTGTGATCAGTGAAATGTGGACTGTGAACTGTGAACTGTGAACTGTGAACTGTGATCTGTGAACTGTGAACTGCGAACTGTGAAGTGTGAAATGAAGACTGTGAACTGTGATCTGTGGACTGTGAACTGTGAACTGTGAATAGTGAACTGTGAACTGCTAACTGTGAAGTGTGAAATGAAGACTGTGAACTGTGATCTGTGAACTGAGAACTGTGAGCTGTGAATAGTGAACTGTGGACTGTGAACTGTGAACTGTGATTTGTGAACAGTGAACTGTGGACTGTGAACTGTCAACTGTCAACTGTGAACTGTAATCTGTGAACTGTGATCTGTGAACTGTGAACTGCGAACTGTGAAGTGTGAAATGAGGACTGTGAACTGTGAACTGGTAACTGAGAACTGTGAACTGTGAATAGTGAACTGTGGACTGTGAACTGTGAATAGTGAACTGTGGACTGTGAACTGTCAACTGTGAACTGCGAACTCTGAACTGTGAAATGTGAACTGTGACCTGCGAACTGGGAACTGTAAACTGTGAACTGTGAACTGTGATCTGTGAACTGTGAACTGCGAACTGTGAAGTATGAAATGAAGACAGTGAACTGTGAAATGTGAACTGTGACCTGCGAACTGGGAACTGTGAACTGTGAACTGTGAACTGTGAACTGAGAACTGTGAACTGTGAACTGTGAACTGTGATCTGTGAACTGTGAACTGTCAAGTGTGAACTGTCAAGTGTGAACTGTGAACTGTGAACTGTGAACTGTGAACTGTGAACTGTGAATTGTGAACTGTGAACTGTGAACTGTGATCTGTGAACTGTGAACTGTGAACTGTGAACTGTGAACTGTGAACTGTGAACTGTGAACTGGTAACTGTGAACTATGATCTGTGAACAGTGAACTGCGGACTGTGAACTGTGAACTGTGAACTGTGAAAACTGAATTGTGAAATAAAGTCTGTGAACTGTTAGCTGTGAACTATGATCTGTGAACTGTGAACTGTGAAGTGTGATCTGTAAACTGTGAACTGCGAACTGTGAATTGTGAAATGAAGACTGTGAACTGTGAACTGTGCCCTGTGACGACTGAAGTGTGAAATGAAGACTGTGAACTGTGATCTGTGAACTGTGAACTGTGAACTGTGAACTGTGATCTGTGAACTGTGAAGAGTGGGCTGTGAACTGTGACCTGTGAACTGTGAACTGCGAACTGTGAAGTATGAAATGAAGACAGTGAACTGTGAAATGTGAACTGTGACCTGCGAACTGGGAACTGTAAACTGTGAACTGTGAACTGTGATCTGTGAACTGTGAACTGCGAACTGTGAAGTATGAAATGAAGACAGTGAACTGTGAAATGTGAACTGTGACCTGCGAACTGGGAACTGTGAGCTGTGAACTGTGAACTGTGAACTGTGAACTGTGAACTGTGAACTGTGATCTATGAACTGTGAAGTGTGAAATAAAGTCTGTGAACTGTGATCTGTGGACTGTGAAATGTGAACTGTGAAGTGCGAACTGTGATTTGTGAACAGTGAACTGTGGACTGTGAACTGTACACTGTGAAGTGTGAAGTGTGAAATGAAGACTGTGATCTGTGAACTGTGATCTGTGAACAGTGAACTGTGGACTGTGAACTGTGAACTGCGAACTGTGAAGTATGAAATGAAGACAGTGAACTGTGAAATATGAAATGAAGACAGTGAACTGTGAAATGTGAACTGTGACCTGCGAACTGGGAACTGTGAACTGTGAACTGTGAACTGTGATCTGTGAACAGTGAAGTGTGAACTGTGAACTGTGAACTGTGAACTGTGAACTGTGAACTGTGAACTGTGAACTGTGAACTGTGAACTGTGAACTGTGAACTGGAACTGTGAACTGTGAACTGTGAACTGTGAACTGTGAACTGTGAACTGTGAACTGTGAACTGTGAACTGGTAACTGTGAACTATGATCTGTGAACAGTGAACTGCGGACTGTGAACTGTGAACTGTGAACTGTGAAAACTGAATTGTGAAATAAAGTCTGTGAACTGTTAGCTGTGAACTATGATCTGTGAACTGTGAACTGTGAAGTGTGATCTGTAAACTGTGAACTGCGAACTGTGAATTGTGAAATGAAGACTGTGAACTGTGAACTGTGCCCTGTGACGACTGAAGTGTGAAATGAAGATTGTGAACTGTGATCTGTGAACTGTGAACTGTGAACTGTGAACTGTGATCTGTGAACTGTGAAGAGTGGGCTGTGAACTGTGACCTGTGAACTGTGAACTGCGAACTGTGAAGTATGAAATGAAGACAGTGAACTGTGAAATGTGAACTGTGACCTGCGAACTGGGAACTGTAAACTGTGAACTGTGAACTGTGATCTGTGAACTGTGAACTGCGAACTGTGAAGTATGAAATGAAGACAGTGAACTGTGAAATGTGAACTGTGACCTGCGAACTGGGAACTGTGAGCTGTGAACTGTGAACTGTGAACTGTGAACTGTGAACTGTGAACTGTGAACTGTGATCTGTGAACTGTGAAGAGTGGGCTGTGAACTGTGACCTGTGAACTGTGAACTGCGAACTGTGAAGTATGAAATGAAGACAGTGAACTGTGAAATGTGAACTGTGACCTGCGAACTGGGAACTGTAAACTGTGAACTGTGAACTGTGAACTGTGAACTGTGAAGTGTCAACTGTGAACTGTGAAGTGTAATCTGTGCACTGTGAAGTGTGAAGTGTGAAATGAAGACTGTGAACTGTGAACTGTGATCTGTGAACAGTGAACTGTGAACTGTGACCTGTGAATTGTGATCAGTGAAATGTGGACTGTGAACTGTGAACTGTGAACTGTGAACTGTGATCTGTGAACTGTGAACTGCGAACTGTGAAGTGTGAAATGAAGACTGTGAACTGTGATCTGTGGACTGTGAACTGTGAACTGTGAATAGTGAACTGTGAACTGCTAACTGTGAAGTGTGAAATGAAGACTGTGAACTGTGATCTGTGAACTGAGAACTGTGAGCTGTGAATAGTGAACTGTGGACTGTGAACTGTGAACTGTGATTTGTGAACAGTGAACTGTGGACTGTGAACTGTCAACTGTCAACTGTGAACTGTAATCTGTGAACTGTGATCTGTGAACTGTGAACTGCGAACTGTGAAGTGTGAAATGAGGACTGTGAACTGTGAACTGGTAACTGAGAACTGTGAACTGTGAATAGTGAACTGTGGACTGTGAACTGTGAATAGTGAACTGTGGACTGTGAACTGTCAACTGTGAACTGCGAACTCTGAACTGTGAAATGTGAACTGTGACCTGCGAACTGGGAACTGTAAACTGTGAACTGTGAACTGTGATCTGTGAACTGTGAACTGCGAACTGTGAAGTATGAAATGAAGACAGTGAACTGTGAAATGTGAACTGTGACCTGCGAACTGGGAACTGTGAACTGTGAACTGTGAACTGTGAACTGAGAACTGTGAACTGTGAACTGTGAACTGTGATCTGTGAACTGTGAACTGTCAAGTGTGAACTGTCAAGTGTGAACTGTGAACTGTGAACTGTGAACTGTGAACTGTGAATTGTGAACTGTGAACTGTGAACTGTGATCTGTGAACTGTGAACTGTGAACTGTGAACTGTGAACTGTGAACTGTGAACTGTGAACTGGTAACTGTGAACTATGATCTGTGAACAGTGAACTGCGGACTGTGAACTGTGAACTGTGAACTGTGAAAACTGAATTGTGAAATAAAGTCTGTGAACTGTTAGCTGTGAACTATGATCTGTGAACTGTGAACTGTGAAGTGTGATCTGTAAACTGTGAACTGCGAACTGTGAATTGTGAAATGAAGACTGTGAACTGTGAACTGTGCCCTGTGACGACTGAAGTGTGAAATGAAGACTGTGAACTGTGATCTGTGAACTGTGAACTGTGAACTGTGAACTGTGATCTGTGAACTGTGAAGAGTGGGCTGTGAACTGTGACCTGTGAACTGTGAACTGCGAACTGTGAAGTATGAAATGAAGACAGTGAACTGTGAAATGTGAACTGTGACCTGCGAACTGGGAACTGTAAACTGTGAACTGTGAACTGTGATCTGTGAACTGTGAACTGCGAACTGTGAAGTATGAAATGAAGACAGTGAACTGTGAAATGTGAACTGTGACCTGCGAACTGGGAACTGTGAGCTGTGAACTGTGAACTGTGAACTGTGAACTGTGAACTGTGAACTGTGATCTATGAACTGTGAAGTGTGAAATAAAGTCTGTGAACTGTGATCTGTGGACTGTGAAATGTGAACTGTGAAGTGCGAACTGTGATTTGTGAACAGTGAACTGTGGACTGTGAACTGTACACTGTGAAGTGTGAAGTGTGAAATGAAGACTGTGATCTGTGAACTGTGATCTGTGAACAGTGAACTGTGGACTGTGAACTGTGAACTGCGAACTGTGAAGTATGAAATGAAGACAGTGAACTGTGAAATATGAAATGAAGACAGTGAACTGTGAAATGTGAACTGTGACCTGCGAACTGGGAACTGTGAACTGTGAACTGTGAACTGTGAACTGTGATCTGTGAACAGTGAAGTGTGAACTGTGAACTGTGAACTGTGAACTGTGAACTGTGAACTGTGAACTGTGAACTGTGAACTGTGAACTGTGAACTGTGAACTGTGAACTGGAACTGTGAACTGTGAACTGTGAACTGTGAACTGTGAACTGTGAACTGTGAACTGTGAACTGTGAACTGGTAACTGTGAACTATGATCTGTGAACAGTGAACTGCGGACTGTGAACTGTGAACTGTGAACTGTGAAAACTGAATTGTGAAATAAAGTCTGTGAACTGTTAGCTGTGAACTATGATCTGTGAACTGTGAACTGTGAAGTGTGATCTGTAAACTGTGAACTGCGAACTGTGAATTGTGAAATGAAGACTGTGAACTGTGAACTGTGCCCTGTGACGACTGAAGTGTGAAATGAAGATTGTGAACTGTGATCTGTGAACTGTGAACTGTGAACTGTGAACTGTGATCTGTGAACTGTGAAGAGTGGGCTGTGAACTGTGACCTGTGAACTGTGAACTGCGAACTGTGAAGTATGAAATGAAGACAGTGAACTGTGAAATGTGAACTGTGACCTGCGAACTGGGAACTGTAAACTGTGAACTGTGAACTGTGATCTGTGAACTGTGAACTGCGAACTGTGAAGTATGAAATGAAGACAGTGAACTGTGAAATGTGAACTGTGACCTGCGAACTGGGAACTGTGAGCTGTGAACTGTGAACTGTGAACTGTGAACTGTGAACTGTGAACTGTGAACTGTGAACTGTGATCTATGAACTGTGAACTGTCAAGTGTGAACTGTGAAGTGTGAACTGTGAACTGTGAACTGTGAACTGTGAACTGTGAACTGTGAACTGTGAACTGTGAACTGTGATCTGTGAACTGTGAACTGTGAACTGTGAACTGTGAACTGTGAACTGTGAACTGTGAACTGTGAACTATGATCAGTGAACAGTGAACTGCGGACTGTGAACTGTGAACTGTGAACTGTGAAAACTGAATTGTGAAATAAAGTCTGTGAACAGTGATCTGTGAACTGTGAACTGTGAAGTGTGATCTGTGAACTGTGAACTGCGAACTGTGAATTGTGAAATGAAGACTGTGAACTGTGAACTGTGCCCTGTGAAGACTGAAGTGTGAAATGAAGACTGTGAACTGTGATCTGTGAACTGTGACTGTGAACTGAGAACTGTGAACTGTGAACTGTGAACTGTGAACTGTGAACTGTGATCTGTGAACTGTGAACTGCTAACTGTGAAGTGTGAAATGAAGACTGTGAACTGTGATCTGTGAACTGTGATCTGTGAACTGTGATCTGTGAACTGTGAACTGTGAACTGTGATCTGTGATCTGTGAACTGTGAACTGTGAACTGCTAACTGTGAAGTGTGAAATGAAGACTGTGAACTGTGATCTGTGAACTGAGAACTGTGAGCTGTGAATAGTGAACTGTGGACTGTGAACTGTGAACTGTGACCTGTGAACTGTGAACTGTGACCTGTGAACTGTGAACTGTGAACTGTGAACTACGAACTGTGAAGTATGAAATGAAGACAGTGAACTGTGAAGTATGAAATGAAGATAGTGAACTGTGAAATGTGAACTGTGACCTGCGAACTGGGAACTGTGAACTGTGAACTCTGAACTGTGATCTGTGAACAGTGAAGTGTGAACTGTGAACTGTGAACTGTGAACTGTGAACTGGAACTGTGAACTGTGAACTGTGAACTTTGAACTGTGAACTATGATCTGTGAACAGTGAACTGCGGGCTGTGAACTGTGAACTGTGAACTGTGAAAACTGAAGTGTGAAATAAAGTCTGTGAACTGTGATCTGTCAACTGTGAACTGTGAACTCTGAAGTGTGATCTGTGAACTGTGAACTGTGAACTGTGAACTGTGAACTGTGAACTGTGAACTGTGAACTGTGAACTATGATCTGTGAACAGTGAACTGTGGACTGTGAACTGTGAACTGTGAAGTGTGAACTGTGAACTGTGAACTGTCAACTGTGAACTGTCAACTGTCAACTGTGAACTGAGAACTGTAAACTGAGAACTGAGAACTGTAAACTGTGAACAGTGAACTGTGAACTGTGAACTGTGAACTATGAGCTGTGAACAGTGAACTGTGGACTGTGAACTGTGAACTGTGAAGTGTGAACTGTGAACTGTGAACTGTCAACTGTGAACTGAGAACTGTAAACTGAGAACTGAGAACTGTAAACTATGAACAGTGAACTGTGAACTGTGAACTGTGAACTGTGAACTGTGATCTGTGAACTGTGAACTGCGAACTGTGAAGTGTGAAATGAAGACTGTGAACTGTCATCTGTGGACTGTCATCTGTGGACTGTGAACTGTGAACTGTGACCTGTGAACTGTGATTTGTGAACAGTGAACTGTGGACTGTGAACTGTGGACTGTGAACAGTGAACTGTGAACTGTGAACTGTGAACTGTGAACTGTGAACTGTGAACTGTGAATTGTGAACAGTGAACTGTGGACTGTGAACTGTGAACTGTGAACTGTGAAGTGTGAACTGTCAAATGTGAACTGTCAACTGTGAACTGAGAACTGTAAACTGAGAACTGTAAACTGTGAACAGTGAACTGTGAACAGTGAACTGTGAACTGTGAACTGTGAACTGTGAAGTGTGAAATAAAGTCTGTGAACTGTGATCTGTGGACTGTGAACTGTGAACTGTGAAGTGCGAACTGTGATTTGTGAACAGTGAACTGTGGACTGTGAACTGTGCACTGTGAAGTGTGAAGTGTGAAATGAAGACTGTGATCTATGAACTGTGATCTGTGAACAGTGAACTGTGGACTGTGAACTGTGAACTGCGAACTGTGAAGTATGAAATGAAGACAGTGAACTGTGAAGTATGAAATGAAGACAGTGAACTGTGAAATGTGAACTGTGACCTGCGAACTGGGAACTGTGAACTGTGAACTCTGAAGTGTGATCTGTGAACTGTGAACTGTGAACTGTGAACTGTGAACTGTGATCTGTGAACTGTGATCTGTGAACTGTGATCTGTGAACTGTGAACTGCGAACTGTGAATTGTGAAATGAAGACTGTGAACTGTGAACTGTGAACTGTGAACTGTGAACTGTGAACTGTGAACTGTGAACTGTGAACTGTGAACTGTGAACTGTGAACTATGATCTGTGAACAGTGAACTGTGGACTGTGAACTGTGAACTGTGAAGTGTGAACTGTGAACTGTGAACTGTCAACTGTGAACTGTGAACTGTCAACTGTGAACTGAGAACTGTAAACTGAGAACTGAGAACTGTAAACTGTGAACTGTGAACTGTGAACTGTGAACTGTGATCTGTGAACTGTGAACTGCGGACTGTGAACTGTGAACTGTGAACTGTGAAAACTGAATTGTGAAATAAAGTCTGTGAACTGTGATCTGTGAACTGTGATCTGTGAACTGTGAACTGTGAAGTGTGATCTGTAAACTGTGAACTGCGAACTGTGAATTGTGAAATGAAGACTGTGAACTGTGAACTGTGCCCTGTGACGACTGAAGTGTGAAATGAAGACTGTGAACTGTGATCTGTGAACTGTGAACTGTGAACTGTGAACTGTGATCTGTGAACTGTGAAGAGTGGGCTGTGAACTGTGACCTGTGAACTGCGAACTGTGAAGTATGAAATGAAGACAGTGAACTGTGAAATGTGAACTGTGACCTGCGAACTGGGAACTGTAAACTGTGAACTGTGAACTGTGACCTGTGAACTGTGATTTGTGAACAGTGAACTGTGGACTGTGAACTGTGGACTGTGAACAGTGAACTGTGAACTGTGAACTGTGAACTGTGAACTGTGAACTGTGAATTGTGAACAGTGAACTGTGGACTGTGAACTGTGAACTGTGAACTGTGAAGTGTGAACTGTCAAATGTGAACTGTCAACTGTGAACTGAGAACTGTAAACTGAGAACTGTAAACTGTGAACAGTGAACTGTGAACAGTGAACTGTGAACTGTGAACTGTGAACTGTGAAGTGTGAAATAAAGTCTGTGAACTGTGATCTGTGGACTGTGAACTGTGAACTGTGAAGTGCGAACTGTGATTTGTGAACAGTGAACTGTGGACTGTGAACTGTGCACTGTGAAGTGTGAAGTGTGAAATGAAGACTGTGATCTATGAACTGTGATCTGTGAACAGTGAACTGTGGACTGTGAACTGTGAACTGCGAACTGTGAAGTATGAAATGAAGACAGTGAACTGTGAAGTATGAAATGAAGACAGTGAACTGTGAAATGTGAACTGTGACCTGCGAACTGGGAACTGTGAACTGTGAACTCTGAAGTGTGATCTGTGAACTGTGAACTGTGAACTGTGAACTGTGAACTGTGAACTGTGATCTGTGAACTGTGATCTGTGAACTGTGATCTGTGAACTGTGAACTGCGAACTGTGAATTGTGAAATGAAGACTGTGAACTGTGAACTGTGAACTGTGAACTGTGAACTGTGAACTGTGAACTGTGAACTGTGAACTGTGAACTATGATCTGTGAACAGTGAACTGTGGACTGTGAACTGTGAACTGTGAAGTGTGAACTGTGAACTGTGAACTGTCAACTGTGAACTGTGAACTGTCAACTGTGAACTGAGAACTGTAAACTGAGAACTGAGAACTGTAAACTGTGAACAGTGAACTGTGAACTGTGAACTGTGAACTGTGAACTGTGATCTGTGAACTGTGAACTGCGGACTGTGCACTGTGAACTGTGAACTGTGAAAACTGAATTGTGAAATAAATTCTGTGAACTGTGATCTGTGAACTGTGATCTGTGAACTGTGAACTGTGAAGTGTGATCTGTAAACTGTGAACTGCGAACTGTGAATTGTGAAATGAAGACTGTGAACTGTGAACTGTGCCCTGTGACGACTGAAGTGTGAAATGAAGACTGTGAACTGTGATCTGTGAACTGTGAACTGTGAACTGTGAACTGTGAACTGTGAACTGTGATCTGTGAACTGTGAAGAGTGGGCTGTGAACTGTGACCTGTGAACTGCGAACTGTGAAGTATGAAATGAAGACAGTGAACTGTGAAATGTGAACTGTGACCTGCGAACTGGGAACTGTAAACTGTGAACTGTGAACTGTGATCTGTGAACTGTGAACTGCGAACTGTGAAGTATGAAATGAAGACAGTGAACTGTGAAATGTGAACTGTGACCTGCGAACTGGGAACTGTGAACTGTGAACTGTGAACTGAGAACTGTGAACTGTGAACTGTGAACTGTGATCTGTGAACTGTGAACTGTCAAGTGTGAACTGTGAAGTGTGAACTGTGAACTGTGAACTGTGAACTGTGAACTGTGAATTGTGAACTGTGAACTGTGAACTGTGATCTGTGAACTGTGAACTGTGAACTGTGAACTGTGAACTGTGAACTGTGAACTGTGAACTGTGAACTGTGAACTGTGAACTATGATCAGTGAACAGTGAACTGCGGACTGTGAACTGTGAACTGTGAACTGTGAAATCTGAATTGTGAAATAAAGTCTGTGAACAGTGATCTGTGAACTGTGAAGTGTGATCTGTGAACTGTGAACTGCGAACTGTGAATTGTGAAATGAAGACTGTGAACTGTGAACTGTGCCCTGTGAAGACTGAAGTGTGAAATGAAGACTGTGAACTGTGATCTGTGAACTGTGACTGTGAACTGAGAACTGTGAACTGTGAACTGTGAACTGTGATCTGTGAACTGTGAACTGTGATCTGTGAACTGTGAACTGTGAACTGTGATCTGTGAACTGTGAACTGCTAACTGTGAAGTGTGAAATGAAGACTGTGAACTGTGAACTGTGAACTGTGAACTGTGATCTGTGAACTGTGAACTGCGGAAGGTGAACTGTGAACTGTGAACTGTGAAAACTGAATTGTGAAATAAAGTCTGTGAACTGTGATCTGTGAACTGTGAACTGTGATCTGTGAACTGTGAACTGTGAACTGTGATCTGTGAACTGTGAACTGCTAACTGTGAAGTGTGAAATGAAGACTGTGAACTGTGATCTGTGAACTGAGAACTGTGAGCTGTGAATAGTGAACTGTGGACTGTGAACTGTGAACTGTGATTTGTGAACAGTGAACTGTGGACTGTGAACTGTGAAGTGTGTACTGTGAACTGTCAACTGTCAACTGTGAACTGTAATCTGTGAACTGTGATCTGTGAACTGTGAACTGCTAACTGTGAAGTGTGAAATCAAGACTGTGAACTGTGATCTGTGAACTGTGATCTGTGAACTGTGAACTGTGAACTGTGATCTGTGAACTGTGAACTGCTAACTGTGAAGTGTGAAATGAAGACTGTGAACTGTGATCTGTGAACTGAGAACTGTGAGCTGTGAATAGTGAACTGTGGACTGTGAACTGTGAACTGTGATTTGTGAACAGTGAACTGTGGACTGTGAACTGTGAAGTGTGTACTGTGAACTGTCAACTGTCAACTGTGAACTGTAATCTGTGAACTGTGATCTGTGAACTGAGAACTGTGAACTGTGAACTGAGAACTGTGAACTGTGAACTGTGAACTGTGATCTGTGAACTGTGAACTGTGAACTGTGATCTGTGAACTGTGAACTGCTAACTGTGAAGTGTGAAATGAAGACTGTGAACTGTGATCTGTGAACTGAGAACTGTGAGCTGTGAATAGTGAACTGTGGACTGTGAACTGTGAACTGTGATTTGTGAACAGTGAACTGTGGACTGTGAACTGTGAAGTGTGTACTGTGAACTGTCAACTGTCAACTGTGAACTGTAATCTGTGAACTGTGATCTGTGAACTGTGAACTGCGAACTGTGAAGTGTGAAATGAGGACTGTGATCTGTGAACTGTGAACTGCTAACTGTGAAGTGTGAAATGAAGACTGTGAACTGTGATCTGTGAACTGTGACTGTGAACTGAGAACTGTGAACTGTGAACTGTGAACTGTGATCTGTGATCTGTGAACTGTGAACTGTGATCTGTGAACTGTGAACTGCTAACTGTGAAGTGTGAAATGAAGACTGTGAACTGTGATCTGTGAACTGTGATCTGTGAACTGTGAACTGTGAACTGTGATCTGTGAACTGTGAACTGCTAACTGTGAAGTGTGAAATGAAGACTGTGAACTGTGATCTGTGAACTGAGAACTGTGAGCTGTGAATAGTGAACTGTGGACTGTAAACTGTGAACTGTGATTTGTGAACAGTGAACTGTGGACTGTGAACTGTGAAGTGTGTACTGTGAACTGTCAACTGTCAACTGTGAACTGTAATCTGTGAACTGTGATCTGTGAACTGTGAACTGCTAACTGTAAAGTGTGAAATGAAGACTGTGAACTGTGATCTGTGAACTGTGATCTGTGAACTGTGAACTGTGAACTGTGATCTGTGAACTCTGAACTGCTAACTGTGAAGTGTGAAATGAAGACTGTGAACTGTGATCTGTGAACTGAGAACTGTGAGCTGTGAATAGTGAACTGTGGACTGTGAACTGTGAACTGTGATTTGTGAACAGTGAACTGTGGACTGTGAACTGTGAAGTGTAATCTGTGCACTGTGAAGTGTGAAGTGTGAAATGAAGACTGTGAACTGTGAACTGTGATCTGTGAACAGTGAACTGTGAACTGTGACCTGTGAATTGTGATCAGTGAAATGTGGACTGTGAACTGTGAACTGTGAACTGTGAACTGTGATCTGTGAACTGTGAACTGCGAACTGTGAAGTGTGAAATGAAGACTGTGAACTGTGATCTGTGGACTGTGAACTGTGAACTGTGAATAGTGAACTGTGAACTGCTAACTGTGAAGTGTGAAATGAAGACTGTGAACTGTGATCTGTGAACTGAGAACTGTGAGCTGTGAATAGTGAACTGTGGACTGTGAACTGTGAACTGTGATTTGTGAACAGTGAACTGTGGACTGTGAACTGTCAACTGTCAACTGTGAACTGTAATCTGTGAACTGTGATCTGTGAACTGTGAACTGCGAACTGTGAAGTGTGAAATGAGGACTGTGAACTGTGAACTGGTAACTGAGAACTGTGAACTGTGAATAGTGAACTGTGGACTGTGAACTGTGAATAGTGAACTGTGGACTGTGAACTGTCAACTGTGAACTGCGAACTCTGAACTGTGAAATGTGAACTGTGACCTGCGAACTGGGAACTGTAAACTGTGAACTGTGAACTGTGATCTGTGAACTGTGAACTGCGAACTGTGAAGTATGAAATGAAGACAGTGAACTGTGAAATGTGAACTGTGACCTGCGAACTGGGAACTGTGAACTGTGAACTGTGAACTGTGAACTGAGAACTGTGAACTGTGAACTGTGAACTGTGATCTGTGAACTGTGAACTGTCAAGTGTGAACTGTCAAGTGTGAACTGTGAACTGTGAACTGTGAACTGTGAACTGTGAATTGTGAACTGTGAACTGTGAACTGTGATCTGTGAACTGTGAACTGTGAACTGTGAACTGTGAACTGTGAACTGTGAACTGTGAACTGGTAACTGTGAACTATGATCTGTGAACAGTGAACTGCGGACTGTGAACTGTGAACTGTGAACTGTGAAAACTGAATTGTGAAATAAAGTCTGTGAACTGTTAGCTGTGAACTATGATCTGTGAACTGTGAACTGTGAAGTGTGATCTGTAAACTGTGAACTGCGAACTGTGAATTGTGAAATGAAGACTGTGAACTGTGAACTGTGCCCTGTGACGACTGAAGTGTGAAATGAAGACTGTGAACTGTGATCTGTGAACTGTGAACTGTGAACTGTGATCTGTGAACTGTGAAGAGTGGGCTGTGAACTGTGACCTGTGAACTGTGAACTGCGAACTGTGAAGTATGAAATGAAGACAGTGAACTGTGAAATGTGAACTGTGACCTGCGAACTGGGAACTGTAAACTGTGAACTGTGAACTGTGATCTGTGAACTGTGAACTGCGAACTGTGAAGTATGAAATGAAGACAGTGAACTGTGAAATGTGAACTGTGACCTGCGAACTGGGAACTGTGAGCTGTGAACTGTGAACTGTGAACTGTGAACTGTGAACTGTGAACTGTGATCTATGAACTGTGAAGTGTGAAATAAAGTCTGTGAACTGTGATCTGTGGACTGTGAAATGTGAACTGTGAAGTGCGAACTGTGATTTGTGAACAGTGAACTGTGGACTGTGAACTGTACACTGTGAAGTGTGAAGTGTGAAATGAAGACTGTGATCTGTGAACTGTGATCTGTGAACAGTGAACTGTGGACTGTGAACTGTGAACTGCGAACTGTGAAGTATGAAATGAAGACAGTGAACTGTGAAATGTGAACTGTGACCTGCGAACTGGGAACTGTGAGCTGTGAACTGTGAACTGTGAACTGTGAACTGTGAACTGTGAACTGTGATCTATGAACTGTGAAGTGTGAAATAAAGTCTGTGAACTGTGATCTGTGGACTGTGAAATGTGAACTGTGAAGTGCGAACTGTGATTTGTGAACAGTGAACTGTGGACTGTGAACTGTACACTGTGAAGTGTGAAGTGTGAAATGAAGACTGTGATCTGTGAACTGTGATCTGTGAACAGTGAACTGTGGACTGTGAACTGTGAACTGCGAACTGTGAAGTATGAAATGAAGACAGTGAACTGTGAAATATGAAATGAAGACAGTGAACTGTGAAATGTGAACTGTGACCTGCGAACTGGGAACTGTGAACTGTGAACTGTGAACTGTGATCTGTGAACAGTGAAGTGTGAACTGTGAACTGTGAACTGTGAACTGTGAACTGTGAACTGTGAACTGTGAACTGTGAACTGTGAACTGTGAACTGTGAACTGTGAACTGGAACTGTGAACTGTGAACTGTGAACTGTGAACTGTGAACTGTGAACTGTGAACTGTGAACTGTGAACTGGTAACTGTGAACTATGATCTGTGAACAGTGAACTGCGGACTGTGAACTGTGAACTGTGAACTGTGAAAACTGAATTGTGAAATAAAGTCTGTGAACTGTTAGCTGTGAACTATGATCTGTGAACTGTGAACTGTGAAGTGTGATCTGTAAACTGTGAACTGCGAACTGTGAATTGTGAAATGAAGACTGTGAACTGTGAACTGTGCCCTGTGACGACTGAAGTGTGAAATGAAGATTGTGAACTGTGATCTGTGAACTGTGAACTGTGAACTGTGAACTGTGATCTGTGAACTGTGAAGAGTGGGCTGTGAACTGTGACCTGTGAACTGTGAACTGCGAACTGTGAAGTATGAAATGAAGACAGTGAACTGTGAAATGTGAACTGTGACCTGCGAACTGGGAACTGTAAACTGTGAACTGTGAACTGTGATCTGTGAACTGTGAACTGCGAACTGTGAAGTATGAAATGAAGACAGTGAACTGTGAAATGTGAACTGTGACCTGCGAACTGGGAACTGTGAGCTGTGAACTGTGAACTGTGAACTGTGAACTGTGAACTGTGAACTGTGAACTGTGATCTATGAACTGTGAACTGTCAAGTGTGAACTGTGAAGTGTGAACTGTGAACTGTGAACTGTGAACTGTGAACTGTGAACTGTGAACTGTGAACTGTGAACTGTGATCTGTGAACTGTGAACTGTGAACTGTGAACTGTGAACTGTGAACTGTGAACTGTGAACTGTGAACTATGATCAGTGAACAGTGAACTGCGGACTGTGAACTGTGAACTGTGAACTGTGAAAACTGAATTGTGAAATAAAGTCTGTGAACAGTGATCTGTGAACTGTGAACTGTGAAGTGTGATCTGTGAACTGTGAACTGCGAACTGTGAATTGTGAAATGAAGACTGTGAACTGTGAACTGTGCCCTGTGAAGACTGAAGTGTGAAATGAAGACTGTGAACTGTGATCTGTGAACTGTGACTGTGAACTGAGAACTGTGAACTGTGAACTGTGAACTGTGAACTGTGAACTGTGATCTGTGAACTGTGAACTGCTAACTGTGAAGTGTGAAATGAAGACTGTGAACTGTGATCTGTGAACTGTGATCTGTGAACTGTGATCTGTGAACTGTGAACTGTGAACTGTGATCTGTGATCTGTGAACTGTGAACTGTGAACTGCTAACTGTGAAGTGTGAAATGAAGACTGTGAACTGTGATCTGTGAACTGAGAACTGTGAGCTGTGAATAGTGAACTGTGGACTGTGAACTGTGAACTGTGACCTGTGAACTGTGAACTGTGACCTGTGAACTGTGAACTGTGAACTGTGAACTACGAACTGTGAAGTATGAAATGAAGACAGTGAACTGTGAAGTATGAAATGAAGATAGTGAACTGTGAAATGTGAACTGTGACCTGCGAACTGGGAACTGTGAACTGTGAACTCTGAACTGTGATCTGTGAACAGTGAAGTGTGAACTGTGAACTGTGAACTGTGAACTGTGAACTGGAACTGTGAACTGTGAACTGTGAACTTTGAACTGTGAACTATGATCTGTGAACAGTGAACTGCGGGCTGTGAACTGTGAACTGTGAACTGTGAAAACTGAAGTGTGAAATAAAGTCTGTGAACTGTGATCTGTCAACTGTGAACTGTGAACTCTGAAGTGTGATCTGTGAACTGTGAACTGTGAACTGTGAACTGTGAACTGTGAACTGTGAACTGTGAACTGTGAACTATGATCTGTGAACAGTGAACTGTGGACTGTGAACTGTGAACTGTGAAGTGTGAACTGTGAACTGTGAACTGTCAACTGTGAACTGTCAACTGTCAACTGTGAACTGAGAACTGTAAACTGAGAACTGAGAACTGTAAACTGTGAACAGTGAACTGTGAACTGTGAACTGTGAACTATGAGCTGTGAACAGTGAACTGTGGACTGTGAACTGTGAACTGTGAAGTGTGAACTGTGAACTGTGAACTGTCAACTGTGAACTGAGAACTGTAAACTGAGAACTGAGAACTGTAAACTATGAACAGTGAACTGTGAACTGTGAACTGTGAACTGTGAACTGTGATCTGTGAACTGTGAACTGCGAACTGTGAAGTGTGAAATGAAGACTGTGAACTGTCATCTGTGGACTGTCATCTGTGGACTGTGAACTGTGAACTGTGACCTGTGAACTGTGATTTGTGAACAGTGAACTGTGGACTGTGAACTGTGGACTGTGAACAGTGAACTGTGAACTGTGAACTGTGAACTGTGAACTGTGAACTGTGAACTGTGAATTGTGAACAGTGAACTGTGGACTGTGAACTGTGAACTGTGAACTGTGAAGTGTGAACTGTCAAATGTGAACTGTCAACTGTGAACTGAGAACTGTAAACTGAGAACTGTAAACTGTGAACAGTGAACTGTGAACAGTGAACTGTGAACTGTGAACTGTGAACTGTGAAGTGTGAAATAAAGTCTGTGAACTGTGATCTGTGGACTGTGAACTGTGAACTGTGAAGTGCGAACTGTGATTTGTGAACAGTGAACTGTGGACTGTGAACTGTGCACTGTGAAGTGTGAAGTGTGAAATGAAGACTGTGATCTATGAACTGTGATCTGTGAACAGTGAACTGTGGACTGTGAACTGTGAACTGCGAACTGTGAAGTATGAAATGAAGACAGTGAACTGTGAAGTATGAAATGAAGACAGTGAACTGTGAAATGTGAACTGTGACCTGCGAACTGGGAACTGTGAACTGTGAACTCTGAAGTGTGATCTGTGAACTGTGAACTGTGAACTGTGAACTGTGAACTGTGATCTGTGAACTGTGATCTGTGAACTGTGATCTGTGAACTGTGAACTGCGAACTGTGAATTGTGAAATGAAGACTGTGAACTGTGAACTGTGAACTGTGAACTGTGAACTGTGAACTGTGAACTGTGAACTGTGAACTGTGAACTGTGAACTGTGAACTATGATCTGTGAACAGTGAACTGTGGACTGTGAACTGTGAACTGTGAAGTGTGAACTGTGAACTGTGAACTGTCAACTGTGAACTGTGAACTGTCAACTGTGAACTGAGAACTGTAAACTGAGAACTGAGAACTGTAAACTGTGAACTGTGAACTGTGAACTGTGAACTGTGATCTGTGAACTGTGAACTGCGGACTGTGAACTGTGAACTGTGAACTGTGAAAACTGAATTGTGAAATAAAGTCTGTGAACTGTGATCTGTGAACTGTGATCTGTGAACTGTGAACTGTGAAGTGTGATCTGTAAACTGTGAACTGCGAACTGTGAATTGTGAAATGAAGACTGTGAACTGTGAACTGTGCCCTGTGACGACTGAAGTGTGAAATGAAGACTGTGAACTGTGATCTGTGAACTGTGAACTGTGAACTGTGAACTGTGATCTGTGAACTGTGAAGAGTGGGCTGTGAACTGTGACCTGTGAACTGCGAACTGTGAAGTATGAAATGAAGACAGTGAACTGTGAAATGTGAACTGTGACCTGCGAACTGGGAACTGTAAACTGTGAACTGTGAACTGTGACCTGTGAACTGTGATTTGTGAACAGTGAACTGTGGACTGTGAACTGTGGACTGTGAACAGTGAACTGTGAACTGTGAACTGTGAACTGTGAACTGTGAACTGTGAATTGTGAACAGTGAACTGTGGACTGTGAACTGTGAACTGTGAACTGTGAAGTGTGAACTGTCAAATGTGAACTGTCAACTGTGAACTGAGAACTGTAAACTGAGAACTGTAAACTGTGAACAGTGAACTGTGAACAGTGAACTGTGAACTGTGAACTGTGAACTGTGAAGTGTGAAATAAAGTCTGTGAACTGTGATCTGTGGACTGTGAACTGTGAACTGTGAAGTGCGAACTGTGATTTGTGAACAGTGAACTGTGGACTGTGAACTGTGCACTGTGAAGTGTGAAGTGTGAAATGAAGACTGTGATCTATGAACTGTGATCTGTGAACAGTGAACTGTGGACTGTGAACTGTGAACTGCGAACTGTGAAGTATGAAATGAAGACAGTGAACTGTGAAGTATGAAATGAAGACAGTGAACTGTGAAATGTGAACTGTGACCTGCGAACTGGGAACTGTGAACTGTGAACTCTGAAGTGTGATCTGTGAACTGTGAACTGTGAACTGTGAACTGTGAACTGTGAACTGTGATCTGTGAACTGTGATCTGTGAACTGTGATCTGTGAACTGTGAACTGCGAACTGTGAATTGTGAAATGAAGACTGTGAACTGTGAACTGTGAACTGTGAACTGTGAACTGTGAACTGTGAACTGTGAACTGTGAACTGTGAACTATGATCTGTGAACAGTGAACTGTGGACTGTGAACTGTGAACTGTGAAGTGTGAACTGTGAACTGTGAACTGTCAACTGTGAACTGTGAACTGTCAACTGTGAACTGAGAACTGTAAACTGAGAACTGAGAACTGTAAACTGTGAACAGTGAACTGTGAACTGTGAACTGTGAACTGTGAACTGTGATCCGTGAACTGTGAACTGCGGACTGTGCACTGTGAACTGTGAACTGTGAAAACTGAATTGTGAAATAAATTCTGTGAACTGTGATCTGTGAACTGTGATCTGTGAACTGTGAACTGTGAAGTGTGATCTGTAAACTGTGAACTGCGAACTGTGAATTGTGAAATGAAGACTGTGAACTGTGAACTGTGCCCTGTGACGACTGAAGTGTGAAATGAAGACTGTGAACTGTGATCTGTGAACTGTGAACTGTGAACTGTGAACTGTGAACTGTGAACTGTGATCTGTGAACTGTGAAGAGTGGGCTGTGAACTGTGACCTGTGAACTGCGAACTGTGAAGTATGAAATGAAGACAGTGAACTGTGAAATGTGAACTGTGACCTGCGAACTGGGAACTGTAAACTGTGAACTGTGAACTGTGATCTGTGAACTGTGAACTGCGAACTGTGAAGTATGAAATGAAGACAGTGAACTGTGAAATGTGAACTGTGACCTGCGAACTGGGAACTGTGAACTGTGAACTGTGAACTGAGAACTGTGAACTGTGAACTGTGAACTGTGATCTGTGAACTGTGAACTGTCAAGTGTGAACTGTGAAGTGTGAACTGTGAACTGTGAACTGTGAACTGTGAACTGTGAATTGTGAACTGTGAACTGTGAACTGTGATCTGTGAACTGTGAACTGTGAACTGTGAACTGTGAACTGTGAACTGTGAACTGTGAACTGTGAACTGTGAACTGTGAACTATGATCAGTGAACAGTGAACTGCGGACTGTGAACTGTGAACTGTGAACTGTGAAATCTGAATTGTGAAATAAAGTCTGTGAACAGTGATCTGTGAACTGTGAAGTGTGATCTGTGAACTGTGAACTGCGAACTGTGAATTGTGAAATGAAGACTGTGAACTGTGAACTGTGCCCTGTGAAGACTGAAGTGTGAAATGAAGACTGTGAACTGTGATCTGTGAACTGTGACTGTGAACTGAGAACTGTGAACTGTGAACTGTGAACTGTGATCTGTGAACTGTGAACTGTGATCTGTGAACTGTGAACTGTGAACTGTGATCTGTGAACTGTGAACTGCTAACTGTGAAGTGTGAAATGAAGACTGTGAACTGTGAACTGTGAACTGTGAACTGTGATCTGTGAACTGTGAACTGCGGACTGTGAACTGTGAACTGTGAACTGTGAAAACTGAATTGTGAAATAAAGTCTGTGAACTGTGATCTGTGAACTGTGAACTGTGATCTGTGAACTGTGAACTGTGAACTGTGATCTGTGAACTGTGAACTGCTAACTGTGAAGTGTGAACTGCTAACTGTGAAGTGTGAAATGAAGACTGTGAACTGTGATCTGTGAACTGAGAACTGTGAGCTGTGAATAGTGAACTGTGGACTGTGAACTGTGAACTGTGATTTGTGAACAGTGAACTGTGGACTGTGAACTGTGAAGTGTGTACTGTGAACTGTCAACTGTCAACTGTGAACTGTAATCTGTGAACTGTGATCTGTGAACTGTGAACTGCTAACTGTGAAGTGTGAAATCAAGACTGTGAACTGTGATCTGTGAACTGTGATCTGTGAACTGTGAACTGTGAACTGTGATCTGTGAACTGTGAACTGCTAACTGTGAAGTGTGAAATGAAGACTGTGAACTGTGATCTGTGAACTGAGAACTGTGAGCTGTGAATAGTGAACTGTGGACTGTGAACTGTGAACTGTGATTTGTGAACAGTGAACTGTGGACTGTGAACTGTGAAGTGTGTACTGTGAACTGTCAACTGTCAACTGTGAACTGTAATCTGTGAACTGTGATCTGTGAACTGAGAACTGTGAACTGTGAACTGAGAACTGTGAACTGTGAACTGTGAACTGTGATCTGTGAACTGTGAACTGTGAACTGTGATCTGTGAACTGTGAACTGCTAACTGTGAAGTGTGAAATGAAGACTGTGAACTGTGATCTGTGAACTGAGAACTGTGAGCTGTGAATAGTGAACTGTGGACTGTGAACTGTGAACTGTGATTTGTGAACAGTGAACTGTGGACTGTGAACTGTGAAGTGTGTACTGTGAACTGTCAACTGTCAACTGTGAACTGTAATCTGTGAACTGTGATCTGTGAACTGTGAACTGCGAACTGTGAAGTGTGAAATGAGGACTGTGATCTGTGAACTGTGAACTGCTAACTGTGAAGTGTGAAATGAAGACTGTGAACTGTGATCTGTGAACTGTGACTGTGAACTGAGAACTGTGAACTGTGAACTGTGAACTGTGATCTGTGATCTGTGAACTGTGAACTGTGATCTGTGAACTGTGAACTGCTAACTGTGAAGTGTGAAATGAAGACTGTGAACTGTGATCTGTGAACTGTGATCTGTGAACTGTGAACTGTGAACTGTGATCTGTGAACTGTGAACTGCTAACTGTGAAGTGTGAAATGAAGACTGTGAACTGTGATCTGTGAACTGAGAACTGTGAGCTGTGAATAGTGAACTGTGGACTGTAAACTGTGAACTGTGATTTGTGAACAGTGAACTGTGGACTGTGAACTGTGAAGTGTGTACTGTGAACTGTCAACTGTCAACTGTGAACTGTAATCTGTGAACTGTGATCTGTGAACTGTGAACTGCTAACTGTAAAGTGTGAAATGAAGACTGTGAACTGTGATCTGTGAACTGTGATCTGTGAACTGTGAACTGTGAACTGTGATCTGTGAACTCTGAACTGCTAACTGTGAAGTGTGAAATGAAGACTGTGAACTGTGATCTGTGAACTGAGAACTGTGAGCTGTGAATAGTGAACTGTGGACTGTGAACTGTGAACTGTGATTTGTGAACAGTGAACTGTGGACTGTGAACTGTGAAGTGTAATCTGTGCACTGTGAAGTGTGAAGTGTGAAATGAAGACTGTGAACTGTGAACTGTGATCTGTGAACAGTGAACTGTGAACTGTGACCTGTGAATTGTGATCAGTGAAATGTGGACTGTGAACTGTGAACTGTGAACTGTGAACTGTGATCTGTGAACTGTGAACTGCGAACTGTGAAGTGTGAAATGAAGACTGTGAACTGTGATCTGTGGACTGTGAACTGTGAACTGTGAATAGTGAACTGTGAACTGCTAACTGTGAAGTGTGAAATGAAGACTGTGAACTGTGATCTGTGAACTGAGAACTGTGAGCTGTGAATAGTGAACTGTGGACTGTGAACTGTGAACTGTGATTTGTGAACAGTGAACTGTGGACTGTGAACTGTCAACTGTCAACTGTGAACTGTAATCTGTGAACTGTGATCTGTGAACTGTGAACTGCGAACTGTGAAGTGTGAAATGAGGACTGTGAACTGTGAACTGGTAACTGAGAACTGTGAACTGTGAATAGTGAACTGTGGACTGTGAACTGTGAATAGTGAACTGTGGACTGTGAACTGTCAACTGTGAACTGCGAACTCTGAACTGTGAAATGTGAACTGTGACCTGCGAACTGGGAACTGTAAACTGTGAACTGTGAACTGTGATCTGTGAACTGTGAACTGCGAACTGTGAAGTATGAAATGAAGACAGTGAACTGTGAAATGTGAACTGTGACCTGCGAACTGGGAACTGTGAACTGTGAACTGTGAACTGTGAACTGAGAACTGTGAACTGTGAACTGTGAACTGTGATCTGTGAACTGTGAACTGTCAAGTGTGAACTGTCAAGTGTGAACTGTGAACTGTGAACTGTGAACTGTGAACTGTGAATTGTGAACTGTGAACTGTGAACTGTGATCTGTGAACTGTGAACTGTGAACTGTGAACTGTGAACTGTGAACTGTGAACTGTGAACTGGTAACTGTGAACTATGATCTGTGAACAGTGAACTGCGGACTGTGAACTGTGAACTGTGAACTGTGAAAACTGAATTGTGAAATAAAGTCTGTGAACTGTTAGCTGTGAACTATGATCTGTGAACTGTGAACTGTGAAGTGTGATCTGTAAACTGTGAACTGCGAACTGTGAATTGTGAAATGAAGACTGTGAACTGTGAACTGTGCCCTGTGACGACTGAAGTGTGAAATGAAGACTGTGAACTGTGATCTGTGAACTGTGAACTGTGAACTGTGATCTGTGAACTGTGAAGAGTGGGCTGTGAACTGTGACCTGTGAACTGTGAACTGCGAACTGTGAAGTATGAAATGAAGACAGTGAACTGTGAAATGTGAACTGTGACCTGCGAACTGGGAACTGTAAACTGTGAACTGTGAACTGTGATCTGTGAACTGTGAACTGCGAACTGTGAAGTATGAAATGAAGACAGTGAACTGTGAAATGTGAACTGTGACCTGCGAACTGGGAACTGTGAGCTGTGAACTGTGAACTGTGAACTGTGAACTGTGAACTGTGAACTGTGATCTATGAACTGTGAAGTGTGAAATAAAGTCTGTGAACTGTGATCTGTGGACTGTGAAATGTGAACTGTGAAGTGCGAACTGTGATTTGTGAACAGTGAACTGTGGACTGTGAACTGTACACTGTGAAGTGTGAAGTGTGAAATGAAGACTGTGATCTGTGAACTGTGATCTGTGAACAGTGAACTGTGGACTGTGAACTGTGAACTGCGAACTGTGAAGTATGAAATGAAGACAGTGAACTGTGAAATGTGAACTGTGACCTGCGAACTGGGAACTGTGAGCTGTGAACTGTGAACTGTGAACTGTGAACTGTGAACTGTGAACTGTGATCTATGAACTGTGAAGTGTGAAATAAAGTCTGTGAACTGTGATCTGTGGACTGTGAAATGTGAACTGTGAAGTGCGAACTGTGATTTGTGAACAGTGAACTGTGGACTGTGAACTGTACACTGTGAAGTGTGAAGTGTGAAATGAAGACTGTGATCTGTGAACTGTGATCTGTGAACAGTGAACTGTGGACTGTGAACTGTGAACTGCGAACTGTGAAGTATGAAATGAAGACAGTGAACTGTGAAATATGAAATGAAGACAGTGAACTGTGAAATGTGAACTGTGACCTGCGAACTGGGAACTGTGAACTGTGAACTGTGAACTGTGATCTGTGAACAGTGAAGTGTGAACTGTGAACTGTGAACTGTGAACTGTGAACTGTGAACTGTGAACTGTGAACTGTGAACTGTGAACTGTGAACTGTGAACTGTGAACTGGAACTGTGAACTGTGAACTGTGAACTGTGAACTGTGAACTGTGAACTGTGAACTGTGAACTGTGAACTGGTAACTGTGAACTATGATCTGTGAACAGTGAACTGCGGACTGTGAACTGTGAACTGTGAACTGTGAAAACTGAATTGTGAAATAAAGTCTGTGAACTGTTAGCTGTGAACTATGATCTGTGAACTGTGAACTGTGAAGTGTGATCTGTAAACTGTGAACTGCGAACTGTGAATTGTGAAATGAAGACTGTGAACTGTGAACTGTGCCCTGTGACGACTGAAGTGTGAAATGAAGATTGTGAACTGTGATCTGTGAACTGTGAACTGTGAACTGTGAACTGTGATCTGTGAACTGTGAAGAGTGGGCTGTGAACTGTGACCTGTGAACTGTGAACTGCGAACTGTGAAGTATGAAATGAAGACAGTGAACTGTGAAATGTGAACTGTGACCTGCGAACTGGGAACTGTAAACTGTGAACTGTGAACTGTGATCTGTGAACTGTGAACTGCGAACTGTGAAGTATGAAATGAAGACAGTGAACTGTGAAATGTGAACTGTGACCTGCGAACTGGGAACTGTGAGCTGTGAACTGTGAACTGTGAACTGTGAACTGTGAACTGTGAACTGTGAACTGTGATCTATGAACTGTGAACTGTCAAGTGTGAACTGTGAAGTGTGAACTGTGAACTGTGAACTGTGAACTGTGAACTGTGAACTGTGAACTGTGAACTGTGAACTGTGATCTGTGAACTGTGAACTGTGAACTGTGAACTGTGAACTGTGAACTGTGAACTGTGAACTGTGAACTATGATCAGTGAACAGTGAACTGCGGACTGTGAACTGTGAACTGTGAACTGTGAAAACTGAATTGTGAAATAAAGTCTGTGAACAGTGATCTGTGAACTGTGAACTGTGAAGTGTGATCTGTGAACTGTGAACTGCGAACTGTGAATTGTGAAATGAAGACTGTGAACTGTGAACTGTGCCCTGTGAAGACTGAAGTGTGAAATGAAGACTGTGAACTGTGATCTGTGAACTGTGACTGTGAACTGAGAACTGTGAACTGTGAACTGTGAACTGTGAACTGTGAACTGTGATCTGTGAACTGTGAACTGCTAACTGTGAAGTGTGAAATGAAGACTGTGAACTGTGATCTGTGAACTGTGATCTGTGAACTGTGATCTGTGAACTGTGAACTGTGAACTGTGATCTGTGATCTGTGAACTGTGAACTGTGAACTGCTAACTGTGAAGTGTGAAATGAAGACTGTGAACTGTGATCTGTGAACTGAGAACTGTGAGCTGTGAATAGTGAACTGTGGACTGTGAACTGTGAACTGTGACCTGTGAACTGTGAACTGTGACCTGTGAACTGTGAACTGTGAACTGTGAACTACGAACTGTGAAGTATGAAATGAAGACAGTGAACTGTGAAGTATGAAATGAAGATAGTGAACTGTGAAATGTGAACTGTGACCTGCGAACTGGGAACTGTGAACTGTGAACTCTGAACTGTGATCTGTGAACAGTGAAGTGTGAACTGTGAACTGTGAACTGTGAACTGTGAACTGGAACTGTGAACTGTGAACTGTGAACTTTGAACTGTGAACTATGATCTGTGAACAGTGAACTGCGGGCTGTGAACTGTGAACTGTGAACTGTGAAAACTGAAGTGTGAAATAAAGTCTGTGAACTGTGATCTGTCAACTGTGAACTGTGAACTCTGAAGTGTGATCTGTGAACTGTGAACTGTGAACTGTGAACTGTGAACTGTGAACTGTGAACTGTGAACTGTGAACTATGATCTGTGAACAGTGAACTGTGGACTGTGAACTGTGAACTGTGAAGTGTGAACTGTGAACTGTGAACTGTCAACTGTGAACTGTCAACTGTCAACTGTGAACTGAGAACTGTAAACTGAGAACTGAGAACTGTAAACTGTGAACAGTGAACTGTGAACTGTGAACTGTGAACTATGAGCTGTGAACAGTGAACTGTGGACTGTGAACTGTGAACTGTGAAGTGTGAACTGTGAACTGTGAACTGTCAACTGTGAACTGAGAACTGTAAACTGAGAACTGAGAACTGTAAACTATGAACAGTGAACTGTGAACTGTGAACTGTGAACTGTGAACTGTGATCTGTGAACTGTGAACTGCGAACTGTGAAGTGTGAAATGAAGACTGTGAACTGTCATCTGTGGACTGTCATCTGTGGACTGTGAACTGTGAACTGTGACCTGTGAACTGTGATTTGTGAACAGTGAACTGTGGACTGTGAACTGTGGACTGTGAACAGTGAACTGTGAACTGTGAACTGTGAACTGTGAACTGTGAACTGTGAACTGTGAATTGTGAACAGTGAACTGTGGACTGTGAACTGTGAACTGTGAACTGTGAAGTGTGAACTGTCAAATGTGAACTGTCAACTGTGAACTGAGAACTGTAAACTGAGAACTGTAAACTGTGAACAGTGAACTGTGAACAGTGAACTGTGAACTGTGAACTGTGAACTGTGAAGTGTGAAATAAAGTCTGTGAACTGTGATCTGTGGACTGTGAACTGTGAACTGTGAAGTGCGAACTGTGATTTGTGAACAGTGAACTGTGGACTGTGAACTGTGCACTGTGAAGTGTGAAGTGTGAAATGAAGACTGTGATCTATGAACTGTGATCTGTGAACAGTGAACTGTGGACTGTGAACTGTGAACTGCGAACTGTGAAGTATGAAATGAAGACAGTGAACTGTGAAGTATGAAATGAAGACAGTGAACTGTGAAATGTGAACTGTGACCTGCGAACTGGGAACTGTGAACTGTGAACTCTGAAGTGTGATCTGTGAACTGTGAACTGTGAACTGTGAACTGTGAACTGTGATCTGTGAACTGTGATCTGTGAACTGTGATCTGTGAACTGTGAACTGCGAACTGTGAATTGTGAAATGAAGACTGTGAACTGTGAACTGTGAACTGTGAACTGTGAACTGTGAACTGTGAACTGTGAACTGTGAACTGTGAACTGTGAACTGTGAACTATGATCTGTGAACAGTGAACTGTGGACTGTGAACTGTGAACTGTGAAGTGTGAACTGTGAACTGTGAACTGTCAACTGTGAACTGTGAACTGTCAACTGTGAACTGAGAACTGTAAACTGAGAACTGAGAACTGTAAACTGTGAACTGTGAACTGTGAACTGTGAACTGTGATCTGTGAACTGTGAACTGCGGACTGTGAACTGTGAACTGTGAACTGTGAAAACTGAATTGTGAAATAAAGTCTGTGAACTGTGATCTGTGAACTGTGATCTGTGAACTGTGAACTGTGAAGTGTGATCTGTAAACTGTGAACTGCGAACTGTGAATTGTGAAATGAAGACTGTGAACTGTGAACTGTGCCCTGTGACGACTGAAGTGTGAAATGAAGACTGTGAACTGTGATCTGTGAACTGTGAACTGTGAACTGTGAACTGTGATCTGTGAACTGTGAAGAGTGGGCTGTGAACTGTGACCTGTGAACTGCGAACTGTGAAGTATGAAATGAAGACAGTGAACTGTGAAATGTGAACTGTGACCTGCGAACTGGGAACTGTAAACTGTGAACTGTGAACTGTGACCTGTGAACTGTGATTTGTGAACAGTGAACTGTGGACTGTGAACTGTGGACTGTGAACAGTGAACTGTGAACTGTGAACTGTGAACTGTGAACTGTGAACTGTGAATTGTGAACAGTGAACTGTGGACTGTGAACTGTGAACTGTGAACTGTGAAGTGTGAACTGTCAAATGTGAACTGTCAACTGTGAACTGAGAACTGTAAACTGAGAACTGTAAACTGTGAACAGTGAACTGTGAACAGTGAACTGTGAACTGTGAACTGTGAACTGTGAAGTGTGAAATAAAGTCTGTGAACTGTGATCTGTGGACTGTGAACTGTGAACTGTGAAGTGCGAACTGTGATTTGTGAACAGTGAACTGTGGACTGTGAACTGTGCACTGTGAAGTGTGAAGTGTGAAATGAAGACTGTGATCTATGAACTGTGATCTGTGAACAGTGAACTGTGGACTGTGAACTGTGAACTGCGAACTGTGAAGTATGAAATGAAGACAGTGAACTGTGAAGTATGAAATGAAGACAGTGAACTGTGAAATGTGAACTGTGACCTGCGAACTGGGAACTGTGAACTGTGAACTCTGAAGTGTGATCTGTGAACTGTGAACTGTGAACTGTGAACTGTGAACTGTGAACTGTGATCTGTGAACTGTGATCTGTGAACTGTGATCTGTGAACTGTGAACTGCGAACTGTGAATTGTGAAATGAAGACTGTGAACTGTGAACTGTGAACTGTGAACTGTGAACTGTGAACTGTGAACTGTGAACTGTGAACTGTGAACTATGATCTGTGAACAGTGAACTGTGGACTGTGAACTGTGAACTGTGAAGTGTGAACTGTGAACTGTGAACTGTCAACTGTGAACTGTGAACTGTCAACTGTGAACTGAGAACTGTAAACTGAGAACTGAGAACTGTAAACTGTGAACAGTGAACTGTGAACTGTGAACTGTGAACTGTGAACTGTGATCTGTGAACTGTGAACTGCGGACTGTGCACTGTGAACTGTGAACTGTGAAAACTGAATTGTGAAATAAATTCTGTGAACTGTGATCTGTGAACTGTGATCTGTGAACTGTGAACTGTGAAGTGTGATCTGTAAACTGTGAACTGCGAACTGTGAATTGTGAAATGAAGACTGTGAACTGTGAACTGTGCCCTGTGACGACTGAAGTGTGAAATGAAGACTGTGAACTGTGATCTGTGAACTGTGAACTGTGAACTGTGAACTGTGAACTGTGAACTGTGATCTGTGAACTGTGAAGAGTGGGCTGTGAACTGTGACCTGTGAACTGCGAACTGTGAAGTATGAAATGAAGACAGTGAACTGTGAAATGTGAACTGTGACCTGCGAACTGGGAACTGTAAACTGTGAACTGTGAACTGTGATCTGTGAACTGTGAACTGCGAACTGTGAAGTATGAAATGAAGACAGTGAACTGTGAAATGTGAACTGTGACCTGCGAACTGGGAACTGTGAACTGTGAACTGTGAACTGAGAACTGTGAACTGTGAACTGTGAACTGTGATCTGTGAACTGTGAACTGTCAAGTGTGAACTGTGAAGTGTGAACTGTGAACTGTGAACTGTGAACTGTGAACTGTGAATTGTGAACTGTGAACTGTGAACTGTGATCTGTGAACTGTGAACTGTGAACTGTGAACTGTGAACTGTGAACTGTGAACTGTGAACTGTGAACTGTGAACTGTGAACTATGATCAGTGAACAGTGAACTGCGGACTGTGAACTGTGAACTGTGAACTGTGAAATCTGAATTGTGAAATAAAGTCTGTGAACAGTGATCTGTGAACTGTGAAGTGTGATCTGTGAACTGTGAACTGCGAACTGTGAATTGTGAAATGAAGACTGTGAACTGTGAACTGTGCCCTGTGAAGACTGAAGTGTGAAATGAAGACTGTGAACTGTGATCTGTGAACTGTGACTGTGAACTGAGAACTGTGAACTGTGAACTGTGAACTGTGATCTGTGAACTGTGAACTGTGATCTGTGAACTGTGAACTGTGAACTGTGATCTGTGAACTGTGAACTGCTAACTGTGAAGTGTGAAATGAAGACTGTGAACTGTGAACTGTGAACTGTGAACTGTGATCTGTGAACTGTGAACTGCGGACTGTGAACTGTGAACTGTGAACTGTGAAAACTGAATTGTGAAATAAAGTCTGTGAACTGTGATCTGTGAACTGTGAACTGTGATCTGTGAACTGTGAACTGTGAACTGTGATCTGTGAACTGTGAACTGCTAACTGTGAAGTGTGAAATGAAGACTGTGAACTGTGATCTGTGAACTGAGAACTGTGAGCTGTGAATAGTGAACTGTGGACTGTGAACTGTGAACTGTGATTTGTGAACAGTGAACTGTGGACTGTGAACTGTGAAGTGTGTACTGTGAACTGTCAACTGTCAACTGTGAACTGTAATCTGTGAACTGTGATCTGTGAACTGTGAACTGCTAACTGTGAAGTGTGAAATCAAGACTGTGAACTGTGATCTGTGAACTGTGATCTGTGAACTGTGAACTGTGAACTGTGATCTGTGAACTGTGAACTGCTAACTGTGAAGTGTGAAATGAAGACTGTGAACTGTGATCTGTGAACTGAGAACTGTGAGCTGTGAATAGTGAACTGTGGACTGTGAACTGTGAACTGTGATTTGTGAACAGTGAACTGTGGACTGTGAACTGTGAAGTGTGTACTGTGAACTGTCAACTGTCAACTGTGAACTGTAATCTGTGAACTGTGATCTGTGAACTGAGAACTGTGAACTGTGAACTGAGAACTGTGAACTGTGAACTGTGAACTGTGATCTGTGAACTGTGAACTGTGAACTGTGATCTGTGAACTGTGAACTGCTAACTGTGAAGTGTGAAATGAAGACTGTGAACTGTGATCTGTGAACTGAGAACTGTGAGCTGTGAATAGTGAACTGTGGACTGTGAACTGTGAACTGTGATTTGTGAACAGTGAACTGTGGACTGTGAACTGTGAAGTGTGTACTGTGAACTGTCAACTGTCAACTGTGAACTGTAATCTGTGAACTGTGATCTGTGAACTGTGAACTGCGAACTGTGAAGTGTGAAATGAGGACTGTGATCTGTGAACTGTGAACTGCTAACTGTGAAGTGTGAAATGAAGACTGTGAACTGTGATCTGTGAACTGTGACTGTGAACTGAGAACTGTGAACTGTGAACTGTGAACTGTGATCTGTGATCTGTGAACTGTGAACTGTGATCTGTGAACTGTGAACTGCTAACTGTGAAGTGTGAAATGAAGACTGTGAACTGTGATCTGTGAACTGTGATCTGTGAACTGTGAACTGTGAACTGTGATCTGTGAACTGTGAACTGCTAACTGTGAAGTGTGAAATGAAGACTGTGAACTGTGATCTGTGAACTGAGAACTGTGAGCTGTGAATAGTGAACTGTGGACTGTAAACTGTGAACTGTGATTTGTGAACAGTGAACTGTGGACTGTGAACTGTGAAGTGTGTACTGTGAACTGTCAACTGTCAACTGTGAACTGTAATCTGTGAACTGTGATCTGTGAACTGTGAACTGCTAACTGTAAAGTGTGAAATGAAGACTGTGAACTGTGATCTGTGAACTGTGATCTGTGAACTGTGAACTGTGAACTGTGATCTGTGAACTCTGAACTGCTAACTGTGAAGTGTGAAATGAAGACTGTGAACTGTGATCTGTGAACTGAGAACTGTGAGCTGTGAATAGTGAACTGTGGACTGTGAACTGTGAACTGTGATTTGTGAACAGTGAACTGTGGACTGTGAACTGTGAAGTGTAATCTGTGCACTGTGAAGTGTGAAGTGTGAAATGAAGACTGTGAACTGTGAACTGTGATCTGTGAACAGTGAACTGTGAACTGTGACCTGTGAATTGTGATCAGTGAAATGTGGACTGTGAACTGTGAACTGTGAACTGTGAACTGTGATCTGTGAACTGTGAACTGCGAACTGTGAAGTGTGAAATGAAGACTGTGAACTGTGATCTGTGGACTGTGAACTGTGAACTGTGAATAGTGAACTGTGAACTGCTAACTGTGAAGTGTGAAATGAAGACTGTGAACTGTGATCTGTGAACTGAGAACTGTGAGCTGTGAATAGTGAACTGTGGACTGTGAACTGTGAACTGTGATTTGTGAACAGTGAACTGTGGACTGTGAACTGTCAACTGTCAACTGTGAACTGTAATCTGTGAACTGTGATCTGTGAACTGTGAACTGCGAACTGTGAAGTGTGAAATGAGGACTGTGAACTGTGAACTGGTAACTGAGAACTGTGAACTGTGAATAGTGAACTGTGGACTGTGAACTGTGAATAGTGAACTGTGGACTGTGAACTGTCAACTGTGAACTGCGAACTCTGAACTGTGAAATGTGAACTGTGACCTGCGAACTGGGAACTGTAAACTGTGAACTGTGAACTGTGATCTGTGAACTGTGAACTGCGAACTGTGAAGTATGAAATGAAGACAGTGAACTGTGAAATGTGAACTGTGACCTGCGAACTGGGAACTGTGAACTGTGAACTGTGAACTGTGAACTGAGAACTGTGAACTGTGAACTGTGAACTGTGATCTGTGAACTGTGAACTGTCAAGTGTGAACTGTCAAGTGTGAACTGTGAACTGTGAACTGTGAACTGTGAACTGTGAATTGTGAACTGTGAACTGTGAACTGTGATCTGTGAACTGTGAACTGTGAACTGTGAACTGTGAACTGTGAACTGTGAACTGTGAACTGGTAACTGTGAACTATGATCTGTGAACAGTGAACTGCGGACTGTGAACTGTGAACTGTGAACTGTGAAAACTGAATTGTGAAATAAAGTCTGTGAACTGTTAGCTGTGAACTATGATCTGTGAACTGTGAACTGTGAAGTGTGATCTGTAAACTGTGAACTGCGAACTGTGAATTGTGAAATGAAGACTGTGAACTGTGAACTGTGCCCTGTGACGACTGAAGTGTGAAATGAAGACTGTGAACTGTGATCTGTGAACTGTGAACTGTGAACTGTGATCTGTGAACTGTGAAGAGTGGGCTGTGAACTGTGACCTGTGAACTGTGAACTGCGAACTGTGAAGTATGAAATGAAGACAGTGAACTGTGAAATGTGAACTGTGACCTGCGAACTGGGAACTGTAAACTGTGAACTGTGAACTGTGATCTGTGAACTGTGAACTGCGAACTGTGAAGTATGAAATGAAGACAGTGAACTGTGAAATGTGAACTGTGACCTGCGAACTGGGAACTGTGAGCTGTGAACTGTGAACTGTGAACTGTGAACTGTGAACTGTGAACTGTGATCTATGAACTGTGAAGTGTGAAATAAAGTCTGTGAACTGTGATCTGTGGACTGTGAAATGTGAACTGTGAAGTGCGAACTGTGATTTGTGAACAGTGAACTGTGGACTGTGAACTGTACACTGTGAAGTGTGAAGTGTGAAATGAAGACTGTGATCTGTGAACTGTGATCTGTGAACAGTGAACTGTGGACTGTGAACTGTGAACTGCGAACTGTGAAGTATGAAATGAAGACAGTGAACTGTGAAATATGAAATGAAGACAGTGAACTGTGAAATGTGAACTGTGACCTGCGAACTGGGAACTGTGAACTGTGAACTGTGAACTGTGATCTGTGAACAGTGAAGTGTGAACTGTGAACTGTGAACTGTGAACTGTGAACTGTGAACTGTGAACTGTGAACTGTGAACTGTGAACTGTGAACTGTGAACTGGAACTGTGAACTGTGAACTGTGAACTGTGAACTGTGAACTGTGAACTGTGAACTGTGAACTGTGAACTGGTAACTGTGAACTATGATCTGTGAACAGTGAACTGCGGACTGTGAACTGTGAACTGTGAACTGTGAAAACTGAATTGTGAAATAAAGTCTGTGAACTGTTAGCTGTGAACTATGATCTGTGAACTGTGAACTGTGAAGTGTGATCTGTAAACTGTGAACTGCGAACTGTGAATTGTGAAATGAAGACTGTGAACTGTGAACTGTGCCCTGTGACGACTGAAGTGTGAAATGAAGATTGTGAACTGTGATCTGTGAACTGTGAACTGTGAACTGTGAACTGTGATCTGTGAACTGTGAAGAGTGGGCTGTGAACTGTGACCTGTGAACTGTGAACTGCGAACTGTGAAGTATGAAATGAAGACAGTGAACTGTGAAATGTGAACTGTGACCTGCGAACTGGGAACTGTAAACTGTGAACTGTGAACTGTGATCTGTGAACTGTGAACTGCGAACTGTGAAGTATGAAATGAAGACAGTGAACTGTGAAATGTGAACTGTGACCTGCGAACTGGGAACTGTGAGCTGTGAACTGTGAACTGTGAACTGTGAACTGTGAACTGTGAACTGTGAACTGTGATCTATGAACTGTGAACTGTCAAGTGTGAACTGTGAAGTGTGAACTGTGAACTGTGAACTGTGAACTGTGAACTGTGAACTGTGAACTGTGAACTGTGAACTGTGAACTGTGATCTGTGAACTGTGAACTGTGAACTGTGAACTGTGAACTGTGAACTGTGAACTGTGAACTGTGAACTATGATCAGTGAACAGTGAACTGCGGACTGTGAACTGTGAACTGTGAACTGTGAAAACTGAATTGTGAAATAAAGTCTGTGAACAGTGATCTGTGAACTGTGAACTGTGAAGTGTGATCTGTGAACTGTGAACTGCGAACTGTGAATTGTGAAATGAAGACTGTGAACTGTGAACTGTGCCCTGCGAAGACTGAAGTGTGAAATGAAGACTGTGAACTGTGATCTGTGAACTGTGACTGTGAACTGAGAACTGTGAACTGTGAACTGTGAACTGTGAACTGTGAACTGTGATCTGTGAACTGTGAACTGCTAACTGTGAAGTGTGAAATGAAGACTGTGAACTGTGATCTGTGAACTGTGATCTGTGAACTGTGATCTGTGAACTGTGAACTGTGAACTGTGATCTGTGATCTGTGAACTGTGAACTGTGAACTGCTAACTGTGAAGTGTGAAATGAAGACTATGAACTGTGATCTGTGAACTGAGAACTGTGAGCTGTGAATAGTGAACTGTGGACTGTGAACTGTGAACTGTGACCTGTGAACTGTGAACTGTGACCTGTGAACTGTGAACTGTGAACTGTGAACTACGAACTGTGAAGTATGAAATGAAGACAGTGAACTGTGAAGTATGAAATGAAGATAGTGAACTGTGAAATGTGAACTGTGACCTGCGAACTGGGAACTGTGAACTGTGAACACTGAACTGTGATCTGTGAACAGTGAAGTGTGAACTGTGAACTGTGAACTGTGAACTGTGAACTGGAACTGTGAACTGTGAACTGTGAACTTTGAACTGTGAACTATGATCTGTGAACAGTGAACTGCGGGCTGTGAACTGTGAACTGTGAACTGTGAAAACTGAATTGTGAAATAAAGTCTGTGAACTGTGATCTGTCAACTGTGAACTGTGAACTCTGAAGTGTGATCTGTGAACTGTGAACTGTGAACTGTGAACTGTGAACTGTGAACTGTGAACTGTGAACTGTGAACTATGATCTGTGAACAGTGAACTGTGGACTGTGAACTGTGAACTGTGAAGTGTGAACTGTGAACTGTGAACTGTCAACTGTGAACTGTCAACTGTCAACTGTGAACTGAGAACTGTAAACTGAGAACTGAGAACTGTAAACTGTGAACAGTGAACTGTGAACTGTGAACTGTGAACTATGAGCTGTGAACAGTGAACTGTGGACTGTGAACTGTGAACTGTGAAGTGTGAACTGTGAACTGTGAACTGTCAACTGTGAACTGAGAACTGTAAACTGAGAACTGAGAACTGTAAACTATGAACAGTGAACTGTGAACTGTGAACTGTGAACTGTGAACTGTGATCTGTGAACTGTGAACTGCGAACTGTGAAGTGTGAAATGAAGACTGTGAACTGTCATCTGTGGACTGTCATCTGTGGACTGTGAACTGTGAACTGTGACCTGTGAACTGTGATTTGTGAACAGTGAACTGTGGACTGTGAACTGTGGACTGTGAACAGTGAACTGTGAACTGTGAACTGTGAACTGTGAACTGTGAACTGTGAACTGTGAATTGTGAACAGTGAACTGTGGACTGTGAACTGTGAACTGTGAACTGTGAAGTGTGAACTGTCAAATGTGAACTGTCAACTGTGAACTGAGAACTGTAAACTGAGAACTGTAAACTGTGAACAGTGAACTGTGAACAGTGAACTGTGAACTGTGAACTGTGAACTGTGAAGTGTGAAATAAAGTCTGTGAACTGTGATCTGTGGACTGTGAACTGTGAACTGTGAAGTGCGAACTGTGATTTGTGAACAGTGAACTGTGGACTGTGAACTGTGCACTGTGAAGTGTGAAGTGTGAAATGAAGACTGTGATCTATGAACTGTGATCTGTGAACAGTGAACTGTGGACTGTGAACTGTGAACTGCGAACTGTGAAGTATGAAATGAAGACAGTGAACTGTGAAGTATGAAATGAAGACAGTGAACTGTGAAATGTGAACTGTGACCTGCGAACTGGGAACTGTGAACTGTGAACTCTGAAGTGTGATCTGTGAACTGTGAACTGTGAACTGTGAACTGTGAACTGTGATCTGTGAACTGTGATCTGTGAACTGTGATCTGTGAACTGTGAACTGCGAACTGTGAATTGTGAAATGAAGACTGTGAACTGTGAACTGTGAACTGTGAACTGTGAACTGTGAACTGTGAACTGTGAACTGTGAACTGTGAACTGTGAACTATGATCTGTGAACAGTGAACTGTGGACTGTGAACTGTGAACTGTGAAGTGTGAACTGTGAACTGTGAACTGTCAACTGTGAACTGTGAACTGTCAACTGTGAACTGAGAACTGTAAACTGAGAACTGAGAACTGTAAACTGTGAACTGTGAACTGTGAACTGTGAACTGTGATCTGTGAACTGTGAACTGCGGACTGTGAACTGTGAACTGTGAACTGTGAAAACTGAATTGTGAAATAAAGTCTGTGAACTGTGATCTGTGAACTGTGATCTGTGAACTGTGAACTGTGAAGTGTGATCTGTAAACTGTGAACTGCGAACTGTGAATTGTGAAATGAAGACTGTGAACTGTGAACTGTGCCCTGTGACGACTGAAGTGTGAAATGAAGACTGTGAACTGTGATCTGTGAACTGTGAACTGTGAACTGTGAACTGTGATCTGTGAACTGTGAAGAGTGGGCTGTGAACTGTGACCTGTGAACTGCGAACTGTGAAGTATGAAATGAAGACAGTGAACTGTGAAATGTGAACTGTGACCTGCGAACTGGGAACTGTAAACTGTGAACTGTGAACTGTGATCTGTGAACTGTGAACTGCGAACTGTGAAGTATGAAATGAAGACAGTGAACTGTGAAATGTGAACTGTGACCTGCGAACTGGGAACTGTGAACTGTGAACTGTGAACTGAGAACTGTGAACTGTGAACTGTGAACTGTGATCTGTGAACTGTGAACTGTCAAGTGTGAACTGTGAAGTGTGAACTGTGAACTGTGAACTGTGAACTGTGAACTGTGAACTGTGAATTGTGAACTGTGAACTGTGAACTGTGATCTGTGAACTGTGAACTGTGAACTGTGAACTGTGAACTGTGAACTGTGAACTGTGAACTGTGAACTGTGAACTGTGAACTATGATCAGTGAACAGTGAACTGCGGACTGTGAACTGTGAACTGTGAACTGTGAAAACTGAATTGTGAAATAAAGTCTGTGAACAGTGATCTGTGAACTGTGAAGTGTGATCTGTGAACTGTGAACTGCGAACTGTGAATTGTGAAATGAAGACTGTGAACTGTGAACTGTGCCCTGTGAAGACTGAAGTGTGAAATGAAGACTGTGAACTGTGATCTGTGAACTGTGACTGTGAACTGAGAACTGTGAACTGTGAACTGTGAACTGTGATCTGTGAACTGTGAACTGTGATCTGTGAACTGTGAACTGTGAACTGTGATCTGTGAACTGTGAACTGCTAACTGTGAAGTGTGAAATGAAGACTGTGAACTGTGAACTGTGAACTGTGAACTGTGAACTGTGATCTGTGAACTGTGAACTGCGGACTGTGAACTGTGAACTGTGAACTGTGAAAACTGAATTGTGAAATAAAGTCTGTGAACTGTGATCTGTGAACTGTGATCTGTGAACTGTGAACTGTGAACTGTGATCTGTGAACTGTGAACTGCTAACTGTGAAGTGTGAAATGAAGACTGTGAACTGTGATCTGTGAACTGAGAACTGTGAGCTGTGAATAGTGAACTGTGGACTGTGAACTGTGAACTGTGATTTGTGAACAGTGAACTGTGGACTGTGAACTGTGAAGTGTGTACTGTGAACTGTCAACTGTCAACTGTGAACTGTAATCTGTGAACTGTGATCTGTGAACTGTGAACTGTGAACTGCTAACTGTGAAGTGTGAAATCAAGACTGTGAACTGTGATCTGTGAACTGTGATCTGTGAACTGTGAACTGTGAACTGTGATCTGTGAACTGTGAACTGCTAACTGTGAAGTGTGAAATGAAGACTGTGAACTGTGATCTGTGAACTGAGAACTGTGAGCTGTGAATAGTGAACTGTGGACTGTGAACTGTGAACTGTGATTTGTGAACAGTGAACTGTGGACTGTGAACTGTGAACTGTGAACTGTGATCTGTGAACTGTGAACTGCTAACTGTGAAGTGTGAAATGAAGACTGTGAACTGTGATCTGTGAACTGAGAACTGTGAGCTGTGAATAGTGAACTGTGGACTGTGAACTGTGAACTGTGATTTGTGAACAGTGAACTGTGGACTGTGAACTGTGAAGTGTGTACTGTGAACTGTCAACTGTCAACTGTGAACTGTAATCTGTGAACTGTGATCTGTGAACTGAGAACTGTGAACTGTGAACTGAGAACTGTGAACTGTGAACTGTGAACTGTGATCTGTGAACTGTGAACTGTGAACTGTGATCTGTGAACTGTGAACTGCTAACTGTGAAGTGTGAAATGAAGACTGTGAACTGTGATCTGTGAACTGAGAACTGTGAGCTGTGAATAGTGAACTGTGGACTGTGAACTGTGAACTGTGATTTGTGAACAGTGAACTGTGGACTGTGAACTGTGAAGTGTGTACTGTGAACTGTCAACTGTCAACTGTGAACTGTAATCTGTGAACTGTGATCTGTGAACTGTGAACTGCGAACTGTGAAGTGTGAAATGAGGACTGTGATCTGTGAACTGTGAACTGCTAACTGTGAAGTGTGAAATGAAGACTGTGAACTGTGATCTGTGAACTGTGACTGTGAACTGAGAACTGTGAACTGTGAACTGTGAACTGTGATCTGTGATCTGTGAACTGTGATCTGTGAACTGTGAACTGTGAACTGTGAACTGTGATCTGTGAACTGTGAACTGCTAACTGTGAAGTGTGAAATGAAGACTGTGAACTGTGAACTGTGAACTGTGAACTGTGAACTGTGATCTGTGAACTGTGAACTGCGGACTGTGAACTGTGAACTGTGAACTGTGAAAACTGAATTGTGAAATAAAGTCTGTGAACTGTGATCTGTGAACTGTGATCTGTGAACTGTGAACTGTGAACTGTGATCTGTGAACTGTGAACTGCTAACTGTGAAGTGTGAAATGAAGACTGTGAACTGTGATCTGTGAACTGAGAACTGTGAGCTGTGAATAGTGAACTGTGGACTGTGAACTGTGAACTGTGATTTGTGAACAGTGAACTGTGGACTGTGAACTGTGAAGTGTGTACTGTGAACTGTCAACTGTCAACTGTGAACTGTAATCTGTGAACTGTGATCTGTGAACTGTGAACTGTGAACTGCTAACTGTGAAGTGTGAAATCAAGACTGTGAACTGTGATCTGTGAACTGTGAACTGTGAACTGTGAACTGTGATCTGTGAACTGTGAACTGCTAACTGTGAAGTGTGAAATGAAGACTGTGAACTGTGATCTGTGAACTGAGAACTGTGAGCTGTGAATAGTGAACTGTGGACTGTGAACTGTGAACTGTGATTTGTGAACAGTGAACTGTGGACTGTGAACTGTGAAGTGTGTACTGTGAACTGTCAACTGTCAACTGTGAACTGTAATCTGTGAACTGTGATCTGTGAACTGAGAACTGTGAACTGTGAACTGAGAACTGTGAACTGTGAACTGTGAACTGTGAACTGTGATCTGTGAACTGTGAACTGTGAACTGTGATCTGTGAACTGTGAACTGCTAACTGTGAAGTGTGAAATGAAGACTGTGAACTGTGATCTGTGAACTGAGAACTGTGAGCTGTGAATAGTGAACTGTGGACTGTGAACTGTGAACTGTGATTTGTGAACAGTGAACTGTGGACTGTGAACTGTGAAGTGTGTACTGTGAACTGTCAACTGTCAACTGTGAACTGTAATCTGTGAACTGTGATCTGTGAACTGAGAACTGTGAACTGTGAACTGAGAACTGTGAACTGTGAACTGTGAACTGTGATCTGTGAACTGTGAACTGTGAACTGTGATCTGTGAACTGTGAACTGCTAACTGTGAAGTGTGAAATGAAGACTGTGAACTGTGATCTGTGAACTGAGAACTGTGAGCTGTGAATAGTGGACTGTGAACTGTGAACTGTGATTTGTGAACAGTGAACTGTGGACTGTGAACTGTGAAGTGTGTACTGTGAACTGTCAACTGTCAACTGTCAACTGTAATCTGTGAACTGTGATCTGTGAACTGTGAACTGCGAACTGTGAAGTGTGAAATGAGGACTGTGATCTGTGAACTGTGAACTGCTAACTGTGAAGTGTGAAATGAAGACTGTGAACTGTGATCTGTGAACTGTGACTGTGAACTGAGAACTGTGAACTGTGAACTGTGAACTGTGATCTGTGATCTGTGAACTGTGAACTGTGATCTGTGAACTGTGAACTGCTAACTGTGAAGTGTGAAATGAAGACTGTGAACTGTGATCTGTGAACTGTGATCTGTGAACTGTGAACTGTGAACTGTGATCTGTGAACTGTGAACTGCTAACTGTGAAGTGTGAAATGAAGACTGTGAACTGTGATCTGTGAACTGAGAACTGTGAGCTGTGAATAGTGAACTGTGGACTGTAAACTGTGAACTGTGATTTGTGAACAGTGAACTGTGGACTGTGAACTGTGAAGTGTGTACTGTGAACTGTCAACTGTCAACTGTGAACTGTAATCTGTGAACTGTGATCTGTGAACTGTGAACTGCTAACTGTAAAGTGTGAAATGAAGACTGTGAACTGTGATCTGTGAACTGTGATCTGTGAACTGTGAACTGTGAACTGTGATCTGTGAACTCTGAACTGCTAACTGTGAAGTGTGAAATGAAGACTGTGAACTGTGATCTGTGAACTGAGAACTGTGAGCTGTGAATAGTGAACTGTGGACTGTGAACTGTGAACTGTGATTTGTGAACAGTGAACTGTGGACTGTGAACTGTGAAGTGTAATCTGTGCACTGTGAAGTGTGAAGTGTGAAATGAAGACTGTGAACTGTGAACTGTGATCTGTGAACAGTGAACTGTGAACTGTGACCTGTGAATTGTGATCAGTGAAATGTGGACTGTGAACTGTGAACTGTGAAGTGTGAACTGTGAACTGTGAACTGTCAACTGTCAACTGTGAACTGAGAACTGTAAACTGAGAACTGCAAACTGTGAACAGTGAACTGTGAACTGTGAACTGTGAACTGTGAACTGTGAACTGTGAACTGTGAACTGTGAACTGTGATCTGTGAACTGTGAACTGCGAACTGTGAAGTGTGAAATGAAGACTGTGAACTGTGATCTGTGGACTGTGAACTGTGAACTGTGAATAGTGAACTGTGAACTGCTAACTGTGAAGTGTGAAATGAAGACTGTGAACTGTGATCTGTGAACTGAGAACTGTGAGCTGTGAATAGTGAACTGTGGACTGTGAACTGTGAACTGTGATTTGTGAACAGTGAACTGTGGACTGTGAACTGTCAACTGTCAACTGTGAACTGTAATCTGTGAACTGTGATCTGTGAACTGTGAACTGCGAACTGTGAAGTGTGAAATGAGGACTGTGAACTGTGAACTGGTAACTGAGAACTGTGAACTGTGAATAGTGAACTGTGGACTGTGAACTGAGAATAGTGATCTGTGGACTGTGAACTGTCAACTGTGAACTGCGAACTCTGAAATGTGAAATGAATACTGTGAACGGGGAACTGTGAACTGTGAACTGAGAACTGTAAACTGTGAACTGTGAACTGTGAAATGAAGACTGTAAACTGTGATCTGTGAACTGAGAACTGTGAACTGTGAACTGTGGACTGTGAACTGTGAACTGTGAACTGTGATCTGTGAACTGTGAAGTGTGAACTGTGAACTGTGAACTGTGAAGTATGAAATGAAGACAGTGAACTGTGAAATGTGAACTGTGACCTGCGAACTGGGAACTGTGAACTGTGAACTGTGAACTGTGAACAGTGAACTGTGAACTGTGAACTGTGAACTGTGAAGTGTGAAATAAAGTCTGTGAACTGTGATCTGTGGACTGTGAACTGTGAACTGTGAAGTGCGAACTGTGATTTGTGAACAGTGAACTGTGGACTGTGAACTGTGCACTGTGAAGTGTGAAGTGTGAAATGAAGACTGTGATCTATGAACTGTGATCTGTGAACAGTGAACTGTGGACTGTGAACTGTGAACTGCGAACTGTGAAGTATGAAATGAAGACAGTGAACTGTGAAGTATGAAATGAAGACAGTGAACTGTGAAATGTGAACTGTGACCTGCGAACTGGGAACTGTGAACTGTGAACTCTGAAGTGTGATCTGTGAACTGTGAACTGTGAACTGTGAACTGTGAACTGTGAACTGTGATCTGTGAACTGTGATCTGTGAACTGTGATCTGTGAACTGTGAACTGCGAACTGTGAATTGTGAAATGAAGACTGTGAACTGTGAACTGTGAACTGTGAACTGTGAACTGTGAACTGTGAACTGTGAACTGTGAACTGTGAACTGTGAACTATGATCTGTGAACAGTGAACTGTGGACTGTGAACTGTGAACTGTGAAGTGTGAACTGTGAACTGTGAACTGTCAACTGTGAACTGTGAACTGTCAACTGTGAACTGAGAACTGTAAACTGAGAACTGAGAACTGTAAACTGTGAACAGTGAACTGTGAACTGTGAACTGTGAACTGTGAACTGTGATCTGTGAACTGTGAACTGCGGACTGTGCACTGTGAACTGTGAACTGTGAAAACTGAATTGTGAAATAAATTCTGTGAACTGTGATCTGTGAACTGTGATCTGTGAACTGTGAACTGTGAAGTGTGATCTGTAAACTGTGAACTGCGAACTGTGAATTGTGAAATGAAGACTGTGAACTGTGAACTGTGCCCTGTGACGACTGAAGTGTGAAATGAAGACTGTGAACTGTGATCTGTGAACTGTGAACTGTGAACTGTGAACTGTGAACTGTGAACTGTGATCTGTGAACTGTGAAGAGTGGGCTGTGAACTGTGACCTGTGAACTGCGAACTGTGAAGTATGAAATGAAGACAGTGAACTGTGAAATGTGAACTGTGACCTGCGAACTGGGAACTGTAAACTGTGAACTGTGAACTGTGATCTGTGAACTGTGAACTGCGAACTGTGAAGTATGAAATGAAGACAGTGAACTGTGAAATGTGAACTGTGACCTGCGAACTGGGAACTGTGAACTGTGAACTGTGAACTGAGAACTGTGAACTGTGAACTGTGAACTGTGATCTGTGAACTGTGAACTGTCAAGTGTGAACTGTGAAGTGTGAACTGTGAACTGTGAACTGTGAACTGTGAACTGTGAATTGTGAACTGTGAACTGTGAACTGTGATCTGTGAACTGTGAACTGTGAACTGTGAACTGTGAACTGTGAACTGTGAACTGTGAACTGTGAACTGTGAACTGTGAACTATGATCAGTGAACAGTGAACTGCGGACTGTGAACTGTGAACTGTGAACTGTGAAATCTGAATTGTGAAATAAAGTCTGTGAACAGTGATCTGTGAACTGTGAAGTGTGATCTGTGAACTGTGAACTGCGAACTGTGAATTGTGAAATGAAGACTGTGAACTGTGAACTGTGCCCTGTGAAGACTGAAGTGTGAAATGAAGACTGTGAACTGTGATCTGTGAACTGTGACTGTGAACTGAGAACTGTGAACTGTGAACTGTGAACTGTGATCTGTGAACTGTGAACTGTGATCTGTGAACTGTGAACTGTGAACTGTGATCTGTGAACTGTGAACTGCTAACTGTGAAGTGTGAAATGAAGACTGTGAACTGTGAACTGTGAACTGTGAACTGTGAACTGTGATCTGTGAACTGTGAACTGCGGACTGTGAACTGTGAACTGTGAACTGTGAAAACTGAATTGTGAAATAAAGTCTGTGAACTGTGATCTGTGAACGGTGAACTGTGATCTGTGAACTGTGAACTGTGAACTGTGATCTGTGAACTGTGAACTGCTAACTGTGAAGTGTGAAATGAAGACTGTGAACTGTGATCTGTGAACTGAGAACTGTGAGCTGTGAATAGTGAACTGTGGACTGTGAACTGTGAACTGTGATTTGTGAACAGTGAACTGTGGACTGTGAACTGTGAAGTGTGTACTGTGAACTGTCAACTGTCAACTGTGAACTGTAATCTGTGAACTGTGATCTGTGAACTGTGAACTGCTAACTGTGAAGTGTGAAATCAAGACTGTGAACTGTGATCTGTGAACTGTGATCTGTGAACTGTGAACTGTGAACTGTGATCTGTGAACTGTGAACTGCTAACTGTGAAGTGTGAAATGAAGACTGTGAACTGTGATCTGTGAACTGAGAACTGTGAGCTGTGAATAGTGAACTGTGGACTGTGAACTGTGAACTGTGATTTGTGAACAGTGAACTGTGGACTGTGAACTGTGAAGTGTGTACTGTGAACTGTCAACTGTCAACTGTGAACTGTAATCTGTGAACTGTGATCTGTGAACTGAGAACTGTGAACTGTGAACTGAGAACTGTGAACTGTGAACTGTGAACTGTGATCTGTGAACTGTGAACTGTGAACTGTGATCTGTGAACTGTGAACTGCTAACTGTGAAGTGTGAAATGAAGACTGTGAACTGTGATCTGTGAACTGAGAACTGTGAGCTGTGAATAGTGAACTGTGGACTGTGAACTGTGAACTGTGATTTGTGAACAGTGAACTGTGGACTGTGAACTGTGAAGTGTGTACTGTGAACTGTCAACTGTCAACTGTGAACTGTAATCTGTGAACTGTGATCTGTGAACTGTGAACTGCGAACTGTGAAGTGTGAAATGAGGACTGTGATCTGTGAACTGTGAACTGCTAACTGTGAAGTGTGAAATGAAGACTGTGAACTGTGATCTGTGAACTGTGACTGTGAACTGAGAACTGTGAACTGTGAACTGTGAACTGTGATCTGTGATCTGTGAACTGTGAACTGTGATCTGTGAACTGTGAACTGCTAACTGTGAAGTGTGAAATGAAGACTGTGAACTGTGATCTGTGAACTGTGATCTGTGAACTGTGAACTGTGAACTGTGATCTGTGAACTGTGAACTGCTAACTGTGAAGTGTGAAATGAAGACTGTGAACTGTGATCTGTGAACTGAGAACTGTGAGCTGTGAATAGTGAACTGTGGACTGTAAACTGTGAACTGTGATTTGTGAACAGTGAACTGTGGACTGTGAACTGTGAAGTGTGTACTGTGAACTGTCAACTGTCAACTGTGAACTGTAATCTGTGAACTGTGATCTGTGAACTGTGAACTGCTAACTGTAAAGTGTGAAATGAAGACTGTGAACTGTGATCTGTGAACTGTGATCTGTGAACTGTGAACTGTGAACTGTGATCTGTGAACTCTGAACTGCTAACTGTGAAGTGTGAAATGAAGACTGTGAACTGTGATCTGTGAACTGAGAACTGTGAGCTGTGAATAGTGAACTGTGGACTGTGAACTGTGAACTGTGATTTGTGAACAGTGAACTGTGGACTGTGAACTGTGAAGTGTAATCTGTGCACTGTGAAGTGTGAAGTGTGAAATGAAGACTGTGAACTGTGAACTGTGATCTGTGAACAGTGAACTGTGAACTGTGACCTGTGAATTGTGATCAGTGAAATGTGGACTGTGAACTGTGAACTGTGAACTGTGAACTGTGATCTGTGAACTGTGAACTGCGAACTGTGAAGTGTGAAATGAAGACTGTGAACTGTGATCTGTGGACTGTGAACTGTGAACTGTGAATAGTGAACTGTGAACTGCTAACTGTGAAGTGTGAAATGAAGACTGTGAACTGTGATCTGTGAACTGAGAACTGTGAGCTGTGAATAGTGAACTGTGGACTGTGAACTGTGAACTGTGATTTGTGAACAGTGAACTGTGGACTGTGAACTGTCAACTGTCAACTGTGAACTGTAATCTGTGAACTGTGATCTGTGAACTGTGAACTGCGAACTGTGAAGTGTGAAATGAGGACTGTGAACTGTGAACTGGTAACTGAGAACTGTGAACTGTGAATAGTGAACTGTGGACTGTGAACTGTGAATAGTGAACTGTGGACTGTGAACTGTCAACTGTGAACTGCGAACTCTGAACTGTGAAATGTGAACTGTGACCTGCGAACTGGGAACTGTAAACTGTGAACTGTGAACTGTGATCTGTGAACTGTGAACTGCGAACTGTGAAGTATGAAATGAAGACAGTGAACTGTGAAATGTGAACTGTGACCTGCGAACTGGGAACTGTGAACTGTGAACTGTGAACTGTGAACTGAGAACTGTGAACTGTGAACTGTGAACTGTGATCTGTGAACTGTGAACTGTCAAGTGTGAACTGTCAAGTGTGAACTGTGAACTGTGAACTGTGAACTGTGAACTGTGAATTGTGAACTGTGAACTGTGAACTGTGATCTGTGAACTGTGAACTGTGAACTGTGAACTGTGAACTGTGAACTGTGAACTGTGAACTGGTAACTGTGAACTATGATCTGTGAACAGTGAACTGCGGACTGTGAACTGTGAACTGTGAACTGTGAAAACTGAATTGTGAAATAAAGTCTGTGAACTGTTAGCTGTGAACTATGATCTGTGAACTGTGAACTGTGAAGTGTGATCTGTAAACTGTGAACTGCGAACTGTGAATTGTGAAATGAAGACTGTGAACTGTGAACTGTGCCCTGTGACGACTGAAGTGTGAAATGAAGACTGTGAACTGTGATCTGTGAACTGTGAACTGTGAACTGTGAACTGTGATCTGTGAACTGTGAAGAGTGGGCTGTGAACTGTGACCTGTGAACTGTGAACTGCGAACTGTGAAGTATGAAATGAAGACAGTGAACTGTGAAATGTGAACTGTGACCTGCGAACTGGGAACTGTAAACTGTGAACTGTGAACTGTGATCTGTGAACTGTGAACTGCGAACTGTGAAGTATGAAATGAAGACAGTGAACTGTGAAATGTGAACTGTGACCTGCGAACTGGGAACTGTGAGCTGTGAACTGTGAACTGTGAACTGTGAACTGTGAACTGTGAACTGTGATCTATGAACTGTGAAGTGTGAAATAAAGTCTGTGAACTGTGATCTGTGGACTGTGAAATGTGAACTGTGAAGTGCGAACTGTGATTTGTGAACAGTGAACTGTGGACTGTGAACTGTACACTGTGAAGTGTGAAGTGTGAAATGAAGACTGTGATCTGTGAACTGTGATCTGTGAACAGTGAACTGTGGACTGTGAACTGTGAACTGCGAACTGTGAAGTATGAAATGAAGACAGTGAACTGTGAAATATGAAATGAAGACAGTGAACTGTGAAATGTGAACTGTGACCTGCGAACTGGGAACTGTGAACTGTGAACTGTGAACTGTGATCTGTGAACAGTGAAGTGTGTACTGTGAACTGTCAACTGTCAACTGTCAACTGTAATCTGTGAACTGTGATCTGTGAACTGTGAACTGCGAACTGTGAAGTGTGAAATGAGGACTGTGATCTGTGAACTGTGAACTGCTAACTGTGAAGTGTGAAATGAAGACTGTGAACTGTGATCTGTGAACTGTGACTGTGAACTGAGAACTGTGAACTGTGAACTGTGAACTGTGATCTGTGATCTGTGAACTGTGAACTGTGATCTGTGAACTGTGAACTGCTAACTGTGAAGTGTGAAATGAAGACTGTGAACTGTGATCTGTGAACTGTGATCTGTGAACTGTGAACTGTGAACTGTGATCTGTGAACTGTGAACTGCTAACTGTGAAGTGTGAAATGAAGACTGTGAACTGTGATCTGTGAACTGAGAACTGTGAGCTGTGAATAGTGAACTGTGGACTGTAAACTGTGAACTGTGATTTGTGAACAGTGAACTGTGGACTGTGAACTGTGAAGTGTGTACTGTGAACTGTCAACTGTCAACTGTGAACTGTAATCTGTGAACTGTGATCTGTGAACTGTGAACTGCTAACTGTAAAGTGTGAAATGAAGACTGTGAACTGTGATCTGTGAACTGTGATCTGTGAACTGTGAACTGTGAACTGTGATCTGTGAACTCTGAACTGCTAACTGTGAAGTGTGAAATGAAGACTGTGAACTGTGATCTGTGAACTGAGAACTGTGAGCTGTGAATAGTGAACTGTGGACTGTGAACTGTGAACTGTGATTTGTGAACAGTGAACTGTGGACTGTGAACTGTGAAGTGTAATCTGTGCACTGTGAAGTGTGAAGTGTGAAATGAAGACTGTGAACTGTGAACTGTGATCTGTGAACAGTGAACTGTGAACTGTGACCTGTGAATTGTGATCAGTGAAATGTGGACTGTGAACTGTGAACTGTGAAGTGTGAACTGTGAACTGTGAACTGTCAACTGTCAACTGTGAACTGAGAACTGTAAACTGAGAACTGCAAACTGTGAACAGTGAACTGTGAACTGTGAACTGTGAACTGTGAACTGTGAACTGTGAACTGTGAACTGTGAACTGTGATCTGTGAACTGTGAACTGCGAACTGTGAAGTGTGAAATGAAGACTGTGAACTGTGATCTGTGGACTGTGAACTGTGAACTGTGAATAGTGAACTGTGAACTGCTAACTGTGAAGTGTGAAATGAAGACTGTGAACTGTGATCTGTGAACTGAGAACTGTGAGCTGTGAATAGTGAACTGTGGACTGTGAACTGTGAACTGTGATTTGTGAACAGTGAACTGTGGACTGTGAACTGTCAACTGTCAACTGTGAACTGTAATCTGTGAACTGTGATCTGTGAACTGTGAACTGCGAACTGTGAAGTGTGAAATGAGGACTGTGAACTGTGAACTGGTAACTGAGAACTGTGAACTGTGAATAGTGAACTGTGGACTGTGAACTGAGAATAGTGATCTGTGGACTGTGAACTGTCAACTGTGAACTGCGAACTCTGAAATGTGAAATGAATACTGTGAACGGGGAACTGTGAACTGTGAACTGAGAACTGTAAACTGTGAACTGTGAACTGTGAAATGAAGACTGTAAACTGTGATCTGTGAACTGAGAACTGTGAACTGTGAACTGTGGACTGTGAACTGTGAACTGTGAACTGTGATCTGTGAACTGTGAAGTGTGAACTGTGAACTGTGAACTGTGAAGTATGAAATGAAGACAGTGAACTGTGAAATGTGAACTGTGACCTGCGAACTGGGAACTGTGAACTGTGAACTGTGAACTGTGAACAGTGAACTGTGAACTGTGAACTGTGAACTGTGAAGTGTGAAATAAAGTCTGTGAACTGTGATCTGTGGACTGTGAACTGTGAACTGTGAAGTGCGAACTGTGATTTGTGAACAGTGAACTGTGGACTGTGAACTGTGCACTGTGAAGTGTGAAGTGTGAAATGAAGACTGTGATCTATGAACTGTGATCTGTGAACAGTGAACTGTGGACTGTGAACTGTGAACTGCGAACTGTGAAGTATGAAATGAAGACAGTGAACTGTGAAGTATGAAATGAAGACAGTGAACTGTGAAATGTGAACTGTGACCTGCGAACTGGGAACTGTGAACTGTGAACTCTGAAGTGTGATCTGTGAACTGTGAACTGTGAACTGTGAACTGTGAACTGTGAACTGTGATCTGTGAACTGTGATCTGTGAACTGTGATCTGTGAACTGTGAACTGCGAACTGTGAATTGTGAAATGAAGACTGTGAACTGTGAACTGTGAACTGTGAACTGTGAACTGTGAACTGTGAACTGTGAACTGTGAACTGTGAACTGTGAACTATGATCTGTGAACAGTGAACTGTGGACTGTGAACTGTGAACTGTGAAGTGTGAACTGTGAACTGTGAACTGTCAACTGTGAACTGTGAACTGTCAACTGTGAACTGAGAACTGTAAACTGAGAACTGAGAACTGTAAACTGTGAACAGTGAACTGTGAACTGTGAACTGTGAACTGTGAACTGTGATCTGTGAACTGTGAACTGCGGACTGTGCACTGTGAACTGTGAACTGTGAAAACTGAATTGTGAAATAAATTCTGTGAACTGTGATCTGTGAACTGTGATCTGTGAACTGTGAACTGTGAAGTGTGATCTGTAAACTGTGAACTGCGAACTGTGAATTGTGAAATGAAGACTGTGAACTGTGAACTGTGCCCTGTGACGACTGAAGTGTGAAATGAAGACTGTGAACTGTGATCTGTGAACTGTGAACTGTGAACTGTGAACTGTGAACTGTGAACTGTGATCTGTGAACTGTGAAGAGTGGGCTGTGAACTGTGACCTGTGAACTGCGAACTGTGAAGTATGAAATGAAGACAGTGAACTGTGAAATGTGAACTGTGACCTGCGAACTGGGAACTGTAAACTGTGAACTGTGAACTGTGATCTGTGAACTGTGAACTGCGAACTGTGAAGTATGAAATGAAGACAGTGAACTGTGAAATGTGAACTGTGACCTGCGAACTGGGAACTGTGAACTGTGAACTGTGAACTGAGAACTGTGAACTGTGAACTGTGAACTGTGATCTGTGAACTGTGAACTGTCAAGTGTGAACTGTGAAGTGTGAACTGTGAACTGTGAACTGTGAACTGTGAACTGTGAATTGTGAACTGTGAACTGTGAACTGTGATCTGTGAACTGTGAACTGTGAACTGTGAACTGTGAACTGTGAACTGTGAACTGTGAACTGTGAACTGTGAACTGTGAACTATGATCAGTGAACAGTGAACTGCGGACTGTGAACTGTGAACTGTGAACTGTGAAATCTGAATTGTGAAATAAAGTCTGTGAACAGTGATCTGTGAACTGTGAAGTGTGATCTGTGAACTGTGAACTGCGAACTGTGAATTGTGAAATGAAGACTGTGAACTGTGAACTGTGCCCTGTGAAGACTGAAGTGTGAAATGAAGACTGTGAACTGTGATCTGTGAACTGTGACTGTGAACTGAGAACTGTGAACTGTGAACTGTGAACTGTGATCTGTGAACTGTGAACTGTGATCTGTGAACTGTGAACTGTGAACTGTGATCTGTGAACTGTGAACTGCTAACTGTGAAGTGTGAAATGAAGACTGTGAACTGTGAACTGTGAACTGTGAACTGTGAACTGTGATCTGTGAACTGTGAACTGCGGACTGTGAACTGTGAACTGTGAACTGTGAAAACTGAATTGTGAAATAAAGTCTGTGAACTGTGATCTGTGAACGGTGAACTGTGATCTGTGAACTGTGAACTGTGAACTGTGATCTGTGAACTGTGAACTGCTAACTGTGAAGTGTGAAATGAAGACTGTGAACTGTGATCTGTGAACTGAGAACTGTGAGCTGTGAATAGTGAACTGTGGACTGTGAACTGTGAACTGTGATTTGTGAACAGTGAACTGTGGACTGTGAACTGTGAAGTGTGTACTGTGAACTGTCAACTGTCAACTGTGAACTGTAATCTGTGAACTGTGATCTGTGAACTGTGAACTGCTAACTGTGAAGTGTGAAATCAAGACTGTGAACTGTGATCTGTGAACTGTGATCTGTGAACTGTGAACTGTGAACTGTGATCTGTGAACTGTGAACTGCTAACTGTGAAGTGTGAAATGAAGACTGTGAACTGTGATCTGTGAACTGAGAACTGTGAGCTGTGAATAGTGAACTGTGGACTGTGAACTGTGAACTGTGATTTGTGAACAGTGAACTGTGGACTGTGAACTGTGAAGTGTGTACTGTGAACTGTCAACTGTCAACTGTGAACTGTAATCTGTGAACTGTGATCTGTGAACTGAGAACTGTGAACTGTGAACTGAGAACTGTGAACTGTGAACTGTGAACTGTGATCTGTGAACTGTGAACTGTGAACTGTGATCTGTGAACTGTGAACTGCTAACTGTGAAGTGTGAAATGAAGACTGTGAACTGTGATCTGTGAACTGAGAACTGTGAGCTGTGAATAGTGAACTGTGGACTGTGAACTGTGAACTGTGATTTGTGAACAGTGAACTGTGGACTGTGAACTGTGAAGTGTGTACTGTGAACTGTCAACTGTCAACTGTGAACTGTAATCTGTGAACTGTGATCTGTGAACTGTGAACTGCGAACTGTGAAGTGTGAAATGAGGACTGTGATCTGTGAACTGTGAACTGCTAACTGTGAAGTGTGAAATGAAGACTGTGAACTGTGATCTGTGAACTGTGACTGTGAACTGAGAACTGTGAACTGTGAACTGTGAACTGTGATCTGTGATCTGTGAACTGTGAACTGTGATCTGTGAACTGTGAACTGCTAACTGTGAAGTGTGAAATGAAGACTGTGAACTGTGATCTGTGAACTGTGATCTGTGAACTGTGAACTGTGAACTGTGATCTGTGAACTGTGAACTGCTAACTGTGAAGTGTGAAATGAAGACTGTGAACTGTGATCTGTGAACTGAGAACTGTGAGCTGTGAATAGTGAACTGTGGACTGTAAACTGTGAACTGTGATTTGTGAACAGTGAACTGTGGACTGTGAACTGTGAAGTGTGTACTGTGAACTGTCAACTGTCAACTGTGAACTGTAATCTGTGAACTGTGATCTGTGAACTGTGAACTGCTAACTGTAAAGTGTGAAATGAAGACTGTGAACTGTGATCTGTGAACTGTGATCTGTGAACTGTGAACTGTGAACTGTGATCTGTGAACTCTGAACTGCTAACTGTGAAGTGTGAAATGAAGACTGTGAACTGTGATCTGTGAACTGAGAACTGTGAGCTGTGAATAGTGAACTGTGGACTGTGAACTGTGAACTGTGATTTGTGAACAGTGAACTGTGGACTGTGAACTGTGAAGTGTAATCTGTGCACTGTGAAGTGTGAAGTGTGAAATGAAGACTGTGAACTGTGAACTGTGATCTGTGAACAGTGAACTGTGAACTGTGACCTGTGAATTGTGATCAGTGAAATGTGGACTGTGAACTGTGAACTGTGAACTGTGAACTGTGATCTGTGAACTGTGAACTGCGAACTGTGAAGTGTGAAATGAAGACTGTGAACTGTGATCTGTGGACTGTGAACTGTGAACTGTGAATAGTGAACTGTGAACTGCTAACTGTGAAGTGTGAAATGAAGACTGTGAACTGTGATCTGTGAACTGAGAACTGTGAGCTGTGAATAGTGAACTGTGGACTGTGAACTGTGAACTGTGATTTGTGAACAGTGAACTGTGGACTGTGAACTGTCAACTGTCAACTGTGAACTGTAATCTGTGAACTGTGATCTGTGAACTGTGAACTGCGAACTGTGAAGTGTGAAATGAGGACTGTGAACTGTGAACTGGTAACTGAGAACTGTGAACTGTGAATAGTGAACTGTGGACTGTGAACTGTGAATAGTGAACTGTGGACTGTGAACTGTCAACTGTGAACTGCGAACTCTGAACTGTGAAATGTGAACTGTGACCTGCGAACTGGGAACTGTAAACTGTGAACTGTGAACTGTGATCTGTGAACTGTGAACTGCGAACTGTGAAGTATGAAATGAAGACAGTGAACTGTGAAATGTGAACTGTGACCTGCGAACTGGGAACTGTGAACTGTGAACTGTGAACTGTGAACTGAGAACTGTGAACTGTGAACTGTGAACTGTGATCTGTGAACTGTGAACTGTCAAGTGTGAACTGTCAAGTGTGAACTGTGAACTGTGAACTGTGAACTGTGAACTGTGAATTGTGAACTGTGAACTGTGAACTGTGATCTGTGAACTGTGAACTGTGAACTGTGAACTGTGAACTGTGAACTGTGAACTGTGAACTGGTAACTGTGAACTATGATCTGTGAACAGTGAACTGCGGACTGTGAACTGTGAACTGTGAACTGTGAAAACTGAATTGTGAAATAAAGTCTGTGAACTGTTAGCTGTGAACTATGATCTGTGAACTGTGAACTGTGAAGTGTGATCTGTAAACTGTGAACTGCGAACTGTGAATTGTGAAATGAAGACTGTGAACTGTGAACTGTGCCCTGTGACGACTGAAGTGTGAAATGAAGACTGTGAACTGTGATCTGTGAACTGTGAACTGTGAACTGTGAACTGTGATCTGTGAACTGTGAAGAGTGGGCTGTGAACTGTGACCTGTGAACTGTGAACTGCGAACTGTGAAGTATGAAATGAAGACAGTGAACTGTGAAATGTGAACTGTGACCTGCGAACTGGGAACTGTAAACTGTGAACTGTGAACTGTGATCTGTGAACTGTGAACTGCGAACTGTGAAGTATGAAATGAAGACAGTGAACTGTGAAATGTGAACTGTGACCTGCGAACTGGGAACTGTGAGCTGTGAACTGTGAACTGTGAACTGTGAACTGTGAACTGTGAACTGTGATCTATGAACTGTGAAGTGTGAAATAAAGTCTGTGAACTGTGATCTGTGGACTGTGAAATGTGAACTGTGAAGTGCGAACTGTGATTTGTGAACAGTGAACTGTGGACTGTGAACTGTACACTGTGAAGTGTGAAGTGTGAAATGAAGACTGTGATCTGTGAACTGTGATCTGTGAACAGTGAACTGTGGACTGTGAACTGTGAACTGCGAACTGTGAAGTATGAAATGAAGACAGTGAACTGTGAAATATGAAATGAAGACAGTGAACTGTGAAATGTGAACTGTGACCTGCGAACTGGGAACTGTGAACTGTGAACTGTGAACTGTGATCTGTGAACAGTGAAGTGTGAACTGTGAACTGTGAACTGTGAACTGTGAACTGTGAACTGTGAACTGTGAACTGTGAACTGTGAACTGTGAACTGGAACTGTGAACTGTGAACTGTGAACTGTGAACTGTGAACTGTGAACTGTGAACTGTGAACTGTGAACTGGTAACTGTGAACTATGATCTGTGAACAGTGAACTGCGGACTGTGAACTGTGAACTGTGAACTGTGAAAACTGAATTGTGAAATAAAGTCTGTGAACTGTTAGCTGTGAACTATGATCTGTGAACTGTGAACTGTGAAGTGTGATCTGTAAACTGTGAACTGCGAACTGTGAATTGTGAAATGAAGACTGTGAACTGTGAACTGTGCCCTGTGACGACTGAAGTGTGAAATGAAGATTGTGAACTGTGATCTGTGAACTGTGAACTGTGAACTGTGAACTGTGATCTGTGAACTGTGAAGAGTGGGCTGTGAACTGTGACCTGTGAACTGTGAACTGCGAACTGTGAAGTATGAAATGAAGACAGTGAACTGTGAAATGTGAACTGTGACCTGCGAACTGGGAACTGTAAACTGTGAACTGTGAACTGTGATCTGTGAACTGTGAACTGCGAACTGTGAAGTATGAAATGAAGACAGTGAACTGTGAAATGTGAACTGTGACCTGCGAACTGGGAACTGTGAGCTGTGAACTGTGAACTGTGAACTGTGAACTGTGAACTGTGAACTGTGAACTGTGATCTATGAACTGTGAACTGTCAAGTGTGAACTGTGAAGTGTGAACTGTGAACTGTGAACTGTGAACTGTGAACTGTGAACTGTGAACTGTGAACTGTGAACTGTGATCTGTGAACTGTGAACTGTGAACTGTGAACTGTGAACTGTGAACTGTGAACTGTGAACTGTGAACTATGATCAGTGAACAGTGAACTGCGGACTGTGAACTGTGAACTGTGAACTGTGAAAACTGAATTGTGAAATAAAGTCTGTGAACAGTGATCTGTGAACTGTGAACTGTGAAGTGTGATCTGTGAACTGTGAACTGCGAACTGTGAATTGTGAAATGAAGACTGTGAACTGTGAACTGTGCCCTGTGAAGACTGAAGTGTGAAATGAAGACTGTGAACTGTGATCTGTGAACTGTGACTGTGAACTGAGAACTGTGAACTGTGAACTGTGAACTGTGATCTGTGAACTGTGAACTGTGATCTGTGAACTGTGAACTGTGAACTGTGATCTGTGAACTGTGAACTGCTAACTGTGAAGTGTGAAATGAAGACTGTGAACTGTGAACTGTGAACTGTGAACTGTGAACTGTGATCTGTGAACTGTGAACTGCGGACTGTGAACTGTGAACTGTGAACTGTGAAAACTGAATTGTGAAATAAAGTCTGTGAACTGTGATCTGTGAACTGTGAACTGTGATCTGTGAACTGTGAACTGTGAACTGTGATCTGTGAACTGTGAACTGCTAACTGTGAAGTGTGAAATGAAGACTGTGAACTGTGATCTGTGAACTGAGAACTGTGAGCTGTGAATAGTGAACTGTGGACTGTGAACTGTGAACTGTGATTTGTGAACAGTGAACTGTGGACTGTGAACTGTGAAGTGTGTACTGTGAACTGTCAACTGTCAACTGTGAACTGTAATCTGTGAACTGTGATCTGTGAACTGTGAACTGCTAACTGTGAAGTGTGAAATCAAGACTGTGAACTGTGATCTGTGAACTGTGATCTGTGAACTGTGAACTGTGAACTGTGATCTGTGAACTGTGAACTGCTAACTGTGAAGTGTGAAATGAAGACTGTGAACTGTGATCTGTGAACTGAGAACTGTGAGCTGTGAATAGTGAACTGTGGACTGTGAACTGTGAACTGTGATTTGTGAACAGTGAACTGTGGACTGTGAACTGTGAAGTGTGTACTGTGAACTGTCAACTGTCAACTGTGAACTGTAATCTGTGAACTGTGATCTGTGAACTGAGAACTGTGAACTGTGAACTGAGAACTGTGAACTGTGAACTGTGAACTGTGATCTGTGAACTGTGAACTGTGAACTGTGATCTGTGAACTGTGAACTGCTAACTGTGAAGTGTGAAATGAAGACTGTGAACTGTGATCTGTGAACTGAGAACTGTGAGCTGTGAATAGTGAACTGTGGACTGTGAACTGTGAACTGTGATTTGTGAACAGTGAACTGTGGACTGTGAACTGTGAAGTGTGTACTGTGAACTGTCAACTGTCAACTGTGAACTGTAATCTGTGAACTGTGATCTGTGAACTGTGAACTGCGAACTGTGAAGTGTGAAATGAGGACTGTGATCTGTGAACTGTGAACTGCTAACTGTGAAGTGTGAAATGAAGACTGTGAACTGTGATCTGTGAACTGTGACTGTGAACTGAGAACTGTGAACTGTGAACTGTGAACTGTGATCTGTGATCTGTGAACTGTGAACTGTGATCTGTGAACTGTGAACTGCTAACTGTGAAGTGTGAAATGAAGACTGTGAACTGTGATCTGTGAACTGTGATCTGTGAACTGTGAACTGTGAACTGTGATCTGTGAACTGTGAACTGCTAACTGTGAAGTGTGAAATGAAGACTGTGAACTGTGATCTGTGAACTGAGAACTGTGAGCTGTGAATAGTGAACTGTGGACTGTAAACTGTGAACTGTGATTTGTGAACAGTGAACTGTGGACTGTGAACTGTGAAGTGTGTACTGTGAACTGTCAACTGTCAACTGTGAACTGTAATCTGTGAACTGTGATCTGTGAACTGTGAACTGCTAACTGTAAAGTGTGAAATGAAGACTGTGAACTGTGATCTGTGAACTGTGATCTGTGAACTGTGAACTGTGAACTGTGATCTGTGAACTCTGAACTGCTAACTGTGAAGTGTGAAATGAAGACTGTGAACTGTGATCTGTGAACTGAGAACTGTGAGCTGTGAATAGTGAACTGTGGACTGTGAACTGTGAACTGTGATTTGTGAACAGTGAACTGTGGACTGTGAACTGTGAAGTGTAATCTGTGCACTGTGAAGTGTGAAGTGTGAAATGAAGACTGTGAACTGTGAACTGTGATCTGTGAACAGTGAACTGTGAACTGTGACCTGTGAATTGTGATCAGTGAAATGTGGACTGTGAACTGTGAACTGTGAACTGTGAACTGTGATCTGTGAACTGTGAACTGCGAACTGTGAAGTGTGAAATGAAGACTGTGAACTGTGATCTGTGGACTGTGAACTGTGAACTGTGAATAGTGAACTGTGAACTGCTAACTGTGAAGTGTGAAATGAAGACTGTGAACTGTGATCTGTGAACTGAGAACTGTGAGCTGTGAATAGTGAACTGTGGACTGTGAACTGTGAACTGTGATTTGTGAACAGTGAACTGTGGACTGTGAACTGTCAACTGTCAACTGTGAACTGTAATCTGTGAACTGTGATCTGTGAACTGTGAACTGCGAACTGTGAAGTGTGAAATGAGGACTGTGAACTGTGAACTGGTAACTGAGAACTGTGAACTGTGAATAGTGAACTGTGGACTGTGAACTGTGAATAGTGAACTGTGGACTGTGAACTGTCAACTGTGAACTGCGAACTCTGAACTGTGAAATGTGAACTGTGACCTGCGAACTGGGAACTGTAAACTGTGAACTGTGAACTGTGATCTGTGAACTGTGAACTGCGAACTGTGAAGTATGAAATGAAGACAGTGAACTGTGAAATGTGAACTGTGACCTGCGAACTGGGAACTGTGAACTGTGAACTGTGAACTGTGAACTGAGAACTGTGAACTGTGAACTGTGAACTGTGATCTGTGAACTGTGAACTGTCAAGTGTGAACTGTCAAGTGTGAACTGTGAACTGTGAACTGTGAACTGTGAACTGTGAATTGTGAACTGTGAACTGTGAACTGTGATCTGTGAACTGTGAACTGTGAACTGTGAACTGTGAACTGTGAACTGTGAACTGTGAACTGGTAACTGTGAACTATGATCTGTGAACAGTGAACTGCGGACTGTGAACTGTGAACTGTGAACTGTGAAAACTGAATTGTGAAATAAAGTCTGTGAACTGTTAGCTGTGAACTATGATCTGTGAACTGTGAACTGTGAAGTGTGATCTGTAAACTGTGAACTGCGAACTGTGAATTGTGAAATGAAGACTGTGAACTGTGAACTGTGCCCTGTGACGACTGAAGTGTGAAATGAAGACTGTGAACTGTGATCTGTGAACTGTGAACTGTGAACTGTGAACTGTGATCTGTGAACTGTGAAGAGTGGGCTGTGAACTGTGACCTGTGAACTGTGAACTGCGAACTGTGAAGTATGAAATGAAGACAGTGAACTGTGAAATGTGAACTGTGACCTGCGAACTGGGAACTGTAAACTGTGAACTGTGAACTGTGATCTGTGAACTGTGAACTGCGAACTGTGAAGTATGAAATGAAGACAGTGAACTGTGAAATGTGAACTGTGACCTGCGAACTGGGAACTGTGAGCTGTGAACTGTGAACTGTGAACTGTGAACTGTGAACTGTGAACTGTGATCTATGAACTGTGAAGTGTGAAATAAAGTCTGTGAACTGTGATCTGTGGACTGTGAAATGTGAACTGTGAAGTGCGAACTGTGATTTGTGAACAGTGAACTGTGGACTGTGAACTGTACACTGTGAAGTGTGAAGTGTGAAATGAAGACTGTGATCTGTGAACTGTGATCTGTGAACAGTGAACTGTGGACTGTGAACTGTGAACTGCGAACTGTGAAGTATGAAATGAAGACAGTGAACTGTGAAATATGAAATGAAGACAGTGAACTGTGAAATGTGAACTGTGACCTGCGAACTGGGAACTGTGAACTGTGAACTGTGAACTGTGATCTGTGAACAGTGAAGTGTGAACTGTGAACTGTGAACTGTGAACTGTGAACTGTGAACTGTGAACTGTGAACTGTGAACTGTGAACTGTGAACTGGAACTGTGAACTGTGAACTGTGAACTGTGAACTGTGAACTGTGAACTGTGAACTGTGAACTGTGAACTGGTAACTGTGAACTATGATCTGTGAACAGTGAACTGCGGACTGTGAACTGTGAACTGTGAACTGTGAAAACTGAATTGTGAAATAAAGTCTGTGAACTGTTAGCTGTGAACTATGATCTGTGAACTGTGAACTGTGAAGTGTGATCTGTAAACTGTGAACTGCGAACTGTGAATTGTGAAATGAAGACTGTGAACTGTGAACTGTGCCCTGTGACGACTGAAGTGTGAAATGAAGATTGTGAACTGTGATCTGTGAACTGTGAACTGTGAACTGTGAACTGTGATCTGTGAACTGTGAAGAGTGGGCTGTGAACTGTGACCTGTGAACTGTGAACTGCGAACTGTGAAGTATGAAATGAAGACAGTGAACTGTGAAATGTGAACTGTGACCTGCGAACTGGGAACTGTAAACTGTGAACTGTGAACTGTGATCTGTGAACTGTGAACTGCGAACTGTGAAGTATGAAATGAAGACAGTGAACTGTGAAATGTGAACTGTGACCTGCGAACTGGGAACTGTGAGCTGTGAACTGTGAACTGTGAACTGTGAACTGTGAACTGTGAACTGTGAACTGTGATCTATGAACTGTGAACTGTCAAGTGTGAACTGTGAAGTGTGAACTGTGAACTGTGAACTGTGAACTGTGAACTGTGAACTGTGAACTGTGAACTGTGAACTGTGATCTGTGAACTGTGAACTGTGAACTGTGAACTGTGAACTGTGAACTGTGAACTGTGAACTGTGAACTATGATCAGTGAACAGTGAACTGCGGACTGTGAACTGTGAACTGTGAACTGTGAAAACTGAATTGTGAAATAAAGTCTGTGAACAGTGATCTGTGAACTGTGAACTGTGAAGTGTGATCTGTGAACTGTGAACTGCGAACTGTGAATTGTGAAATGAAGACTGTGAACTGTGAACTGTGCCCTGTGAAGACTGAAGTGTGAAATGAAGACTGTGAACTGTGATCTGTGAACTGTGACTGTGAACTGAGAACTGTGAACTGTGAACTGTGAACTGTGAACTGTGAACTGTGATCTGTGAACTGTGAACTGCTAACTGTGAAGTGTGAAATGAAGACTGTGAACTGTGATCTGTGAACTGTGATCTGTGAACTGTGATCTGTGAACTGTGAACTGTGAACTGTGATCTGTGATCTGTGAACTGTGAACTGTGAACTGCTAACTGTGAAGTGTGAAATGAAGACTGTGAACTGTGATCTGTGAACTGAGAACTGTGAGCTGTGAATAGTGAACTGTGGACTGTGAACTGTGAACTGTGACCTGTGAACTGTGAACTGTGACCTGTGAACTGTGAACTGTGAACTGTGAACTACGAACTGTGAAGTATGAAATGAAGACAGTGAACTGTGAAGTATGAAATGAAGATAGTGAACTGTGAAATGTGAACTGTGACCTGCGAACTGGGAACTGTGAACTGTGAACTCTGAACTGTGATCTGTGAACAGTGAAGTGTGAACTGTGAACTGTGAACTGTGAACTGTGAACTGGAACTGTGAACTGTGAACTGTGAACTTTGAACTGTGAACTATGATCTGTGAACAGTGAACTGCGGGCTGTGAACTGTGAACTGTGAACTGTGAAAACTGAATTGTGAAATAAAGTCTGTGAACTGTGATCTGTCAACTGTGAACTGTGAACTCTGAAGTGTGATCTGTGAACTGTGAACTGTGAACTGTGAACTGTGAACTGTGAACTGTGAACTGTGAACTGTGAACTGTGAACTATGATCTGTGAACAGTGAACTGTGGACTGTGAACTGTGAACTGTGAAGTGTGAACTGTGAACTGTGAACTGTCAACTGTGAACTGTCAACTGTCAACTGTGAACTGAGAACTGTAAACTGAGAACTGAGAACTGTAAACTGTGAACAGTGAACTGTGAACTGTGAACTGTGAACTATGAGCTGTGAACAGTGAACTGTGGACTGTGAACTGTGAACTGTGAAGTGTGAACTGTGAACTGTGAACTGTCAACTGTGAACTGAGAACTGTAAACTGAGAACTGAGAACTGTAAACTATGAACAGTGAACTGTGAACTGTGAACTGTGAACTGTGAACTGTGAACTGTGATCTGTGAACTGTGAACTGCGAACTGTGAAGTGTGAAATGAAGACTGTGAACTGTCATCTGTGGACTGTCATCTGTGGACTGTGAACTGTGAACTGTGACCTGTGAACTGTGATTTGTGAACAGTGAACTGTGGACTGTGAACTGTGGACTGTGAACAGTGAACTGTGAACTGTGAACTGTGAACTGTGAACTGTGAACTGTGAACTGTGAATTGTGAACAGTGAACTGTGGACTGTGAACTGTGAACTGTGAACTGTGAAGTGTGAACTGTCAAATGTGAACTGTCAACTGTGAACTGAGAACTGTAAACTGAGAACTGTAAACTGTGAACAGTGAACTGTGAACAGTGAACTGTGAACTGTGAACTGTGAACTGTGAAGTGTGAAATAAAGTCTGTGAACTGTGATCTGTGGACTGTGAACTGTGAACTGTGAAGTGCGAACTGTGATTTGTGAACAGTGAACTGTGGACTGTGAACTGTGCACTGTGAAGTGTGAAGTGTGAAATGAAGACTGTGATCTATGAACTGTGATCTGTGAACAGTGAACTGTGGACTGTGAACTGTGAACTGCGAACTGTGAAGTATGAAATGAAGACAGTGAACTGTGAAGTATGAAATGAAGACAGTGAACTGTGAAATGTGAACTGTGACCTGCGAACTGGGAACTGTGAACTGTGAACTCTGAAGTGTGATCTGTGAACTGTGAACTGTGAACTGTGAACTGTGAACTGTGATCTGTGAACTGTGATCTGTGAACTGTGATCTGTGAACTGTGAACTGCGAACTGTGAATTGTGAAATGAAGACTGTGAACTGTGAACTGTGAACTGTGAACTGTGAACTGTGAACTGTGAACTGTGAACTGTGAACTGTGAACTGTGAACTATGATCTGTGAACAGTGAACTGTGGACTGTGAACTGTGAACTGTGAAGTGTGAACTGTGAACTGTGAACTGTCAACTGTGAACTGTGAACTGTCAACTGTGAACTGAGAACTGTAAACTGAGAACTGAGAACTGTAAACTGTGAACTGTGAACTGTGAACTGTGAACTGTGATCTGCGAACTGTGAACTGCGGACTGTGAACTGTGAACTGTGAACTGTGAAAACTGAATTGTGAAATAAAGTCTGTGAACTGTGATCTGTGAACTGTGATCTGTGAACTGTGAACTGTGAAGTGTGATCTGTAAACTGTGAACTGCGAACTGTGAATTGTGAAATGAAGACTGTGAACTGTGAACTGTGCCCTGTGACGACTGAAGTGTGAAATGAAGACTGTGAACTGTGATCTGTGAACTGTGAACTGTGAACTGTGAACTGTGATCTGTGAACTGTGAAGAGTGGGCTGTGAACTGTGACCTGTGAACTGCGAACTGTGAAGTATGAAATGAAGACAGTGAACTGTGAAATGTGAACTGTGACCTGCGAACTGGGAACTGTAAACTGTGAACTGTGAACTGTGATCTGTGAACTGTGAACTGCGAACTGTGAAGTATGAAATGAAGACAGTGAACTGTGAAATGTGAACTGTGACCTGCGAACTGGGAACTGTGAACTGTGAACTGTGAACTGAGAACTGTGAACTGTGAACTGTGAACTGTGATCTGTGAACTGTGAACTGTCAAGTGTGAACTGTGAAGTGTGAACTGTGAACTGTGAACTGTGAACTGTGAACTGTGAACTGTGAATTGTGAACTGTGAACTGTGAACTGTGATCTGTGAACTGTGAACTGTGAACTGTGAACTGTGAACTGTGAACTGTGAACTGTGAACTGTGAACTGTGAACTATGATCAGTGAACAGTGAACTGCGGACTGTGAACTGTGAACTGTGAACTGTGAAAACTGAATTGTGAAATAAAGTCTGTGAACAGTGATCTGTGAACTGTGAAGTGTGATCTGTGAACTGTGAACTGCGAACTGTGAATTGTGAAATGAAGACTGTGAACTGTGAACTGTGCCCTGTGAAGACTGAAGTGTGAAATGAAGACTGTGAACTGTGATCTGTGAACTGTGACTGTGAACTGAGAACTGTGAACTGTGAACTGTGAACTGTGATCTGTGAACTGTGAACTGTGATCTGTGAACTGTGAACTGTGAACTGTGATCTGTGAACTGTGAACTGCTAACTGTGAAGTGTGAAATGAAGACTGTGAACTGTGAACTGTGAACTGTGAACTGTGAACTGTGATCTGTGAACTGTGAACTGCGGACTGTGAACTGTGAACTGTGAACTGTGAAAACTGAATTGTGAAATAAAGTCTGTGAACTGTGATCTGTGAACTGTGATCTGTGAACTGTGAACTGTGAACTGTGATCTGTGAACTGTGAACTGCTAACTGTGAAGTGTGAAATGAAGACTGTGAACTGTGATCTGTGAACTGAGAACTGTGAGCTGTGAATAGTGAACTGTGGACTGTGAACTGTGAACTGTGATTTGTGAACAGTGAACTGTGGACTGTGAACTGTGAAGTGTGTACTGTGAACTGTCAACTGTCAACTGTGAACTGTAATCTGTGAACTGTGATCTGTGAACTGTGAACTGTGAACTGTGAACTGCTAACTGTGAAGTGTGAAATCAAGACTGTGAACTGTGATCTGTGAACTGTGATCTGTGAACTGTGAACTGTGAACTGTGATCTGTGAACTGTGAACTGCTAACTGTGAAGTGTGAAATGAAGACTGTGAACTGTGATCTGTGAACTGAGAACTGTGAGCTGTGAATAGTGAACTGTGGACTGTGAACTGTGAACTGTGATTTGTGAACAGTGAACTGTGGACTGTGAACTGTGAACTGTGAACTGTGATCTGTGAACTGTGAACTGCTAACTGTGAAGTGTGAAATGAAGACTGTGAACTGTGATCTGTGAACTGAGAACTGTGAGCTGTGAATAGTGAACTGTGGACTGTGAACTGTGAACTGTGATTTGTGAACAGTGAACTGTGGACTGTGAACTGTGAAGTGTGTACTGTGAACTGTCAACTGTCAACTGTGAACTGTAATCTGTGAACTGTGATCTGTGAACTGAGAACTGTGAACTGTGAACTGAGAACTGTGAACTGTGAACTGTGAACTGTGATCTGTGAACTGTGAACTGTGAACTGTGATCTGTGAACTGTGAACTGCTAACTGTGAAGTGTGAAATGAAGACTGTGAACTGTGATCTGTGAACTGAGAACTGTGAGCTGTGAATAGTGAACTGTGGACTGTGAACTGTGAACTGTGATTTGTGAACAGTGAACTGTGGACTGTGAACTGTGAAGTGTGTACTGTGAACTGTCAACTGTCAACTGTGAACTGTAATCTGTGAACTGTGATCTGTGAACTGTGAACTGCGAACTGTGAAGTGTGAAATGAGGACTGTGATCTGTGAACTGTGAACTGCTAACTGTGAAGTGTGAAATGAAGACTGTGAACTGTGATCTGTGAACTGTGACTGTGAACTGAGAACTGTGAACTGTGAACTGTGAACTGTGATCTGTGATCTGTGAACTGTGATCTGTGAACTGTGAACTGTGAACTGTGAACTGTGATCTGTGAACTGTGAACTGCTAACTGTGAAGTGTGAAATGAAGACTGTGAACTGTGAACTGTGAACTGTGAACTGTGAACTGTGATCTGTGAACTGTGAACTGCGGACTGTGAACTGTGAACTGTGAACTGTGAAAACTGAATTGTGAAATAAAGTCTGTGAACTGTGATCTGTGAACTGTGATCTGTGAACTGTGAACTGTGAACTGTGATCTGTGAACTGTGAACTGCTAACTGTGAAGTGTGAAATGAAGACTGTGAACTGTGATCTGTGAACTGAGAACTGTGAGCTGTGAATAGTGAACTGTGGACTGTGAACTGTGAACTGTGATTTGTGAACAGTGAACTGTGGACTGTGAACTGTGAAGTGTGTACTGTGAACTGTCAACTGTCAACTGTGAACTGTAATCTGTGAACTGTGATCTGTGAACTGTGAACTGTGAACTGCTAACTGTGAAGTGTGAAATCAAGACTGTGAACTGTGATCTGTGAACTGTGATCTGTGAACTGTGAACTGTGAACTGTGATCTGTGAACTGTGAACTGCTAACTGTGAAGTGTGAAATGAAGACTGTGAACTGTGATCTGTGAACTGAGAACTGTGAGCTGTGAATAGTGAACTGTGGACTGTGAACTGTGAACTGTGATTTGTGAACAGTGAACTGTGGACTGTGAACTGTGAAGTGTGTACTGTGAACTGTCAACTGTCAACTGTGAACTGTAATCTGTGAACTGTGATCTGTGAACTGAGAACTGTGAACTGTGAACTGAGAACTGTGAACTGTGAACTGTGAACTGTGAACTGTGATCTGTGAACTGTGAACTGTGAACTGTGATCTGTGAACTGTGAACTGCTAACTGTGAAGTGTGAAATGAAGACTGTGAACTGTGATCTGTGAACTGAGAACTGTGAGCTGTGAATAGTGAACTGTGGACTGTGAACTGTGAACTGTGATTTGTGAACAGTGAACTGTGGACTGTGAACTGTGAAGTGTGTACTGTGAACTGTCAACTGTCAACTGTGAACTGTAATCTGTGAACTGTGATCTGTGAACTGAGAACTGTGAACTGTGAACTGAGAACTGTGAACTGTGAACTGTGAACTGTGATCTGTGAACTGTGAACTGTGAACTGTGATCTGTGAACTGTGAACTGCTAACTGTGAAGTGTGAAATGAAGACTGTGAACTGTGATCTGTGAACTGAGAACTGTGAGCTGTGAATAGTGAACTGTGGACTGTGAACTGTGAACTGTGATTTGTGAACAGTGAACTGTGGACTGTGAACTGTGAAGTGTGTACTGTGAACTGTCAACTGTCAACTGTCAACTGTAATCTGTGAACTGTGATCTGTGAACTGTGAACTGCGAACTGTGAAGTGTGAAATGAGGACTGTGATCTGTGAACTGTGAACTGCTAACTGTGAAGTGTGAAATGAAGACTGTGAACTGTGATCTGTGAACTGTGACTGTGAACTGAGAACTGTGAACTGTGAACTGTGAACTGTGATCTGTGATCTGTGAACTGTGAACTGTGATCTGTGAACTGTGAACTGCTAACTGTGAAGTGTGAAATGAAGACTGTGAACTGTGATCTGTGAACTGTGATCTGTGAACTGTGAACTGTGAACTGTGATCTGTGAACTGTGAACTGCTAACTGTGAAGTGTGAAATGAAGACTGTGAACTGTGATCTGTGAACTGAGAACTGTGAGCTGTGAATAGTGAACTGTGGACTGTAAACTGTGAACTGTGATTTGTGAACAGTGAACTGTGGACTGTGAACTGTGAAGTGTGTACTGTGAACTGTCAACTGTCAACTGTGAACTGTAATCTGTGAACTGTGATCTGTGAACTGTGAACTGCTAACTGTAAAGTGTGAAATGAAGACTGTGAACTGTGATCTGTGAACTGTGATCTGTGAACTGTGAACTGTGAACTGTGATCTGTGAACTCTGAACTGCTAACTGTGAAGTGTGAAATGAAGACTGTGAACTGTGATCTGTGAACTGAGAACTGTGAGCTGTGAATAGTGAACTGTGGACTGTGAACTGTGAACTGTGATTTGTGAACAGTGAACTGTGGACTGTGAACTGTGAAGTGTAATCTGTGCACTGTGAAGTGTGAAGTGTGAAATGAAGACTGTGAACTGTGAACTGTGATCTGTGAACAGTGAACTGTGAACTGTGACCTGTGAATTGTGATCAGTGAAATGTGGACTGTGAACTGTGAACTGTGAAGTGTGAACTGTGAACTGTGAACTGTCAACTGTCAACTGTGAACTGAGAACTGTAAACTGAGAACTGCAAACTGTGAAAAGTGAACTGTGAACTGTGAACTGTGAACTGTGAACTGTGAACTGTGAACTGTGAACTGTGAACTGTGATCTGTGAACTGTGAACTGCGAACTGTGAAGTGTGAAATGAAGACTGTGAACTGTGATCTGTGGACTGTGAACTGTGAACTGTGAATAGTGAACTGTGAACTGCTAACTGTGAAGTGTGAAATGAAGACTGTGAACTGTGATCTGTGAACTGAGAACTGTGAGCTGTGAATAGTGAACTGTGGACTGTGAACTGTGAACTGTGATTTGTGAACAGTGAACTGTGGACTGTGAACTGTCAACTGTCAACTGTGAACTGTAATCTGTGAACTGTGATCTGTGAACTGTGAACTGCGAACTGTGAAGTGTGAAATGAGGACTGTGATCTGTGAACTGAGAACTGTGAACTGTGAACTGTGGACTGTGAACTGTGAACTGTGAACTGTGATCTGTGAACTGTGAAGTGTGAACTGTGAACTGTGAACTGTGAAGTATGAAATGAAGACAGTGAACTGTGAAATGTGAACTGTGACCTGCGAACTGGGAACTGTGAACTGTGAACTGTGAACTGTGATCTGTGAACTGTGAAGTGTGAATTGTGAACTGTGAACTGTGAACTGTGAACTGTGAACTGTGAACTGTGAACTGTGAACTGTGAACTGTGAACTGTGAACTGTGAACTGTGAACTATGATCTGTGAACAGTGAACTGCGGACTGTGAACTGTGAACTGTGAACTGTGAACTGTGAACTGTGAACTGTGAACTGTGAACTGTGAACTGTGAACTGTGAACTTCGAACTGTGAAGTACGAAATGAAGACAGTGAACCGTGAAATGTGAACTGTGACCTGCGAACTGGGAACTGTGAACTGTGAACTGTGAACTGTGAACTGTGATCTGTGAACTGTGGAGTGTGAAATGTGAACTGTGAACTGTGAACTGTGAACTGTGAACTGTGAACTGTGAACTGTGAACTGTGAACTGTGAACTGTGAACTGTGAACTGTGAACTGTGAACTATGATCTGTGAACAGTGAACTGCGGACTGTGATCTGTGGACTGTAACCTGTGAACTGTGAACTGTGAACTGTGAACTGTGAACTGTGATCTGTGAACTGTGAACTGTGATCTGTGAACTGTGAACTGCGAACTGTGAAGTGTGAAATGAAGACTGTGAACTGTGATCTGTGAACTGAGAACTGTGAACTGTGAACTGTGAACTGTGAACTGTGAACTGTGAACTGTGATCTGTGAACGGTGATCTGTGAACTGTGAACTGCGAACTGTGAATTGTGAAGTGAAGACTGTGAACTGTGATCTGTGAACTGTGAACTGTGAACTGTGAACTGTGATCTATGAACTGTGAAGAGTGGGCTGTGAACTGTGACCTGTGAACTGTGATCTGCGAACTGTGAAGTATGAAATGAAGACAGTGAACTGTGAAATGTGAACTGTGACCTGCGAACTGGGAACTGTGAACTGTGAACTGTGAACTGTGAACTGTGAACTGTGAACTGTGAACTGTGAACTGAGAACTGTGAGCTGTGAATAGTGAACTGTGGACTGTGAACTGTGAACTGTGATTTGTGAACAGTGAACTGTGGACTGTGAACTGTGAAGTGTGTACTGTGTACTGTCAACTGTCAACTGTGAACTGTAATCTGTGAACTGTGATCTGTGAACTGTGAACTGCGAACTGTGAAGTGTGAAATGAGGACTGTGATCTGTGATCTGTGAACTGTGAACTGCTAACTGTGAAGTGTGAAATGAAGACTGTGAACTGTGATCTGTGAACTGTGACTGTGAACTGAGAACTGTGAACTGTGAACTGTGAACTGTGAACTGTGAACTGTGATCTGTGATCTGTGATCTGTGAACTGTGAACTGTGATCTGTGAACTGTGAACTGCTAACTGTGAAGTGTGAAATGAAGACTGTGAACTGTGATCTGTGAACTGTGATCTGTGAACTGTGAACTGTGAACTGTGAACTGTGATCTGTGAACTGTGAACTGCTAACTGTGAAGTGTGAAATGAAGACTGTGAACTGTGATCTGTGAACTGAGAACTGTGAGCTGTGAATAGTGAACTGTGGACTGTAATTGTGAACAGTGATTTGTGAACAGTGAACTGTGGACTGTGAACTGTGAAGTGTGTACTGTGAACTGTCAACTGTCAACTGTGAACTGTAATCTGTGAACTGTGATCTGTGAACTGTGAACTGCTAACTGTAAAGTGTGAAATGAAGACTGTGAACTGTGATCTGTGAACTGTGATCTGTGAACTGTGAACTGTGAACTGTGATCTGTGAACTCTGAACTGCTAACTGTGAAGTGTGAAATGAAGACTGTGAACTGTGATCTGTGAACTGAGAACTGTGAGCTGTGAATAGTGAACTGTGGACTGTGAACTGTGAACTGTGATTTGTGAACAGTGAACTGTGGACTGTGAACTGTGAAGTGTAATCTGTGCACTGTGAAGTGTGAAGTGTGAAATGAAGACTGTGAACTGTGAACTGTGACCTGTGAATTGTGATCAGTGAAATGTGGACTGTGAACTGTGAACTGTGAAGTGTGAACTGTGAACTGTCAACTGTCAACTGTGAACTGAGAACTGTAAACTGAGAACTGCAAACTGTGAACAGTGAACTGTGAACTGTGAACTGTGAACTGTGAACTGTGAACTGTGATCTGTGAACTGTGAACTGCGAACTGTGAAGTGTGAAATGAAGACTGTGAACTGTGATCTGTGGACTGTGAACTGTGAACTGTGAATAGTGAACTGTGAACTGCTAACTGTGAAGTGTGAAATGAAGACTGTGAACTGTGATCTGTGAACTGAGAACTGTGAGCTGTGAATAGTGAACTGTGGACTGTGAACTGTGAACTGTGATTTGTGAACAGTGAACTGTGGACTGTGAACTGTCAACTGTCAACTGTGAACTGTAATCTGTGAACTGTGATCTGTGAACTGTGAACTGCGAACTGTGAAGTGTGAAATGAGGACTGTGAACTGTGAACTGGTAACTGAGAACTGTGAACTGTGAATAGTGAACTGTGGACTGTGAACTGTGAATAGTGAACTGTGGACTGTGAACTGTCAACTGTGAACTGCGAACTGTGAAATGTGAAATGAATACTGTGAACGGGGAACTGTGAACTGTGAACTGTGAACTGTGATCTGTGAACGGTGATCTGTGAACTGCGAACTGTGAATTGTGAAGTGAAGACTGTGAACTGTGAACTGTGAACTCTGAACTGTAGACTCTGAACTATGATCTGTGAACAGTGAACTGTCGACTGTGAACTGTGAACTGTGAACTGTGAACTGTGAAGTGTGAATTGTGAACTGTGAACTGTGAACTGTGAACTGTGAACTATGATCTGTGAACAGTGAACTGCGGACTGTGAACTGTGAACTGTGAACTGTGAACTGTGAACTGTGAACTGTGAACGGTGAACTGTGAACTTCGAACTGTGAAGTACGAAATGAAGACAGTGAACCGTGAAATGTGAACTGTGACCTGCGAACTGGGAACTGTGAACTGTGAACTGTGAACTGTGAACTGTGAACTGTGATCTGTGAACTGTGGAGTGTGAAATGTGAACTGTGAACTGTGAACTGTGAACTGTGAACTGTGAACTGTGAACTGTGAACTGTGAACTGTGAACTGTGAACTGTGAACTGTGAACTATGATCTGTGAACAGTGAACTGCGGACTGTGATCTGTGGACTGTAACCTGTGAACTGTGAACTGTGAACTGTGAACTGTGATCTGTGAACTGTGAACTGTGATCTGTGAACTGTGAACTGCGAACTGTGAAGTGTGAAATGAAGACTGTGAACTGTGATCTGTGAACTGAGAACTGTGAACTGTGAACTGTGAACTGTGAACTGTGAACTGTGATCTGTGAACGGTGATCTGTGAACTGTGAACTGCGAACTGTGAATTGTGAAGTGAAGACTGTGAACTGTGATCTGTGAACTGTGAACTGTGAACTGTGTACTGTGATCTGTGAACTGTGAAGAGTGGGCTGTGAACTGTGACCTGTGAACTGTGAACTGCGAACTGTGAAGTATGAAATGAAGACAGTGAACTGTGAAATGTGAACTGTGACCTGCGAACTGGGAACTGTGAACTGTGAACTGTGAACTGTGAACTGTGAACTGTGAACTGTGAACTGTGAACTGTGATCTGTGAACTGTGAACTGTCAAGTGTGAACTGCGAAGTGTGAACTGTGAACTGTGAACTGTGAACTGTGAACTGTGAACTGTGAACTGTGAACTGTGAACTGTGAACTGTGAACTGTGAACTGTGATCTGTGAACTGTGAACTGTGAACTGTGAACTGTGAACTGTGAACTGTGAACTGTGAACTATGATCAGTGAACAGTGAACTGCGGACTGTGAACTGTGAACTGCGGACTGTGAACTGCGGACTGTGAACTGTGAACTGTGAACTGTGAAAACTGAATTGTGAAATAAAGTCTGTGAACAGTGATCTGTGAACTGTGAAGTGTGATCTGTGAACTGTGAACTGCGAACTGTGAATTGTGAAATGAAGACTGTGAACTGTGAACTGTGCCCTGTGAAGACTGAAGTGTGAAATGAAGACTGTGAACTGTGATCTGTGAACTGTGACTGTGAACTGAGAACTGTGAACTGTGAACTGTGACCTGTGATCTGTGAACTGTGAACTGTGAACTGTGATCTGTGAACTGTGAACTGTCAAGTGTGAACTGCGAAGTGTGAACTGTGAACTGTGAACTGTGAACTGTGAACTGTGAACTGTGAACTGTGAACTGTGAACTGTGAACTGTGAACTGTGAACTGTGATCTGTGAACTGTGAACTGTGAACTGTGAACTGTGAACTGTGAACTGTGAACTGTGAACTATGATCAGTGAACAGTGAACTGCGGACTGTGAACTGTGAACTGCGGACTGTGAACTGCGGACTGTGAACTGTGAACTGTGAACTGTGAAAACTGAATTGTGAAATAAAGTCTGTGAACAGTGATCTGTGAACTGTGAACTGTGAAGTGTGATCTGTGAACTGTGAACTGCGAACTGTGAATTGTGAAATGAAGACTGTGAACTGTGAACTGTGCCCTGTGAAGACTGAAGTGTGAAATGAAGACTGTGAACTGTGATCTGTGAACTGTGACTGTGAACTGAGAACTGTGAACTGTGAACTGTGACCTGTGATCTGTGAACTGTGATTTGTGAACTGTGATCTGTGAACTGTGAACTGCTAACTGTGAAGTGTGAAATGAAGACTGTGAACTGTGATCTGTGAACTGTGATCTGTGAACTGTGAACTGTGAACTGTGATCTGTGAACTGTGAACTGCTAACTGTGAAGTGTGAAATGAAGACTGAGAACTGTGAGCTGTGAATAGTGAACTGTGGACTGTGAACTGTGAACTGTGATTTGTGAACAGTGAACTGTGGACTGTGAACTGTGAAGTGTGTACTGTGAACTGTCAACTGTCAACTGTGAACTGTAATCTGTGAACTGTGATCTGTGAACTGTGAACTTCGAACTGTGAAGTGTGAAATGAGGACTGTGAACTGTGATCTGGTAACTGAGAACTGTGAACTGTGAATAGTGAACTGAGGACTGTGAACTGTGAATAGTGATCTGTGAACTGTGAACTGCTAACTGTGAAGTGTGAAATGAAGACTGTGAACTGTGATCTGTGAACTGAGAACTGTGAGCTGTGAATAGTGAACTGTGGACTGTAATTGTGAACAGTGATTTGTGAACAGTGAACTGTGGACTGTGAACTGTGAAGTGTGTACTGTGAACTGTCAACTGTCAACTGTGAACTGTAATCTGTGAACTGTGATCTGTGAACTGTGAACTGCTAACTGTAAAGTGTGAAATGAAGACTGTGAACTGTGATCTGTGAACTGTGATCTGTGAACTGTGAACTGTGAACTGTGATCTGTGAACTCTGAACTGCTAACTGTGAAGTGTGAAATGAAGACTGTGAACTGTGATCTGTGAACTCTGAACTGCTAACTGTGAAGTGTGAAATGAAGACTGTGAACTGTGATCTGTGAACTGAGAACTGTGAGCTGTGAATAGTGAACTGTGGACTGTGAACTGTGAACTGTGATTTGTGAACAGTGAACTGTGGACTGTGAACTGTGAAGTGTAATCTGTGCACTGTGAAGTGTGAAGTGTGAAATGAAGACTGTGAACTGTGAACTGTGATCTGTGAACAGTGAACTGTGAACTGTGACCTGTGAATTGTGATCAGTGAAATGTGGACTGTGAACTGTGAACTGTGAAGTGTGAACTGTGAACTGTGAACTGTGAAGTATGAAATGAAGACAGTGAACTGTGAAATGTGAATTGTGAAGTGAAGACTGTGAACTGTGAACTGTGAACTCTGAACTGTAGACTCTGAACTATGATCTGTGAACAGTGAACTGTCGACTGTGAACTGTGAACTGTGAACTGTGAACTGTGACCTGCGAACTGTGGACTGTGAACTGTGAAGTGTAATCTGTGCACTGTGAAGTGTGAAGTGTGAAATGAAGACTGTGAACTGTGAACTGTGATCTGTGAACAGTGAACTGTGAACTGTGACCTGTGAATTGTGATCAGTGAACTGTGAACTGTGGACTGTGAACTGTGAACTGTGAACTGTGAACTGTGATCTGTGAACGGTGATCTGTGAACTGTGAACTGCGAACTGTGAATTGTGAAGTGAAGACTGTGAACTGTGAACTGTGAACTCTGAACTGTAGACTCTGAACTATGATCTGTGAACAGTGAACTGTCGACTGTGAACTGTGAACTGTGAACTGTGAACTGTGACCTGCGAACTGGGAACTGTGAACTGTGAACTGTGAACTGTGAACTGTGATCTGTGAACTGTGAAGTGTGAACTGTGAACTGTGAACTGTGAAGTATGAAATGAAGACAGTGAACTGTGAAATGTGAACTGTGACCTGCGAACTGGGAACTGTGAACTGTGAACTGTGAACTGTGATCTGTGAACTGTGAAGTGTGAATTGTGAACTGTGAACTGTGAACTGTGAACTGTGAACTGTGAACTGTGAACTATGATCTGTGAACAGTGAACTGCGGACTGTGAACTGTGAACTGTGAACTGTGAACTGTGAACTGTGAACTGTGAACTGTGAACGGTGAACTGTGAACTTCGAACTGTGAAGTACGAAATGAAGACAGTGAACCGTGAAATGTGAACTGTGACCTGCGAACTGGGAACTGTGAACTGTGAACTGTGAACTGTGAACTGTGATCTGTGAACTGTGGAGTGTGAAATGTGAACTGTGAACTGTGAACTGTGAACTGTGAACTGTGAACTGTGAACTGTGAACTGTGAACTGTGAACTGTGAACTGTGAACTGTGAACTGTGAACTATGATCTGTGAACAGTGAACTGCGGACTGTGATCTGTGGACTGTAACCTGTGAACTGTGAACTGTGAACTGTGAACTGTGATCTGTGAACTGTGAACTGTGATCTGTGAACTGTGAAGTGTGAACTGTGAACTGTGAACTGTGAAGTATGAAATGAAGACAGTGAACTGTGAAATGTGAACTGTGACCTGCGAACTGGGAACTGTGAAGTGTGTACTGTGAACTGTCAACTGTCAACTGTGAACTGTAATCTGTGAACTGTGATCTGTGAACTGTGAACTGCGAACTGTGAAGTGTGAAATGAGGACTGTGAACTGTGATCTGGTAACTGAGAACTGTGAACTGTGAATAGTGAACTGAGGACTGTGAACTGTGAATAGTGAACTGTGGACTGTGAACTGTGAAATGAAGACTGTGAACTGTGAAATGAAGACTGTGAACTGTGATCTGTGAACTGAGAACTGTGAACTGTGAACTGTGGACTGTGAACTGTGAACTGTGAACTGTGAACTGAGAACTGTAAACTGTGAACTGTGAACTGTGAAATGAAGACTGTGAACTGTGATCTGTGAACTCAGAACTGTGAACTGTGAACTGTGGACTGTGAACTGTGAACTGTGAACTGTGAACTATGATCAGTGAACAGTGAACTGCGGACTGTGAACTGTGAACTGCGGACTGTGAACTGCGGACTGTGAACTGTGAATAGTGAACTGTGGACTGTGAACTGTGAAATGAAGACTGTGAACTGTGAAATGAAGACTGTGAACTGTGAACTGTGAACTGTGAACTGTGAACTGTGAACTGTGAACTGTGAACTGTGAACTGAGAACTGTGAGCTGTGAATAGTGAACTGTGGACTGTGAACTGTGAACTGTGATTTGTGAACAGTGAACTGTGGACTGTGAACTGTGAAGTGTGTACTGTGAACTGTCAACTGTCAACTGTGAACTGTAATCTGTGAACTGTGATCTGTGAACTGTGAACTGCGAACTGTGAAGTGTGAAATGAGGACTGTGATCTGTGATCTGTGAACTGTGAACTGCTAACTGTGAAGTGTGAAATGAAGACTGTGAACTGTGATCTGTGAACTGTGACTGTGAACTGAGAACTGTGAACTGTGAACTGTGAACTGTGATCTGTGATCTGTGAACTGTGAACTGTGATCTGTGAACTGTGAACTGCTAACTGTGAAGTGTGAAATGAAGACTGTGAACTGTGATCTGTGAACTGTGATCTGTGAACTGTGAACTGTGAACTGTGATCTGTGAACTGTGAACTGCTAACTGTGAAGTGTGAAATGAAGACTGTGAACTGTGATCTGTGAACTGAGAACTGTGAGCTGTGAATAGTGAACTGTGGACTGTAATTGTGAACAGTGATTTGTGAACAGTGAACTGTGGACTGTGAACTGTGAAGTGTGTACTGTGAACTGTCAACTGTCAACTGTGAACTGTAATCTGTGAACTGTGATCTGTGAACTGTGAACTGCTAACTGTAAAGTGTGAAATGAAGACTGTGAACTGTGATCTGTGAACTGTGATCTGTGAACTGTGAACTGTGAACTGTGATCTGTGAACTCTGAACTGCTAACTGTGAAGTGTGAAATGAAGACTGTGAACTGTGATCTGTGAACTGAGAACTGTGAGCTGTGAATAGTGAACTGTGGACTGTGAACTGTGAACTGTGATTTGTGAACAGTGAACTGTGGACTGTGAACTGTGAAGTGTAATCTGTGCACTGTGAAGTGTGAAGTGTGAAATGAAGACTGTGAACTGTGAACTGTGATCTGTGAACAGTGAACTGTGAACTGTGACCTGTGAATTGTGATCAGTGAAATGTGGACTGTGAACTGTGAACTGTGAAGTGTGAACTGTGAACTGTCAACTGTCAACTGTGAACTGAGAACTGTAAACTGAGAACTGCAAACTGTGAACAGTGAACTGTGAACTGTGAACTGTGAACTGTGAACTGTGAACTGTGAACTGTGATCTGTGAACTGTGAACTGCGAACTGTGAAGTGTGAAATGAAGACTGTGAACTGTGATCTGTGGACTGTGAACTGTGAACTGTGAATAGTGAACTGTGAACTGCTAACTGTGAAGTGTGAAATGAAGACTGTGAACTGTGATCTGTGAACTGAGAACTGTGAGCTGTGAATAGTGAACTGTGGACTGTGAACTGTGAACTGTGTTTGTGAACAGTGAACTGTGGACTGTGAACTGTCAACTGTCAACTGTGAACTGTAATCTGTGAACTGTGATCTGTGAACTGTGAACTGCGAACTGTGAAGTGTGAAATGAGGACTGTGAACTGTGAACTGGTAACTGAGAACTGTGAACTGTGAATAGTGAACTGTGGACTGTGAACTGTGAATAGTGAACTGTGGACTGCGAACTGTGAAGTATGAAATGAAGACAGTGAACTGTGAAATGTGAACTGTGACCTGCGAACTGGGAACTGTGAACTGTGAACTGTGAACTGAGAACTGTGAACTGTGAACTGTGAACTGTGATCTGTGAACTGTGAACTGTCAAGTGTGAACTGTGAAGTGTGAACTGTGAACTGTGAACTGTGAACTGTGAACTGTGAATTGTGAACTGTGAACTGTGAACTGTGATCTGTGAACTGTGAACTGTGAACTGTGAACTGTGAACTGTGAACTGTGAACTGTGAACTGTGAACTGTGAACTGTGAACTATGATCAGTGAACAGTGAACTGCGGACTGTGAACTGTGAACTGTGAACTGTGAAAACTGAATTGTGAAATAAAGTCTGTGAACAGTGATCTGTGAACTGTGAAGTGTGATCTGTGAACTGTGAACTGCGAACTGTGAATTGTGAAATGAAGACTGTGAACTGTGAACTGTGCCCTGTGAAGACTGAAGTGTGAAATGAAGACTGTGAACTGTGATCTGTGAACTGTGACTGTGAACTGAGAACTGTGAACTGTGAACTGTGAACTGTGATCTGTGAACTGTGAACTGTGATCTGTGAACTGTGAACTGTGAACTGTGATCTGTGAACTGTGAACTGCTAACTGTGAAGTGTGAAATGAAGACTGTGAACTGTGAACTGTGAACTGTGAACTGTGAACTGTGATCTGTGAACTGTGAACTGCGGACTGTGAACTGTGAACTGTGAACTGTGAAAACTGAATTGTGAAATAAAGTCTGTGAACTGTGATCTGTGAACTGTGATCTGTGAACTGTGAACTGTGAACTGTGATCTGTGAACTGTGAACTGCTAACTGTGAAGTGTGAAATGAAGACTGTGAACTGTGATCTGTGAACTGAGAACTGTGAGCTGTGAATAGTGAACTGTGGACTGTGAACTGTGAACTGTGATTTGTGAACAGTGAACTGTGGACTGTGAACTGTGAAGTGTGTACTGTGAACTGTCAACTGTCAACTGTGAACTGTAATCTGTGAACTGTGATCTGTGAACTGTGAACTGTGAACTGCTAACTGTGAAGTGTGAAATCAAGACTGTGAACTGTGATCTGTGAACTGTGATCTGTGAACTGTGAACTGTGAACTGTGATCTGTGAACTGTGAACTGCTAACTGTGAAGTGTGAAATGAAGACTGTGAACTGTGATCTGTGAACTGAGAACTGTGAGCTGTGAATAGTGAACTGTGGACTGTGAACTGTGAACTGTGATTTGTGAACAGTGAACTGTGGACTGTGAACTGTGAAGTGTGTACTGTGAACTGTCAACTGTCAACTGTGAACTGTAATCTGTGAACTGTGATCTGTGAACTGAGAACTGTGAACTGTGAACTGAGAACTGTGAACTGTGAACTGTGAACTGTGAACTGTGATCTGTGAACTGTGAACTGTGAACTGTGATCTGTGAACTGTGAACTGCTAACTGTGAAGTGTGAAATGAAGACTGTGAACTGTGATCTGTGAACTGAGAACTGTGAGCTGTGAATAGTGAACTGTGGACTGTGAACTGTGAACTGTGATTTGTGAACAGTGAACTGTGGACTGTGAACTGTGAAGTGTGTACTGTGAACTGTCAACTGTCAACTGTGAACTGTAATCTGTGAACTGTGATCTGTGAACTGAGAACTGTGAACTGTGAACTGAGAACTGTGAACTGTGAACTGTGAACTGTGATCTGTGAACTGTGAACTGTGAACTGTGATCTGTGAACTGTGAACTGCTAACTGTGAAGTGTGAAATGAAGACTGTGAACTGTGATCTGTGAACTGAGAACTGTGAGCTGTGAATAGTGAACTGTGGACTGTG